>OZ007595.1:40281892-41481892 GCA_963931845.1 Maratus michaelseni | reverse complement strand
AATTGAGATAGAGACTTGCAATTTGGTATGTACTTAGTATGTAATAATGGGAAGAAGCCTATTTCATTTCAGTAACCTCGATTAACCGGAACATTTTTTTTCGGACTCTCGAAATATTCGTTCTGATGAAAGGTATATAAAAATTTTCGAAATTGTTTATTTTAAGTAGTAAATATAAAAAGCAATAAAAAAACATAAATTTTGCATAAAACATGAAGTCGATCGGATAATGAGTTGCCGAGATATTTGTAATCCTATTTTCCACACTCTTCGATTTTTCATGACCCTGTATTTCATCCAAATTTCACTTCAAAGATATATTTTAATTGGAAATTTGACGCTTAATCAGATGCAATAAACCGCTAGTTAATAGAGGTATTATTTTTGGAGTTATAAGGAAAAACCTCTTTCAAGCAATTCAGTAATCGAGCCTTTTTATGACGTCATCAAGCCACGATTTTATTTGAATTGCAATGCATTTTATAAGTAGTTTACACATTTTTATTTTAATATTTTACATTATACATATACATGATGGGTAAGTATTACGGTGGCCCCCAACGACTAGTTTTCGATTTCCTTAAAAACCGTGAAAACCGTAGTTTTGTCCCGATATTTCAAATGTTCTCCACGGATTTAATCATGGATTTCAACTTATACATATTGATAATAGTAAATTATATGTTATTTGCACGCCCTCTTTCTTAAGTGCAGTACAGCCTTTCAAAAATTAGGCTATTTGGAAAGAGGGGAAGGGTGGACAAATAACTGCAGGGAAAAAGAAAAAATACCTCTAGAGCAGGTGTTGGAACAAACTATGGTACGCGAAGCTCAGGCTACTGGTACGCAGAAGTCCGATACTGGTACGTGGAATAAAATACAAAATGCAGCATATTATTATGGAATAAAAAATACAGAATGCAGCATATTATTATGGAAACAAAGCAGTCTTGTTTTTATTGCTTGGAAATTTAAAAAAAAAATCGATTTTGGACCTGCAAATGCTTTTTCTTTTTTTTTTTGTTACGAGAAAAGTTTGTTATTGCAGACTTGCTGAAATTCGTACACACCGTTTATGATACAATCAGTTTTCCAGAATTAAAAACATAATTATTAGATCTATATGGATAAAAATTGTATTTGAAGGTAAAGTCTGGATAGTTGGAAGTAGGAGTAGCTTGTGTGAGTAGGGGTAGTTAAAACAAAATAAAATTCCAAGTGTAATTTATAACATATTGTTCTCTTTGTACTGGAAGAGCTTCTAAGAGGTTTTGCAATAAGTTTTATTTCAAACATATTTCACAAATTAATTCATTCTGTTGATTGAAATATTTTTCTTCTCTTGTACAAAATGTGCATAATTTCTTTCTATTTCATGAAAATTAGTTTTTAACAGAGTAAGGTTATTTAAAATGGTGATCTGAAATCAAACAAAAACTGTGGTCATATGCAGCACGGATTGAGGTAAAGCTACATATAGGTACATAATAAAAAGGTAAAGCTACATAGGTACATATAGCTACATAAAGGTACATATGTTTTGAGGAAGTTACACGTAAATGTATGAAGAATCTTGCAAGTGCTAATGCGCGATATTATTGTCGCATTTATTATTAATACAGTTGTATCGAGCCTATGTAAAATGCGCTAACTAAGCTTTGCATAAGAAATTTGTTACTCATTTGAGACACCCTGATACTATATCTCATGATAGAGGAAAGAAGTGAACTTATTCAGCTCTCCTGTGATGGATTACTGGAGTCCACATTCAAAAGGATGAATGTAACAGATTTTTTGTTTGCGAGGATGTGAGAGTACCGTCTGAGATCGTCAAAATCTGCTTGTGTTTAGCACAACATATCTCTGTGAATGTGCTTTCCCCCCCTTCGTTATATCAAAACAAATAAAGAAATAAACTAAACATCGAATCTGACTTATGACTAAAACTACCTAATATTGAGCCAGACGTGAGGAAGCTGTGCTTGATAAAACAAGTCCACCATTTTCATTAGCGATAGAAGCAAATTAGTGTAATCAGCCTACTGTAACAGTATATGAATCAGTGTGCGCCAATATGTCATTAAGTATTGTGGCTTTTTTCCTATACCAAAACACTTTTTTTTATATTGTATACATTATTAAAGTTTAATGGTTATACTACTTTTTACTTGAATGTTATTATGAAGCAGTCTATCTTAGTACTAATTTAGTAATGCAATCATTAAATTTATATACAATAAAACCTGCTATGACGGAAACACGAAAGACCGAGGATATATTTCGTGTTAGACAGGTTCCGTTTTATAGGTTTTTCTATATTAGCTTTACGTTTGTTACCTGGTGGTACGCGGAAGTATGAACTTTAGATTGATTTAGTGGTACGTCGGTCTAAAAGTTTGGGAACCCCTGCTGTAGAGGATCCTGATATATCTTCCATTCAGAATAACTGAATGCTAATAATCCTACAACAGTCCCATCAAAGAAACAAAAATATTGTTAAATATCCCGTAGAAATTATTATTATTAAAATACTAATTTACTAATTTAGTAATGCAATCATTAATTTTTATATACAATAAAACCTGCTATGACGGAAACACGAAAGACCGAGGATATATTTCGTGTTAGACAGGTTCCGTTTTATAGGTTTTTCTATATTAGCTTTACGTTTGTTACCTGGTGGTACGCGGAAGTATGAACTTTAGATTGATTTAGTGGTACGTCGGTCTAAAAGTTTGGGAACCCCTGCTGTAGAGGATCCTGATATATCTTCCATTCAGGATAACTGAATTCTAATAATCCTACAACAGTCCCATCAAAGAGAGGATATTGTTAAATATCCGGTAGAAATTATTATTATTAAAATACATTTTTTTATTTAGCTTATGCAGTCATATAGCGTACCTTACTTTATTGTGTAGGGAAAGTGGACGTGAATGAGATAGGGGATGAATGTAACAACAAAAATGTTTATATGATCTATAATCATAGATAACTTGGTATTTAATTTGTTAAATAGTAGCACTGAGATCATTCAACAGATATAGTTTCAAAACAGTACATATTACAGAGGATTAGAATATTCCACAAAGTGTATTTTTCAACAACCAAAGTAAGTTTCTCTGTTTGAGCTTTAAGGCATTTAATAGATAAAATCTTAAAATTTTATATTTTTTTGCACGCTAAAATGTTATAATCTCTTGTTATTATATTTATATAATAAAAGTGGAAAAATATTAACAATATTTACTAAAACTAACATTTTGAACATATTTATGAAAATAGTGATCTCAAATATTTTATTGATAGAATTTTTTATTTTTACAATAGATATAAATGCATAATATTAGTTAATGAAATAATCTGTTGTCATTTTTATTGTAGATTTTTATAAGGTAAAAGTATTTGTTACATATATTTATATTTTGAGTCCCTCCTTTTATATGGAACTACAATTCAGTGTTTGCTATACTGAAAACAGTAAAACATTAAAACATACGTCATCAATAACTGGTAAATAAAATATACCATTGTACTATAGAATAAAATGTTTATGGAATAATATGAACAACATGTATGCATTATAATAATAATTATTAAAATTAAACAAGATTTTTTTTTATTGAAACTTTCGAGCCAATAAGTTACTAAATGCTGAAATATTCTTTTAAACAATACTTTAAAATTAACAGTTGTATACACTTAAAGTTACTGTCTGAATATGAAAATTGTCTTAGTCATCCACACTCTCCCCTACTTGCTAAATTATATAGATTTATTGAATATAAAATATGTCTGTTGTGATGAAAATGAAGAAGAGGGTGTCTATTAAGATAATTATTATTAAGATAATATATTAAGATAATATATATATTAAAGATAATATAAGATTATCTATTAAGATAATTTTCTGCTGTCAATATGCAGAAGTTGACAAACATCATTATATCCGTGGGGAACATTGAATCATCGGGATCAAACTACGTTTTTCACGGTTTTTAAGGAAATCGAAAAAATTGTCTTATTTTTGAAATGTCGTAACTGCGCTCTAAATAAATCTAATCTTTAAAAAGCTCTAAATATGAAAGTTGTAGAGAATTTTGTCGTCTTTAACATTGTAATTAACAAATAACACGCTACGACAACGAGTCTCGAGATATTTAAAAAACAACAAAAAAAGTCCCAGAAATTTGTTGTTTTTTGGCCACAGAAAATTCTCCCTTAAGAAATTTTGTTGGATAATTCGGTTTTTCCATGCCTGGCCTCATCATATACAAATTGGAAAAATAAAATCTTCTACCCGACCTTTTGCAAGGTAAAATGTACATTTCCCCTGGATTAAAATAATCGTTAGATATATCATAAAAATAGTTGAGATTAAAATTAACATTGCAATCTAATATAAATATGAAATCTATAATCATTCTGACATATTAATGCAAAATATACAATTTGTACTGAACATCTAAGAGGATAAAAATAACAGAATTTTTGTTAAATAAAAGGATGAAAAACAACAGCCTCAATTAAGATTTTAAAATGCTGTTAGATTACACTGTCTTTCAAATTTTTGGTTGTGCCATGTTTTTTAGCTTTTGAAAATTGATTCTAATGTATTTTTTAGCGCTGAATCCGAAAATGACCTTCATTTTAAACCATCACGTCAGGATTTTTCTCAAATCGAAAACTCCAAAGTTAAAATTGATCCCCCCTCCCCTCCCAACCTCATCGGACCCCTGAGCTATTTAGTTGTAAAAAACCCAGTATAAGCCAAAAAATTGAATAAATTATAGAATTAAATAAAATTAAACTGAATAAAAAAGTCATATCTATTTTATAGTATCAGATTTTTCGCTATTTTTTAACCTTGAAATTTACGATTTGCGAAAAATCTTGATATGATGGTTAAAAGTGGAGGTAATTTTTTTTATTCAGCGTTAAAAAATACATAAAACGTATTTATAAAAGTTAAAAAACACAATCATCGGAGGTTTATGTTATCTAATCTAAAACTTTTTCTTAAACTTGTTGACGGTAATCTAACCGAATTTTTTTGTGTTATGCTCTAATATGAGTATTATTAAGATGGTAAGCGTCGAAAATCATAATAATATTACATTATCATCGGATTTAAGTCAGTAAGTAAAATTTAACTTCGATTGGACATTTGAAAGTGAGTTAAAGTTCGAGTACAAATTTTAAACTGGAAAGACGATCATTGCAAGTTAAATAAAACCTTATGAAAATAATATAATTTTTATTAAAATAAATCATAGCCTCAAATCCTTACAAAATAAAACATATGTTAAAATACAATTATTTTAATTAATCTGAAACTTAACTAATAAAATTTAAGTCAATCGTAATAGTTGTACGATTTTTTTCAAAGCGTAGATACCTTGAAATAAGTTTAAGTACTTTATATACGACCCCTGAAAGCACGGCCGAAATCATCTGTTTTCAGATGCAAAAGAGTGGTATAAGTCATGCATTTCAAAGTTGCATAATTCGGTCAATTTTAATGTTAGATAAGTGGGACTTTTTTTTTTATCTTACTTGTTAGTGTCACAGTAAATTTTTACTAACTATCACTTATAGGACCGGGAAACTGTATAAAAATTTAAATTTCGTAATTTTTTATTTAGTGTTTTTCTTGACCCAAATCGCTTTAAAAATAATTCTTTACCTTATTTAAACCATTTTTGTAATTGGAAGTATGCATCTAAGACCAACAGTTGCGAAAATAAAGGTCGGTCAGGTTATACGTGGACACCCTGTATAGATATAAAGACTACCTTTTGTCGGGGGCTCTGCTCACGTAGCATGTAAATTTTGACCAACACTTTTAGTTGATGATAGTAGGATTTGGTAAACAATGATACGCAATGTACTAAAACCATAACTGCCAACTTTTATGCTTTTTTCTTACCACTAAAATTTAATAGACATTTTTGCTTTATTTAAACAAAGATTTTGTCGATTAAATAAGACAAAATTTACTGTTAAATTTTAGTGTTAATAAAAAAATTGGATAAGTTGGCAGCTATGCTAAAACCATCTCCGAAAAATTATCTAATTAGCAATGCAAGTTTCATTAAAATCCGTCCAGTAGCACTTAAACAAGTGGGTAAGCGTGATCGAAGATCGCACAAAGGGCTTCGTTTAATATTCCTTTCAAAACACTTTATCCTTTCTTTAATAAATCCAAATAAATTTCATTTTCAAAGAAAAAAAAAAAGTCATGTTTTTTATAAAGTAAAAATTTACCGGTCTATTTTTCTTGTTTTTTTTTTTAAATATCTGAACCGGCCCGATAACGGGCGAAGCCCGCTATTATACTCTGTCATAATAATATCTCTCATGTGGACTAAATGCGATATTAAAAAAAAAAATCAATTTAAAAATTAAACATGTTGTATAGAGAGCCTCAAAATGTTAAAATATGCCACTATTTCCATAATCAGGTTTTTATCATGATTCAATACGTTCCTCAAACTCATATATATACTATTCTCTATTACTTCTATTGATACTTGTTTTGTATTATTCTCAAACATTTGAAAAATCCTTTAAACTTCCATTATGACGTCAGATTTTTTTTTTTTTTTTTTAATTCTCGCGATTAACGCGATATTAATCTGCTTTCTCTACATACACATACTCATACTCCTTGTATTATTGAGAAATGTTTGAAATTTTCAGTTTTATTATGAATATGATGTCATATTAATCTTTTTTCAATGGGTGAAACTTTTTATTTCATTTTCATTTTTCACGTGGAAATATTTCAATAGAAAATTAATTATTGTAGAAAGAATTTTATTGTGGATTTTTAATTGTTGGCAACTGCTATAACGAAAAATGTTTAAATTTAATAGGAAAAGGTTGTTAGATTTTTGGGGTTTTTATATGTTTATATTAAAATAATACGATTTTTTTAAATTTTAATATTTTGAGCTTCATAGTAGGTATTTAGCTATAAGTATACAAATTTTCATGACTAAGTTATATAGTTGCTGAGAACGCCTCTGTGACGGACAGACAACGGAGCGGGAGTAATAGGGTTTCGTGAGATGAACGAAATCCTAAAAAAAAGGCCTAATCATTTATAATCAGGTTCGTCTGATCATGGAGCTTTCCTTCATAATTCTAAAACTAAGCAACGTAGAACAATATGGAGTATACTAAAACTATCTAACTAACAATGCAAGTCCCATCAAATTCCATTCAGTAGAACTCGAGTTATGAAAGGCTGGAACGAAATTCCCATTTGCATTTCATATGTACTAGGGCATCCAACCCAGGCTTCCTGGGGTAGAGAAGATAGATGAAAACCATTCATTTTTTTTATTGAAAACTAATAATTTTTTTGCATTTAATAATTTTTTCTAGATTGCCCCCTAACAACACCAAAGAGCATTTTTATATAAGAAATATGACGATTATATATTCAAATAAAATTTTGAAATTTATAAAAGTGGTAATTTCGTATTGTCCCCATGCCAGAAGTTAATAGCCAAAGAAATCGCTAAAAATTTCGTTATCTGAAGCAGTTTTTAAAAATTCTGATAATTTCAGCATTAAGCGCTTATTTTGATTATATGTTAAATTTGTGTTTTGTTTATACTAGTTTATTTATTGCTTAATGAAGTTTTAATTTAGTTATGGAATACCTGCTGGAAACACTTGCTGAACTTTTTATATTGTTTAAAGTGCAAACGGATTACTATTTTGTAATCGTCTGCAATTAAAAAAAAAAAAATCATGCTTAAAATTTAAATGCTATAATAAATGAGTAAATTGTGATACAGTTTTCAAACAAATTGCATTTGAAAGTAGATTTTTTTTCCTATATAACAATGTAAAAATTGAAAATGGGCCATGTTTAGAGATTTAAAATACTGCAGTAGCAAAAAACGCAAAACCAAAATTTTATCGTCAAGTGTTGTCATTTACAAAATGATACCAGAGTTACGCACGGACACGTTTGTCCTTTATAATATAGATAGTAGATTAAAGCTGTTCTCAAACACAAAATTTGCTACCTTCTGACACAATTGTGAAATTATTTTCATCTGCAAGTGCTGCCCCTAGACATTTTTTTCAAGTTCTCAGAAATTAAAGCGTTTTATAACTTTTCCCACTAAAAGTAAATAATCTTTCAGAAAATATTGATATTTTAATTTGATTTTTGAAAGACTGATGGCTGATCAGTAAAAAGTGGTCACCAACAAGTAGCAAATCTCAATCAAACATGTACAACATTTATAAGGAAATGAAAAAAAAAAAAATCTTCAATTCATTGGAACTTGAATGTATTAGTAAATTTTATCCATGTAGGAATGAAAATGATTTATGTCAGAAAATGAACATGTGAAGCTTTATTTATTTTCCAAGATTGAATTTTTGAACTGGTAGGTAATTACCTAAATTTCCATCCAAAACTCTTGTTGTAATCAATTCTTGTTTGGAATATTATTCATTGTTGGAAAGCTTAGTTCACTCTAGTATGATTTTTTAACACTTAAAAGTTATTTTTTTATTAAATTAGGTTTGCTAATTTAAGTTTGAGAAATTACCAAAGGATTGTAATATCTATATTTGAATATTTTTTATCACAATGCTTAGTTATTTCTTATTGTAGTTAATTCTTTCTGTTCTGCAATATTTAAATTGGCTGATACAAAACTTGAAACAAAAGGATTTTTTCACCAAATCCAGAAAAGATGTGTCAATCGTAAATAGGGGAAAATACTCTTCAAAATCAAAGTACAATAAATCTACAATTTGCAAATTTTATTTAATGAAATGTTCATACAGAGGCTGTTCGCACATTTTTTAGACAAATTTGATAAATGATTTTAAAAATGGAATCATTTTAGAGGAAAAAATTCTGGCAACAACTTATTATGTGTAATTTATGTTATCGTTTGATACTTTCAAATTTATTCTTATTTCAAGATTGCGCATGCAAAAAAGCTGTGAATGGGAAGATGCGTTTTTTTTTTTTTCCGAACAGAAGTATGCTAATTCGACAGTCTAAAATGATCGCAAAGCGCATAATATAAAAACTTTTTAGTGCGAAATAAACATAACTATTGATTGGAAAGTGCTATCCCAAAAATAAGTACATATACATAGTAAAAAGATACCAGGTGGAAAAAAAACAGGGAAAAAAAGAGCCCATTTCAAGGCTGATAATGAAGTTTCAGGTAAGGATTTATGACTGTCGCAAATTTATCTTACAATGGGAAAATAAAAATAAGAATATTGGATAAAAATGTTACAATCAATTCATTATATTATTAAGGGAATGTGTTACATCCGATATTTACAGAAAAAATGATATTTTCTTTATTTCAACTACTTTTAAAGGGTGAAACTACATCAAAGCAAAGGTACTGCTCATACTTCAAAAGCTACCGCTGTATTCGTTGAAAACATTAAAAACTCATACAGGTATTGCTTTTATACCTTTCTACATATTCCTAAGAAGTCACCAGACGTTTCTCTTACGGTTTATTGTGCATTTGGTCTGCTGAAAAGAGCTCTTTTTAAATGCAAAACCACCACAATTGATCGAATCTGGAAAGTTTTTAAAGAGGCATAGGAAGCAATAACCCTGTAAATTTGACAAAAAACCTTCTACTATCAAAAGCATTCCGCAGAATTAGAATCAAGAAAGAAGATTATCATATAGATTATTTCAGAAAGCAATATTCATATTTTAAATGTTAAAAAAACAACGCCAAAATAGTCTAAAAAAAGGGCGAACACCCTCTGTATGTTTGCATTTTTTACCAAGTTCAATCATCACTAAAACATTTTCATTTTTAAGGCTTCATTTCTAAAGTAGTATTTATTTTTTAAATTTTCTTTTAAAGTTGAAGTAGTACTCCATTTTAGAAAAAGAGAAGCAGGCCGCAAAACAATTTGCTTCATTGATTTGTTTATGTTATCTTACTGTTTTCTTTTTTTCATTATAAAATACACAGTGTTTCACTAGAAGGTAGCCCTATAAAGGTGTTGATTTTAGAAAAATACAGGAACATGTGTTGCAGCTGTGTTTGAAAGCTCTGAATTTCCTAGAATTCCTGTTAAAACTTCATTTCTCAAACATACAGATATGATATGTAATTGTTCTTTTTTAATTTCTTCTTGTACTTTTTTTTTTCCTACAACCAACATTTTCTGTGTCTATCGTCTAGCTGAAACACCCTGTATTTAAAAATTTTCTGCAGTAAATATTAACTAAATGAAGTATTAAAATGCATTTCTGATTAGAAAGAAATACAAAAAAACGTTTTATAAAGAGAAACTTTATTTATAAAATGTAAAACAAAACACATATTTCTAAAGAACTTTTGTGTCTAGATTAAGGACAAAATACAAAGGTTTACACTAAAATTGTAAGCAATGATAGTAAACACTAATAAATACCAGTACAAACAAGAAGAGGCACCCTCAAAATTGAAAACAAATCCCTTTATGATAGTTAACTTTATCTCAACAACAAATACATTCAAATTTTCACATAATATGACCAAATATTATTGCTTCTTAGTTTGTGCTGGCTTATATGTACATATATCAATATTTTTCTGATGTGAAACCAAGAATCAAATATAGCTATAATAATATTTTGATCTTATGGATTACAATATCAAATCAAAATTTTATCATCATACATGTAAAAATACATACAGTGAACTCCCGTTTGTGCAGGCTTCAAAAGAAGGCTGTTTTTTTGTCTGCACTAACTGAAATCTGCATTAAACGATGTAAACATTTGAATGGTGTAAAATAATCCCTTTCATCGAATAAATTGAATTCAGCTTTTGACAGAAATTAAACAGGTTACCAGCTTAATGCTAAAGTAAACAACTTTTACTTAAATTTAGTAATTTTAGTCATAAAACAAGTTAATGACAATTTGTTAAAACAAAAGAATAAATTATAAAGTACAAACAAAATATGCAGAGAAATTGCTGTACTTACATAATTTAACTTTAAAGTAATCACTCACTTTTCTTTCTCTTATTTGAACAAATGATCTTTTTACCACATCATTTTCCCATTTTGCAACACATTCGAAAATTATATCACATTTTGACTGGTTATATCGGTGAACAGCTATGAAGAATTTTTGAACCTTCCACGTCTTTTGTGGTAGAAAGTTTCTTTTTCTCTCCATTCTCATAATTTTGAAAAAATATTGTACAAAAGCATTTTGGATTCTGCTTGGTCAGTTTGTGAAATAATTGTCCTTATTATTGGATGAGTAGTACAATTTAAGTGGTGCCTTTAACATTAATTGCAAGTAAAGTATGGGGAAAACGAAATTCTCCTCATTAATCGGAGATATATCTTAAGCGGAGATGCATTAACGAGAGTCCACTGTATATGACTGTATATACATAAAACAAATTTGCATGGGTGCATCTATTTTTACTAAGTCATAAACTTTATATGATAAAATAAAACACTTTTCTCAGTAAACAGGAATTTATAGCTTTATTCTGAATAATCTACCATACTGTATAATTAAACCTATTAATACCAGAAAAATAAATAAATAAATAAAAGAGCATATGCAGTACTATTTGCACTTTAAGTCAACACAAATATACATTTTGTAATTAACATGATTATATTCAAATAAAAAGAATATGAGAAAAACTTACTCATACACCTATGACTTGTTAAATTTTAAGTATAAATAATTACTGATTTCTCTTTAACATTATAGTTAAATTAAGAAAGTCTGTAAAAGGAATGTAAAAGGATTAATATAATAAACATACCACATGACAAAAAATATTTTTAATTAATGTATTTTTCAAAATGCCACTTTTAAATGAAAAAAAGAGCCAAAAATAATACCACTTAAAGACTAGAAGATTTGGTAATATTGACTAGTTTACAGGAAATGTAAAAGAAAAAAATAACAATAGAAGGAATGCATAAAGTTTTGAATGTTCATAAAAAAAATATGACTCACTAAATAAAACAATTAAAATAAAAAGACTAGAATTAAAAAATTATACAAAATAGATAACAAATAAATGCCCAACATTGACAATTTTATAACTAAATGAACAAACAAACAAAAAACCCTAGAGTACATACAGTTAAAAGAAAGTGATAACAAATAATACATTTCTAAAATTCCCTTTTTCATGACAATACAGAACAATTGAAGTTTCAAAATAATTACATGCATTTGAGGCATGCATATATATTAAGAAAAATGTGTTGAACAGACTGAAGTTCTTAAAAAATGTTGCTGACATTTAAGACATTTGATAATTTATTTGATTGTAAAGCATTTTCCTGGTATAATATTTTTTAAATGTTTGGCAAAAAATGTAAGTGTCATATCATGCAAAGAAAATATCTAGTATAAATGTACAGTATATCTAATACATGAGGAGAAAAAAAAAAAGATAACAAATGACTATAATTAATATACTAGAATACAGTAATTTCAAGGCTTCTGGATGTCTTTTTTTTTTTTTTTTTAGAGCAACAGTTATTTTTTTGCCTTGAAAACTGAAGAAGGACGATCTTGAAATATATGAAAAAATTGTATGCTAGTTTTATAACTATAATTTGTGTTATTTTATATTGTTTTGTTTTATAAAAGATGTAATCAAAAAGCTCCAGGACAGAATTTTTTCCTGCATTATTATTCAAATCAGTTTTTTTATAACACTGTATTGTTTAAAAGTTTGTATACAAATATAAATAATTACATACTGTAAGTTGGCAACACTAAATTGATGTAGACTTTTTGTACTGAAGGATTTTTTTAATTCAGGATTTTTACTAATAAAGAATGCAAATTTGCATTGAATTCTGTGTAAAATTGAATAAAACAGAGAAAGAAACACATGGCCTGTTTCAATCAAGCTTTTAGGTATCAAGCTATTTAGGTGTGTCAAAATGTGTTATGTAATCAAGCTGTTAGGAATCTATGTCAAGGTTAAAAATGTTTGAGTGGTATAAATGTTTTACAGAAGGTCAAACTTCAACAGATGATGCCCATAACCATCAACATCAATAACCTACGTTAAACAAGAAGAAATCTCTGTTTTTGTCCAAGAAAATTTTATGTTAATATTTGAGGAAAAAATTGCAAAGAAATCGGCCTTAAATTATAAGAAAAACAACAATGGCTTCCTATGATAATGAGATTCATGTACTGCTTTTTAAAGTACGGCAATCCTTGGTTTGTAATGAACTGGCAACTGTTCCACAAGCTCCATATTTATTCACCAGATCATTTTCTCATCCACAATACTATATCCATTTTCCAGAGTTCGGGGAAAAAACATTAAAAGGACAAAGATTTTAAACAAGAGAAAAATCTAGTGAAAAACCACAAGAAGTACTTTTAGCTGAACCAAAAAATGTTTATAGAACAGCTTTTGCTAGTTGGACATCACATTTTAAAGGTGAAAAGGGGAAAAAAAAGTCCCAGAACTGTTTGATCACATCTTGTACGATACGTAATCTTTATAGCACAAAAGTATTTTGTATATAAATATATAGTAGCTTAAATTACCACTCATTATCTCACAGTAAGAAATATTTGTAATTTCTTTCATATTTGCATCCTTATACTTTAATTATTTATTTTTTAAGCACTTTAGAGAAAGACTTGCATCTAAATTACTTAAATACTTTTTCTCTGGACAAAAATAAATGTGCTTAAATAGTAATAAAATATGTTCCACTTTGATATCTCATGTTACTTTCTATTCATTCTTGCAACTCTTAAATATTAAACTGACTGGAGAAAGATTTCTCATTACTTTGAAGAAAGCCCAACGAATGGGAAAAATGTACAATTTTGCATCTATAATTCATTCAAGATGAAGAGGAACTCAAGATAAACACAAGGGTTGTCAATTTACACCAAGAAATTGCAGTTTTACATTAAAAAAACTGATTTGGCATTTTATATTTGCTTTCTCCCAAAAATATATTTAGAAAATAAACAAACAAAAAAACAGGTGTTTTTCTTATATAGGAAAATACATTTCCTCCTCAGCTTTACTTAAATGTGATAATTTTTGCAAGTATTTTTAGGAGGGCTTAATTTTTTTTTCTTCATCCAGTTTAAACATCATAAACAAAAACTGATCAAAGTAATAGGGAACAAATTATTTTTCCATACACATAGAGTGTACGAAAAGTATTGTAATCATGACAAAAAACAAATTATGGAAATTTGAGTATATGTTTACATTTTGAGGATACCTGAATCCATTTTCTCTATTTTTAAAATGATTTGATATGGATGTGTGTATGTATTGTGCTGTCCTCTAAAAAAAAAGAAAAACCCATTTTTTGAAACTTTCTCTGTATAAAGTCTAATAAAGAATGCAAAAAAATTAAACACTGTTAAATTTTTACAGCTTGCTCTGACTAAGATTTTAAAGCTGAGCATTTTTCATTTTATCACTTTATTACAAAGTGGCAGCCAATTATGTGAGAATTTGAAAAAAAAAAAAAAAAAAAAAAAAAAAAAAAACATTTTTCCAAAAAATAGCCCATGTTACCTGAAAAAATCCCACACTTGACAAAATTAGCTGAAAACGAATAATTTTATAACATATTAATGGTTTAACATAAAAACAATTAAATATTTATGTAGATCATTCTAAAATTCTATTAGAACTAGAAAATCTGTAAAAATGAAGCTCATGTTTTGCCAAAATTCTGCAATTGTTTGTTTAAATTATTTTAAAACTAAATAAGCACACCTTAGGAATTTTTAACTATTTTTATTATTCTAAATGGTGCATAAAACAGAATAAAACAACAACAAAAAAATGACTTTAGTGAAATATTTGATGAAGTACTAGGGCGGATTTTTTTTATAGGAAACATTTCATTCTGGGATTTTTTAGAGAACAGCACAATATGTGTGTAGGAATTTATTTTAAAAAATATTTTCAGGTGCCCAGAGTACATTTTTGGTGTTTACATGGTGCCTGACTGTCTGTATGTCAGTGAATCCGATAGTGTCCAAACTGGTCTTTTGCAAATATATTATAGGCCAATGTTGCAAAAACTGTATTCATTTTTGAATAAATTGGGCAATGGGTTTGGTATCTAAACTATTTTAATCATTTTGTGACCAGAGAAAACCTTTTTTTTTTTTTTTTTTTTTTTTACCATTGGGAAAATGGTTGTTGCTTTCGGCCGAGAATGGACCAAATGATGTACGTACTTTACTCTTTTAAGCGTTTTAAACAAAATTCTGTAATTTTAGAAGAGTGGTATTTTTCTTTGAATAGGCAATAGAAATGCATAAAATTGTTACAAAAATGTTAAAGTTACAAAAAGGATAGATGCAAACTATCAGATATGTAAAAAAGCCGAATTAAAAAATTGATGTCGGATGAGAAATAGTCTTATAAAGCAAAAAACGTTGTCTTCAACTTTAATTTCCTCAAAATACCTTTAGCTCAGACATCAATCTAAACAAGAGTTAAAGCAGTACTTAAAATTACATTGAGTTTTATTAATCAGATAAAAGCCTATGGAAATTATGAAAGTGCACATTTTCTTTAAAACACAAGGCCATTTTCACTAGTGGAAACATTTTAGCTTTGTAAAATTAAGATCTAAGTTTTTATTTATTTTTAAATTAGTATTTATTTGAATACATAGTATCCTGTAAAGTATTTAGAAAGTAAAGTAGAATCACTTCTTTCTTTTCTTTTTTTTTTTTTTTTTTTAATAGCAAATAAGCATTTTTAATAGCAAAAAAATTCTTCTAGAACATTGATGAACCAAGGCAATGCAAATGCTGGCAATTTGAAAATACTTACTTCCAGTTTCTTTTCATTTTGAATAAACTATAGATAAGTTTGTCACTAATTTAAACAAACGAACAATAGGATTTTTGAAACAATTAAAAGAACACTGTGTCAAATGAAAAAAAAAAGCTATTATATGAAACAAGTTCTTAAAAAGGGATAAAAATAATAACATTTATGTAAATAGTTTGAACTTATGCAGATTTAAATTGAAAATGCCCTAAAATTATCAATCAAACTATACCCATTTACAGAAAAACAATGATTTAAAAAAAAAAAAACACCTAGCATAAAATACTCTAGCATAAGGAATTTTTAAAGCAGCATTAAACTAGCATAAGGAATGACAAACTTCTTAAATTTTCTAGACATAAAAGTCTGAAGCAGGCAATGCATATTGAAGTAAGTAATCTTTCGTCTGTCTAAAGCAAGTAGAATTACAACAAGAACATGGGAAAGACTTTAAAAATCGCTTCTGCTCTTGTGTTAGTTACACATGCTTTAACTGCTGGAATTATATCTTCAAAATGTATTGCTTGTTCTGAACATTTATTATTTGGTATTTAAAGATTTTGCAGTGAGTTTTGTCTTAAAGAGTAAAATATCCTTTTATTATATATATTAATCTAAAATGTGTATGAAAAAATATTGATTTCTTTTATTTGAAAACAATAATTATAATCTATTATTAATTGTTTTCTGACTATTATCTTGATTTTTATTCTGATTATTAACTATTTCTGGCTTTTAGTAACAATTATAACTGTCATGTACCGCATATGTTATTTGATCATTAGCACATGTTCAGCATTGCATGCACGAAAACAATGATAGGTAATACATTAAAAAAATAATTATAAATTTAATATGTTTCTTACAACACTTAATATTTTCAATACAGGTATTTCCAGCATTTTTATATCATAGTATTTATTGCATTTTTCATTTCTACGTCACTAATATATACATGGTAAAAGCTTGAAAACCAATAATAAATGCCAATGTGAGCAAAACTTGAAATGGCAATTTTCATCAGAATAATTTTTAAATATTTTTTCTTATTGGAAGACAAAATACACAAATTTCACTACACACTGAATTTATGGAAGAAAGATGAACATCTAAATCTTTGACAATATCATACTTTTGTAATATCCATTTTCTGAACAAATAGTTTTATTTTTTTGTTATTCAGTAAACAATATTTTACAGGAAGTTTAAAAGATTTAAAAAAAGAAGAAGATTGATGTAATTAAAAACGAAAAGTTGTATATACCAGTATAAAACTCAATGCAAAGGAAAGAACTTAAAAACACCATACAGATTGGAAAAGTACAACCTGTTTTGAGAAGGACTTGGTCTTTCTTCATTATGGACAAAAATACAGGCTACCACTTTGAAAATAGGAGCAAGCACCTGATGAAATAAGGTCAGTGGTTGGAAGTAGTGCATTATAAGTAGTGAAACTACAGTAGTTGCTTTTTCTCATAGTTTGCAGTGTAACATGCTACTTTTTGAAGCATGCAATGTAATGAGTAGTGCAATACTATTTTATAGCAAGCATCAACATTACTTCTGAAAACAAATAAAAGAAATATTCTACAAATCTGGTGACTAAACTTGCTTATTTTATGCAAATTGTTGTGCTCTGTGCAACAATCTATGCATGTCAGTCCCAAATCTTAGTTGTAGCATTTAGTAACATATTGTATGATGCCATAACTGTTAGGATGTATTTTTGTATTTAAAGGGTTTCTTTTCATGTAATCTAGATCACACAAATAGTAAGATACTGTAAGAGTCATTTGAAGACTTAGACATTTTGTAAGCACATGAGTAAGCAGTAATTTTATGTCCTGGTTCAATAATTAGTGTAGGGATGGTAAATAAAATTTATGCAGTGTATATGGATAAAGATGTACTGTTACTTATTTCATGTTCCTAATTGAATGTAGATTGAATTTTTTGACAAAATTAGTTGAAAAAATAGATTTTAATTGCTACTTTTTAAAACAAGTAGTTGTAGTCAACTACATTTTTGATACAGGAAAAGTAATTGTAGTTGAATACAAAAAATAATAGTTTTCAAATCACTGAAAAAGACTAAGTTCTCTCAAAATGCAGTGAGCTTTTACAGTTTTTATCATGTTTCTAAGAAGTTCTTTCCTTTGAAAATATTATTATTTTATACCCAATTTATTTACTTGGAAACAGATATTCTCCAGTCATTACTTCTCCCACATTTAGAATGCCAAAAATATGAATTTTCAGCTGACTTCGGCTAAAAATTACTTTAAGAAACACCAAATCTCATCAGTGATCTAATTCAAGAAATCGAATGAGATGCAATTAAGACTGAATACATAGCTATAAGGTGCATCTTTCATTGAATATACTGTCGGCTAACACATAAATAGAGGCACTTACACAATCACCTTTCTCTACACAATAGTTTACTCTATACTCATTTATATATATATAGATATATATAAAGTTGTATTATTATATCTGTATCAATTATTTACAAATTTTCATAACACATCCACAAAATCATATGAGTGAAATGGGCATGTTAGCACAGAGTTGTTATATTTCTAGAAAGATATAAAAAATTAATAATGACTCTGTAGAGTCAAACATTGGATATAACGATATCATATATGACATTTTGTCCTTTAAACATTTGGCATAACAATACAAGACTAAATTACATTGCATATATCAGTATAACCCACAGAAGGGTTTTAACTAGTAAATGTAAGCAATTAATGCTTAATTAAAGTTAATAATTGCATTGCAATCTTCTCACAGTCTTTGTTAAAAGTTTAAGAATCACAAGTCTGCTATTTTCATAGCATTGGCTTCAGGTCACCTTTTGTGAGGCCAGCGAGGTGAATTTCCTTCACTATGACTAAGAAGTTCATAACCAGATGCTTCCCTACGCTTACGCTGTTCAACACCAGCAGCAACATATGAAAAAACACATAAAACAGCATAGCATATCTGGTCAGCCTAGAAAACCCACAAAAACAGAAGAATGAGTTTTCAGAAAATAAAAACTCATAAATGATAACTATTTAGTAAGATATATAAAGTCAAAGTCCTGCATTGGGTCTGGTAATCCAATTTCACTGAAGCCGGACTTGGCCCACAGTTCGAATCAGGTTGGTACTAATTATTCTCAAGTGAGGTCGATTCTTAATTGTTTCAAGTTTGGGTTGGGTTCAGATTAATCTTATTTTTTAAAAGAAAATCTAGAATATTGTTACAGATGAAAAACTATATACAGCAAAAAATCTAAATAACACATGCCTTGGGACCGCGAAATTTCTCTACTATTCAGAGGTAAAAGCATTCAAGTACATAGATGTTGAGGATTGAAAAAGTATCTGCTAAATAGAAGTGTCTGCTATTGTATTAAAATATGGATTCATTTTCTTTCGTTTCGGGTTTCAAGTATGTCAGTTTTCAGTTGAATTTTGGTATTTTGTCGGGTTTGAATCAGAGATATAATTTGACCCATGCAAGACTCTAGTTCATACAGTATCAGCAACCTTTCATCTCATCCCTGAATTTTCAGGTAGTTTTACAAAAAAATTCAGAACAGTGTTTTATTATACAAATGATTTAATATATAAAAATAGCATGATAATTATTGAACAATATATATTATTTTCCTTTAAAATAACCAAAGATATCACAAACTTCAAAATGTACTTGGAATTTAGCTTAAAGTTAAAACTTTTATGTTTTATAACTGAGTTATACCTTTATGATTAATGATATCTGAGAGGTTTTAAAACTAATCTCGGCAAATATTTTCCCTTATTGAGATATTCTTGCAACATTTTTTTAAGTATTAATAAAGGGAAGTAAAAAATCCCTGACAATTCCATGTTGGAGGGGAACTTTTCTTGACATTCAGGTGGATTTTTATACTCCTTGATAATTCCAGGTTTCCATATGCATAGGAAAACTGATATTGTGCAAAAATACAATTAATAAAATAATAATTAAGCACACTATAAAAGTATATTGAAAATCCTGATTCAGGATTTAATTTTAAAATGACTATAAACGACAAACATTAAAAAAAATATATATATAAATTATGAAAGCATCAAAGAACAGCAATATGTTGCAGAAGAGTCAAACATAAACTAGACAAGATTACAATTTTTGATAAGGTGAAAATTTGAGAACGTCAATTCATAAGGTGAGCTTACACAAGTTCTGAATACAGGGTTTTTTTTTTCTTGAGAGGAGGGGATGAGTAGGGAAGACCTTATGTGGAGTTCAGAGAAAAAAATAAATCTTGCCTACAATTAAGTAAAAAAGCACTGATTTCAGAGAGGGCTCCATCATCTTTCCCATCTGGATATACTTCTGCAAGAACCAATCTGGAAATCTATTCACACAGGATTCCAATGCCACAGTCAGTAATAAGAATACTGACAATATTACCAGTTTTGTTTTTCAGTACAAAGAAAATAATTAAGAGGAATGAATAAATTAGAAGATTTGTGAATAAGACTACCTCAACTATATATTGCAGAAATCTAAAGAGATAATATCTACAATGTAATCCTTTGATGACTTTGACATCCCCCCCCCTTTCCACCCCACCATCACCACCAATCAGAATGTTACAGAAGTTGTAAACTAGAGCCATATCCATTATGATCTTTGCACTTAAAATATGCAAAAACTGAAAAGACTTAGCATCAAAATAGTTAAAAGAACCCATTAAATCTACCTGAACCATTATTAAAATTGTCAGAATAAATAAAAACTGAAATTTTTAATTTGATTAATCCTTAGTGGATCTCAGATATTGCCTGACATAAAATTTACATTGATATTAAACTCATAATATAAAATAGGCAACTGAAAAAAAAAAGCAATATAACTTTAGTTGAGATTTACTAATTAAATATATTTGATGTAGAATTGACTCTATATGAATAAAAATCAAACATATAAGTATAACATATGCTTTTTCTCTCCCCTTTTTTAAAAAGATTTCAACAGCTTTTATTCAAATAGGAGATGCATATTTATTGTATTTTATACACACTAAATATTTTTTCATAATTAAATATACGAAATACGTTTTTTAAAACTATTTTTACATTATATCCAGTTTTTTTTTTTTTTTTTTTGGTCATCATTATCATCTTATACCAAAATGAAAAAGACTTTTGTTTTGTTATTGATATCACAGTAAGTTGGTTAGATAGTCTTTGCTAACATTGAGTTTATATTGTCTGAGAACCATATGGTTGAGCTAAAAATAAAACAAGCCAATAAATAAAAATTCAAGCAATAGCAAATCGCTAATTAAAACACAATTCACAAATAAAATTTTATTTTGTTCTAAATAAACTAGTAAAACATAAATGACGTAATAAAAGCTAGTAGCATAGCAAACTATAACTAAATCAAAGCAGCAAACTAAGTTAATAAATAAATAATAATAATTAAAAAAAAATAGCAGTAATAACAAAAATATGCAATTAACAAATTGATGCAAATATAGGGAAATAAGTTTGCAGATTATTTTTTATTTAAAAAAAATTATATTTACAAAAATTAAACAAAATAGTAAAAGGTTCCTGTGCATTTAAAAATTCGAAAAAATTACAAGCCAATTATTTTTTTCTTAAATGAGGAACTTTGTAAATACACGTTTCACATTTTAAAAATAGGAAATTTTTAAAGATAAATTAATACCACTGAAACTTTAATACTAATAACTTCATTTGAAATTCTTTTCTTAGATGACTTTAATATAAAAATATACATCTTTTTAAATCTCAGAAAACATGCATCAAGTACGAGACACCTGAATTTTATTAGCTAATATGAATTATAGCTAGATTATCTAGAAAGCATCTCTCTCCACCTTCCTTCCAAAACATCACTTGAATATAAGTAGATTAAGTTCTTGTATGTTAAATGTAATATAAAAAAATTCATTATAGAAAATACATGATTTAAAGAATATATATATGATTGTCTTGATGAATACAGGTATATTTTTTAGAAACAGTATGAATAAATTATAATGTACTTTTAACCATTATTTTTTTAGAAAAAGAAAAAAAAGAACATAAAATGCAAAAGAACCTTTAATCACGTTCAATTTGTAACTATATCATGCTTAAAAAATTATAAAATTATTCACACAAAATGACAGCAAAGCATACTAAATAAGCATAGAAATGGTAGCTACTTTACAAGCAACAAAGGGACACGAACATGTGCAAACACAGCAAGTGCAAAGGATTGTATGTGCAACAGTGTCAGGTTTATCACAAAGGGCATCCTGAAGGACGTCGAGCCACATGAATACCAAGGATAAGCAGGACTGATGCTAAAATTTTCTCAGCCTATATGGATGGATTAAAAAATATCTTTAATTTTTTTGCATTCATAAAAATGATTACAGTTGCCAACCTAAACAAAAGAAAATGCAGCACATTTTGTAAGCAGTAATGTACTTTTCTATATATTTGTAAAATGGTGGAGATGCAAACATAAATAGGAAAAAGTAGGGTTAAAAAATTATTTATTTTATTTATTTTTATCATTGTTGAAAGAATAAAGAATAGCTTTAAGATAATAAATAATAATAAAAAGAGATGTTTTCACATATTAACTTTTACAAAAACTGTAAAATTTATAAAGAATATTTTAAATTATGGAGAGAATATAACTTCAAATGAAATCGAATACTCATAAATTTAAAAGGGATACGGAAACATGACTAGTTTTAATAAAATTATACTTTTATTTTGAAGGTCTAACTGCAACATTCACTTCCAGGAAAATTTTATGATTAACTGTTAAAATATTTACAATTCATGAAGGCCAGAAGGGAGGGTGGCGACCAGACCCCCCCCCCCACATGAAATAAGGTCTACCTATATACTTTCAATTGAAAAAAAGACATTATAGCTTAAGACCTATAAGATCCTGGCTATGGTCTTGCCATTCATAGAACAACTTATAATACACAGAAGCATTTTGGCTTAATTAAAATAGCAACTAATAATAAGTTAATAGCTTATGAACAAACAAAATAATTTTCACCACAATTATTTTAAAAAAGAAAGAATTGTTTAATTGGCATTGTACCCTTGAAGACATATGTTTAAAACATTTAGGATTATTCAACATTCAACAAAACATTGTGCCTTTAGTTTCTGGAATTTTTTTCAAAGATTGTTATAAACCAAAATATTTTACTATAAATCAGAAAAGATAATTTAGAAGCAAAATTTCACTCTTCCCCTAATCTAGTTGAATTGACAGCAATATTGTTTGAACTGTTTTTTTTTTCTTTGGTTTGTTTGCTAGATTATGCATTTGGATTATCAGGTTGACACAAAAAACAAGAACTTTAAATAATATATAAGCAAATATAAAGACCATTCCACTAATCCATGCTTATTGCTCCTATAAATTTCAGAAGTTCTTGATTTTTTGTGGCATTTTGTATTTGTGAAATTTTGTACCCAAGACCAAAATATCTTTGGAACTAGTTATAAAAATAGGAATGGAAGTGAATAGTAAGAGGCTAATATAGTAAAATGGTGAACTGTACGATATATTTATTTGTCCATGGCATGAAATGGTTTAGTTTTGAAGTACAAATTACACAGATGGTGACATTCTGCTAAAGCTGTCTAGAGCACAACAGAAAAACAGAAAAAAATTGCTATAAACTTATTCATTAATATCAATAAATCATTAAATACTTTTTCATAATAAAGTTAATAAAAATTCCATTATATACAGTTAAACAGAAAAAAATAAAGGAGTAAAATACACTTAATAAAATACACACATGGACCCCCCATCATCAGGTTGACACAAAAAACAAGAACTTTAAATAATATATAAGCAAATATAAAGACCATTCCACTAATCCATGCTTATTGCTCCTATAAATTTCAGAAGTTCTTGATTTTTTGTGGCATTTTGTATTTGTGAAATTTTGTACCCAAGACCAAAATATCTTTGGAACTAGTTATAAAAATAGGAATGGAAGTGAATAGTAAGAGGCTAATATAGTAAAATGGTGAACTGTACGATATATTTATTTGTCCATGGCATGAAATGGTTTAGTTTTGAAGTACAAATTACACAGATGGTGATATTCTGCTAAAGCTGTCTAGAGCACAACAGAAAAACAGAAAAAAATTGCTATAAACTTATTCATTAATATCAATAAATCATTAAATACTTTTTCATAATAAAGTTAATAAAAATTCCATTATATACAGTTAAACAGAAAAAAATAAAGGAGTAAAATACACTTAATAAAATACACACATGGACCCCCCCCCCCCCCCCCCGCCTAAAAATATTGAAACAGCAACATGTTTTAAAATAATTAACTCTTCTTCTTCAAGTTCTCAATAGCATGTGCTGCAGATTATTTTAGACCTTGCAAGTTAATCTAATAACTTGAAAAAAAAGAAACAAAAATGCTGGTCTTAAAAAAAGTTGCTAAAATTTACTTTGTTTGTAGATTATTGTATCTTCTTACAGTATTTTCTTTGTAAATGCAAAATTTGCTTATTTTATGAGTTACTATTATTTCTTATGGTAATAGGCTAAATCCGGCATTGCTGGATCACAGATAGTTTGGTTTGCTACAGACTAAAACAGAAAATTCTGCTACTGCGTTCAGGTTAAAGTATGTGTAACTGATATAACAGTAGAAAAAAACCCCCTTGCTTCAGCTCTTGTAGCAGTTGAACACGTTTTAACTAGTGATGAGCATAACAATTATTTTGATTATTCGAATGAATCATTTGGGCATGCGCAGAGGCATATCTGTCAAACTTCAAATTTTTTATTTTCAATTACTACCTAAAATTTTGAAAAAAAAAAAAAAAAAAAAAAAAAATTAATGATTTTAATTAGAATTAAATTAGATGCCAGATAAAAATGAAAAATGTGTTTCATGCCCTTCTCTAGTTTTAACTATACTAAAAGTGATTCAGTTCTTGAAAACATGTTATCATTTCAATACTTTTATATTGAACTATACGGCACTTTAAATAGTTATCAATATTATGCAAAAATAGTTGAACAGAAAAGCTATGCTATTTCCCCCAGCCCTCTAAAAGACAGAAGGAATGAGGAAATGTGATTGAAGACAGATAATGAAATAATAATAAAAATAATAATATGATCCTTTTTTATACTACTGATCATAATAATTTCACGTCTTACCAAGGATGATTTGTACCGCCTTTGAATTACTTGTCTTGTTTTGGGGTCTAAATATAAAGAAAAGAAAGTACATTAAACTCTAATGTATACTTTTTAAAAATTAGCATTTAGTAAATTAATTACTTAAACATAAACAACTAAAAAAACCTTTTTATTTGTTTTTCGCTATTTAAAAACATCCATACTATATTATGTACTCAACTCATGCAAAATTAAATAATTTATATAGAACAGATTAACCATGATAAATTCACAGATTAAAACATGTTAGTTATTAAATTTTATTTTTAGAAACATATTTTAATAAAAAAAAAACCTTATGTTCAGACACAAACTAACTGCAGATATATGTCCAGCTATTCATACATACATTAAACACTGCCTTTAAACTTGTATGGAATAATTATGTATTTTAAAATTAACATATCTTTATAACATAAAACATAACATACTTATACATTAAAACATATTACAAATACACAAATGATTAAATAGTGAAATTGAACACACAGAGAAAATAAGTCATGCACGTGCAGATAAAGAAACACACAAAAAGGTTGAAAAAACATTTAAGCATAAAACACTGATGAACATGCAATAAGCAAACACACATTAACAACTAAATGTTATAAAAAAAGAAAAAGTGATTTGGAAGAGAATAAATACAAAGTTTTAAATTTAAGATTAAAACAAAATAAATAAATAAATGAGAAACTTAATAAAAGTTTGTTAACCTGATTGAAATATTTTAATAATAGTGTTATACAAACATATAGCACTATTATGCAATACACTATTATTATATATGGGATTAACAAGTTAATATGTCTTAAATCTGCAGAATGAAGGTTATGGATTAAAGAACTGAAAGGGTATAAAATGGAACAAAAGTGTTCATAAGACAATGATCTAGCTATTTCACAAGTTTGAATAGAGCAAATTTGAAACTAAAGGATTAAAAGTGTGCATAGTCTCATAATCAGTTACAATCAGAACAGTAAAAGGTAATGGAATTAAAACAATAATACAAATGGGTTATGGAGAAATATATAAAAAAATGTACATGTTATAATAAATAATAAAGTTAGCAAGATAAAAGCTAAATATCAATTTTCATTAAAAGAAGTTGTATTTAGTAATAGAACCATGAAACAAAACCCTGTCTGTAGAATATATAGTGGAATCTATGTAATAATGATAACAGTAAGAAAGCTAAAGAGTCACCATTGCATTCTAACTACTATAAATTTAAGACCAATCATAATCTTTAAAATATTTCACTGAATAAATAGGACAATATATTTTTTCTGGGTATATTTTGTTTAAAATTTATTAAATTAGCATTTCATGCAAAAACCATCTGATTATTTTCGGTCAATTAATGTTAAATACAGAATATTCAAGGGGAGAAAAAAGTCACATTTTACACAAAATAATGTGCATAGAGTTCATAAAATTAGAATCAAATGATCACAGAAAATAGGGGGAAAAGTCACTAATAAAGAACATGACTACTATTTCATGTATATCACAAGTATGAAAGATACTAAATGCTATAAGAGAAAAAAAAATATTAAGACAATCAATGAATAAATGAACACCAATATCACAAATAAAAGAAGCTTCCAACAATTTTTTTCTGAAAGTCACCATAAGAAATTGCATTTAATCATTAACAGGCCCGATAGCTGCCTTTAGTTACATCGTTTACTTAATTGTTTTTTTTTTAATGAGATGAGTTATATGTGGAACGTTGTGTAACCCCAATACAAAGTACAATATTACAATTTTCAACAAAGGACAATGCATGTTTTGATTTAATATGTAAGATGTTGAGAAAGTAAACACATTGAGTATAATACTTAGGGTGAATAAGAAAAGGAAATCAACATGTAGAGGCATTTTTGGGTGGGCAAAGGAAAACTGACAAAATTGCACAGAAATGGATAACTTGAATTAAAGTTGAAAAAGGACAAACACAACATGGATAAAAAGTGCAAGCTAGCCATGCAATTATCAGCCTTAATTTTTCTTTTTACATCATGTATTCCAAGAAAGAGGAGGATTTTTAGCTCAATGTTAATAAGTACACGGAAATGCAATATGGATAAGAAAAATAAAAGTTTAAAAAGTACAAGTGTAATTTCAATATATGGAATGATTCTTTTATGGTTAAAAATATATCCTTTATTACTAAGTACAGAAAGAAATTTAATACATGCATCTTCATAAAAAAGATAGGAAATAAGTTAAAATGAACAAAGAATTTTAAATGGGAATAAATAACAGAAAAGGGAAAGAAAACATGTGTAAAATTTATTTATATTCTGATCAGAACAAAACTCTAAAAAATGTTTATTTATTTTTAAAGTAAAATATTTCCCAGCTAGTTCAATATCTTAAGAAATGCACAGCAAATTTATATGAAGATGCAATATTTTTAATATTTTCACCCACCAGAGATGTTAACATACACTAGATAATTCCTTCAGCAATTACAAATAACACTTATACAATCACAGAATTTTTTTAAAAGGGTAATTAGAGCTTTAAATAATTACTTTAAACATTACACTATTTTTATAACATTAAAAGAAAAAAAAAGAAAACTAAACATTTTTTCAAATAATGATATAGACTTTAATTTAAACATTTTTGATATACTTTTTTTTTTTTTTTTTTTTTTTTTTAAATACGATGTATCTAATTTAATTCAATGGTTACTATAAATAATTCATTAGATTTCAAAGTTGTCTTTTTCAAAGCATTAAGCATATAATGAATAGTACATATAAAGAGCCAGAAACCCAAAGTTTTCATATCATATGTATTATTATCATCTAAGCTTTTTACTATAGTAATATGAAAGTTTGCATTGTGAACATGAATAAAGTGTCATTAAAAAATCCAGACAAAGTAGGAAAAGAGTCCCTGTAAGATGAATGATGAAAAATAACCATCTTTTATAGCTATGCAGTATGCCCTTTTTTCTTTGACAAAAAGATTATAAAAGATAATTCTTACTTTGACATGTTGCAGTCACTGTTATTTCCAAAACAAATGTTAACTTTGAAAGTTTTATTCCCCAAATTAGAATAAGCTCTCTCTCTCTCTAATAAGGCATCAAAGTTAGCTTAAACTTAAATAATTAACTTCTAGATCATTCAGTTTTGGATGCAGGATAACTTAACTGAGAAAAACTATACACCACAGATTAAACATGCAAAGGCCTGAGGTTATGATAACGAGTCTCCCCCCCCCCCCCCCCCCAACTTTCAACATGAATCCCGCCATTGCTCTTTATTTTCAGTATTATTTGTTTTTGAACAATTAAACAAATTCAGATATTTTATGCTTTTTTTTTTTTTTTAACTTTTTCCTATGTTTTTTTTTTTTTTAAGCATCACTAGAATTGGAATATTCCTTTCATTTTTCAGACATTTTAAAATATAGATTAATCACAGTATACCGGCTACCATAAGAACGTATGTAGAATGATCTG
Organism: Maratus michaelseni; assembly: GCA_963931845.1. Classification (NCBI taxonomy): domain Eukaryota; kingdom Metazoa; phylum Arthropoda; class Arachnida; order Araneae; family Salticidae; genus Maratus; species Maratus michaelseni. Next base: position 41,453,308 of record OZ007595.1, on the reverse strand, counting down.
AGATAAGTTAAGTTTGATTATATGGATTTGATACACACATGTTACAGTTTAACGAATTCCATAAATAACAAAAGTTACAGAATAGTAATATCCACTATCTGTTCACCTAGAAAGAAGAAACTTTTATCGGCATCTTACATTTAGAAAGTTATTGCTTCAGTTTTTGGCTATATAGAATTTACTTTTTCATGTATTTACTCGGTTTTCTCAGATCTTGTCAGGATGTCTTTTCTTCAGAAGGCTCAAGTCTGCAGCATTCTTAGATCCTGCCATAACTAGGCCATGGATAACTATGGATAACTTAGTTTTATTTGTGTGTGTCCTCAAAGTCTGATTGAAAGTCATATGGTGTTCTTTTGGCTATTTATTAAATATCAAATTAACACATTCTAAATGCTGTGGATTAATCCCTGGACATCTATTCTGTGACACACACAACCTTTATTAAATACATGAGATAACTTAGTGTGCTTGCAATTATGTATCTTTTTATTATTTGCATGCATAAGGCTTTAAAAATACAATATTTTGAAATCTGATGAATCATTCATAGAAACCTTGTACTGCAGAATTACTTCTTTCCTATTAAAAGTACATAAAAACTAATTATAAGCATTTTTAAAATTACTTTTTACCCCAGATACATTATTTCATTATATTTCGTTTTATTCATTTATATATTCTGTTCAAATGGTTAAATGTATATTATCAGAAATACATGTTTATCAGTTACAACAAATAACTATTAATTATTTTTCTTTCATTAAACAAATATAATGTGAATGATGAATGAAATTTTTTATGTGCAAAAGAAATTAAAAAAAAATATTTCTTGCATTCATAAAAATTAAACAAAATTTAATTTTCCTTAAAAAACGATCTGAAACACAGATATCACATTACAGAGCAAATAGAAGAACAATGCTTGAAAAAATGTGCGCTTTACAAAAAAGAAAATGTAGAGAAAGAATGACACACCAGGGGTAAAAAAAGAAAAGACTGTACAACAGAAGAGTAAGAAAAACTTTGGTACTTTTATGTTAAAATAGCATCACAACACAAGATGCAAGCATTCAAATTCCAAAAAAGGAGAAAGGAGACACGAGAACATGCAAGGAACGGCCAGATTTGATTGGATGTGAAAATGCAGCAAAAAACGGATGACAGACAACAAGTCTAAAAAGTTTTGTTCCCAGGTAGGGATGTATGGAAAGCAGAAGAAAGAAACAGATTATTAGGTATTTGTTTACTACAGGACAACTTACTAAACTCTTCCAGAACAAACATCTCGCCCTTTTGGGTGAAACACTTCCTTATGTTTTCCAGCCTTACAAAGAACTGTAAAGTAAGAAGTCATCCTTGTAATTCAGCCCAATTATTGCTTCTACCTCTTTCTTGCAAATACTAAAGCTTTTTTTTTCTATTTATTTTTTCAAATAAAATATCTACTACAAATGTTATAAAAGTAAAATAAAAAATATTACAGTGAAACAGACTTAAGATATCAAGTAATGTTTTATATTTATCGATTTATCTCAATTATGATTATCCTTAATACTTTAACACCGTTCTCGCTACAAGGACATGAATTTTGCTCTTTCTTAAATTTAATGAACATTTGAAAGAGATTTATTAAAAATTCATCATTTAGCTCTGAATAATGATATCAATATAAAAATTTTAACAGTACTAGTCACAAAGCTATAGAAATGCAATTTCTATGTAGCATCAGCAGCCTTTGAATTAAATATTAATTTTGAAAATTGAAGGTATTCATTTTTTGGGAGTTTTTTACTTTAGACAAAAGTTTTAGATTTGATAATTATCAATATTATTTACATGAAGCGTATGTATATAGAAATAGGTTTTGTTTCTTTCTACCAAGTCCAAAAGGGCTGTTTGGTATCCTCAACCCCTTAAAAAAAATAGGGGTGCATCTCTCAATAGGGATGGTACTAAATTTTTAAAAGAATCCATTTTGAGTACTTCTGGAATCCAATCATTAAGTTTAAAGTGTTATTTTATGTGAAATTGAAAGAACAACAGTGTACCACAAAGGGTTAATACAGAAGTGAAATTTTTTCCCTATGAGATATAAAATACAAGAGTAGGTAGTTTGAAGCTTATTATCTTGTAAATTAATATAAAATTGAAGAAAAATAGCAATATCTATAGAAATATCTTTGAGGCGCAATAAACAGAGCTCTGAAGCAGTTAAACTCTTAGATTTGGTGGTAATACAAAGTATTTGCCTACTTCACATAATTTTACAAAGTTGTTTAAACAATTAACCAGAGAGTGGCATATTCATTCTAATTTATATTTATATACTTTGTATTTAACAATACCTGAAACTAGTGAAATCCTTTCAAAGGCTTTGAAAATTACTTAATGTTACTAAAAGCTATTCAAATAATTACTAATTCTAGCTTAGTGAATTATGGAAAAAAAATTCCAATTCTAGCATCAATCATTCATTTAGTTATTGCCTTAAAAAATAAGATTTCTTTAACAGGTTAAAATTAGACAAAAAATGACTAATTTCATATTCTATATATTATCAAATAAATCATAACAATATGATAATTTTAAATTATAGTTTAAACTCTTATTTTAAGTAAACGATTGAACCAGTAAGCTGGAGAAAATATTGAGAACTTTATTTACATAACTAAAATTTCTGAAGTAACTTATTCCTCATGAACTGAAATTTGTTCACTGAACATAATATAAATGAGATAGTCTTTTATGTCATTGGACCAAGAATAGAAAAAAAAAATGCAGAATCTTTTCTTTAAAATTTACCCCTGAATTTTCAAGAATGTACAGGGAAAAAAATGTTATGAACAAGTTACTCATAAATTTTAAACTATATTTAAAATAAATTAATTCGGTAAATGGTCTACTTGTTTGTTACAATATTAAGTTTTTAACATGTCCATTATAAATTAAGAGTCTCCTAAATATTTTTGAAAAATAAATGGGCTCTCAAAATATTATGTTGGGAAAACGCTTCAAATATCTATAATTATATCAGCAAAAATCATAATTCCCTTTTCTTAGAATTTTTTTTTTCAGCTAATTTAAATTGGAACAAACAGAGACAATATAAAACATTAACTGCAATAAATAGTTTCAAAATTATAAATAATATTAATTTACCAAAGCATTTATTTTCTTGTGCAAATTGCAATCATAATTAATTATGATTACAATAGGGCTTTTAGACATTTAGAGATTTCAACTTACAAAATAAAATGTTCAAGAAATCTAAAGTATATTTAAAATTTTAAGTCACACAATTCAAATTTAAATTCTTTTTTATAGCTTTCTTTTCTTTCTTCTATCTTTGTTTATTTATTCATTAATTGAAAATACATAACATTATAGAATATTTATATTGAAATCATATCTTAAGTGAGTTCCACTGCACAACTATTTTACTGCAAAGCACAAAAAATAAAACAAAAATATTTAATTAATGTATTATACACATGACTTCATCCAGCAAAACATATCAAAAAATGAAAATAAATAAACATGCGAAAAAAAAAAAAAAAAATCAAAATGTGCCTTAAATATAAAGAAGTGAAAAAAGCATGCAACACATCACTAAATGTTTTTTTAAATAAAACTTTAAAGTAGCAGCACACAATAAAATAAAAATAAATAAATAAAAATGTGTAATAAATAAATTATAATTTGAAGAAATTTGTATTGGGGGGTTTCTTCAATTTTAACGTGTCTAGAAGATAATCCTTTGAGTTATGATGATGTAAACTTTTCTAGGTATACAACTCATATGTTACATTTGATGAAAAAAATATGCATTAAAATTTGTGCCTTTTGTGTAATAGAACTGGATTTTGACAAAATAAAATTTTAAATGCTAAACCCACGTTTAATTTTATTTATTAAAAAATCCGTTAAAATAAAATTTACATATAATATATAAGTATATATATATATATATATAAAAGAATTGCTTGTAAATAGCCCACAACTACAGGAAATAATAAATTAAAATGATAGATCATCTTTTAAAAATTAGTAAACATCATAAGGTGAAAATTAAATCAACTTGAGTGCATTTACTAATTATTACAAAAATAGTTCAATAATTAATATAAGATGAATAGTTTGGAAACAGGAAAATTACACACAGAATTTTAAATTATTTAAATAATTTTTCAATCTATTTTAATGTTAAGATAATATTTATTCATACACAAATTAACTGGTAGAAGATATTGATATTAAATGGTTTCAAAGCAACAAATGATTTATGTACATAAAATATTTTGATTTTATTTTCACTTAAATATATTAACATATAAATATTATATATACATTTATTATTACATAAACATATGTTTAAGTCAGAACAAATGAAACATTAGCTATAAAGAATTGGTAAATTAATTAATTCTTGGTCCCATAAGATTTTTTGTATAGCAATTACATAAAATTATTTCTAAATGTTTAAAGTAGTTAATGAGAATGATATTTGGACAATACTAATTAATATATATATATATATATATATATATATATATATATATATATATTCTATGTAGGTAGAAAATCAGATGTTTCATATGTAAGGAAAATCCAAACTGTATTTATATAATAAGTTTTTATGATAATCTCAAATACAAAATCATAATCTAAAACTTTTAAACTATGATTACAGCAAAAACTTCCACCATTCAACCCTTTGCTTGATAAAAATTTTTAGATAATATCTCAATTAAAAAGAACACAACACAATATATATTTCTTCAAAAACAAAGCAAAATGTAGTTTTTTTTTTTTTCTCCCAGTAAACAGATTATTAGCTCCTAAAGTCTCATAATATAAGTTTCAGAAATGAGAAAAAAAAAAAAGTTCATATCCAAGAAAGTTATACCTTAAAATAAATGTACAAACAAATAAAAATATTATGCTCAAATGAATAAGAAATTAGACCAAATCAATTAAATGATTTTTATACAGTATACATATTTCTGCTTGCTTTTCTTTGGTAATTCAACACTGTATGGCCCCATATGGATTTTGAAATTTTATCTGAATTTTCTTTATCTTTGAAGTATTTCATAAAAAATATTATGATTTATTTTTTCAGGAGACTTAAAAAATATATTGAAATATTAATAGAGAAAAAAAAATGACTGAAGGTGAAATAAATGATAATTTATTTATTATATTAATATAGGCTAATCACAATAAATAAATAAAATAAAATTTTGCTTTTGCCAGAATTTCATTCTGCCAGCACCGATGCAACACTGGCAATGGCTTTTGTCAAGTAGAATAAAAAATATTTTAAAACCAAAATTAAACCTACATCTACAAAACACTGTTCTATAAGAGAAAAAGAACTTTTTTATAATTTTGATAAATCAACTTTATAACAAGAATGACAATTTATAGCATATTTGCATACAATTGTACATCTTCCCATTTTTTTTTTCATACTGAAAAATATACAGCAATGCATGATTTCACTATTTCAGATTATATTTGTTTTTGCCATAAAGTAGAATATATTTCTGTTAGCTAAGTTTTAGTTTTAACAAGACATCTTAAATAGGATATGAATCAACTTTCTCAACAACAGTGTAAATATATAATAAAAATTACATTTTACTCAAACTAAGAGCAAAAAAAATCATTGATTAAAATTCCCTTTTTTATTAATATTACATCAAAATATGAGGTTAGTTTTTAATTCATTAGACAAAGGAAACCAATGAGAAATTTTTTTAGGTACTTCGGTACTTTTCGGTTAGCTGGGTGCCAGTGAAATATACATAATACATATATATATATATATATATACATATATGTATATATATGTATGTATATATATGTGTGTGTATATTATATATATATATATATATTTCACTGGTGCCCGGTTAACCGAAAAGTACCGGTACTTCTTTGTTATAATGGTCCCCAAAGATGAATCACCAAGTTAGGTTGTAAAATCTCATCAAATTGTTTGCAGTCTTAAAGAAGCAGCACGTGTTTATGCTATTGTCATATTGCTTTTAAATTGATGTTCCACAACATTATATATATATTAAATGTATGATGATTTTTTTTTTAATCACTTGTATTTATTTTTATAAATATGGAAACAATCTTTGATTTACCTAGTACTGAGATGGGTGGAATCTCATTTTTTCAAAAGCAAGGGCTTTTACCCCCAAAACAATTATAGAAAAATGTCATGACTGTATGTTACTAATCATAAAGCTATATGGAAATGCAATGTTAAAAAAAAAAAAAAAAAAGGCATTTGTGTTGGAAATTGGTTTAGTGGTGCAAGAACACTGTTCGTAACTGTTTTAAAGTTTATGCGCTGTTGAGCAGAGAAATTAACATCCATAAAATGGTGTAAGAAAGAACTATTTGGGTAAAAATGCGACAGTTGACTAGAATAGTTACATGAGAGAAGTGTTAAAAAATTTAAAAAGTTGTTATTCTTGTGAAGCAGAATAAAAAATTGTTATGGAGCATTGTAATATAGTCTTATTAACATAAAATATATTTTTAATGCATTTTTTTAAAAATTTTTAATGCAAAGTATTTATTTTTACATCTCTATTATATGTGAGCGCTACATTCACATTTGAAGACCTTGGTGAAAATTGACTGCAACTTGGTGTAATAGTAATTGTGGGGGTTGCTATAACAAAGGAGTATCATTTTCTATGCAGCAGGAAAATAGCAACTGCAGAAAATAAGTATACAATAGTTTAAATACTTAAATCCAGAACTTATCTTGACTTTTAAAGTACACATAATGGAATAAGTTGTCTTTTTAATTATAAGAAAATAAATTATAACAGCTAAATAAAAAGTCAAACAAATTGACATTTTAAAATTCTTCTTAATATGTTAACTAGTATTTCCATTTTTCATTTATATATTACACTCTTAGATAGAAACAGAAATCATCAATATTCCATAAATATTATAAATGAAATTAAGTTTATTGTTATTTATATTTTTAACAAATCATAGTAACATGAATAAAAAATTTCTTAATGCGTTTGCACAAATGAATACAGTGTGTTAAGAAGTTATAAGGCTACTAAAGAATTTATAAATTGTTGAAGAAAAATAAATAATATGTAAATTTTACTTAGTATATATACACTATGACCTGCAACTTTCGATTTTAGACATTTTGTCGAATATTTAAAAATATACTTGTCAGATTTTTCTGGAATTTTAGGATCCAAAAGAACAGGTTTGACTTCATATTTATCATTGTTGATTTGATAAGGAGGACAAATAGGGGACAAAAAAAAAAAAAAAAAAAAAAAATAAAGAAAAAATATAATACTTGGGATCACTCTGTAAAATAAAATGCACCAAATGATCTATCGCTACAGAATATACATAGGCACACATTGTACAATATGTGTATTCATTTGTGTAAGAATAGATTGTATAGTAATAGAAATATAGCGATTTTTTTAGAAAATTAAAAAAATTCTTGCATGTTTTTTTGCTTATAACATACAGGGTTTTAAGCAAATTTAATGCCAGTTTCAGAAAAATTGACAAAATGTAATAGAAACAATATAGTGCAATTGGAATATAAATATATTAAATATTTAAGGAAATATGGGCAGTTGTATAAAATATTTTTTATCTGCGCATGCGCGAATGGTGACAAGGAGCTTTTTGCATAATTTAATAGTCAACTCTATGGAGCAACTTATTAAAAAAAATCAGTGAAATATCGTAAAAAATCAAAGAGATATCGGCATTAGAGTGAGCTGTTTTTTAGTTTCTCACTAAAACTCGCTGAATGATAAGGGATTTTCCACAAATTGTCATTTTTTATTTTATACTATTTTCCAATTTTTAATGATACTTTAGTTCTCTTTGAAAAACTACCTAACGAGCTTATTCGAACAATAAAAGAATTATCAAAATCAAAGGATCCATTCCAAAAGTATTATAATCTGGTGCAATAAAGTTTTCCAAGGCGAACTAAAGTATCAATAAAAAATGAAATATAGCATAAAAATTAAACATGACAATATGTGGACAATCCCTTATCATTTAGAAAGTTTTAGTGAGAAACTAAAAAAAAGCTCACTCTAACGCCGATATCTCTATGAATTTTTACGATATTTGACTGATTTTTTTTAATAAGTTGCTCCATAGAGTTGACTATTAAATTATGCAAAAAGTTCCTTTTTATCGTTTGCGCATGCGCAGATAAAAAATATTTTATACAACTGCCCATATTTCCCTAAATATTTAATATATTTACATTTCAATTGCACTATATTGTTTCTAATATATTTTGTCAATTTTTCTGAAACTGGCATTAAATTTGGTTAAAAACCCTGTATGTTATAAGCAAAAAACATGCAAGAATCTTTTAAATTTTTTTTAAAAATCGCTATATTTTTATTAATATACATGCTATTCTTACACAAATGAATACACATATTGTACAATGTCTGCCTATGTATATTCTGTAGCGATAGATCATTTCGTACATTTTATTTTACAGGGTGATCCCAAGTATTATCTTTTTCTTTAATTCTTTTTGGCCCCCTAATTATACTCCTTATCAAATCGACGTTGATAAATATGAAGTCAAACCTGTTCTTTTTAATTCTAAAATTCCAGAAGAATCTGACAAATACATTTTTAACTATTCCACAAAATGTCTGAAATTGAAAGTTGCCGGTCATTAATGGCCATATAGTGTATATATTAGTATTGATCATAAAAAACTTTCTGTGCTTATCACAATTTTAAAAATAAACTTAAATTTTATTAAAATTCACAATTTTTTTTTTTTTTTTTAATAAACTAAATAAGGAATTTGTTAAGAAATTATAAGACTATCTGAGAAAACTTGCATATTAGAATGCGAAATCAAAATCATTATAAAGCACATGTTGCTGAACAGAAAATCCAATTCCTAAATTTTCTATCCATATCCCATTTGTAACGAAATTTCAATGAAATAAATTAAACTTTTAACATTAAATATCTCCAAACAGAAAGCAGATACAAATATATTTTTTAAAATATATTATTAATTATGACAAATAATATGTACATATTTAATTGTGTAATGTTTATATAATTTCTTAATGGGGTTTTTTGATTTTAACTGTGTTTCCTATGGGATCAGGAACTTTCATGCACTAGATGCTGGAAAGAACTGAGCACCAATGGCTGCATAAATTCTCTAATTTCCAAACATCTACAGAAGCACTTAATACTGCTAAATTTTTTATTGTATCTTCACTGGTTTAAGCTTATACAGTTACACTTCTTTCCAGAACACATGTCAGTCTGTTAGTATTTTGTAAAGTCATTAACAGAAAAGCTAAGTTTTGATTCCGATATTTACGATTTGCTTCAGAATACCACGCGAGGAAGAGTTATCAGAGTACGAGGTAAGAAAAATTTATTTTATAAGGGTGTTTGTAAATATGAAAGAGTAATGGCAATGTTAATGAAAGATTCCAAAAGTGCTATTATAATTATAAAAGAATATATAAGCAAAATAAAACAATCTGGAAGGAAGAGGAAGTTGACAGTATGTGGAAATCTACAAGTTTTTGGCTATCTATGAAAAAAGGTCTTTCAATGTGTGAAATTTCGAATTGTTTAAGCCCCCCCCCCCCCCTCAAAAAAAAAAAAGATCTCATCATATGTTTGGAAGACTCTTAAATCAAACGCAAATACTAAATTTAGGAATAAGAAGAATAAAAACCAAAGTTACTGAAATGTCATCAAAAGGAAGGACTGATATGAGTTAAAATATCATAGGAGGATGAGTGGAAATAAATTATATTTTCTGAGGGAAAAAAAAAAATAACCTTGATGGCCCAGATGGCTACAAATACTACTGGCATGACTTGAAGAAATAACTAAAAGAATGCTTCAGTCGAAAAAGGAATAGAATGGTTTGGAATAAAATGAAGGTTTTGTGGAGCATTTGCTCAAAATGAATTGTTTGATTTACAGTGAATTTCATGATTTATAAACTCTGAAAAAAAAATCAAGCTATGCTACATGATCATCTCGTATCACTTGAGCCTTTATTACATAGTGTTAAGTGGATATTTCAGCCAGATAATGCTTCTTGCTATGCATTTAAATCCATTTAGAGATGGTTTAAAACAGAAAAGTTGATGTTTTATTGTAGACCAGTCAATGTCCAGATTCGAACCCATGGAAAACATTTGGGGTACTTTAAATCACAGAGTTTATGCTAATAATAAAAAGTTTTCTTTGGTGAATGAACTGGAAGTTGCCATTGTAAGTGAATGGCACAATAGTCCAGAAATAGAACTTAAAAACTTGGTCACTTTAATAAAAAACATGGTGTTTGACGTTATAAGAAAAAAATGGAGGACCTATATCATATTGCTTTTCATACCGTTTTACTTTCTTCTATCTTTACAAGAAGAAAGTATTGGATTCTTGAAAAAATTTGACTTCCTTTTTTTCGGTGGATTTATACATTTTAGAAGGTTTTGAACACAATTTGACTATTTTTAGAAAATGTCTATCTGTATGTGACAAATATTTTGTGGGCTATCTATCTCAAGAACTAATGCAGGAATTTAATAAAACTTTAGATTCAGTTAGTCCCTGATATATATTAGTGCTGATTAGTTTTTGGTGTAAATCGCCCAACAGGTGGCACTGCTATACTACATTTTTCCCCGATAGCTATATCTCAAGAACTAATACACAGAATTTCATTAAACTTCAGATTCTGTTAGACCGTAACATAAATAGATGCTGATTACGTTTTGGTGTAAATAGCCCAACAGGTGGCACTGCTATGCTACTTTTTTCACGATTTTCACAATAGCTCTATGCCAAGAACTAATGCACAGATATTCATCAAACTTCAGATTCAGTTAGATGTTGACATAAGTTGTTAATGATTAGGTTTTGTTGTAAATCTCTCAAAAGTTGGCGCTGCTATGCTTAATTTTTCAGGATTTACACAATTTTAGTGATAGTCTTACCTCAAGAACTAATGCATGAAATTTAATAAAACTTTAGATTCAGTCAGACCTTGATATAAATTGGGGCTGATTCGTTTTTGGTGTATGTGAAACCTGTATGAGATAGAAGAAAGTTTTGGGATTGGCACAGTTTTGTTTTTGGACAAGTGGTCTCATAATTTGTTAAAATATTTTTCACTTATTTCTAATATTTTAATTAATTTAATCATTTATCATGTTATTCAAACCTAACTGTAAAAATTATGCTATAACATCATATTTTATATATTTAAATTATAATTAGAACCCTTATTTATTCCATAATTTGCAAAACTAAAGTGGTCTTATAATATAAGAATAATAATACAAATAAAAGCATAATTTATAACTTAAAAAAATTATGGAATTCAAATAAAAACATTGATAAGCATACACCTAAGCCACCAAAATTTAGGTATTGCTTTATGATTTGTAAAAGAAAATATTGATGATACTAATAATAAATTCTAAAGAAGCTTAGTGCAAGCAAATTAGAAATTTTTTAAAAAACTGGTCTAAAATCTGTGCAATAACCATGAAAAAGCTGTGCTGCTACGAAAAACAGATTTTATTTTTACTTTCTTTTTCATTCCTTCCTTTTTTCCTTGTAATAAAATAATCTGAATGATTTTAAGAAATCAATAACATAGCTATAACATTCAAAATTTTTTTTATAGATTCCATTATTTAACAGATTCCTTCAACATTTTTATTTAACTTATTTTAACCATCCTAAGTAATCATTTGACTTAAACACTCACATACATGAAAATATCAAAGTATGCAAAAAAGACTAGTTAAATGACTTTAACGCAAAAATTTTCAGGCTTCTTAAGTCTGAAAACAGAATCTAATCAATATCCTCTGACATTATTAATTTTTTAGGCAGCATGCCAAGAGAGATTTTATTCCTACTCAATTAGAAGTTTTTATTAATTTTATATCAAAATAGCTTAAATATTTAAAATAAAATAGCATTTTAAAATATTAAATAAACAAAATAAATTAGACAGTTTTATATAGAATCAATAATTATCTATTTTGAAATCATTATTAAGATATACATACATGAATTGAATTCATGAACATCTTTTAAAACAAAAAGTTAAAGTAACATTTCCCCCCTTCCCGAATGCATCAACAAATGAACAAATCTCAAGTTACTGGCTAAATTAATTGTTTTGTCAGTTATTTTAATTGATAATCTTAAAGCAACAACACACAGCTTCTGAAAAGTAAATTGTTGTAGCATTCTGGCTCTCTACAATAATTTCTTAAAAATGGTTATAGCTATTTTACTGAACTAAATTGAGATCTTTTAGACAGCTGGATGGTACCAAATTAACGTAACAATTCTTGAGTGATTAGTGAAATACAAATATTGACTTGAGAAAGATACTAAATCTAGATAAAAAAGAATTATTGCTCACAAAAATGAAAAACTTTCTTTGCATTACTATTATTGAATCTAAATAGTATTCAGAAAAATATAAACAAAAAATGAAAATTCCTGAATACTTAATACTTATGCTGCCATTTAACTATTTAAAATAGACATATTTTGAATTTAGATTTTTCTTTTCTTTTTTTGTTTGGGAAAAACAGAAAATTTAAAATACATACTATGCAGCCATCAAGAACCAGCCAAACCCTCAAATATAAGTTCTAATATTTTATGACAAATTAATAAAAGTTTCAATTTTAAAAAGGATTCAGAATACCGAATGAGATTATGTATGAAAAACAATTTAATATGGAAGAATGATGCATACTGCCTACTATGTTGGATAATCATTTCCAATAGCTATCTGAAAATGAATGATGTATGCACAATGATTGTATGCTAATATTTTAACATGATATGAAATGAAATTTGCAGTTTTTGTTAGAAATGTGGCTTCAGACATTTAAGAAGTACTGGAACATGATATCAGTATTTATACAGTTGCTTCAACTGCACAATGTGCAGTTGAAGCAAAGATGGTATTTTGATTTGTGCTTGGAAGTTTACTTTGTAGTAGTGCTCGCAAATATACGTTTATATACGCTTAAACATATACATAGTTAAGCCTTTTTTCCATATTATACCTATCAGGGGTCTGTCCAGACATTTTCCCAGGGTCCTGTTTTTGTGAAATTGTGAACAGCTTTTTATATTTGTAAAAAATCTAGTCATAATTTTGTGAATTTGAAATGATTGTTATATCCAGGTTCTTGTTTATACATTTTTAAGAAGATATATTGATGCAAAATACATATATTTTCTTTATATGTGTAAAAATGACGTCAGATTTTATTTTTAAATGATTAATTTGTGAAATGTTCAGTTTAAAGATGGAAAAAGTTTGTGAAAAACCTATTTTTAAGACTAAGAATTTTGTGAAGGGTCCTGTTTAAGGGAAATTAGTTTTGTGAAGGGTCCTGTTTTAGGGAAAATAGTTTTGTGAAGGGTCCTGTTTTGAAATAAAAAAAATTGTTAAGGGTCCTTTAAAGGACCCAATTTTTTCCTAAACAGATCCCTGCCTATCCAAAATTGTTACCGGTTAAAATACACTTTAAATGTATATTCCCGAGCATTACTTTGTAGCCAACATTGTTTGTGATGCAGTAAACAAGCAAAATGTTAATTAGAAAAGAAGTTAATATGGAAGAATGTGTTACTTTTAATTCTTACACCTTTTTGGATATTTTAGCTTTGTGAATTCAAGATTATATTAATTTGTAACTAAGCTTTCAGCTTTCAAGCTTTAGTATTTGGTAGCACCATCTACCGAATGCAAATAGAAACAAATGTTCATACACCAGAAATTTTAGATACAGGTTTGAAATCTTTTTAAATTTTTTTTTTACAGAATAATAATCAAAAAGAAAAGAAGTTTTCCTTATATTTCTGTTTTCCCTTCACTTCACGTTTGTTTAAAGCATGCAATCATAGAAGTATTTTCTGTTAAGTATTGCTCATATATATTCATTCACTTAGAACACATAAATAATAATCTGATGAACTATATACTTGTTAAGTTTAAAACAATTATTTTTGTTTAAAAGAAACATTTTTCTGAGGATTTTTTGAAAAATTTCACATTTTGCTAATAATTTTTTAGACATATATATATATATATAATATAAATAAATATAGAACAATGTCTTTACATATAATATTCGTTACAAAATAAATAAACCTAGCCCGTTATTTACTTTTATTCTAATTAGCGCCAGCCTGATCAGAAAATGGTTTATTAAACTTATAGGTTATTTTTTTTTTTTTTTAAAGGATTTTACTGTAATACAATTTAAAAAAAAAAGAAACATCTTATAACTGTATCAATATTTCTAATCTATGGGCTTAGTTTTGTGAATGAACAAAACTGTCAAGTCAAAATGGTAATTCAAAATTTATTTGTAATGTTTATTTATCTAAAAATTAAACATGACAAGTATGCAATTTCAATACTCGTTTTTGTTTCATTATTGAAAAATGATGCTAAGTGAAGACAGAACACATCAACGCGATTACTACGTCATGTGACTCCTTTGCCCAATCAGCTATGCACATTTCAACCTCAGGTTAACTAACCTCAGGTCAACTGCTCTCAGCTCTGAAGTTTACAATGAATTCCAAATATTAACTGGTGGTTAGATTTGCTAACCTAAGATTTCTCAACTGGGAGTTGAAGGTGTGTTGTGAATTGTCCGGTTAGAAGACCAACCACAAATTGAAGAAAAAAAAATAATATTTGGGATTACAGTGCAAAATAAAATGCTCGAAATGATCTGCAACTGTAGTACATGACTATGTGGATATTGTACAACATGTGTGTTCATTTATGTAACAAGAGCATTTACATTTATGGAAATACAAAAGTTTCTTTAAAAAATTCAAGAAATTTTCACATATTTTTTTGTTTATAGCTTGCAGGGTTTTCAATCAAATTTAATGCCACTTTCAGAAAACTTGACAAAGTACGGTAGAAACAAAATAGTACAATTAACAATATAAATATATTAAATATTGGAAGAAATATGAGCATTTGTATGAAATAATTCTTAACTGTGTGTGTGAACAATACCGAAGTTTTTTTTTTTTCATGATTTGGTAGCATTAACTCTATTAAGCAATTTATATAAAAAGGCCAGTCAAATATAGAGAAAATTCAGAAATGTATAAGCAATAGTGAGAGCTGAATTTCAGTTGCTTTCCAAAAGTAGCTTGATGGCAAGGAATTTTCTACAAATTGTTATTTTTAATTTTCCTTTTTTATCGATGCTTTAGTTCTTTTTGGAAAACCACCAGTAAAAGCCTATTCAAACAAAAAGAGAATTATCAAAATCAAAGCATCCATTCCAAGTCTACTCGTTGACATTCATTCAATCCTAACTCCTTTGTAGGAATTTTTAAGATGTTCGACTGGTCTTTTTATATTAGTTGCTCTACAGAATTGACTGCCAAATCATGAAAAAAAAAAAAAAAAAAGCTTTGGTATAGTTTGCACATGAAAAGTTCAAAATTATTTCATACAACTGCTCCTATTTCATTAAATATCTAATATATTTATATTCTAATTGTACTTGTAATTTTGTTTCTTTCATTTTGTCAAATTTTCTGAAACTGACATTCATTTTGAATGAAAACCTTGAATACTAAAAGCAAAAAAATGCCAAACTTACTTGAATTTTTTAAAGAAATTGTTACATCTACATTAATATACATGCTATTCTTATACAAATGAACACAGATGTTGTACAACATCCACAGTCATGTGCTGCAGCGGCAGATCATTTCATGCATTTTACAGGGTGATCCCAAATATTACTTTTTTTCTTTAATTTGTTGCTGGTCCCTAATTGTCCCCGTGATCAAATCTTAGTTGAAAAATATGAAGTCAAGACTGTTCTTTATATTCCGAAAGTTCTAGAAGAATTTGTCAAGTATTTCTTTTGATATTTGATAAAATGCCTAAAATTAAAAGTGGTGGTGATTTTGGGCAATATACTGTAGACAATATAGGCATGTAGGCAATATACTATATTATGTAGGCAATATACTGAACATGCCAGCTCAATATGAAGATAACATTCATATGAAAATATGTGTTGAAAAAAAAGTGAATGTACAATTGTTAAGCAAGTATTATTTACTAAGTGCAATATTTCATACAGGAAGTAAAGAAGAGATGGAGTCTTTTCTGTTACATATTATTTATCTGCTAATAATTCCATTATTGAAGTCAATGAAAAATACTGAATAGTTTCAGGTAATCCAATTTAGGGCAACAGTGTGAAAGCAGCTATTTTTATATACAATATAAAAATATATTCATTCACAAAATAAATTTTTAAAGAAAACATCTCAAAAACATTATTAAACACATAGAGATTTCTCAAACCTTTTTGATTTCAACTTGATAGAAAAGCTAAAATATGAATTTCAACACCATATTTGAATTAGATTAAGCTGCAGAAAAATATAGCTACAGCTAAATGGAAAAATTAAAACAGTATTCAAGGTTATTTTGAAAGGAAAAGATTTAGCAATGAATAAACAGAGAAACGTAAATTGATGGCTAGTGGTTAATTTTTTAATGCGACTGGTTAATGATGGCCACACAAATAAATTTCATTTTTTTTTTTAAAGTGTAAAACAAACAATTTATATTGTTACAATTATGGCTGTTGTGCCATTATGTTAAATCATTATCACAATATATATATATATATATATATATGTATATATATATATATATTGCAGAATCTGAAAAAACAGAACTATGTGTAGCAAAATCTGTCTTAAATAAAAAATGTCGCGGTCCTGGCACAAAGAATAAAAACAATCATAAGAGATGATGAACCTGCTTTTTCTAAAATTGAATCCCCACCCCCAGATCCCTTGCAATTCCATTTTAACAGGTTTTACTGTATTTATCCAAAGAAATAGTATTTGTATAACAATAATAGCCCATTTATGTATTATATCAGAAAACATTTTCAAATGGTTCACAAAATTTTATGCCTAATCTGCTGATTTGGAAAAATTTCTCTCTCTCTCTCTCTCTCTATATATATATAAATTTAACAAAATCTTAAACAGTGAAAGACATGAATTAGCTTTTATGGCATCTTAAAAGATGTGTACAACTATGATATGCAAAGTTATTTTGGAAAAAAAAAAAAAAAAAAAAAAAAAAAAGCAAAGTTATTCTTTATGAGTTTCTTGATTTATGAGGAAAATAATTGTTTGTAAATAAGTTAATGTGTTATCAAATTTGATTTTATAAGGATACATATTTTTTTTTTTTTAAAGATTGTTTTAGTTACAATTTCAATTAAGACAGCAGCCATATCAAATGTAACCATTATCGTCTTCAGACATTTAGAAGATTTATTAAAGAAAATTTCGAGTTATATAATTTTCTAGAAAAATACTTGAATATTAGGCATGTTACATTAAAAAAAAAAAAAAAAAATACATATTGCCTTTAAAACTGTCATTGGCACTTTATATTTGTAAAATAATACTAAAGAAAAAAAATTGCATGCAAACATAAGCATATCTGATGCACTTTAGGCAAATATATCTATTAAAAAAAAAAAAAAAAAAAAAAAAAAAAAAAAAAAAAATAGGGGTGGGGAGTGGAGGGAGAAGTTTTGCCCCTTTTTAGATATCAATATCCAAAATTATTTTTTTCTTGTAACAGAACTATACTTATATTATACTGGAAAGGCATAATAAAATTCTGAAAATCAAGAGCTGGTGTATCATTTTAGCCAATGTAAGCAAAACGATTTAAAGAAAAAAACTCAAACAATGATTTACAAAAATACCCTATGTTTAAATGAAGTTATTTAAACTAACGTATTTACTTGTGCACTATATGCCCCCATGTATTTTTTGCACGCCCTACTTTTCAAATAAAATTTTGGTAAATAAAAAGATGCACTAATTTTTCATGTAGAATATGAGGGAATTTAAATTAATGAAATGATTAATCTCGCTGCATATGTCCCAATGATTTTTGTTCATTTATTTTACAGTTAGTATGTTAGAAACAAATTTCTTATTTTTTCCTGTGACTTTTCTTCATCAGATGCACCGTGTTCAAACTATAATGTGGTTTCATCAATCCTGTTATACATTTGTGCCGATTTGTTTACATTCACAATGTTTAGAAAAAATAACAATTTCAGGGAAGATTTTATATTCATGGTATAATGTTCTGTTGAAAAAACAAACAAATAACAACAAAAAAAGAAAACAGTAGCAGAGCAGATGGAAGAGAATTTGAAGTGAATGAAGTGCTTATTCGATATTAGCTCAAAAAGAAATATGCTCTAAACAAAGCAATAAAAATGTATATGAACATTTTGTGGTCTCGAACCTGGAAAACACATGTCAATCAGACGCTAAAATGTTTTCAGGCTTAAAAGAGAAGATTTAGTTATACTAAATGTTTCTATCAAACCCATTAAAATTTATTTCTTATTTTTGTGAAAAAAGAGGCAATTTCACAAAATTTTCAAAAACTTAGTTCACACATAATTAGACAAAAAAGAAATTAGCTGAATTCTTTTTGTAGTTCACTTCAGCTTGCAGTGCAATGAACAGATATTGAAAATAATAATAATAATAATTTTAATACCAAAAAGGTCTTTTCTAAACATCAAAGACTAATTTCACCATTCATCAAAACTTAAAGAAATCACCTTGGACTTCAATAATATGAAATTAGTAGGAGAGTAGCCACTCATTTAAAAGATTAAATTATTTACACTAAAAAAGTAAAGAACATCATTTTACATATAAAATGTGTTAAATACACAAAACCAGCAAAATATTTAAAAAATAGGAACCAATTTCATTTACTATTTCACTTTAGGCTTCATTAATGTAAAATTAGTGGGAGAATATTTGTGAAAAACTTGTAAACAAATCCAATTTTCCTCTGGACAGATCCACGAGATGTGGAGTTATATAAAAACCAAGCAATGAGAAATATATGCCTCAATTACAGGGTAAATGAAATGTTTAAATTTAAATGGAAAAAAGAAAAGTAAAAATCAAAACTTTCCTTAAAGAAATCAGTAATCACAAAAGTTTTACAATTGTTTACACACATAGACAAGAAAAAATAAATAAAAAATCATGAAAAATATGCATGATAAGAAAGAAATGTTAAAGATACATAAGAAATCCAATTTCTTGTCATACTATGATTCTTTTCAAAGACACCTTTATTTTATATGATTCAAGGAGACACCTTACACACACTAATATAATTTCTCTGTTTGTCTCTTTAAAATACCATAGAAATTGAATTTATTCATGTTATTTATTTATTTTCTATAAAAGCTTTTTTTTTTTTTTTTTATAAGAAACATTTCATATTTGCTTAGTATACTTTGCACTGCTCCAAAAATACTTTCTTAATACCACATTTACACTAAAATATTTAAATCAATTCAAACCCCTGACTACACTGAAAATATTTTAGAAATAAACTTAATTATATGAAGCAACAGGCAGTTGGTATAACCCATCACCATGGTCATATCTTTGATTTGGCAGACTAATGAAATTTCACTGATCTTTTAAATACATGAACTGTTTATAAATTGAATATATGCACATGCCCAGACTGTGGATTTATTCCCATTTTAGCAGTATTTTAACATTGTACAGTGTGGATGATAAACATATTTCTGAAATTTTCAGCTCAAAAATTTTCAGGTTAATTTAACTTTGAAAGTGTGAATCCAACATATCAAATAAGAATATTATTCACTACAATTATTGTACCGATTATAAATTAAGATTCTTTCAATTTTTTATCGCAATTTCATGTTTATCTACAAAGTGACATGATTGCTTTCTTCATATCATTTGCATTAGTTAATCACATCATATTTACATTTTTATGTATCAAACATGTCTGTTAACAACCACATATCCCATGCAACATTTATTAACTGGGAAAAATATTTAAGATTAGTAATATGCTTATTGGAATTTGCATTTTATTTTATTTTATTAACCTACATATATTTTTTCATAATTTGAATGAAAAAGTAAAGATAAAATGAAATTTTATAATAGCATTAGAGGCTCGTGCCGAATTATCACCTTATGGTACGTAATATTTCATTAATTTTTTAAACCGATCTCTAATTTTAAAAATTAGATAAAAATATTTAAATGTTCATAAATGTTAGTATTTTTTTAAAAGAAAAATTAAAAGAACAAGAAAATAAATTTATCACCCTGCACATATAAATTGATCAGATATGCAGCAAAAATACAAAATATGTAAGAAGACAATATATCCAGTCTTGAACAGAAAAGATAACAGTATCAAGGAAAAAACCTAACTTTATCAGAAACAAACAACCAAAAAAAATCTTAATACATTTATAAATGACATTGTTTTTCTGAAAGATTACTACTGAAACTAATTACTAGTTAAGCTTGTCAACCGTGACTCTCTGTAATTGCAAAATATATTCAAAATGTCTAGATAATATAATTTGAAATATTAAAGTCTTGATCTTAGGATATTTATATGTCTAAAAAAATATATTTAATGCACACCAATATTCTTTCCCAACTATGAACATGTGGATCTGTGCACAACCACGAGTGAATTATATGAACAGAAAATAGTTTTTACTACAGAATATATTTACAGCATTCATATGTTATGCATAAATTTGACTTAATTTTTGTGTCACAGAACTTTGAAAATCTTTTCTTCAGATAAACCAAAACTCCCATATCTGCCAACTTAAACAAAATTCATAATTTTTTAAACAATTGTTAGATTATTTTATAATGCTATAAATAAAATTATAATAATGGTAAAAATATAAATAATAGCATTAAAAAAAATGAAAAAAAAATCAGTTAAATATTATTTTTCAATATAAAGTTGCTTGTTTAGAAAGGGGAAAATATAGGCAGAAGTTTTCTAAAAATATATATCTAACTTTTTACACATCTTACACTAGAAATCTAATCAGAATTTGTAAAACATTTTTTTTTAAATCTCACAAAATTCCTCCAAATAATATAATATAATCCAAGAAAAAATTTATACATTTTAAAACCAAGTTCAGAATAGGAAAATTCTTGAAAAGAAATCATAAATTATTCAATATATTTTTTTCTATTTAAATCAATTTTATGACTACATTTTACATCTTTGCTAGCAATTAATACATGGATAACTACCACAAATTTTCAAGTTATTGGAAATCATAACTAAAAGTATCATGAAATATACATATATATATATAACAATTTATAGCATGTTTTTTTTTTTTTTTTGTTTACACATTATGAACCATTTGTAAAAGCTGGCAGATATTTTTCATGCACACATAAAAAAAGTGGTAGTAGTGCAGAACATTCCTTTTTATAGTATTATAAAAATATGAACAGTTATGTACATACAATAGAAAACAGTGATGACCAGCAGATATCCACTGAAATAAAGCTTCATTCTTTTCTTTTTTAATGGAAACAGAAAAAAATCCTACAAGTAATCTATGCTTGCATGTGAATATATTTTATTATAGGTACATCAGAAATGTATATAAAAAAACAATTCTTCTATACTCACATATATTATCTTGGTTTCTTTTTAATTAATCAAATAACTTTATGAAAACATTCATGAGACAATCATGTCCGGTTCAACAGCTATCTCCTCCCATCAACATAAATGTAATATAGATATCACTAACATATTTTAAATCAATTTATCACAAGGGTCATGCAAACATGCTACTTCAACTAACAATAACTGCCAAGCTCATATATAGATATATATATATGGGAAACAGCCATTTTACCTCCAAAGCTTCCAGAAACACAAAACATGCATGTAGAGATAGTCACCGAGAGAGAGAAAGAGAGAGAGAAAAAGATGAAGATATCTACAAGTCATGCGTCATGCAAGCAGTAGGGAAGTGCCAGGAAGAAACTTTGGAGATGGTCAAATAACAATCAATCAAACTGTAAACTACAAAACTAAAACAACATAAGATCATGCTGTTAGCAATGACTGCACTGCTTAATCTAACAGGTCTGTGCACAACAACTGCGGGCCCAGGATAAATTCACAAGGCCTCTCAGACAAGCCCTTTGTTGGTATAACATGGTGCACTACTACAATACAGGTCTAGAGTTCAAAATCAACTACAAAACTGCTCTAGACACAGCAACACAAAATAATGAAGGGCTGCAGTACCTCAAAGTCCTTCGGGTGTTGATGTTGATAGTAGGCATGGAGAAGAAGACAAAAAGAAAAAAAAAAGAACTTCCTTAGAAATACTGTATGTCAGGGCGTTCAGGTCACATGTCAGTACAGATATAAAATCACTTTGCTTACTTTATGCTTTGGACCATCTCAAAAGCCCCTTCGCTTGCTACTGCTGGATGTCAATGAAGGATAATTTAAAAGGTTAGGTATTAGTAATGGTATATGTATAATATAGATATAGATATATATTGAACTAGCAGGCTTCGAAGGGCATGCATGAGTCAGTCCATTCCAAAAAGTAGTAAGGTGGAAATAGATAAATAGTTCAGTAAATAACAATGCTGTAGCAGAGTAAGTCAAATGCATTTATCTGCATGGGGAAAAGTTACAAAGATATGAGATGTATACCAAGGCAGCGTAACAAAGTTTACATCAGCACAAAGGCAAAGCATCAGCTGCAGAAATTATAAAAAATAGTATGGCAGCTGGCTTTACTTAAAATGTTTATATAAATAGATACTGGTATATATATATAAAGAGGATTGCTCTAACCCAGTCAGAGATAAAAATGGACAGGCAAGCCACAGGATTTTTGAGAAGGTCCTTGCTGTGTAAATTAATGCCACACAAAAATAAAATATAAATAGATATATCATTAAAAATGCAAATACTAAAAGGGAGATTTTTGAAGCATAAAAAATAAACTAATCTCAAGTAGAAATAAATCTAAAAGAAAAAAGTTCTAAACTAAAAAAAAAAAAAAAAAAAAAAAAAAATCAGAATGGCAAAATTATTAGAAAATACAGCATATTATTTACACTTTCATATATTACTTACAGTAATGTTACATTTAACCATTAGAAATAAAAAATAAAAAAAAAAAGAAAGAAAAACATTAGAATATATAAACATATAATGTGAAGATTAAATATTTTATTAGCTTTTAAAAATATAACTGAAATATCTTTTATTCAGATCATTTGAAAGCTAAATAATGATTACAGAAGGAAAATGTTTACTTTTATTAAAACTGTTTTGGCACACACACACAAAAAAAAAATATCCCGCATAAACAATTAAAAAATTGATATAAATTATCTTTAATATATGACTGGAAGTAAATGACACAAAAAATCAGCATTAAGTATGCATTAAGACATATGCAAACTTTAGATTATTTATTTATTTATTTATTAACACAAACTTTAGGGTTTGAGTATGTTTGATTAAAAAAAAACAGGATTAAATAAAATAAATAAAAAAATGTTGCAACAAAATTGGTTATTCAAAAAATGCAACAAAAGCAAAACTAGGTTTAAAAATTATTTAACAAAAAAGCACCCAGTAAAATAGAAAAAAAGTGCATAATTTTGTTCTCAACTATAAAACAAAACATTTTATTCTTAAATAAAAAACAATGTAGCTATTTAATTTTTTTTCAGTTTAAAAAAATACAATACACAAAATCAGTACAAAGTAAATATAAAAGCAGCAATATAAATACATACCTTGCTATTTGCAAACAGAAGCCCCACTCCTTCCATACACACTTGTAATAGACCACCTTCTCCAGTTTTCATATCTTGTACAGGAAATTCTCCACCTAATTCAGTACCTACAGAATAAGTATGACAAAATGACAAAACACTAAAAATTACATATTATAATTACGCTTTTCCAAACAAATTCATGCCTCACAGAAACATTGATGCCTATAATGGATTATATAATATACATAGATTATATAATATAAATAGCAATATTATAAAATCAATTGATGATTACTAAAAACAACACATTAATATCACATATTAAAATAATTACAGCAGACGTTTCAAGCTTTGTACAAGCTATTCATCAGTACAAATATCAATTGAAAACCAAAGTTGTTGTTTACACATGTTTACGTTCAAAATTATGCATTTAAAATATGGGTCATCAAAAAAGGTTGGGCAGCACATGCATTTTCACTGTGCATTGCTTCTGCGAATTGTCTGAAGGTCATGACTGCACCGTGGTTACATCTAACAAGTCTCACAGAACTGCCGAGTATTTTGCATACAGATTATTGTATTTCTTCAATTACTCTTGGAGTTACAAGTTTTTTAAATGTATCCAACCTTTTTCGATGACCCTGTATTTTTAAATCACCAGGGAATACATGTCATAGTATGACCACATATTCTGGTGGAATTGTACATGCTTCATAATTAGGGGAGATAAATTTGCTCCCTTAAATGAAGCATGTGCAATTCCACCAGAATATGTGGTCCTACCGTAACATACACTACTTAATGATTTAATAATATTTTAAGTGAATAATTTTAATGTAAACATGTGTAAACAACAGCTTGGTTTTTGACTGATGTTTGTACTGATGAGTAGCTTGTACAAAGCTTCAAACATCTATTGTAGTTATTTTATAATTATGTGATATTAATGTGTTGTTTTCAGTTTTATTAAATGTCTGATTTTAAAATTCTGATCTGGGGAAAAAATATTGGCACATTTAATATTATTATAACTCTCATACCAATAAAATAATATTTTTGCAAGCATCATTTTTGTTTGAATCCAATCTTGTCTGTGGATCTCATTACGGCTATTATCTATTTTCCCTGCATGAAAGGCGGGTTAACATAATAAAGTGTTACAATTCCCATACTATATACTATTTGAAATCATATATATAAAATTTCTGATATCAACATCCCTTTTCCTTTGCATATACAAAATGTACAATGATGAATAAGGTATTATATGAAAGGTTTTTTGACATAGTATCAACAAATTGCATTAAAACGTGTGATTAAAAATTGCAAGGTGAAAGTCCAGCATCAATCCAATTGATTTTCATATTTCAATTTTCATCAGCTATTGTACATTATTTACGCTTTTTGAAATATTTTCCATTTGTGTAAAAAGTGGGTATTGCATGAAAACAATTTTTTTTCTGCAGGTGATACCTTGATTTCTAGATCCAAAAACACCTATAAAACGTCTTTTCCATCTAGATAGTTAGAGCTGTTTTCAAAAACACCACTAATATAAATATGTATATACAAGAATTTTTTGTTAAATAGTATAAGATTTTAGTTTTTGGCAGTTCTTGTACACATTACACATCTTCTTCAATTCTTTGCTTGGAGAAAGTTTAGTGATCAAGTTCAAAGCTAATTGATGCATAGGTTTGGTGAAAAATTAATTTAATTTAATTTAATTTAATTCTATCATACAGTTAAAACTATATATTGTTGCCAGCATGTACTCTTATTTGATGCCAATCTTGGCAACAAACCCTATTACATAAAATAAGCCATTTTGCTCGTGTAAAGTGCAGGTACAACATAATAAATTGTTTATTTTCACATCCCACATACTATTTGCAATATTTGTATGTTTCTTTTCATTTTTTACTAGTTTTTGTATAATTTTTATGTTTACTGCAATGTTTTCTACCCGTGCGAAAAGCACGAAAATGATTTTTCCCAGAGATGGTATCCTGACAGATCGATTTCTAGACCCAAAAACTCCCTAATCAATTATTTTCATGAATATCATTACAGCTATTTTTGAGAACACAAAAATATATAAATAAATAAATAAATAAACAAACATACAAGAATTGCTTACTTTATACTATAAGATAGACAGACTCAATTGCACATATGAATAGGGGAAACATTTGAATAGTAAATGCAATTTCATAATAGTAAAACATTAGCAAATAATTTTGAACAAAAGTAAAACAGACTTCAAGGGATTGTTCCTTGCCTTTATGTTTTTGTGACAATTCGGTATTATTATCCTCATAAGAGTCCCGCACAGGTCGGGTTATACAGACCCTAACCTAAAAATTCTACTTGAAGCCCGATGCATTTCAACTGCATATTTTAATGCATTAATACTCATTTCAATGCAATTATGATGAAAAAAAAAATACTTACTTCTTACTTTAAACTTACTATTTCCTTCTCAAATAATAATAAAAAAAACTTCCTAAAAAGTTAAAAATAGTTTGTAAAATTTTGAAATTAACTTAGAAACACTTGAACAAGAATTTTGTAAAAAACTAAAAGAATTTTGTGTTGTGTGATTATCTCACCCCCAAAATATTGCCAATTTTATTCATTTTTTTTTTTTTTTAATGAGAATAAATAAAAATAAAACCCAATTGATTTATCATCATTTTAAACTTACATGAGAAAAAATAAGAGTAGTTTGTGATAAAAAATAATAATAATAAGATTAAATAATTCCTTTGTAACAATAGAGAATTGAAATACCACATAAACTAACTAAACAACATAAAATAAGAGATACTACCTTAACATCTACAAGCTGAAATTTAAAGATTGAAGCAATTCATAAACATAGATTTAAAGAACAAATTGAATCATGAGAGTTTTTTTTTTTCTTTTATAGCAAGCTAAAAGCGTTTTTTTTCCCCTTAAGAGAAAAAAAAAAAAAAAAAAAGATGGTGCAGTTGATATTGGAATGGGTAGGGAATAGGTTTCACAAATAGAAGACATTGAAAATAATTGATATTTACCTGGCATCATTCCGTTTCCTCTCTGAGCAGCACGTCCCATAGCTTCTTTAATGCAATAATACAAATCTTTGCACTAAAGGAAAAAATATGAACAATGTAAATAAAAAATGTACAGCTGCAACTAATAATAATTGGCTTATACTTATTAAAGAATAAACAAACAAACAAAAAAGTTCTAATAGAACACAGTCCTACTCTGTAAAATCCACACAGTTTGAAACCAAAGATTTTGCAGATTATAAAATTTAATGGATTATATAGTTTGTTGTTTTGTTTATAAATTTTCCTTTTAGCAATATTTGTATGAAAACTGAAATGTAAAAAAGAAATACAGTACAACAATAGGTTAATACCACAAAACATGTTTAAAACAAAATTATATACATAATAAAATTTCATTGGTAATTTAATATTTAAATATTAACACAATGACAGTTTAAGTTTTGTTTCATGATCAATAATGGACTAATTCAATTATTGTTACACTACATTTCTCCACACACCTAGTGTTTTCATTAATGCATAACTTAAAATTATAATTGCTATTTAATATTTGCATTTGGTTGTCCCCCCCCCCTTAAAAAAAACAAAACTAAAATTATTATTTTAGTAATACAATATATGAAATACATCAAAACTTTTAAAAAACAAATCCATTTTTTGGAAAACTGACATATTAAATTTGTTCTATGAACTTACATGTTAACCGTGATTTCCACTGTTTAAATTCAAAAGGGAATAACAGATTTTAGAGAATTACAGATTATAAAATGGATCATGTTATGATTTAAAAATTTAACTCTTAATTTATTCAGTATTTTTACATTTAACTTTAATTTATTCATCAATTTAATTAAACTCATTAAATTCATTTAAATTAATTAAGCTAAATTTCATTTTTGCATTTTAAATCTAACATTCTTTCTAAATTGTTTACTTTTGGTGAGAATATAAATTAATTTCAGAATCTTTCCATTACATATGTTTTAGGATATTTATTCGTTCAATTTAATTTACATATTATTCACTTTGCAATATTAATTAAACTTCATTTCAAATTATCTAAAATAAAAATATTTCTGACTTACTTTTTCTAACTTTTAAATAATGTCCATTTTTCTTAAATAACACACAGTCTAAATTTAATAAATTATTCCAAAATATAGTGTATTTCCTTTTTAATAATATTGATTAAAAAATTGGTTAATTGTTAATTTTATTCTTTTCAGAAAGTTCAAATTCATTTATTTTAATTCAGGCAAATTCTTTCAGAATAACGAACTTTTCCATATATCATTGCAAAATTTCTAAGTCCAATAATCATTTTTCAAAATTTCTTAATTTAAATATTTTACTTTCAAAAACATATCTGGTGGAAAGAAATTTTAATTTTATTTAGAATTGCTGAAATTTCATTTGTTTTCATCCATTAGCTTGGCAGTTATCGATTTTTAATTACTTTCGTTTATTCTGTTTTGAAGATCGTCGAGATTCGCGATGAGACGCCATTGATGGGTATTTAGATGTTTCAAGTAAACAAGAACCTTTCTTCCCGCGGATTTTGAACAAGGTCGTTTTGACAGCACTCCAAGGTCGCGATCGAATGTTCTAAATGCTATTTAATGCTGTTGCTAGGGTTGGAAGTGTCAGTGAAACGTCTGACTGTAACTTTGACTATGGTCTGTTGGGGCTTGTTCAGTGACTTTCGGACGGTTCGGATTTTTTGATTGGTTGTTGCGTAACCGCCCGGAAAGTTTTACCTGAGTGGGAAAATCTAGAGAGTATTCAGTTCTACTCAAGATTCGAAAAGATGTAGTCGCTACGATTTTTAGTTATCCGGGCTTCTGCCATTTTATTTGGCGAAAGTCAGGACTCTAGGATGATGTTAATGTGTGATTTTAGTAATACGATGTATCCAGATATTGAATAATTTTTTAACGTAATGAATTGAACAATAAGTCAAATTTAAATCTACAAATGATATCTTCCTGATGGATGGAGATGCTGGATCAAATATAAGCTGCGATTGGATATTCACTTGAGATGTTTTTTCATGAATTCTTGAATCTTCACTTAATATGTTTGTTCATCAATGCTGTGGCTGAATCAGCAATTTAAATGTTCTTTAAGTAATTCTACTTCAAAAATTTTACTTCTTAATCTTCTTATATGCCTGTTTCAACAGTTTGATTGTCAAGTTTTACTGACGGAAATATGACTTCTTAAGTGTTGAGACTTAGGAGTGTATTGATGAGATATACATATCCATCTGTCATCCTGTCGCCAAACCTTGCTGCTTCTCAGAAATTAATCTAGCTTCCTAATTTTTGCTGTTCATATCTTAAAAACCTTCATCTTCCTTTGATAAGTAACAACTTATTAGAACTATCAAAGATATTTAAAGAATAACTGTATACACTGGACCGAGCCAACAACACTAATTCAATATAACTTTTTATATCTACTAAGATCTGCAAATTTTATTTAAAGAAAATATAATATTATAATAATAAACTGTATCTGATATTTGAAATAATATATCCTAAAGATATTAGATTACAATTGTCAGTGACTTCATAATCCTTGTTATCATTGATGCATTCATATTATTAGAAAAGCTTGTATCGCTACATATATGATTAAGATGTCTGTTGTGATGTTAGTTAGTGATTTATTTATTTTATTTTGGTGCACTATTTTGTGAATAAATTACAGTTTAACTTCATCTTGGTGAGTTTGTCTTTTCTATTATTTATATTTATGTGTTTCAGCTATGTTTGAAGTAATGGAATAAGTTCTATTTCCTAATTTATAAAAGTATATTATAACTTAAGAATTAACTTTATGAATTTAACGTAACTTTAAGCTTAACTTTTATGGCATCGCATTATGTGCTGCTACTTACGATCTTGCCTATAATGGTGTTTGGGGAAAGTGTTGAATATATGTTTTGTCTAAATTTTTAGGTTTTCTGAATCACTCCGGTGCGAGTCGCTGGTGATTCACCCTTTATTAATTTTTCCTTTTATATTCATCACGATCCTCAGATACCGTTATAGATCATTTCAGAGAGTTGGGCATACAGTTAAAGAAATAAAAATAGAAAGCTATTTATGTCCTGGAAATTATGCCCTACATCACCAGATTTAAAAAAAAAAAAAAAAAAAGAGTAGGCAAGATGTATACATGATTCTTTTTGAATAAATAAATAAGAAATGATTAAACAGAAAAATATAGTGTCACATTTTTAATATTACCCTATACTATCTTTACTTTTCTACAAAACATTTTTCACAGCTGAATCCATACTATAAAGCAAAAAAATGTCCACGAGTAACACTGATGCTATATTGATCATGGCAACAACTTGAATAATAAATTTCCATTTTTTGCACATTTATTAACTTCTAAACATTTCAATTTAAATTTTTACACTGTTGAATATGGAAAAAAATGCACTTTGGAAATTGTATCTCAGTGTACTGATATTTTATTGGTTATAAAATAATTTTCAAGCATGATTTAAAAAAAAAAATATCTATCTTTATCACATGCAGCCTGATAATGGAAGATTGACACGTTAAGACTTAAAACAATATAAATAACTCAGTATTTGTTGCTAGCTAGCTATTTCTTGCTATTACATGACAAAATTAAAATTTCATTAATAAATAAATAAAAGAAAGCATAAATAAAACACAAATTTAACAAATATGTAATGGAACTACATGCTTCAACACTGAAATAATCATAATCAAAGAGGTTCCTTTTAATAGTGAAATCTTTGGTGTTTCCTTTATCCTTTGGATACTATAACTGCTGGCATGCAGCTAATATAAAAGTACTGTTTTTAAAAATTTTATTTGAATATAAATTTTTTATATTTGATATTTATTTGATAAATTTATATTTGTTATTTTTTATATAAAAATGATTTTTGGTGTTGTTAGTAGCAATCTAAAAAAATACATTAATTGTAAAAAATCTAACAGAATTTTTAACTAAAAAATTTTCTGTTGTTACGCCAAGCAGATAATTCTATAACCCAGAAAGCCCATGTTAGGTCCCCTGATGTTCTTTAATAGATATTAAACTTATTTATTAATTATTATTATTATTATTTATGTTTTATTATTTGCTAATGTTATTAATTAGAAAGTGACTTACAATCATTTGGAATTATATGAACATTTATTTTTCAAGTAAATAAAGAGCATTATCACCTTCATTATTTTTATAGATAGAATTCTTTGAGGTTAATGTTATAAAATTATAAGAATTATGAACTAAAGGAGAAAACAAATGGACAAATTTAGAACTAAAGGACAAACATTTTTTAATTTATGATAGCAACAGATTTGTTGAATTAATAAGCTAAATGGATAAATCAAGAAATAAACTTTTTAAAAACCCACCTTCTTAGTGTAATATTTATGTAATTGAGTTTGGCCTCCATTTCTCCTCCATAGACAGAGGACTTTATTTTTTGGGCAATAAGTCATATTGACCAACCGCTCATACCACCATCGTTCAACAATAGTCCCATTGACACTACGCAGTATTATTCCATCATCTCTAACCTGTAAAATTTAATACATACATAATAAGAAGATTAGAGAGCGAGAGAAATATATATTTTTCTTTCAATAATACTGGTATATAAAATGGTAAAATATGAAAACCCACCTCCATAAATAACATGTCACCAGTAGCATCCACTCCTGAATGAACAGTAAAGGACTGACGATGCATTTGACGGCTTGCAAGAGGTTTTAGATCAATATCATTCCCTTGCTGAAAATGACAACATAGTTCAAAGGCTAGAAGTAGTTTTACAACTAAAAGTGATCACATTTTTTAAAAATAATAAAAAAGAAAGACTTTTTTTCAAGTATTTATTAAATGAACATAATGCCCTAAAAAAATCAAAGTCTGAGATTATTTTTTTATTTTTATTGAGCGAAATTGCAGTTAAATTTAATAAAATTTCAAAGCTATATCTGTTATAATTTAGATTTTATTTAACTTTTTCTTTATATTATCATACAGGCCTAAACTGACCTTTAAATGTGACAACAGTGCATATACAGTAAAAGCTGATAAAACAAAATTGACCATGAAATGTCCCGCTATAGACACATTTCTATCTTAGCAGTCATAATTGTTTTGTATGCATTTATTTTTGTGCACTCTTTTTAGTATTTCTCATGTTTTAAGATTTATATTAGCTTTTATTAGTACATTATTTGAAAGTGAAAAAAAAATTATAATATAAAGGAAATGTAATATTTTAATTTTAAAATTGATATTGTAAATTTTTCACTTTCATGTTTTCTCTTTAAAAACACACACAAAAAAAAGTTACATTTTAGGAGTTATTTTCTTCACATTTTTCCATTCAAGACAGGATTCTATTATATATATATATATAAGATGACCCGCCCGGCATTGCTCGGGCCAGTGATAATAAAATTATATCTTTAACCCAATTTTGTATAAAATTATTTATTTAAAAGTGCTTTGCACGGTGACTGAAAATCTTTTATTTCTACTTTTCGCCGATACGGGCACATTCTGATAAAAACGAACTTTCGACACGTGTTCCCGCTGTCTGCAGCACCGTTAGGCATGCAGTGCGCACATTGTAAACTCTTTTAGTTCCACATTCCGCCACCAGGAGGCGCACCCTGTTCCAAAGAAACCACCTTCTGAACGAAACTCCAAATCATGTCCCTGCTGCGTCCGGCACCGTATAGCAAGCGTGCTGCACACACGCTCAAAATCCTTTAGTTCCGCTTTTCACTGCCAGGAGGCACAATTAGTTTCATATGAACATCCAACATGGGTACCCGTTGTATGAAGGGAGTCGAATGAACCAATTCTCGTCGAAATCAGGCCCATAGAATTCTAGAAAATAATGCACCCCCTGGCGGTGGAAGGTGGAACTAAAATCTGTAACATGAACGAAAACCAAGTTGAATCATCCAAAGGAAGTTGTGATCGGACCCATAGAATCCGAGATAAGAATGCAGTTAGATAAAGAAACTTGTAGGATTGCCCGCCAGGGGGCACTTGGTCAAGTGCTCAACAACAATTCATTTACTTTGATTGTTGCTATCTACTTAATAGGTACATACGGGTTGAGTACTTTTATTAGGAACATAAATTTAATTTTACGAAAATCGTTATTTGAAATTTCTTGTATTCTTTATACATAACATTTATAAAACGCTACGTTAGAAGCTAAAAATGTTAAATTTCATAAGTGAAATTTGTGTTGTGCAAATCAGAACAAGGTGTTAACTCCCCTCCCTCCCTATACCCGCAAATATAACGAATAATTTGTTCAAGAAAACCACCTTTACCTACATTAACGCAATCATTAAAAAAAAATTACATTTTTCTGATAATTAGAACATATGAAGACGCTACGCTAAAATAGCCGGCTGATGACATCCCTTCCAATCCTCAATTTCAAATCTATATCTTAATTAGTATTCTAAATTTTTGTTCATTAGTAAAAATTGGTAATTATTTCCTTTTATTTTTGCAAACTAAATGGAGGGACCGACCAGAGAAACAGATCTCTTTGTAGTTCAGTTTTTAATGAAAGCAGATCCCTGTCTGAAACTTTCTCAGATTTTTTTCACTGGCGTCAGCAGTTTTTTGTATAAATTAAGAAAAATTATCGGCCGAATTTTTCAAAAATCACATAGTCGGATGCAGAATTTCTTTTTACATATGCTCAGAAATTTTCAAATAGATATCTGAATTAGTTTTCTTAAAATTCGCTAATTAGTAAAATGATTTCGAATTCGTTCATTTCTGCTGGCAAATCTACAACAGCAGTTCTTTTCTTTAGCCATTTTGATTTAAAAGATGGAATTTTTGATGCGATGTTTAATGATATTCTAATTAATATCTTGAGTAATTATCAAAATATTAAAATTCTGAGACTCAGGTGCACATGGTCAGACCTTGGACTATCCACATCTAAATTTTCAGACTTCTAGATTGGTAGATTGGCTAGATTTTGCTAGCCATCGCAGACAAACAAACACACACACAGAGCGAAACTTTCTTTTATTAATATATATATATATATATATATATATATATAGTATTTCTACGATCATGGGACAAACTTGGAGGGGTGGTGCAGCTGAATAAACAAACATTTTTTTGTATAGGAATGAATGGTTGGAAGTGATGCATTGAGGTACGAACACAAAAAATACGACATGAAAAGAAGAGCATTGTTTATTTACATCATCACAAAGTGCTTATTAAGTATTATACTATTTACTAACTATATTAAGAAATTAAACTAAAGTATAATTCAGCTACAAATGTCATCACAATACTTAGAATAAAAATTAAGAAGACAGTATGTGACCTTAACTTTAGAAACTTAAAGAGTAGAAGAAAAATTAAATTTTATACCAGCTTTACAATCTGGTCAAGAAGCTCATTAACTTCAGCACTGTACACAAGGCTAATGTGACACTTTCCCAATAGTCGGCATGACTTCCGCCTGATCTCTGTCCTGTTCACGTTCACCATCACCATAAATGCAACTGTATTGTACAGCAATGTTGATAGCAATCTATCTTCATCATGCTCCAGACGTTTTTTATCCATGACAGACAGAGTTTGATACCTATTTGGTAAAAAAAAAAAATTAATAAATAAAAAAGTTATTGGGCTCATTAAAAAGAAAGAATTGTTTAATTTCATGCAATGGGGGCAATGAAGGATACATGTAAAGTATGTGGGAGGGGGGGTAAGGAAACATTTGGATTATTAATCATTTACTGTTGAAATTGGGATAATTTAAAAAAATAAATAATTTTAAAGATTTTAAATTTTCTGTTCATGGGAAGGGGAGGGGGATAAAGAGGAAAGCAGTAATTTCAGGGATGGGGATTGATGCAGTAGTTAATTTAGGTGATTGATTATTTATTGCCAGAAAGAAATAGCATAGATTTTTTTTATTAATGGATTTTAATGTTTTTAAACTTCGTGTACTGGAAGAGAAGGGGCAGAATTTAGATAATAATTAAAAAAGAAAACAAAATCTGCCAAAGATTTTCATTCTTACATATATAATGTAAATAACATTTTAAAAATTTATACAAAAAAAAAAATAAAAAAATAAAGGAGTGTGCTGTAAGAAGACATGGCACATGAAAGGGTTTAACAAAAATTATTACCGTTCCATCATTTCTCCAGAACACTGATCCATGCCGATCATATCTCTTTCCTGGGAAACAGCATCTAAAAAGGCATCTTCCCAGAATTGCATTTGATCCCAAAGTGTAGACCGATCTTTTCCTACTAAACCTTCGAATAAGTATGTTCTGGTCGGTTCATTTACTGGATTTGATGAAGTGTTTACCAAGCTACCACCATGGTAACGGAATCCTGTACTTATGCTACTCTTACTACTCCAGATGCTTGGGGTTCGCTTTTGCCGATTATTTAGAAACTGAAAAAAAAAAAAAAAAAAAAAAAAAAAAAAAAAAAAAAATATATATATATATATATATATATATATATATATATATATATATATATATAATATTGCATTAAAAATTTTTTTTGAACAATCATTTACAAACCTACTTCAAATGAAATTAAAGATCTGTGAATTTACCTTCTGCAATTTTATTATAATTTTAGTAAAACAAAAGAGTTTCTAATATTATTATTTTATATAATTATAAACTACTATGTATGTTAAAACCATTTCAATGAAAGAAAAAAAAAGGAAAAATTTTAATAAATAACTTTCTCATACTCTTTCCTTACTCCTTTCCCACTTTTCAACTTTGTTCAGGATATAATCTCCCTTTTTTATTACTTACTAAGATAGTCTTATCCCCCTTTCTATTACTTACTAATTTAGTCTTAACTCAAAAGCACATTTTATTATTGATCTCACCATTAAAATTCCCCATTAATTGAAAACCATTGAATTAACAAATTCAAATCTTTATTGTACCAAGTATTTATTTGCAGTTTCCAAAGACAGTAGCAGTTTTTTTGTTCTTAAGCTTTATTGATATGAAAAGAAGATTTACAACAGTGAAAGGAATAAAGTAAAGATTAATTCAAGAAACAGAATAAGTAAATAAAGCTTAATTGGGTACCAGGTTAAGAACATTCTAAAAATCAACTAAATAACCATTAATGGATAATTTAACATTAAGAAACAAAATACAATTTGAGAAAAATTCACGTGATTAAAAATATAATAAGTGAGTCACATTTCTGTTGCCACAAAGGTAAACGTTTGAAATATATTTTTAGCTGGTATCATCATCTGGTGGATGATATTAAAGGAAATAATTCATCATAATGCTGAAAATAATTTCTCACTAGTTGCCAGTGGGTGATTAAACTTTGAAATATGGAGATTAAAAATTTTGTTGGACTGGCCGAAACATTTTCTTTCAAAAAATTTCTCAAATAATAATTTTTTTTTTTACTGTTATATTTAAATAATTTTTTTTTAAAAAGAAACTTCTATATATTGTTTTTTTAGATTTCAAATGCTATTTATATATATTTTTCCTATTAACATAAGTATTCCCATCAATTGCTACTAAGTAAAAAGTTATTATCGGTCAGAAACTGGCAACTAAAACACCTAATCTACAGTTCACGTCCAGTGGCTACTAGTCAAAATTTCTTACTTTATAATTATTTAATTGAATATTTGATATTAGATTTCTAATGTAATGCAGATTTCTTTCAGGTTTTTAGGCTTTTTTAATTCTCTGTATTTTACAAGTTCTTCCATAAGTGTGGTAACCCTCTATTAAAAATGGATCTGAAATGCACATGTCCTAAGAATGCGAAATTCTAAAAGTCTTGCAGAATTATTAATAAAATCATATTGCACAAAAATAACTGCATTAATGAATTTACATAATGAAAGAATGAATGATAGAAAGGGTTTATCATAAAGCACTCAGAGAGCCATCCATCATTCATGTAAATTTGTATAATATTTTACAACTGTAATTTTTGGGTTGATATCAATAATTTAATACATTTCTTTTTTAACAAGAAAAAAGTAAGAAAAAATCATGAGTAATAATATTAAAATGTCACCAATATAACTTACATTTCCCGCCTCAATTTCACTATCAGATACTGTTGATCGAAAAGAGTTTTGGCTAATTCTAAGATTTCTATAATATGATGGGTTAGTTGTCATGCTTCCAGTATCGCTAGCATTGCAGCTAGGCACTGCTTGGTCAGATGCTTGACTAAGAGCAGTACCAGTTTCAGACACCTGAGCAATTAAAAATAAACATTAGAAAATTATAAATGCTATAACTGAAGGATAATGAACAAGCATAATAAATTTAAATGGGTAACTGGATCAGCAGCATTATACATAAAGAAATATTTATTTTTAAAACTAGAATTTATAATTGATAAGAATAACATGATATTTAGGATGGTAACTTTTTCAATTTTATTTACAATTCTATTATAATAAAACATTAAGATATGTGGAAGTGTTATATTATAATTTTACCCCAAAGTTAAAATTGAATGCATGGGAAAAACATGGCAATCTGTGCCAATTGAAATTTTGAATTAAACATACAATCTTTTACTGGATTATAATGTTATAACTTAAAAAAAACATTTGTGGTGACATCCCTTATGTTTGTCACCAACCATTATCATGGACTCCATTTATTCAAAATTAGCTACAAAATTTAATGAAATATATATATATATTGTATGTTTGAATCAAATTTACATATTCTAAATAAATTATGATTTTTTTTTTTTTGTTCTATTTTCTTTACCTACACATGATACACAATACATAAAAAAAAAAAAAAAAAAAAAAAAAAAAAAAAAATGAAAATCAACCATAAAAAAGTGTACTAAAACTTTTGATGGACAAATCAACAAGCACATTACCATATTTAATCAGAAAAGATGTATTTTATTTATGCTCTTTATAGTCAGCCTGTACCGATATCCATTGTAATCCAAACTAAAATATTTAGTCGTGTGAGGTAATAAAATTACTAATGATTTAGAATAAATATCTCAGTAACTCAAAATAAATAAATTATAAAACTATCATGTTACCTATGTCATTATGAATACTATGGATATATCCCTTTTTTCAAGTGTAAGAAAAGCATATCTAATATATACAGGTTTTAGCCAAGGGAAAATGGAAATCATTATTTTTCTTCAAGGGCAAGGACTATTAAGTAGCCTTACAAAAAATTCTCAAGTTGAAAATTAATGTGTCTGATGTTTCAAAATTTTAGTCATATAATCTTAATAACTGATATTTTCTTTTCTAGACTAATTCCATTTTATAATTATAATTTTCAAAAACTTTGGTACATTACATTTTAGTACTGTTATTATATGCAGTAAAACCTACTGTAATAACTCTGGGGGGATTTATAAAATACGAGCTGGTAGCTGCGGCTAACCGGAGTAATTACTATAGTTGATTTTTAAAAGAAATATTTCTTTATTCGTAACATCGACTTACAAAATATTTCTTCAATAGATTTCAGTATTAACATAAAATGATGAGTGTGTGAGTGTAGTGATTATAAAAAATGCAATACAGTCTTTTAATCTCTCCTTACGATCTCTACTCAAGATACTCTCGTTCTAAACTTTGATTCAGTCCTCCGTATTAGGCAATACTATTTAACTGGACAGGGTGTCCTTGGGGATCGAGCCTGATTGCTCCTCGGAATTTCTCTCTCACAGATCGGGCCGTCTGTCTCTTTCAGTTTCCCCCTCGCTCCTCGCTTCTCTGCCACACTCGGCTTCTTAGGGTCACGTCTTACCCTCTCGCCTCCAAAAACCCATCTCCTCTCTCATCCTCTCCCGTTCCTCAAGCCTAAGAAAAAAGGGGGGCGGGGGGAATTCATCCCGGCCTTCTGAACTTTCGGCAGCCTATCGTTGGTGATATACGGTTCTCGTTGGAAGGTTAAAATGACCTTCCTTAGCGTCCAACTGTCTGGGAAAGCTTTTCCCGTTCTGACCTCACAAGAAGAGTAATTAATTCGTTAATGTCAGGCTAGGTGCCAGGCAGTCTCAGGTATTGTTCCTAAAATGTCCAAACCATTCAGTATCGGGGATCGATCGTTTCTTTAGATTTGAACCGACAACTTGGGGGATCTGTCGTAACTGTTAAACGGTGATTCTTCCTTCACCAGCCACTTTCGCTGGGATATTTTGAAAATGTCACACTGCTAACACAAAATTGCATGGGGTAGAAAAAAGTCTATTTTAGGCAGGAATCTGTCTTAGGAAGTATACTGCATGGCATAATTGTATCAGGAATGTACAAAAAAGAGGAACTCAGTGGTCTCAAGCATTCCCTCCCTCCCTATTGAAAAATAAAGACAATCTTTAAAATCACATACGACTAGAACACACAATCACATGACACAAACGCCATTATTTTCTTTCAACTTTGGATAAACCAGCTCTCAAAAACAAATTCCATACATAAAGAAACACAATAAATATTAATTACATTTCTAAATAGTAAATCTGCAGATTAGAGCCTTAAAATCACCTATACAAGTTGCATTTTTATTTTGAACTGTATTTATTTAATATTTAAAACTTTTAATTCAGTTCATTTTTTTCCTATTAGTATTGCTGCAAGTAAAATTTCAAGTAATTTCAGAGATTTATGAACTGCAAAGCAAAATATGATTATATGCTATAAATCCATTACAGGCAGGTTCTATTCTGACAATTTTTACAGTATTAAGAAAAGTAAAAAAAAAAAAAATAGAATATTTTAATATATTTTTAATTATAGACATTTTTATTAGACAAATATGTATTCTGTATGCTCAGTAACTTACCTCAGACTCAACACTAGTTATGCGTGAAAATAGTATATTTCGTTTGGCATTAATGATGCTTCTGAACATGTCAGTGGCTTCTTCATGTTCAGAGCTTTCAGGTGAGGGTGTAATATGAACATCTACAAAATAAATAAAGTTTCAATAATACATCATTAAAATAAGTTTTTGAGATAAAACAAATAGTTATATTAGAAACAAACACTATATTTTTCATGTATGCCATACAGCAGCGGTTCTTAAATTGTGGTGTTTAATATGAGGCATGTTTAAAAATCTGTAGAAAATATAAAGATGTGGAAATTGCTGAAGGTGAATTTTTGAGTGTGTTATGCATTTTGTAACTAAACTAAATTTTAGCACACTTTGTAATGTATATACAGATGTATAGATCAATGTACATACAGGGATGCACAAAATAATTTAAGTACCTTTCTGGCTATGGACAATAATTGTTGAATTCTGTCTTTCAAATGTGTAATGCATTTTTTAAATTGTCTAATTAAATATCTTCTTTCATTTTTTTTTTAACAGTGAAGTTGCATTACAATATTTTGGAAGTATTAGAACATGTTTCATAAGCTATGCTTGATGCAGGATTTTTCTTTCTTGTTGAATTTCAAGGCAATAATTTTATTAATATTCTAAAATTACTTACTGCAATGTGACTCTTGAAAGTGGCCTCTTTCTTGACTATCCCTTTCACTACCAGGTGATGAACGATGTTGGAAATCTGATGGACTACTATTGGTGCTACTTTTACTTGAACTTGCTGAAAACAAGAAATTTTATATATTTTTTTTTAAATTAAAATTTGAGAATTCATGACAAAAATATAGAGGAAAGAAAAGTCTTCTTACCTACTGACAGAT
The DNA here is from genome assembly GCA_963931845.1 of Maratus michaelseni. Classification (NCBI taxonomy): domain Eukaryota; kingdom Metazoa; phylum Arthropoda; class Arachnida; order Araneae; family Salticidae; genus Maratus; species Maratus michaelseni. The sequence goes on along the minus strand of OZ007595.1, from coordinate 41,412,688 downwards.
TAGCTCCATCATCAGGCCTACCAGAATCAGATAAATGCTTGTACAAGTTTTCTCCACTTCCAAATGGACTACTACCCTGTTGATTATGATGAGTATAATACATAAATGGTTAGATGTATAAAACTATAAACAAAAATTATTGCACATTGTTTTAAATTACAAATACTGTGTATCCCTGAAAATAAGACTGAGTCATATAAATTTTTGCTTAAAAAATATGTAATAGGTCTTATTTTCAGAGGATGTCTTTTTTTAGATGTATATTTTATAATTGATTCACAATGACATCATTTTCACAGACTTTTAATTCTGTAAGTCCTAATTTCAATAATGGCAGAGCAAAAAGTAAGAGAAAAATTACGTCATTTTGATGCAGTTATAATTTTTTTTTTTTTTTTTTTTTTAACATTATGATAAAATGTAAGTTTATGATGTTACTTTTTATGGATGAAAGTGTTCTGCCAATTTGAAATTAGGGTCCCAAATCTTCAAACAACAGGATTTTGTAAAATGATGTAATTTAGAGTATTTTTCATTTTCCTGGTACTGAGATTGAGGGCCTAACCATGAAAAAGTGAAATGCTGCAATCTTAGAAAATTATGTCATGTTTTTTAACAAAAACAGTTGAATGTAAACTTAAAAAAAAAAGTGGGGTGTGGAAGAGAGGATTTGCATTTCATTCTTATTTGCTCTCAAATTCAACTCAGCCTCATTCTGACACATTCACAAAGTCCATGATTCATAAAATCCATTCATCATGATTGGGTGCACTTTTAAAGCCACTGTCTTAGAAAATGACTGCTTTAAGAAAGTGAGGCAGACTTATTGTTAGGGTAGGTCGCATTTTTGGGGTAGATGTTATATTACGAGTATCCTGAAATATCATGTCAGGTCTTATTTTCATTGAAACACAGTATGGTGGTGACTGTCCTAGTAGTTGATTGACACTCCCAGTACTGGATCAATTATTATTATATTCTACACCATAAAATTTTGCACTTTTTTTTGGTAATAAATACACAGTAATTGAGATAGATGATCAACTACCATCAGTTAATGATCAACTATTTCTGAAATTACTTAGAATAAACAGAATTGCAAGTTAAAGGCACAGTGCACAGTATGAAATTTTAAGAATTTAGCAGAATTTAATTACTACAGATGGATTGAAAACATTTTTGTAGAGTTTTTAGGCTTTTGTATATATAATGCTAGATTGTACACCAACCACTTATATTGGAATAAAAGCTAAATGTTGTTGTTTTGAATGCAATGACATGGATAAAAAATAACTTGGGGAAACATTAGACAGACAGAAAAAAACAAATGGGGAAACAGAAAAAAATAAATAACCATAAGGTGTAAATGTGCAACTCTGCACTGAACATTTTTGCTCATTTTAATAGTTCAGGGGTCTAGCTTTAAAGATGTGGCACAATTTACTTGACATAACATGCTGCTTTTAAGATTATAACATATTTCATTTAAAAAAAAAAAAAAAACTTAAATCTATTACAATTATGTTTTCTTAATATTAATCCTACATAAATTATATACAAATACTGAAAAAAAGAAAATAAAAAATACAGGTATTGGCACATATCATCGCCAATGTCAGGGGTGACTTTAATAGCCATGTCACCCTGGCAAGATGTCTTTCTGTGCCTCTACGAGTGATATCTTCTAAAAAGAAACTATTAAGTTACAACCAAGTAATGGCATAATTTTCACCCCTTAGTTCTTATACCCTAGGCAGTTGCCCAATTTGTCCTCCTTTAAGGCTGTTTGTGACCAATCAATCTCTTGTTTGGAAACTTTCAGCTCCCTCTTCTAATGTTGTGCATGGTAACTGGCCAAACTACTCATGCAATTGATCAAACTAGAAAGTATATTATCAGACTTAGTCATATGCTGTGCAAACTATAAAATTTGAAATATTAATTCTGCTAGACTGTTAAAGTTTTGCAATGTGCAGAATAGGCAAATGTGTTATAAATAGTTTTAAGCAGAAAGAAAAAAAAAAAAAAAAAGAGTTGGAAATAATTTTTCAGTAAGCAGAGCAGACAAGAAGATGTCTAAAAGCCAAAAATATCTTTAATTCATCAATTAATAATGCAGACTGTAGAGTTTAAAAATTGGGACCCGGGTTTTACTAATAAGTTATGATGACAACATAAATAAATTTTAACAGGCTGCTACAGAGTTCAATTCAGACATTTTTCTCCAGGATGGATTTTTGTAGCTCCAGGAGAGAATCGACACTTTTAAATCATTAACAAACACAAAATCTCGAATCAAGCCATCCCACAGTGGGACGTTTTGAGGATCTAGGTGGACAAAATTATTGCGTTGCAGTTTAATTAGGTTTTGCTGGGTTTTCGAATGTATCAGTAATAAAATAACCAAACAGTGATAAATATTTGACTTATTTAATTATTTATATTATTATTATTATTATTATATTATCTATACTATTATATAAAGAGGAAACGGTGACTCACTGACTGACTGACTGTAGATTGCTGTTATGGCCTAGGCAAGCAATAAGAAGGGATTTTTGAAAATTCCCACTCGAAGGGGGGTTAAAGGGGGGTTCGAATGTTTTAGGTCATTTTGCCATATCTCAGCAGCAGTTATAGGTAGGAGCTTGAAATTCCAGAAAACAAATATACTAAAAAAATGATTAAACACCTGCTTCAGAGATTTTAGAAATTCCTCCCAGAAGGGGGTTAAAGGGGGGTGGTCGAATGTTTTAAGTCATTTCGCTGTATCTCAGCAGCAGTTATAGGTAGGAGCGCGAAAATCAGGAAAACAAAGCTACTAAAAAATGATTAAACACTTATTTCAGCGATTTCAGAAATTCCCCCCAGAAGGGGGTTAAAGGGGGTGGTCGAATATTTTAGGTCATTTCGCCATATCTCAGCAGCAGTTATAGGTAGGAGCTGAAATTCCAGAAAACAAATCTACTAAAAAATGATCAAACACCTGTTTCAGCGATTTTAGAAATTCCCTCCAGAAGGGGGTTAAAGGGGGGGGGGGTTCGAATGCTTTAGGTCATGTTGCCATATCTCAGCAGTAGTTATATGTAGGAGCTTGAAATTCCAGAAAACAAATCTACTAAAAAATGATTAAACACCTGTTTCAGCGATTTTAGAAATTCCCCCCAGAAGGGGGTTAAAGGGGGGTTCGAATGGTTTAGGTCATTTTGCCATATCTCAGCAGCAGTTATATGTAGGAGCTTGAAATTCCAGAAAACAAATATACTAAAAAAATGATTAAACACCTGTTTCAGCGGTTTTAGAAATTCCTCTCAGAAGGGGGTTAAAGGGGGGTGGTCGAATGTTTTAAATCATTTCGCCATATCTCAGCAGCAGTTATAAGTAGGAGCGCGAAAATAAGGAAAACAAAGCTACTAATATGATTAAACACTTATTTCAGCGATTTCAGAAATTCCCCCAGAAGGGGGTTAAAGGGGGTGGTCGAATGTTTTAGGTCATTTCGCCATATCTCAGCAGCAGTTATAGGTAAGAGCTTGAAATTCCAGAAAACAAATCTACTACTAAAAAAATGATTAAACACCTGTTTCAGCGATTTTAGAAATTCCTCCCAGAAGGGGGTTAAAGGGGGGGGGGGGTTCGAATGTTTTAGGTCATTTTGCCATATCTCAGCAGCAGTTATAGGTAGGAGCTTGAAATTCCAGAAAACAAATCTACTAAAAAAATGATTAAACACCTGTTTCAGCGATTTTAGAAATTCTCCTCCCCCTGAAGGGGTTAAAGGGGGGGGGGTCGAATGTTTTAGGTCATTTCGCCATATCTCAGCAGCAGTTATAGGTAGGAGCACTAAAATCAGGAAAACAAACCTACTAAAAAAATGATTAAACATGTATTTCAGCGATTTTAGAAATTTCCGTCCCGGAGGAAGTTAAACGGTGGTGGTCAAATATTTTAGGTCATTTCGCCATATCTCAGCAGCAGTTATAGGTAGGAGCGCGAAAATCAGGAAACAAATCTACTAAAACATGAATAAAACCTGTATTTCAGAAATTTTGGAAATACCCCCCAGAAGGTGGTTAAATGGGGGGGGGGGGGGGTCGAAATTTTTAGGTCACTTCGCCATATCTCAGCTTTTATGTAGGAGGGTGAAATTAATTAAAACAAATGATTAAACACGTATTTCAGTGAATTTAGAACCCCCCCTGAAGGTGGTTAAAGGGGGGGTTCGAAAGTTTTAGGTCATTTCGCCATATCTCAGCAACAGTTTTTGGTAGGAGCGCGAAATTCAGGAAAACAAATGTACTAAAAAAATTACATTGCCTACCCGTGCAAAGCCGGGACGGGCCGCTAGTTACTTATATTATTATTATTTTTTAAAATTATAATATTGTATTGTCATTGAAACTACACATGTATTCAAAGTTTCAGCTCAATCGGATAGTTAGAACTGGTGAAAATTGACTTGTAAGATTTGAATTAAACACTCAGACGCACACTTCAAGTTAATATAACTTAATGATTCGCAAACTTTTGCAGGAGCTGTCTTAAGTTTTCAATACTTTAAGAATGGCACTTTGATTTTAAAAAATGCTTAATACTGTATTAAAAGTCAAGATGAAGTTTGAAAACAAGATGGTGCTTATTTTCAAACAACAATAGGTTAAATCGTGTGACAAATGTCCATTAAACTCCTGCTTTCAAATAAAACAGAAAAGTCACGACTTGCTTTCAAACTTACAGAAAAATAATGCAACTGTTGAAAGTCTCTCAAATCAACTGTCTTCTTTACGGTCGTAGTTAATCGACACATCAGGTTTTTTTGACAAAACTCGTACGGATCTCAAGAAAAGAGACATTCAGCTACCAGTATACGCGGTCTTGTTAAATTCCGAGATAATTGGAAAAATGAATTTTGTCCACCTAGATCATCAAAACGCCCCACTGTGCATCCCCTGAATTCATTACTGAGCGGCTGGAAATAGATTTGAATATAATTCACAGTCTTGCACATCATCCTTCAGTTGTGTGAGAAACTGGAACATCATATTTTACATATGATGGAAAAAGTCTAGATTTCATTCTATAAAGATACTGGTTTCAAATATCCAATACAAAATTGGCATAAGGAAAGCACTTTTTCAAACATAATGGAATTTTTTATAATGAAAATATTACACACACAACTTCTTTATCTACTGACTTAAAGACCACGGAATAGCATATATAATGAAACCTTCAGGGATGATATGAGAATATATTTTTATAATTTTTTTTAAAATCTCTCTAAGTATTCATACAATTAATTTTTTGAATTAAAAAAAAAAAACATCATTTTTTGGCTTATATAAATCTTTTAAATTTTAAATTTCTCAAGTTCTATCAGGTATAGAGAGTTGTTTGACTCCTCATTTTAAAGATAACTTCGAAAGGTTTAATTTGATAGACAAGTTAACTATGCCTGGTTAAAAAAAAATAATAATTAAATAAAAAAAAGTACTTAAAATAGTGTTTTTGTTTTAATTTTTGAAAGAAATATATGTTTTTGTAATAGTATAAGCTTTAAATCCTGAATTTTTTAGAGTGGGATATCAGTGGGATCAGCAGTTATGAAAAAAAAAAAAAAAAAGAGTCCTTCCGGCCTGTACTGGGAGGAAAAGGTAGCTTTCCTATATCTTCATATTAAAATTTTAGCTAATGTTATTCGAAACAGCAATCTAAAATTCAAAGAACCCGATTACATAAGATTCGTTAATACTGAATTTAAATAAGAAATTTGCCAAATTAGTCAACTACAGCCAAGTTGACTTCATTTATGAAGACTTATTTTTGGTCGCCAAATTTGGCCATATTTTGCCAAGTGTCGCCAGGTTTGGCGCTAATGGATATGAATATATAGTTTTATGCGTATGATTGAAAAAATGATTACAACAATAAAAAATAGTAATTTGCGAGAAATCACGTTCACTAAAACTCATAAATTAATCTTTGGATTTTTGTAATGTGCTACCTTGTTTCAAAATGTCTGCCACCCTAGAATTTCAAACTGCTGTATCTCAGCCATTTTATAAGATAGAGGTAAAACAAAAAATGCTCCGGAATTCTTGTATCAAGGCCTAACACCTAAGCAAAAAATAAATTAGAATTTTTAACTTTTTTGTACATTTATTTTAGTTTTAAATTTTTAAGTGGCTGCCATTTTGTTTCAAAATGGCAGACCAAGCTGGCCAACAAACTCGGTCGAGACACATTGGTGAGCTTAATACAAACAATTAGTTTCATCCAAAAATATTTATAAACATGGGTGTTATCTTATGACATAGATCATATATATAAATCAACATTTGAACGGAGGGTGGTTTTGAGGGTCATGATCGGTTAAAATATACCGAAATTTTCCAGAATTGCTTTCCTCCGAATGGCTGCAATAGGTAGCTTTATACTTTTTCATATTGAAAGCTACTTAATAATGTTTAAAATTAATAAGACAATACTGTCTTTAGCACAATCATAAAGTTGGCGAGGTGCCAACTTTAAATACCAGCCCCCAACTGGTGTTTAACATTGGTTTTTTCTTCACCATAACTGCTGATCCCATTGAGATCCCACTCTAAAAGTTTCAGGATTTAAAGTTTATAATATTACAAAAAACATACTTTTTTCAAAATTTTTAAACAATACTATTTTATTATTTTTTTTTAAACCCCGCATAGTCAACTTGCACATCAAATTAAACCTTATGAAATTCTCTTTAAAATGAGGGGTCAAACAATTTGCTACACCTAATAGAACTTGAGAAATTCAAAATTGAAAACATTTATACAAGCCAAAAACTGATGATTTTTCGAAATTAAAAAAATTAATTGTATGAAAATTTACTGAGACAAAAAAAATTATAAAAGTATATTCTCATTTATATCATCAGGGAGAATGATCCTTGTAAGTTTCATCAAAATCTGAAATGGTCAGGTTGAGTCACTGGTTGATTTGGCAAAGAATAACCCAAGAAACATTTTTAGGAATGCTTTTTTATAAACATGAGACCATGGTGTGAAAAATTAAAAATATTTTAATGGAATAACCATTTACCCTACCTCCACATATAACTGACAGAACTAATACACAAAATTAGTTATTGCTATAGCAGGGTTCCCAGCAAAACATGACTGGCAAATTCCCTGACTTTCCCTGACCAAATCTAAAAAAATTCCCTGACTTTCCCTGACTAAATCTAAAAAAATTGCTGACCAAACGGATATACAACGAAATTTATTACTTATTTTTGCAATCCTTTGTCAAAAATTAGCAATTTTTTTTTTGTGATCGCTCTTTAAAATTCTCTATTTTTTCCCCTGAGACTAGATAATGAATTTCGCATCCTTTTTCATTTTTTCTTCAAAACTTTTCCATGACTTTTTAGAAAATATTTGTAAATTCCCTGACTTTTCTATATATTTTAAAATTTCCCTGACTACTTTGAAATTCCATGACTTTCCATGACGCTGGGAACCCTGTATAGCATTATTTTCCATTCTTCATGCTTTGGTAGGTTAAAACAATGTATAAATGACAAAAACTAATAATCCAGAGGCAGATAATTGAGAGGTAATAATATTGTAAATAATTTAAGATGACAAAACTCTTAAAAATGATAAAAGCATACCTGAGAAAGTGAAGCAGTAGTATTTGTACCAGTATCTAATCTCTGCTCATCAGTTAGATCTCTTGCCCAGTAATGAGTATGGGCAATTTCTAATACTTGAAAGGCACTAGCCATACCACCTAGTCCATAGTTACTATAGCTCGTTTCTAGACCAGCAACAACTGCAAGGATCAATTTTAAGTAACCTTTCCATACTGGTTTGGTGATGCACTAAAATAAATAAATTAAAAAAAATAATAATAAATATATTTATAAAAGTTTAAAGTCAGCGTCACAATTTAAAAAAATATGTGCAACAAGGAAGAATTCATGGTGTAATCTAAAAATAGATGTATACAGATAAAAATCTGGTGTCAAAAAATAGGAAATAACTATTAAATCATCTTAAATTAAAATAAAGGAACAATTTATATTTCAGATTCAGCTCATTTTCAGTTAAAAAGTGTCTTAATAAAGTGGTTATTATTTATTTAATCCAGGCTATATCTACATTCACAAAGATAAAAATAAAAAGTAAATAAAAATTAAGCAATTTATACAGAAAAGTTTAGATTAAATTTAATGACAATTAATTATATGCTTCAGGAAACAATTTTAAATAAAAATGCACTTTTAATTTTCTAACTACAGGAGTTGATCTAGGCAAAATTTGGGGCTTATTTAGGGGCCCTTTAAGTAAAGGTGAAAATAAGCACTCGCCAGTCGCCAGTCATCGATTAAACTTAAAAAACTGGCGATTAAAAATATGGAGAGAACCGGCCAAATGCAGGACTTTCCAATTACCTTTTTTCCATAAAATTCGCGATTTTTCCAAGCCCGTTCGACAAAATTCATGATTTTTACGCTCCCGATCGATGGAATTAATGATTTTTATGCTCCCGCTCGACGAAGTTATGATTTTTACACATCTGATTGGCGAAATTCGAGATTTTTAGGCACCTGTTCGACGATATTCATGTTTTTTACGCGCCTGTTCGACGAGATTAATGATTTTCACCCTCCCGATCGAAGATATTCATGATTTTTATGGGCCTGTTCGATGAAATTTATGATTTTTACGCTCCCGATTAATGAAATTTGTGATTTTTACGCTCCCGTTCGACGAAATTTAAGATTTTCCCGCGCCTGATTGACGATAATATTCATGATATTTCTGCGCCCGATCGACGATATTCGTGATTTTTCCGTACCCGATCGACGATATTCCTGATTTTTACGCGCCAAATCGATGAAATTCATGATTTTTTATGCTCCCAAATGACTAAATTCATGATTTTCCCCCGTCCGATCGATGATATTCACGATTTTTACGCGCCTGATTGACGATGTTAATGATTTTTACGCACCTGATCAACAATATTCATGATTTTTACGCGCTCAATCGACGATATTCATGATTTTTCCTCGCCCGATTAATAATATTCATGAATTTTCTGTGCTCGACCTCGAAATTCATGATTTTTCAGCGCTCGATCGACGAAATTGATGACTTTCACGCACGCGACTGATGAAATTAATGATTTTTACGTACCCGATCAGCGAAATTCATAATTTTTACACTGCCAAATGACGAAAATTGCATTTTTTCCGAAACTAATTTGCAAAGTAAATTCCTGAATTTCTGGAGAGTTTAACTGCTGGCCGCAGGTTGTGCATGTGTAATTTACATCATGGTGTGGGTTAATATTTAGTGCATATACCTATTTTATTATTGCCAGACCTTAATTCTAGGCAAATAATTTTTTAAAAGAAGGTACTTATGTAGCTAGCTACACAAGTACCTAATCTTAGTGTGAGTTATGTAGTTAGCTACACAAGTACCTAAGCTTAGTGTGACTTATGTAGTTAGCTACATAAGCAACTATGTGTATAACTTTGCTGTTAACGTATTTTAAAATTTAATATAGATTGGAAATTAATATCTCAAGTTTATTCAAAACAGTATAAATTAAAAAAAAAATTATTAAGCACATAAATTATTTGTTTACTATAAAGTCATTATATATTTCTTAAAAGTTAAATATTCAGTGACATAAATGTACTTACTGGCTACTAAAGAAATTATTCTCACTAGCCAGTAACTGGCTACTAAAAAAAATCAACCTACCGGCCAGTGGCTACTAAGCGAAATTCCTTATTTTCACCTTTACCTTTAAGAAAATCCATTTAATAAATGAAATTCCCCATAATACAACAGGCCTAGTCACAAAATTCCTTTTAATAAAACAAGCCCCTTTATAAAATTCCTCTGAATAAAATAGGTCTCTTCACAAGTTTCTTCTTAATAAAATAGGCCTCTTCACAAAATTCCATTCCATAAAATCACACTCTCCATTAATAATTTTTATTTTGTTAGGTTTCAAAATGTTTAATTTGCAAAACTAGTTCACCAGAAAGGAAAACTTTACTACTAGATAACCCCAAATGAATTAAACTCCATCCATATATTGTAAAACAGCAATATACAACTCCCCCCCCCCACCCTAATTAAAAAAAATCATTTCATTGGATCTAAAATCATTAGAAACAAAGTATAATTAATCAACCTTTCATTAATAATAACCCTAATATATTATTTTATGTAGATAAGACTGCATGTTTCAACATGACTCAAATTTCAGCTTAATTTTATTTTTCATATAAAAACCAACAAATCACACATTGTTGGAATAATAATAATAAAAAAGCTATTGTAGAATAATTTGAAAATTTTTCTTTGCTCAATAAATAAATGTCTGGTGTCTGCTGTATTAAATGTTTCATGATGTAATTTATTCTATGATACTTGAAGAATTTATATGGCTCTAATGACACTTTGTTTTTTCAAATTAGTTAATCATTAAAGTTTTAGAAAGCGGTTTTTAGTGGTTCACTGGTATGCTGTGGCATAATACTGTGCAGCAAAATGCTTCAGTCAAATTCATTAATATTTCACCAATTAACTAAAGTATTGTTTCTTAATGAAACATTTTAAATTATGCTATTTATTTTGTGAAGAAGTGTACTGCAACAAAGTTGCATTTGTTGCAGGTTTATTTTAGTTTTGAATACTCTTAGAGTATCATAAAAATGTTTTCCCATATTTAGAAAAAGTTAATGTTTTCAGAGGAAAATACATTGTTCTAGAAAGAAAAGAATTAATAAGAAAAAGAAGTAGAAATATATGAAGAGGTGAAAAGATGTAAATTAGATAAAAATCTTATTGGATAAATTTTACACACTTGAGAAATTTTCAAAAGATATATTTGCATAAACTTGACACAAATTTTATGATAAATGCCTTTGTTTAACCCTCTGAGCGTTTTGAAAAAGGGTAAAATTGTAATGTTGTTTTCTCTGCATTTTGTTTTAAATGCTAAAAATTATGATTTTTTCAGCATTATAAATAAAACTTGATTACAAATATGAATGTAACCCTTGAGAGTATTAATCATTCTTCAATGTTTTGAAAATTCATTAAATCTATAGAATTATATTATCTTAAACATTGCATATATTGTAGTGAAACCTGGAGCTTAGTGAACGGAATATTACGTTGCACACGCTTAGAGGGTTAAACTGTGTCTGCATGAGCTCAGCAAATTTACATATTACATAAGAAAAAGAAGTAAATGGCAAACGATTGCAATAACAAAATTTAAAAATAGTTATTATAAATTGCTGTCTCTCTCTCAATTGTGAATTTACAAGTAATACAAAAAACACCTTCCATTCTTGTAAGATGCGAGTTTTATGGAATCATGGCTAATTTCTTGGAAGAACCTATTTAAAAATTTGACCTTGCAAAGAAAATATTTTAAAAACATATAATCCAGCTCCTCATCATTTAATGTTAATGTACAATAAAACAAACTATAAGAATTTTAATTACAAATTATAACAAGTTTGTTTCTGGATGCATGGAGTATTTATTTGCATTAATCAATAAACTAAGAAAGATATATTATTCTTTGATCTTTTGATCATCTTCATAAACTTAATGTGCTACAAAAGTTTAACTGTGAATTCGAGTGTGCTTTGAAGTAAAAAACAATGTTCTAGAAGAATATATGCACACAAATAAGAATAAATAGATTGATATTAAAAACACAATTTTCTTACTTGCCTCAGTTGAGTAAAAAGGGTAAAAATCAATAAATTATGTAATAATAAATCTGTAAATAATTTTTTTGAAACTTACCACATCATCTATATGATCATCCGGGCCTATTTTTCTTTCAAGAGTCTTATTCAATCTTGAAACAACAAGATTACGATAATTTTCATCTTCCATCAATTTCTTTACTCTACTTAATTTCAACCAGCCAACACCCTCACCTTCTAAAACACTATTGATGGTCTCTTTTAAAAATGTTTGGTTATCACTGTAATTAAAGAAAACATACTGCATTTGTATATAAATTTATTTGAAAACAGCAATAAAAGATCAATACCCTGTAATAAACAATAGCAGTCTAAAATATAAAAAATACCATGTTTTAGTATATTTACTAAATATTTAAATTATTAAATGATCTTATGTAAAACATGATTAAAAATTATGAAATAATTCCACAACATTTAAATTTAGGATCTTTTTTTTCAGTTTACAGAACAAAAGTGTGTTGATATATACAAAATATATACATGATTATAAAGCATCTTGAACTATTTAGTTGACTTTTGGTCAACAAAGATACTGCTGACTGTGTATATAGGAATAAATCATAATTTTCATTATATTAATATAAGTAAATAATTATTTTCTCTTCAGAAAACTTATGTCTTACTAAAGACTTGAAAAGTGAAAATACAAACTCACTAAAAATCAGATTCATTACAAACATCCATGCCAGAGTTCAAACCTGGACCCTCTTGTCCAATAGTTAGCACTTTAGCCACTAAGCAAGCATCTAATATGTAGGTGTATAGAGATTTTTTGGGGTATTTTTCCAGTACAGGGGCCTTGGCCAGTTAGAGAAAATGGACGTGGCGAGAGAAGGAAATTTGACAACATATTTTCTGGCAATCTGTTCTATGTTCCATATATAATACACAAGCAATTTTTCCAATATTTATGCAATATTATAATTAATTTAACATAAAAAAGCTATTTATTGATTTTTGTAAAGAAACAGAAGTAAACTATATATAAAATACAATAATAATATACATATAAATAAAATGTTTATTTATATAAAAATTCATATATAAACAAGAATAAAAGTTCATTAGGTTTGTTTTTATTGCTGTTTTGGTACTTACGTATTAATGCCACTGCAGCTACAGATTTGGCAGTTTTTAAGTGCCGCCAATCTTTCGTAGCAATAAAAAATGGCATCAAAAATCAGCAAACAACAAGGCAAGAAGGAATCCAAAAGATAACTGCATGCACGTGCAAACAACAAGATTGCTCTTTATTGGTGCGTTAGCGCAACTTCTGCTGCAGTGGCGTTAATACGTAAGTACCGCTGTTTTTATCATTTAGCAATAAATCTCATTTTCTGACACTCGGATTGCACCAAGGCCCCTATAGTTACCTTTTGGGTATAATTTATCCTAATGAAAAGATGAATTTTGGCACAAAACATATGCATGGGAAAAATAATAGGAAATAGTAATGCGAAAGTGAAGTTATTAAAAACTTTTATTATGTAAAAAATAATTTAATTTACTAATTTAATTTAGTTTTTTAATTGTAGCCTTAAACAGTTCTCTATGCAAAGTTTAATAAAACACTGCCTTTATAAAAGTAATTTATTTATATCATATCATAATATTTTAGTTTAAAGTTGCAACACAATGTTTTTATTATATTAATGCAGTTGATAAAATCAGTTATATATTTTTAAAATTTTATAAATTGCTCCGCGACCCACCAAAACATTGCTCGCTATCCATGATTGGGTTGCAACCCATAGTTTGGGAATTGCTTCTATAAAAAATCCATTTATGGATAAATATTGCTATTATAAAGTGTCATTATGCAATATCATTCAAAAGTTTAAAAGATAACATGAATTGATTATTAAGTTACAAACTCCAATACAATGTCAAACCATTTATTAAAGGATGGGTTGGTCAAAGAAGCTTTTAAAAATGTAAAAAAGTACAATTTCTATTGAAATAAAAAGGAAAAAAAAAATAATAATACATTAAAATTTTTACATCTTCGTTTTGAAATTCAAGTAAACAAAAATGTCACTGATAGGTAAATAACTAGGTGAGGAGAAATGTTGAATAGTGCAATGCTATTTCAGTTAGAAAAATTGTTTGGAAGACAGGTGACACAGATGAAAATGAATTAAATCAGATTAAAATGAATAAAAAATTTTGAATTGAAAACATGTTAAAAAAAAAAAAAACTTACGTATGAGAAGTACTATGAGCTTCTAGTGTTTGGATTCTTTGGGCATCTTGCTTCTTCTGTTGATTAGTTGTATGTTTGATGAGGGATGTTTTTTCTACTTGAACTTTTCTGCCTATAGGACGACAACAAAAAAAAAGTAAGATTTTATTACTTTTTTTCAAAATAAGAAAACACATATTAGGTGCTATACAGGCAATAATATTTCAAGTAAATAATTTACCTTTGGGAAAAGGTCCAAAAGGCTGAGGACGATCTCTTGCCCGAGAAATGGAACTTGATCTACTACCTAAAAAAGGAGTTAAATTCAATTAAGTAAGAATTGTTGAAATCTCAGACTCATTAGAGCCATGCAAATAGAAAAACATAAAATAAATTAATTCAGGCAGATTCCACAAAGACGTAAAATAAAGCAGCATTCAATTCCACAAAGATATAAATTCACAAATTAAATGATTCAAAAGACAAAATTAAAAGTATAACACAAAAAAACACTTTGAGAAGTAAAATACTGTCCTTATTACTTAATCTGAAGTTAGAAAAGAGTATTTGGTATTTGTTTATTTTCCTGTCGACTATTTACTGTAAAAAAAGAAAAATCTGTCACCAAATAATGTAATTTAATACCAATAATGGATAAAAGTTGACAGTGGAACATACTTATAAGATCTTCATTTGATTTTATGTAACCTGGATTAATTTTCTTCAATTCATAATGGTCTCGGACATATGCATGGATAGTAACCAAACAGTATTTAACTTAGATAATGACAAATAGGCTTATAGAAGCAGATTGCTTTATATTCAGTCTGAAAATGAACAAATACAAGTGAGAGATATAACATGATGTTCTTTTGTCCACTTAAATGGTGTCAATTCTTTTGACTGGCTGTAAATAAACCCTAGTGCTGTCACAAATGCAATTTTCGTAACAGTTTTACTAGATTAGTTGTCATAATTTTTCACATTACATTGTCATTATTTAACCATTTTTAATACTTTCCAACATAGTTAAAAATTGTTTATGAATTTGGTCTGTCTGTCTGCCATCTGTTCATACTTTAACTCATGTAAATATACTCGGATTGCCATGCAGTTGATATATGTTATTTAGGTTTACTATGGCATGTTCTTTATTGAAAATGAAGTGTATAGCATTTATAGTTCATTTATAGGGACACTCAAAAGAATTCTATCCCATTACAGTCTATGGAGAAAAATCATTTGTAGTGTATTTAAATGATGTTACATTATTTCAAACATATTGAAATTTATATATATCACAGAGGTGCACTACAAAATGCTTACTATAGAATATGGTGTGGATAGCATTCATCTTCATTTACAGGGACATACAAAAGAATTCGGTTACAGTACTATCTATGAACAATAATGGCTGGAAGTGCATCTTCAGTTGTCGCATGCATTTTTAAATTTAACTATTTTTTGCACATTACTTGGTATGTATAAACTCTACAGATTAAATACAGGGCTGCCCAAATGAATTCAAGTATATTTCCTCTTATTGACGGAAATTGTGAAGGAGAATAATCAACTCTGTTATGCGTTTCCAAACTGAATTTTTTTTTAGCATACTATGTAGTATAAATACAAATTTATAAATCATATACATGGCTGCACAAAAGAATTCAGATATTTATCCGACTATGAATGGTAATTGCTGAAATTACGTTTTCAAATGTGTTAAGCATTTTCTAAATTGTTTACTTAGACATAGGTGGAGCTAGTAGAGCTTTAGCCCTTGGGTAGGCCTCCCCAAATTAGTTGGACTTGTTTACTTTAGACATCATTTTTCACGTTATTAAACTGTGAAGTTTTGTTACAGTATTCTGAATGTATTGGAAAGTGTTTCATAATCTATGCTTGACGCATGATTTTTTTTTTGTTCTTGTTAGATACTCATATTGTGCTCATTAATGCAAGCTTATTTTGACAGCAGAGTCCTGTAATCTTGAAAATACTTCACTGATTACTGTTTCGTAGACAAAAGGTCCCAAATCTTTATAATTTTTCTTCATGTGGGAGAGAAAAACAGAGAAATAACAGTTAACTTGCATATTTCATTATGAAAATAAAAATGGCTTATCGACAAAATAAATAAAATTGGAATATGCATATCATGTGTGACATACAGCACCAAAATTGAGAAAAATGAACGAGACATGATTATTTGCATTAAATCACATTATTTGGAGAGACCA
Organism: Maratus michaelseni; assembly: GCA_963931845.1. Classification (NCBI taxonomy): domain Eukaryota; kingdom Metazoa; phylum Arthropoda; class Arachnida; order Araneae; family Salticidae; genus Maratus; species Maratus michaelseni. The sequence goes on along the minus strand of OZ007595.1, from coordinate 41,396,463 downwards.
GGAAAGTAAACAAATATCGAATATGGAAATGGTTTCATTCAGAAGAGATTTAGATAATTATAAAGGCACAAAATTGTAATAGAGAACAACACCAAGAGAATAAATAATCTAATCTTGCATACAAAAAAAGTCCACATAAAATTTCAAAATATATTAAAAGAATTAAAAAGAGAATTAAATAAAAAAATTATCCACAAAAATATATAAAAAAAAACATTATTCAATTCTTCAGTTATTACAATAACCTAGGAAGGGGAAGCAAGACAAAAATTCAAAACCGAACATGCTGCAAAGCAAATAGCTGTACCACAGCTCATCTTCTACAGATATACCAGTGAACTGTACACAAATTTATATTTTAAATATTTTTTTCATAGCAACATTGATGCATTAATATATATAATCAAGCTGAAAGTGAAATTTAAAAATTCAAAAATTATGAAAAATTATAAATATATTTGGGGAATCAGGATGTACAAAAAATTTTTCATACCCGGTAGAATTTTTTTTGCTGATGATGCCCCTGGTTTCCACTCTTTTCCTTTAAAAAAATTCAAGTAAACTTTTTTAGGATTTTTATACATTGAAAAATATTTTTTTTTTGTTCAAGTTAAAATGTATTTTGGAGTTCTTGTTTAAAACTGTGAGTGAAGTGAACAAATATTTTTAAAATATCAATGTAAAAAAAAGAAAATTAGAAGCATTCAAAAGAAAATTTTAAAAATGTGAACAAAAAATGATTTTGCTCAGTGAAAATGACAATATCAATTAAAAATTCAAACGTATTATCTGGTACCTTTATTTAGCTTATGAGAAAATATTATAAATCAAGAGTATTATGAGTATTCAAAATATGTGAGTATTCAGAAATAAGTTGAAATACTAGTATCAAATATTGTAATTAAAATATTGTCAAAACTTAAAATATTAGGTTAAAAAATAATTGATTTAAAAATTATTAATGTAAAATATTTACATGCAAAATATGCCATAGGTATGTATATTTAAATAAGAAATATATAACTTAGGAATACGTAACAATATACAGTCAGTTAAACATTTTTGAAGTTCTGAAAACAATATAAAAAGTAAGAAAATAAATGACCTTGCACATAGTGCAAGAAGCTTTGAACAATTGAAAATGATAAAGGATTGAAATATAACATTTGGAAAATTTAAGTTACACAAAAACAAATTTAAAATACTTTTTTAATGAGCATTCAAAACTGTTTTGAGATATCAAAAATGCAATTTTAGATGGTCAACATACAAAAATAAAAATGTATACAACATTGGATATTTTTAAAATTTTTATAGCATTCACTTCAAATATTTCATGATGATAAGCAATTTAATAGAAGCCAGATATAACAAGATTAGAAGAATATTTAAATACTTGGAATGTTATTCAGACAATTAGAAACTGTTCAAGAAAATGGTGTTTTATTGATGTTTTTATTCTCTTATTTTCATTAATAATAACAATTTTTTTTTTTTAAATGATAATAATAGGCTTACAAGGAAAAAAAAAGTTTATACACAATAATATAGAATGATATACTATGTATATGATTTGAATTCTGATAAAATTTAAACAATCCCAGTGTGAAATAAATATTTGAATACATTTGTTCTTTTTTTTCATTTCATAAGGTGTCTTTTTTTGTTTTGTTTTTTTAAGGAGAGGGGTAGAGGGGGCAATGTAATATCTATGCATGAGATGATATATGTAAATTTTCACAACATCTAAAAGAAAAAAAAAATATTGAAAAAAATAACTCATTCTGAATTCACACCATCAAAAAGGTCAGTTTTTATGTAAAATAATTATTTATATATAAGTACACAGAACAGTAAATAAAATAGCAAGAATTTGGAAAAGTTGGTTCATCTTTTATGGTATCAGCTGTATGAGGAAAAAAGTGAATTAAATGCATATAAAAGGTTAAGTAAAAACAACAGAAAATTATAGGGTAAACTTACTGAAAAAACCTGAAAACATGCTAGATGTTTGTGCAGCAATGCCATTGAGTTCACTACTAACTGTAGATATCAGAGATCCAGGACTTGAGCCACCATCTCGAGTTACAATTTCTGTAGATTCAGAAACACGTCTCTCACGATTCATAGACATTGGTTCCCCAAAATGTTGCAAATTCTAGAAAAGTAAAACAGATAAAGTTATAATTAATTATATAGGATATTTAGCATGATTACTATGCAAACTCAAACTAAAAGAAACATAAAATGTTTAGTAAAATTTCTCTGTATATCCAAATCTAATGTTAGAAATGAGCTGCAATATTACATCTTTACTTTAAGACATGTTTTTTGGTGATGCTGATCTTTTTATGTAAAAATTAAATAATATGAGTCATAATCAGGGCTTAATTTCTAAGAAAAAAAAGTACCAGAGCCCTAATATTCTCCAGTTCTAACACCCGTAGCGTACCCCCCCCCCCCCCTCCATTGTCACTCTAATCTTCATATATTTATATTTCATACATTATTTTCAAAATTTAAAGCATTGTTTTTTCATTTAGCGAAATAAAAATTTTAAATACATCTATCTGCGTATACTTAGCTATCAACTATTCCACTTTTTAGTTATTATTACATCCAAATAGAAACGTTTGCCTAATCTTAATGTTAATTAATCACAGAATTCTGCGATTAAATAAGCTCAGGATTATGATTCGGAAATAGTGTTAACACAAAAAATGAATAGTTTGCAGCTATGCAGAATGGAAAAAAGACTATTTTTGTTTACTCTTTATTCTTATCAAAATAGCATTAAAATGATTTGAAATGGAAATAAATAAAATTTGAATTTAAGACAGATTGAGCTCGAGGCTGCACAAACCGGAAGACTGATATAAAAATCGAGCCTGTTTCATCTCCATCTTTTACGTGAGCGACACCTTACATCACTTATAAGTGTTTTGATACAAAAGAAGGTAAACGATTGGAAATGGGAAGGAAAGGAAAGGGTAATTTAGATTTTATTTTTTCGGAAGCGTTATTGCACTGGGCTCCGGAGCGAGCGCAGTGTTTATGAGCTCCGGTGCAAATTAAGTCCTGGTCATAATAAAAATGTGCTTTTAAATGCAAAAAAAAAAAAAATCTAGATTATTTTTGTGGCAATTCATTGTATTTCATTTGAAAATAAACATTTCAATATAAAGATTATTTAGGATTATAAATTGAAGATTATAAATTAAAGTTTGTCACAGAAATTTAACATTAGCCCTTCTAACTCTAAAGAATTAAGAAGTACATAAACTTAATTTTTTTCTGGGCAGCTATGATCCAAGGAACTCAAATATGATATCAAAAGTAGGTGATAAATACATATGGTTAAATAAAAACATATGAAGTCTATTTTTTGTACTTGTTCATATAAAAAGTTTTCAAAATAATTTTTTGAAGTTTTGAAATATTGTAGCTTCACATATTTAAAAATCTGATTAGGGAGATCTGAGAGATCTTAACAGAAAAATCCGATTTTTTTAGCAGATATTACTTTTTTAAAATAACACTGCAAGATTAACGAATAAAAAAATTCTGTGAAAACTCAATATGTTATATATATGTATATGTTTATTTCTTTTCAATTAATATGACAGCTGCAGAAGCTGTATTTTAAATTAGTTAATAATGAAATAAAGGATATATTATATGCAAGAAATGAACAAATTTTAAACTCTTTTAATTCTCTGAAACTTACACAGTTAGTAATTTTGAATAGATGAAACAAGGTGTAAATTATCACTTATTAACTGATTTTCAAAGTATTTCAACGAAGTCATATTTTGAATGATTTTATGAATTATTAAATAATTAAAAAAATACAGGATGATTTCATAATCTTTTGTGCTTTTCCAAAGGAAATGAGGAAGATTTATAATTTTAGCTCTTGAAATTTAGAATAAATAAAGAATAAATTTAAAATACTGTGGTATGGGGAACATTTTTACATGAGATTTCTGGGTTGCAATTAAGGCTGTATTTTACTATTTTTAAAAAGGGTAAAATGCATTTTGCTGATTTTAAAAAAGGCAGGGCACTGCATCCTTAAAAAGTGGGCTTGAGGGACATTAATACTAATGTAATGAAAAAAAAAAAACATATAGAAATTACCTTCAGAAGAGACTTTTTCCCAGCTTCTCTAGCTGGTTTAGTTGCCTCTACTGCAGTGCGAGTGGCTTCAACAGCTGCTTTACTAGCCTCTCTAGCAACTTCTCTTGCCTCTCTAGCCATATTTTCAAACAATGAGCCTTGGCTATTCTGCGCAGGTAGAGATGCTCCTCCTAAGCTCCCAGTTCGACTTAAAACACTGCTAATGCTGATGGTACGAGTTGGTGTTGGTGTGGGTGTACCAGACCCCGTGCCACTACCTTTATCAATAGAGGCTTCAGGTGTGAGAACAGTGCTACTGGATCTTAAGCGGGAAGTGGTAGAGCCACTGCCAATGCTGTGAGAAGTATCACGGTCATGAATGCTCTCAATGTCGCTGCCTAGACTATCGGCAGGGCTTCTGCCAGGGATGGGGGGTTGAGGAGAAACAACTGAGCGAATTGTAGAAGGAGTTAGAGTAGCAGTTTCTGCTTCCTGCCCACTGAAAACTTCTGTGTCACCATCTCCATGGTCCTAGTTAAATTATATTTCTCATATACACTTTGTAATGGTATAATTCATAAACATTTATAGCTACAAGATTATAAATTTAAGGGATGAAAATGAAAAGAATTTATCAAACATTTATTTGAAATTTATTTTTGTAGAAATAATAGTAAGCACATTCAAAATTAATAAAGTGGATTACACAATTTAGTATGAATATTATCTTTGATGAATCAATTTCAAAAATTTAAAAAGAAATAATAAAAAGTAAGTATTTTTTAAATAAACAAAATCTAGTACTCCATAAACCTTTTTTTCAAGGCACAATAGAACTTTAACCTACTGTTTAGATATAGGTTCACTAAGGATTAATTTAAGGAGTCATGTTGGTCGCAATTATAAGGGGCCTTGCATACCAAGGGCCCCCAAATTTCCTTCTGGATTCAAATAGAAACAGTGACTTTGTGATCAAAGAGTTTTCTTAGCGTTCTTATTATGTTTCTATAGGTATTATTAATAAAAATACATCATTTTCATATCATATAGTAAATAAAATATTTTTCTACAATCTGTTACTTTCAGAAATGTTCAGCTTTCCCTTCCCCCTGCTTTCCATTATCTGGGCCATGGACAGTTCAGGATTGATTGTGTACATGCCTTTGAACTGAAGAAAACCCTGTTACAAGTTCTTTATGAAGATTTAAAGTTCAATATATACTGATTAGGGACATGTAGAAGGCCTCATTGTAATCTCTACTGAGTCTCATTGTTTTTTCCCCCCAAGGTCCCTGAAAAAATTGCTGTACTGTATTACACTGTAAAATATTTTATTTTAAAATTTAATCAAATAACTTGCTTTTTACATTAATATTTCCATAAATTGTCTCCTAATAAATCAACCCATTTTTTTAATAACTTTTTTTAATAACCATTTTTCATATAAGTTGAAGTTTGAAATTTAAATTCACATGTTGAAATTTGATTTTTCTTTTGTTTATTTTGGAATATGATTTTTCTTTTGTTAACTGGGTAGTTACCTAGTTAAAACATTAATATCTAATTCCATTGATACCCATGAATTGTTTGTTCCATTCATTTTTTAATAAAGACTTTCTAACATAGTTGAAAGAGTTTGACTTGGTTCATCGGCCTGTCAGTTCATCTCCCTGTGCTTTAACTTTTGCAATATGCTTCGGATGCGATGAAATTGAAACATGTTATTCAGATTTACTATAACCTCACTGAAAAAGGAGTGGGTACCATTTATTGTTAGTTAACAGGATCACATACGAGAATACGTAACATAATGTAACTTTTCTTCTCATATTAATTTCATTAAACATATATTCTTATAAGTATTTTATTGTTTAGCTAAATTTTATAAGTATTACCTCAATAATCATAATTTACCAATTAAACTTGCTTTAAAGATATCGTTAAGTGACTATCTATTATAATTCCCCTTTCATGTATTCAGCAAAAAAATGTATTTTGAAAGTTTTTGCACAGAGTAGTGTTTTTAACTCGCTTTTTTTTTTTCTTTTTATTCTTGTACTTTACAAAGAATTGAATTGCAGTGGCATCACTACTATTCCAAAAACTAATGTTAATACCATCTCTCTGTGTATAAATTCTGGGGATATAAAAGGTGCCTTTTAAAGTCCTGTCTGCTCCCATTAACTTTTGAATGGTGACATCTGTAGTCATAAATGTGGTGTTTATATATAGTAAAGTGAGTATGTGCTATCCAATGAAATCACTTACAGCATCACCTAGAGATAAACTGAAGAATTAGCATTCCTATCTCAAAAACTGTATGAGATACAGGAAAAAAGCGAATTACAAAGTTGTGGTGTTTTCTCGATTTAGTATGAAATAATTTTGTACATATAAAAATATAATTCTTAGAAGCCCTGAAATGTAATTATATTTTTACATCCTGTCACTAGCTTAAATACTCCATAAAGTGCATGCTGAAGTATAGCATTATAAGGTACATGCACATAAAAGAAATTTACTAAACTAACACATGTAAGCAAGGTACAGTTTATTTTAATTAAAAAAATTGAGTTAAGTATGCTCGTTGTTCCCACCATTGGAATACATGATGGACTGCTGTAATTTTGGAAACATTTAGCATATTTAATTTGATTTTCTTATTAAAATAACCCATACTTTGTTTACATTTGTTAGTTTTATTAGTACATGTCCCACTGTTTTGTAATGCCAATCTTCTGTATACAATTAGTGGTGTATTAAAGCTGGTGATTGGATATAAAAAAATTATATTTCAGTTCCTTTAATAAAGTTCCTTTTATATGTAAAGTATCATTTTGGGAGTTTCTTCCCATACCTCTAGAGCCACAAAGTTTCAAAATTTTCTTGTCTTTGGCAGTGATAATTTTCAAGATCTACAAACAACACAATTAAAAATTTGAAAATCAGTCTTTGGAGCTCTAAATACATAAAAAAAAAAAAAAAAAAAAAATATATATAAAAACTTCTGGACTACTGCATTTACCCACTGTCCCAGATAAGTGATAATTTGTGTCAGAAGTTTTGATAAATGCAACAAGTCATATGAGATTGTTTTGCATCTCTTCCTATCTTGCATGGGAAGGGATGGAAAGAAATGGTACACAAATTTCAAAAAGTGTTTCCTATTTCATATGTGATGAAATTCAGGAGTAGGGATAATCTAACTGCAAAAAAAAACTCTGCTTTACACCCTCCCCATATGTAAAAATTCATTTATTTGCTGGAATAAAAAAAGGGGGGGGGAGGGGCAGAAAGTTTAAGGAGTAGAATTTAGATGACTGAGTATTTATTTATTGGACTATGGAGAAACAAATAGGGCAGATTTTATTGTTTATTAGAAGTTTATAGATTTTTAACTTTGTGTGCTGGGGGAGGGGGGAAAGAGGAAATTTCAGTCAGAGGGAGTAATTTAGATGACAGATTATTATTTTTACTTCAGAATAATGAACAGGACATTAAAAAAAATTAAAGTTTTTTTTAGATTTTAAATTCTGTGTGTTGGGGGGGGGGGGGGATAAGGGGAGACACGGATATTGTAGGGAGATGGAATTTGCATGATTATTTATTTATTGATACAACAAAGTAGTAAATAGAGCAGAAAATTCTTAATACTTTACAGAATTTCAAAGATTTGAATTTTGTGTGCAGAGACATTGGAGGTGGGGGGGGGGGGGGAATTTGGGGACACATTTATATAAAATTTCTAAAAAACCAGAAATTGAGTGAAACGTGCATAATTCTCACCTTTGTGACATTTGCTATTCCGTGAAACTTATTGTTTTCACTCATAATAAATTCCCAGATATAATTTTGCCCCCCTCCCCTTCCCGTTTGGGAAAAGATAACAGACTGTAAATTTCTCAAAATGTATCTCCATGTTTCATTATTCTCTTTAAGCACCCCTGCAATCCAACTGCCACCATCTAATAAAGTTTTTTCTTTTCAGTTTCTATAAATTCCAATATCTGGTATTTGGTCATTCAAATATAATAATAATTAAAATATTTTAAAATTCAGTTTTATGATATTGAAATAGATGTTTAAAAGCACCCAAAAGAAATTTGTAGAATTTATGAGCAGTGAAAGTTGAAAAGATATTCATCTCTCACTAGATACTGATTTGGCTCAAAATCGGCAGAAATGGCCATTTGCAAAATGGTGTTAAAAATGCATTTTGGCACAGGAGTGGAACTCCTGATGTTGTCAATTTTTATGAATGACATACTATACTTTGATATACTATTACAAAAAATATATCAATTATTTCCAAAACATGAATTATACATAAACTGTAAATTAATTTTATCTCTGCTATATTTAGTCACTTCTTCATATTCTGTCAAGTGTGAAAAAATTATATAATTTAAAAAAATATATATAATTAGATGGATTTGTAGCAAAATGAGTAAAAATAAGATTATGAAGCTAGAATCAATCATCACCACGAATCTTATAAACAAAACAAACTAAAACAAAATTTCTTTAGTGAATGAAACGAATTTGATGACAGTTCTTAAAACAATATCAAATAAAACAAGAGCATGAGTTAAACTAAAATATTTATTTTATAAAAATTTAATTTTTTTTTTTTTTTTTAGAAATCGTGTTATGGAATCTATCATATGTCTTATTATTTTTTATTACCTCTTTTTTAAAAAAAGGCCATGAGATAAATCGATAATTTAACTATAAATACTTATATGAAAATAAAGTTAAAATCAATTGAAGTAATTTAATAACAGTAACTTACTTGTGATTCTGATCTATAAGGTAATGGTTGAAATCCTGAAGTTACAGCTTGTTCAGCAGCCCTAGCTAGATCTTCTTCTGGATCACAATTATAAGATGGACTACTGCAATTTAAAATACAAACCAAAATTAAGAGTTTGGGATAAAATTTCTCTTTATAATAATAAAACAACAATGCTTCTTGAGATTTCTAACAAATATTAAAATCAAACCTTGATAAAGATGAATGAGAGGATGATGTGGAAAGTGATCCAGGAATAGAAAAAGCAGAGTCACTGCTGTTAACACCAGTGGTAGGAAGTTGTAAAGTACTAGGGGGCTGATATACAGAGTGGTGATCAAATAGAACTTGAGTATTGCCAGAATCTTCTGATCCAGCAGCAGCTGAAAAATTATAGCATAAATAAGTACTACTATAAAATCCACCCAATTAAAAGATTTCATATCAGTTAATATAAATTCATTAAGTAAAGATTAAGTATTATAGTGAAACTTCCATATCTAATAGAGTAATTATTTAAAAAATCTATGAAAACATTTATTTTTATATAAAAAAAAAATATGAATAAAAATTTTAAAACCGGCATAATTTATAATAATAGACAATGCCAGTTTCTTTTTAAACTTTGATCACAACCAATTTTTTTTTTTTTTTTTTTTTTTTTTGGTGGGTGAGGAGGGGGGGGGGGGATGATTACATTTAAAAAATCTCGTATTAAACATATCACAATATATGTAACATAGCAATTTTCCCAGGAATGAATTTTTTAATTCTGAAATTAACTAAAATTACTGTATGATAATTAATTTTTTTTAACTTCAACATTGTGTATTATACAATGGTTTGTACTCTATATGCCTGGTTTTGTATCCCAAAACCAAAAATTAGGGTTACAAAGAATTTTCTATAAAAAAAAGTTGTTTATTTTTACATGTATTATTTTTATTAAAGATTGATTCAACATTTTCTCTGATAATGAAAAGAAACAGGGCTGTGAAAAGGGGTCTGAAGGGGGACAACTGTACTGGGTCTGGAGCTAGAGGATCCCTTAGAAAGATTTCATATACAGTAGCTAGAAATCAGCCGTTTCTAAACATTATTATTACGTGACGCACCTATAAATTCCATTTTTTTTTTTTAACCCACCTAGTATGCAAATATATAGAGCCTTTTGTACATAATCTATCCTAACGAAATTATGTGATTTGGCACAAAGCATGCACAGTAATAGGTAACTAATCTAGTGTCAAAGTGGAGTTATAAAAACCTTTTATTACAAAATAAATAAATAAATAAATAAATAAATAAAGTTTATTAACGAATGTATTAGAAATAATGCAGTTTGAAATTCAAAACAATTTGTGGGATAGTTTTGTACCAAGCATAGTTGATGCAGAACTGTTGAAGAAATTTACTCAAATATTTGATAGAGGTTGTAACCTTTATATAAAACAATTTTTCTTGCTTATCTGAAAAAGGTATGGTTGATCTGGCAGGTTTAAAAGCACACTTTAAACATTGAACAGCCCACTGCAAAGCAAAATGGCATTCCAAGTAGTAATGATGGCCAACGTAGGTGGGGTAACATCTGCAATCAGAATGCAATTCATTTTGCATTGCAGTAGGGTGTGCGAAGTGTACTTTTAAAGTGCTGGCAACCTACCAGTCATCCATACCTATTTCAGATAAGCCAATATATATATACACACACACATATATATATATATATAGTTTTATAAAGGTTTCAACCTTTATCAAATACTTAATAAATTTCTTCACGAGCTCTTGGCCTACAGAGTCTGTGTTGTGATTGAAATCTATATTATAAAGGAAAACACGTCTGTTAGTAACACTGATGACATATTCACAGTGGCAACATCTGATCAATAAATGTCGCTTTTATAGCATTTTAAAAAAAAAACTTTTAAACATCGCACAATTTCAACTTTTACACCATCAAATAAGGAAAAAAAAAATGTTTCAAATGCAATTTGTTTGAAAATTGTATTTTAATTTACTGATTTTTTGTGATTATAAAAATAATTTTCAAGAATGAATTTTTAAAAATCTATCTCTATCATGTACAGCCAGATTCTGAAAGATCAATAAGTTTGCATTTAAAACAATATAAGTCAGCTAGCATTTGTTTCCGCCCAATATTCCATAACAAAATGAAAACTTCATCAATAAATAAAATAATTACAGAATACATATAAAACACAAATTTAACAGACATGTAATTGAACTATGTGCTTAAAACACTGAAATTATCAGAATTAAATGCTGGCGTAAGTATAGTGAAATCTTTGGCGATTTCTTTGACTATTAACTCATGACATTTGGCTAACACAAGAGTATTGCTTTTAATAAATTAAAATAAAATAGTGCTTATCTGATTATTATTATTATTATTATTGATAATTTTCATAGAAAAATGCTTTTTGGCATTTAAGTGGCAATAGAAAATAACATATTAAATGTAAAAAAACTGTTATATATATATATTATAAAAACTAAGACAAAACAAAATTCTATAAATTAAAAATTGAAACCAAATAACTAAAACTAAACTTAAAGCATAACATTATCAAATGAACAAACAGAAAACATTAACGAAATTACAATTTAAAAAAATCAACAAAACCAAAGAAAGAGAAGACAGGCGGTTTGACTTACGACAAGCACTGTGGGGTTAATCTATATTTACGTGCACAACGTTCTCCCTCACCTGTCAAAATCATAAAATCAACCAGCAAAAACTGGCATAAAAACAGAAAAGAGAAAAAATGTAAACCAAACAATTCCCACTACATCCAATCGAAACCCCTCTAGAATCAAACAATGAATATAACTCAACTCGATAACTTTTATTTTTCCTAAAATTATAAATTAAACTATTAATAAAACTCGGAGGATAACCCTGCAAACTGGCGATACTATAATATTCGAACATTTCATCAACCAATCCATCTAAACTTCAAGTCAATCTCTCTATGAGGTTTAAACCATTTACAAAGATGTTCCTAAAAATTTATATGCGGATATATATCTATATAGATATATTTCATCTATGTTCTGTAACACGGGAAACATGGGTGAGATCCACTAGTCTTTAAAATTTTAGACTTGAGCCGCTCTCAACACAAAGTTTAATAAAATATTGTCTTTTTACAAAATTATTTATGTACAGTAGATTCTGGTTAATGTAGACACATCAGTTTTACCAAGATTTGTACCGATAAAATTGCTGTCTCAATTATCAGAAGAAAAGTTAATGATGTTTTTTGATTATGTTCTTAACATTTTGTCCTAATTATATGGCTGCCTCAATTAAACAGTGTTTCAAATAACCATAATCTATTGTATATCTTTTCACAATATTTTATTTTAAGGTTATAACATATTCCCTTTTTTATGTTATTCCAGCAGAATTAATTATACACTTTCGGAGATTTGACTAAAGGTTTGCAACCCACCAAAACATCGCACGCGACTCATAGTTTGGAAGCCACTGCTTCTTTAAATTAATAACCACTAAAAGTTTAAAAAATGAACCTCATATGTAAATTGAGTTTGACGTGTTTTGATATACAGTGAAACTTTGATAACAATATTTTATATACAAATGATTAGACACATTAACACATTTTCTATAAGACAAAACATTGATAATATGACACTTTTTGACAAAAACATGGATAAGCTGACACTGAACTATTTTGAACTGTAGTATAAAATATATTCTTTGGCACCCTAGAATCACAAAATATTCTATTTTTTTTTTTTTTTTTTTTTTTTTTTACAAACAATAGAAATTTTTTAATAATAGATAAAAGTGTTGATGAAAATGTTGTAACTTTCAATGTTTTAGAATCTGAAGAAATATCACAGATAATAAATTTTTAAGCTACAAAATAATGGGGAAAAAAAAACAACTGAAAATGACAATAGTTCAGAAATGAAAATAGAATATCAAACCAAAGGCTGTAGCTGTTATATGTCATTTCCAATGCATGAAAGAAGAATTAAATTAGAACTTACTTTGTTTAAGAAAATAGACAATCATTTCTGTAGTATCAGAAAATCTATACAGTTAAAAATTTAAAACTTTTTTAGTCAGCAAAATTAAGGAACATTTTAAAAACATAATTATGAGTTGTAATTTTGATTAATGTACATTTGATTAATTTGGTATTAACATGTTTAATTAATGCATGTTTTACTATATAATAAAAAGTTAATGTGTCTATAGAATAGATTTGGTGTGAAACCACTTAATTCTGTACTCAAATAACTAAAAAAAACTTTTCATTCCTTGAGGGATGTTATTGAAGTTTCACTGTATTTTGTTTTTTAATTTAAAGACATAGACTGTAATTAAAACTGAATACTATAGACAGCTTAATTACTAATTTTTCTGCATAAAGTGTTGTCTTCCAGAATAACTACAAACTCATGATTTGTTCTGTAGTTTGCATCTTCAAACACCTTTTAAATGAAAATGATTTGATTTTGAAGATTTATATACTATGTTAACATTGATATAAAAATAATATGAAGATGATTATTCTAATTTGTCTACTTTAAGAATTTCTATTAAAAGAAATATTGGCTCTTGGGGTATGGGAGAGGAGCAGAGTTAGAAATTAGCACTCTTTAGTCATCAAATGCATCTAAATTATTGCATTTAATGACCACAAAATTATACCTAGTCACCAAATTTGATGCCTAGCTTTCTTTTGCTTTTATTTTTGTTTAAGAAATGCTGTCATTCATACTTTAGCATAAGTTTCCCCCCCCCCACTGCATGCACTTCAAGAGCACCTGTTTTCTATAAAAGATCGGACAGTGGCACGTGTCTAAGACTCCCTGGCATCTGTCAATCACCTCTAAGTTGACATCACTTTAACCAATGACTGATAAAACTGACCTTAGAGATTATGTCCCTAAAATTCTTGCACATTTTGTTCAAAAGCAGGGTAATGGACTCTATTCTCTGTTTGGGTTCGAGACTACAATTTCAAAAATGTTTCTTCAAAGTATGTGACTCAATGTCACAAAAATATGGTCCGTTACTGCTGTATGGCATGCAAAAAAAATTCAGTTTAAAAAGCATTTTCTGTTTATAAAAAGCAAAATTCCGAAAGTCTGTAAATTTTGAGTTTTGAAAATTGGGTTTAAATACCTAAATCTACTAAATCTACCCCTGTCCCACCATGATCTACTTCAGTTTTTTCCAAATAGGGCTAATTTCACTAATTAAGAGAAAAGAACATTATTTTAATAATTTTTATTAACTTTTATTAACATAGACAACATTTAATATGTACAGGAAAAACATGGCATTTTTAATAAATAAGCATTTTTGACAAATTTATAAAAATCTTAATGACAATCTCTGACAGTCTTCTTTCCATTCTGCTCATAATTTTGTTTATTAACATTTTAAACAAAAAAACGTTTGCTGCTTTAATGTAGATTACTTTATCTACAAAAATCACAAACCTAGTAATCATTCTTTGCATCAGCCCTGTCGCTATGGTCCACATATCCCATTTTAAACATCAAATACAGAATTGCCCTTTATTGTTTACAGAGAAAGCACACTCGCCGACGACAAAAACTGCATCATCTTCATCTGTTGGATATATTCCTTTTACCTTTTTAAAAGTACTATTTATGCCCTTTCACTTGTATTTCCTTAGTTTTTCCTCCATCATTTTTTTCTTTCTCTTCCCATTTATTGCGGGTGATTTTGGTCAACATTTTAACCATAGCCATGCATTGTAACAGTCAAATGATGCAACAAAGCAATACAGCATCAATGATCCCATAAATTAATTTATTCCCCCCCCCCCCTTTCACATGAAGAAAACCCAGAGAGGTCCAAACAACGGCTAGCCGGTATTTAAATTAGCTTGGGTAGCAAGTATTTGGACCACTGCTATGTTTAAGTTAAAACCGGTATTATTCATTGATGTAGTAAAATACCAAAAATGTGCTTGCGGCATTTGGGAGATCAATATGTCTAGAAAACAATTTAATCTTCAATTCAGGACAGCATACAATCAGTATTTTTTTTAAAAATGAGAAACACATATCTGAAAAACTTTTGATATCTCACATTTCATTGTGTTGACAGTTTTCTCTTACTGTTTGTAAATTAGACTTCAGTGATGTGCTGCTCGTGCCTTTTTTCTTTCAATTAAAGGTACAAACTCTGTCTATCGCCACTAGGCTGTGCTGCACTCAAGTTCTCAGAAACCCACTAGCCAGTATTTGGACCTTCTCCTCTATTAATTTTTATACATCACTTTTATTTAGCTATTTGCATATCAGCAAAATAAGATATTGTGTCTGCCTGTTACCTCATTCCTCATGTGATGCAACAACACTTTTTACAGAAGAATAATCAATGTAAAATAAATGATTTTGCATTTGTGAGCTTATTCCTAAAAATTAAAAAATATTTGAAGTGCCAAATGAAAATAACAATTAACTTAAACTTTGAATAATTACTACAAACTTTAAAATTAATGTAGCCTGTTATGCCAGTATGCTGAATATATTTTGTAAAATGTGCTTTAAAAACAGAAAATATATGACGAAAAAGCCTAGTGCAGCATTTTTTATATTGATTAGCTATGGAAAATATAAATTTTCTTGACATTATGAACTAACAATTAATTTGAATGATTAATGATATACTGTAGATTAAACTAAAACAGAAATGCCTTACTTAGAGTTCCTTCAGTAGTAATGTCACTGTTCACCATGTCGGTCACAAAATCGCTGAGAGATGAGTATGATGAACTAGTGCTTCCAGCACCTTCACTATCACTACAACTTTCATCTGAAATTTAGAACACAATCAGTTACAATAGTTTATTAATATGAAAGAAAATAAAAACATAAATGGACTAAAAATATAATTTTTTTAATAGACTAGTTAACTCTTCCAAGGGCGGTGGTTCATTTTTGGACCAGCTAATTTTAATCCCTTAATGCCACATTGGCACCAGAATTTTGGAATGAAAATTTTCCTTTTATCAAGTATGTGAAGAAAAGCTTTTACTTATTTTCAAATAAATTTGTTTGTAAAATCTGGTGTCAGTCAATCATTTCAGCATTTTACGAATAGAAGTACTTTGCCCCTGAAAGGGTTAAATAAACAAACATGAAGAACGCAGGAAAGCAAATTAAACATATAACATAGCCATAAATTTATGTAGCCAAACAGACTTGTTCAGAGAAAATGTTTGACACATTTTTCAAGAAATCTTTGAATAAATTCAGCACTATAAGTTCCTACAAAATCTATTTCCCTAGTGAAATTCAATTTTATTAATGTTTCTAGAAAAAAATGGCATTTCATATACTCCTGAATAATTCTCAAAATTAATTGGGTCAATTTTACTGCAAATGATATTCTTTAATTTCTGAGAGGTATTGTAATCATTAGCAGTAAAATTGACCCAAATAATTTTGAGAATTATTCAGGAGTATATGAAATACCATTTATTAAAGAAGATGTATCAAAGAATTACTATATTGGCATGACAAGCAGGAAATTTAGTTACAGAAAAAAGGAGCATATAGCTGATATTAAGTATAATAGAAAAACCACAGCCCTGGCAAGATTATATCAAGAAGAAACCATCCAAATAAAATTCAATAAAAGTAAAATAATTTTTCCCTCCAGTATATACTATCCATTCATAATAAGAAAAACTACAGAGATAGTAACACGCAAAAATAAAATATATAACAATGCAGTATCTTTTAACTTACTGAAATTGTAGCTCGAGTTACTCCATGGTTACAAATATGGAAATAAACAACCAAGTAAAAAAAAATAATAATGTGCATAATTTTAAAAAGTACACGAAAATTAAATGATAGAATTTCAAATAATAGCTTCAAAGACCATGCAATTATAGAATATTCTCATTTGTTTTTGATAATGGCTCGGAGTGAGCTGAAACATGTCAACAATCTAATAAACTGTATATTATGTTTTTAGTTTACACCTTTCAACATTTAAAAGAAATATATTACATTAAAAGGTGTTATAATTTATTATATTTTCAATTTAATACAATTTTTTTAGCAATTTTTCTTTTTCTATTTGTTGTTTTTATACATGACTTATAGAGTTATTGTATTTACCTTATCAGTTTTCAAGTGCTCTTTTGACCCCTAAATCCTATTTCATTTGCGTGCCTGTGTAACTAAAGCAAACCTACTAAAATAGAATCACTAAGGAGCAAACAAAAGTTTTGTTTTCGACAGGTTTCTATCTGAGCAGATATTTTTGTATGGTATTCCATTCGCCGGAACCATGAAATTTTTTCATTTAAAGGAGGATTCCATTCACAACTTCGGTTTTCAAAAGTTTTACATCATTCTCTCATTTATGATATATGTATTATTGAAATTTTTTTGAAAATTAAGGTTATCCAAATGCTTGCTTTTATATATGCTAAGAAATATTATTAGCTGCATTAAGTTCGCAGCATACTTTTTCGACTTTTAAATAACTGAGATTATCTCATAAAGAGCTATTTTAATGATAATAAAATACAGTAAAACCTGGTAAAAAGGAATCGCTAGGGACTAAAGAAAAGTTCCGTTTCAGACTTTCTTCCATTTTAGCCTGCATAATTGTAGGGTATTCCTTTGCCGGGACCATGAAATTCCTCCTTAAAGGCAGGATTTCATTACAGACAGTTCTTTTGTTACAGACAAAACTTCCATGGTCTCTTTGAAAGAAATACCATACAATCATACAAGATAAGACAGAAAACCAGTCTAAAAAAGAACTTTCCTTTGGTCTCTACCGATTTTGTTGTAGCAGGTTTTAGTATATCATTTTTCTAATAATTTAACAATTAATAATAAACTACAAAGTACAGCAAACCTGTGAAAATGCATGTGCTAGAGGCCAGAAAAAAATTCTGTTCTAACAAGTAGAATTTTTAGGGTACCCTTTCATCGAGACTATGAAATTTTTCCATTAAAGACAGGATTTTATTGTAGGCAAGCTCTGTTTGTACAGATTTTACTGTATGAATTAACCAACTAAAATTTGGACTTATATAGAATTTTAAATAATAATTTATTATTTCGTTTTATATACAGTAAAACCATTGAAAATAGAATAGCTATAGACTAAAGAAAAGTTCCATTTTAGATGGGTTTCTATCTTAGCAGGTATAATTGAATAGTGTTCCATCCATTAGGACTATGATGTTTTTTCCATTTAAAACAGGATTTCATCATAGACAGATTCCATTTTTACAGGTTTTACTGTATCATACTATGTTGATTATATGGTATCAATGTAATGTCCCTTCTAAAAATTTTTCTAAATCCAACCCTGCACTCACTATAATGTTGTAATCACTCATTAAATATAATACTTAAAAACCATATTTGTAGGTAGGTATCTGCTAAAAGTATTCCATTAGCTGAAATACACACATATATAAAAAGTACATCATACAGTAAAATCTGTGAAAATGGAATCACAAGGGACTGAAAAAAAATTCCATCCTGCTAAGACAGTTTTCTGTTTTAGCACATTATAATGTTGTAATCACTCATTAAATATCATACTTAAAATCCATATTTGTAGGTAGGTATCTGCTAAAAGTATTCCATTAGCTGAAATACACACATACAGTGAAACTTCCATTTAACGAAGTCTCATCGTTACAATTAAAAACTTCGTTATGAAGAAAATTCGCTAAATAGAAATCAACTTAAATTCATGAAATTTTTCCTTCAGATATGACAAACAGGTATTGGATTCAGAAGCATTTGATTCAGTTTCAATTATGTAGCCGCCTTTTACAAAACAGTTGTGTACGGTCGTTGAAATCACGTCACATTCCCAAGCTTTGGCTCAGGCTTTCATCAGCTCTGATACACAGGTTCTAAAACTAATGTTTTCACTACATTGTCCTTTTTCTGTCTTTTTCGATAATGTTTTTCAAGATTTTTTATTATTCCTTGGACTATTGGCTGAAGTTTAGAAGTTGTATTGATAGGAACAAAAATAACTTTGATGTTCTTTGATTTGAACTTAAGCACGTTCTTGTGGATGTACAAAGCAGTTAGTTGTCTATCAGCAATGGAAGGTCAGAATGGTAACTTTCTGACTCTAATTGATATTTTTTGCTTCAATCTATCTGACGTCATTGCCTCACTACATCTTCTATATCATTGAATGCAAAAAAGGGATTTTGACTTTCCCCAACTGTCAGCGGAGTCTCGGTGTGGGAGAGTAATGATAACAAGTGTTTTTTTTAGTCTGAAAAAAATGTTTTATGTAACACCAAGCAGAATGGAAATTATTTAAATGTGTTCATTTTCATACAATTCACTGAAAAAAATTCGCATACCCATTGCAACAGCAACCTCTTAGTTTGGATTCTGTACACGTACAAAAGTGGAATAAACTTCATTATATAGAATATGTTTTTCGTGTTCCATCCATTATATCCATAATCTCATATGGAGATTAATTTACATGCTAATGGTGTTCAAAGTCAAAGTTCTGCAGAAAATTTCGTTAAGTAGAAAACTTCGTTAAATAGGGACTTCGTTAAAGGGAAGTTCCACTGTATATAAGTACATAATACAGTAAAATCTGTGAAAATGGAATCACAAAAGACTGAAAAAAAAAATCCATCTTGCTAAGACAGTTTTCTGTTTTGGCACATTATAACTAAATAGCATTTCTTCAAAAGGAACCATGGAATTTTTCTGTTTAAAGCAAGATGCTGTCATAAATAGATCCCATTTTCGTAGGTTTTACTGTATTAAAATAATACCCCAGGAGCAGAAACAGTGCAGAAAGACAGCAGTGCTGCAGATTATTTCAGACCTTGCAGATTAATCTAACAGCTTAAAAAGAAATGCTGGGCTTTAAAAAAGTTGGTAAAATTTTTCTTTACTTTAAGTTTATTCCATCTTCTTAATATATACTCTTTGTAAATGTAAATTTTGCTTATTTAATTAGGTTACTATAATTTCTTATCTTATGTTAATAAGCTTGGTGATTCAGCATTGACGGGTCACAGATAAATTTTGGTTTGCTACAGATTAACCCAGAAAATTCTGTTACCGGGAATAATACTAATAATATTGAAGGGTTGAATTTAATAGAATGTAAATTACAGTTCATTCCATACAATATTAAAAACATACACAAAATGAAAATTAAAGTCAAACATTTTTAATTAACTTAAGGTGAAGAAAATAACGATGAATAAAATGAGAATTAAATTACATTAATAATTTTAAACTTTCAACATAAAATACAAATCTGAATAGGAATTACACTGCGCATAACTTGTCCCATAGAAGCTTTAAATATTTAATATCGATGAAAAAACAAAAAGGTTACCTGTAGAAGGATCAGACTGTAAGGTCGTAGCTAACGCATGAGCTAATGTTGAGCCTTCAGACCACACTTTAAAATGTAGTGGTTCTAACTGATTGCTATACCATTTTGCTTTATCTCCAACTACAGTAGGGTCGAAAACTCCTGCAAGAAAACACAATTTTGCATAGAAACTTGCATTGACATTCAATTAAAATAAATAAAAACAGGGGTAATGAAACTTAACAAGAAATTGTCCGCAATGAAATAGGTGAGTAATACGAATGTAATAAATTACTGATGTTTAAGATATACAAATAACAAAAGTATAACTTCAGTTTGTTACAGTATACAACATTTCTTGTATTCAAGAATATTTAAAACAAGATAAATAATTAAGAGCTAATCATGATTAATGGAAACAAGGTAATAAATACTAGATTTAATTTCAAGTATTAACATATATGAGATAGAAGAAAATTTTGTAATTGACACATCTGACTAGTTCTATTTTAGGTATATTCACCGTGTAATGCACACCTCTATTTTTACCAAGAAACTTTCATGAGATACATAACAAAAAATAAAATAAAGACTATTATAATGTATAATAACTATTATTTATCATACAATATGACAGGGAATTTCTCATATTTTTTTGTAAATACATAGCATGTGTATTAAATTAGAAATCTTAGTTCTTGTTGTTGCATTAACCTTTTAATTTTAGCTCGCGTGATCCTTAGTTTTAACTTCGCTGAGAGTGGGATCGCGTGACATGGCTTTTCATTATTTTATTGTATCTGCTTGATGTAAAAACTCATTGAATTGTTGATTTTATTTTATTATTGTAATTTATTTTTGTGATGTGGCAACTTTATGTTTTATCGTTTTAATTTTTATAGAAAAGGTAGATGTTCTAGAAGTTTCTCAGATGTAGTTGAAATGATGTTGTAATGTTATTGGAGATGTGTTTTTTATTTGATTTGTTGTGTGGAAATAAATGTCTACCTTTGTAAAACGGGATATCTTTAATTCTTCAAAACAGACGCAAACATCGGGTAGATGTTTTGGATCTGAGTATAAGTATTTTTAGCTGTTTTTAAAATAGAGTTAAAGTTTAACTTTATTTCTTCTGCAACATATGTATTTTTGGCGTCCGCGACAGGACCGTTTGTTTTGAATGAATAGAAGATCTGTTTTAATACAAATTGATAATGTCGTTGAAGTCTTTAAATACTAAAAAGAAAAATGAAAAGGCAGCATTTACGGCAGTTGCTGAAAAGGTGGAAGTAGAAATCACAAATGAAGAATTTAATCTTATTAACTGTCAAATTTTGTTAAATCAATTAGATGATAAATTTAACAGGCTGTGTTTGACGGAAGATAAGATCCTGGATTTACTTAATGAAAATGATTTTGAAATTGAATTTAATGCAGCTGAAGCCGATAGAGATTTATATTTGAGTTTAAAAGTAAAACTAAACTACAAAATGGAAGAACGTCAGTCGAAAGTGGTCGGCAAAGTTTCATCTTTGCCATCAAATCCAGAGAATAATAGAAAATTCAAACTTCCTGAATTAGAAATGAGAAAATTTTCTGGAGATGCCAGAGAATTCTTGGGCTTTTGGAGCCAATTTTCTAAGATTCATGAGGATCCTAACTTAGCTGAAGAAGATAAATTTCAATACCTGGCTCAGTGTGTGACACAGAGTTCCCGAGCAGCTCAATTGATAAGCAGTTTTCCCTTGACGGCTACTAATTATCCGAAAGCTGTGCAACAACTAAAAGATCGTTTCGGACGTGATGATTTATTGGTTCAAATATATGTTCGGGATCTATTGAATCTTGTAATGAAGAATGCTACTACTGGACGTACTGCTACAGATTTGGCTGTTCTATAAGACAGCATAGAGAGTAAGTTGAGAGCATTGGAAAGTCTTGGGCGAACTAAAGAAAAGTTTGCTGATTTTCTCGGGCCTCTAGTGGAATCTTGCCTACCTGAAAGTATACTTAGAGCATGGGAGAGAAGCCGTGTACCTGAAGATGGAGTGACAAGGAATTCTGAAAGAACTCTAGATAATCTTATGATTTTCCTTCGCCATGAAGTGGAGTCCGAAGAAATGATTAAATTAGCTCAAACTGGTTTTACTGGTAATGTTGTGAAACGCGTTTGTAATAAAAATGTTAGTAGTGACAATTTAGATATGTCAACTGCAGCTATGTTAGTAAGTACAAATGAGTTTTCAGATGGTAAGTTGTCTTTTACTTGTGTTTTTTGTGATAAACCACATTCTAGTGCAAAATGTTTTAAAGCAGAGAAAATGAGTTTTAATGATAAAAAATTGATTGTACAAAAGAAAAAGGTTTGTTTTGCATGTTTAAGAATTGGTCATTTAAGAAATCAATGTAAAGCTAATATCAAATGTTTTATTTGTAATGGTAATCATTTAAAGTTAATGTGTTCAAAGAATATGAAAGAAAATGAGTGTAAACAAAAGGATTCAAAAGCTGAGGTTCCTCTTTCTAATAATAGTAATGATAATGTTTATTTGCAAAGTTTATGTATAAATATTTTTGTTAAAGGTAAAAGAAAGAAAATTCGAGCTCTTATAGATTCCGGCTCACAACATAGCTATGTGGCCGAAAGGGTTATTCGGGAGATGAGAGTAGACCCGATTAGGGAAGAGAGAATTATTCATTGTTTATTTGGGGGGGAAAGAAACGGAACCATTATCTCATTCAGTTTTTTCTTTGCAAGTAGGTGATTTAGATAGAACTTTTAAACTTTGTCTTGAAGCCTTTTCGGAAGAAAAAATATGCGGTTTTGTACCCATTGTTAATGATCCTAAAATTCTGCAGGAATTAAAACAGAGAAAAATAAAAATTACTGATAGCATATGTAAGGAAAATGAAATTGATTTGTTATTAGATGCAGATGTTATCGAGAAGTTATTAATGAGGGAATTTGTACAGTTGTCTTGGGGACTCACTGCTGTCAAAATTAGACTTGGGTGGGCTCTCATGGGTAAACAAATAAATAACGAATATGTTACAGATAATGTGTTATCAAGTCTGTCTTTGCATGTGCGAGATATTTCAGTAAAATATTTGTGAGAGTTAGGTATTTCAGATCCTACTGAAAATATTAAAACAAAAAATCGAATGGCCGATGAAAAGATTGATTTTGAAAACAAATTATCAATACTTCCGGATGGTAGGTATGAATTAGAGTTACCTCCTTGGAAACACGAAACTAATCAATTGCCAGATAACAAAATTATATCTTTGATGCGTCATGAGAAAATGATTAAACGTGCTAAAGAAAGTGGGTTTCTAGGTAGTTATCAAAAGGTGTTTCAAGAATGGGAGGAATTAAACATTATTGAAAGGGTGCCAGAAAAAGAATTAGATAATAAATATCATTATTTGCCGTATAGACCAGTTATAAAGATGGATAGTGAAACTACGAAAGTAAGACCCGTATTTGATGCTTCTGCTAACGAAAAGGGAAAGCCATCCTTAAACCAGTGTTTATTTAAAGGTCCTAATTTAGTAGAATTCATACCAGACATCGTAGACAGGTTCAGAATGTTCCCTATTGGTTTGAGTGCCGATATCGAAAAAGCATTCCTTCAGCTGAGTATTGTTCCGAAAGATAGAGATTATTTGCGTTTCTTTTACCCATGCGATGAGGAAATACAAATTTATAGGCATTGTCGCGTTGTTTTCGGGGTATCCTGTTCTCCTTACTTACTGAATGCTTCCATCATTCATCTTTTAAACAATTCCTCACCTGATTTCAAGAAAGTGACTCATAAGTTAAAAAATTCTTTTTATGTTGATAATTGTATAACTGGTGTAAATAATGTAAAAAAAAAGAGAATTTTATTGAACAGGCTAAAATTATTATGTCCAAAGGCTGTTTTAACTTACGTAGTTGGGAAAGCAATGTTGCTTGTAAATTTACATCTAAGCATTCCGGGGATACATCTTTATTAGGAATGTTATGGAACTTAGATAATGATACGCTAAAATGTAAGATTAATGCAAATATGTTAACATGTGATGTTAAAGTAACTAAGAGATTGATTCTATCTATTGTGCAATCGATATTTGATCCAGTTGGTATACTTGCCCCAACTACACTGCTACCAAAGTTAATTTTGCAGCAAACATGGAAACAAAGTATTCATTGGGATGATATGTTGCCTGAGGACATTGTAAATAAATTTTGTTTATGGTTAAATGATGTGCATTTGTTAAAAGATGGGACAATACCACGTTATGTAGGCTCAAATGCAACATTCGACTTGCATGTTTTTGTCGATGCTTGTAAGAATGCTTATGCTGCATGTGTTTTTGCTGGAACTCGTAATTCATCGGGAATTATATTGACTCTTTTAAGAGCGAAAAGTCGTGTAGCACCTTTGAAAATCTTGAGCATCACAAGATTGGAGTTAATGTCGTGTTGCATAGGAGCCAGGTTAGCTTTTTCCATCTGTAATGCAATTAATGCTTTTGATATGAAAATTACATTTTGGAGTGATTCTACAGTTGCATTGTGGTGGATAAAAAACCACGGGGAATGGTCTAATTTTGTTGGTAACCGGGTTAAAAAAATCAGGCATCTGACACAATCTGAATCATGGAGACATATCCCTGGTCACATGAATCCAGCGGATATACTATCTCGAGGTTGTTCACCTAGTCGAATGCTAGATTCTGAGTGGTTTAATGGACCTTTATGGCTCAAGCAAAATTCAGAATCGTGGCCTGTTAATGAAATTTTTGGGGAACCTAATGAAGTTAATGATGAACATAAAAAAGTTAAGCTAATAAATATTAATGTGTCAGAGTTTTCTGATCCTTTTGATGTTGGAAGATTTTCGAATTATGATAAATTAATTCGGGTTTTCGGTTGGGTTTTACGTTTTATTAACAACTGTAGGAGCACTCCTAATTTGTGTAAAAATCTTTCTGTTCATGAAATTGTAAGTTCTGAGAAGTGTTTGATTAGATTTATTCAGAATTCTTATTTATCTGATTTAAAGACTGTTAACTGTCTAGATGTATTTACTGATAATGAAAACATCACTAGAGTGAAGACAAGAATAACTGAACGAAAAGACAGTTCTGATTTTTTAAGACCTATTTGGTTACATGGTAAATGTATATTTACTGAATTATTAATTGAATCAGTGCATAGAAAAAATTGTCATGCAGCACTTCATATGATGCAGTCATTATTGAGAGAAAGGTTTTGGATAACTAAACAATGTAAGACTGTACGTAAAGTGTTGAATAGATGCGTGAAATGTAAAAGGTATAAGTCAAAGCCAATGTCATGTGATTCCGTGCCTCTGCCAGCTGATCGCGTAGAAAATTGTTCTGGTTTCACGGTTGTAAGGACTGATTTGGCGGGACCTCTATTTCTAAAAGATGGTGGAAAGGTTTGGATTGCTTTGTTCACTTGTGCGGTGTACAGGGCTATCCATATGGAACTTGTATCTTCCTTATCGGCGGAATCTTTTCTTTTAGCTCTAAGGCGGTTCATAGCTAGGAGAGGTAGGCCCGAAATAATTTATTCCAACAATGGGGGTAATTTTAGAGGTGCTTTTAATGAGCTTTCAAAATTAGACTGGAAAGTGATACTTAAGGAGACGAATACAAAAAGTATATTCTGGAAATTTAACCCTCCTACTGCCTCTTGGTGGGGAGGCTGGTGGGAAAGATTAGTACGCGTCATAAAGGAGCTTCTTAGATGCACATTGGGAAAATCTGTGTTATCATACGAAGAACTTGAAACTATAATTTGTGATTGTGAGTCAGTCGTTAATTCTCGACCTTTAACATATGTATCAGAAGATTCTCAAGATTTAATTCCCTTAACCCCTTCAATGTTTCTAAAAGAGGATTGTTGTTCTGACGTAACAGATATAGATGAAGTTGATTCACAACATTTGCAAAAAAGAATCAGGTACCGTGCAAAGCTTTTGAGGGATTTAAGAAGTCGTTTCAGAAAAGAATATTTAGGACAGTTAGTAATGAAGGAAACTCAAGGTAAAGTTTCCCCGAGAACCTGAAATTGGAGAAGTTGTATTGATAGGGGATGATTTCAAAAAGAGACTATATTGGCCTTTGGCAAGAGTTATCGAAAAAATTCAAGGTCGTGATGGAAAGGTCCGAACAGTTAGACTTAAAACAGCTTCAGGAATTTTCATAAGACCTATTCAACGTATTTATCCGTTGGAGATTACTACTAAAGAGATTAATTTGCCTGGAGGTATGTTGAGATCAAATGACCCTGTAAATGAGACCGAATGTGATGAACAGTCATCATGTCCTGAGAAGATCCTTGAGAAGAAATTTACTTCATCCGGTCGGCTAATTAAGATTCCTAAGCGACTTGATCTTTTTAATCAGGGAATTTATGTTTTTGAGTCGTTTGCCACTGACTCAAAAAAGGGGGAGGATGTTGCATAAACCTTTTAATTTTAGCTCGCGTGATCCTTAGTTTCAACTTCGCTGAGAGTGGGATCGCGTGACATGGCTTTTCATTATTTTATTGTATCTGCTTGATGTAAAAACTCATTGAATTGTTGATTTTATTTTATTATTGTAATTTATTTTTGTGATGTGGCAACTTTATGTTTTATCGTTTTAATTTTTATAGAAAAGGTAGATGTTCTAGAAGTTTCTCAGATGTAGTTGAAATGATGTTGTAATGTTATTGGAGATGTGTTTTTTATTTGATTTGTTGTGTGGAAATAAATGTCTACCTTTGTAAAACGGGATACCTTTAATTCTTCAAAACAGACGCAAACATCGGGTAGATTTTTTGGACCTGAGTATAAGTATTTTTAGCTGTTTTTAAAATAGAGTTAAAGTTTAACTTTATTTCTTCTGCAACACTTGTGATCATCTTTTTTCTCTAAATTTTTAAACTTTCATTTTTAAAACCATTGTACAACACGCACCTGTAAATTTCGATTCATTTTTTTGTATCAGAAGTGCATGTTAGAACCATTTATCCAGAATGGTCAGGGTCAAATGAATTCCCGATAACTGGTTGAACATTATAGCAACATCCATTTTATGAAATTTGTAGAACATATGTGGTTGTAACATTGTTACTGATTTCAAATTATTAGATTACTCTGATTAAGACTCAGAACCTATCAAGATCAAATATTAATCAGAGTTTGAAAGAAGACAATTTCTGGTAATACATTGGAAGCAATAATACTGCATGAAACTCAAAATGTTCAATATCTAACTAAATATGCTTTCATTTCAAATCCTACATATTAATCAAGTTGTACACTGCATGCGGTAATCTATCAAGGAATGCACATGTCAAACTGGCACTGCATGGCACTTTTTTCTGGAAAGATTCTGAAATCATTCAGTTGGAAATTCATTCTAGATAACTGGTTTTCTGGTTAACTGGATTCTGGATAAATGGTTTCATACTGTACTCCGGAATTATACAGTACTTAAATTCATGGTGTTTGTTTCACAACATATCTTCCTAAATAAGAGATCCACTTTCTTATAATTATTAATATTACTCTTATTATTATAATGTATGCTTTGTTTAAACAGATATTGCATAAAAACTCTTAGAGTATATACCGTCAACTCTGTGAAATCTGCAGAGGTTGGTACCAATGGTTCGGTGGATTAAAGATCATTGTTTCATTTAATCTAATTTTAAATTAGCAATATTTGAATAAAAATGTAAATGGAAATATAATGCTAGAATAGTTTATTTAAAACAAAACTAAATGTATCTTCAAATTTTATTGGTCATTATTCAATTTTCAAAAATTCACACAATGGTAATTGAACAGTTGATTCATGATGAATAACTTTTTTAAATATTCTAGAACTAGTTTTAGTATCTGGTTCTGAGATAAAATAGAAATGAAATCATCTATAGGTGTACTGAATACAAGAACTTTACAAATAAATATTTCTTTGAGATTAATTCAATTACTGCTATAATATATTTCTCCAATCACCTCCTGTTTTCATCATTGCTTAGTTTAAAACTGTAACTACTCTTTTAAAATTTGCACAAGTTTGTTCTTTTTCCTGAACAAATATTATTATTTTAGAACACAGTATGTGAAATATATCAAAACACACAATTCAGTTTTCGGAAAATTGATAATTCATAAAAGGGTACTTTTCTACTATAAGGGCCTTGGTGTTTTTTTAAAAAGCTTGATTCAATTCATTCTTCAGAAAATGAAATTTGTTACCAAGTGATATAAACAGCTAATATGTAACAGTGAATAGGTTTTCAGAAAATATGTTGCCAAATTTTCTTCTCTCGCCAAGGCCCTTATACTTTAAAAGTACCGAAAGCACTGCTTTATTAAGTTTGTTTTATAGACTTTGCTGTTAATCACTTTTCCATTGCTTAACATCTGTAAATGAATGGTAAGTTTTAGAGAATGATGGATTATACATGGCAGATTTCAGAAAGTTGATTGTATTTGAAAACGGCTTTGTTCAAAAATACAGAAAGTGTTAAAATTATGAACTCATATAAAAATAATTTAAGAGAAGGACATTTTTTTAAATTATGATTTAATAAAATTTATGTGAAAAAAGATTCGCAATTCATTTTAGAGAAAAAGTAATAATAAATCGTACCTGTATGGACTCTTAAGAAGGCAACATTTGTTGGAGAAAGTGACCATTCAGCAAAGTATTCTACTGCCTACAAGAGAGAATGCCACATTTAATGGAATTATCAGTTAAATTGATGGAATTATTAATAAGTTAAAATAATGGAACTATGAGTCAAATTTAAGGAAACAATCAGTTTAAGTTTACAAATCAATAAATGAATAATGTAGGAATTATATCATAATGGCCATTAAATGTTATTATACCAAGTTCCCAGCGAATAGCAGCACCACACAGAGAGATAAGAAAATCTGAAACAGAAGTGAAAGCTCTTTGATTGGTTTAAAGATGTTATATATGTTTATGACAGGGTCAATGTAAGGAGAGACAGTCTGTAGAGTAATGGCATTGAGGATGCCATGAAGTAAAGATGCAACTATTGTTTTGAAATGTGTCTGAAAATGTTCGTTTTCTTTTTAAAAGTGGTATTCTGACATAAAGTTAATTATCTTTGAAGATGTTTTTTTATTTTTATTCTGGTACATAGATGTTAATTGTAAATAATGTCTCAATGTATATGTTAATCTGTTAAAAGGGAGTGTTAATTTCAAATTCCATATATCACATAAACTAATGTGTGTATACAAAGGAAAGAACTTTTAAAATACCATAAAAATGAGAAAGAACACAAAATGTTTGAAATAACTTAGTTATTCTTCCTTCATCAGGTGCAAAAGGACACACTACCACTTTGAAAGCAGGAGCAAATCCAAAAGTACACTTCTACTGGCCTTTTTTAAAATGGTGAAATGGGACAGTTTTTCTGTTTTTCGTCAGGAAGCTCTAAATCTACTGAACTTCTTCATTTAAGATCATTTTTAAACACATGAATG
Organism: Maratus michaelseni; assembly: GCA_963931845.1. Classification (NCBI taxonomy): domain Eukaryota; kingdom Metazoa; phylum Arthropoda; class Arachnida; order Araneae; family Salticidae; genus Maratus; species Maratus michaelseni. The sequence continues at coordinate 41,366,627 of OZ007595.1, read as the reverse complement.
TAAAAAGAAAAGCAGAACTAAAAATTATCTTCAGAGAGCTTTAGAAGGGCTCTCTTTTCTAACTTATTGCTTATCTGAGATGCAAACTTTTGATATTGATATAGCAGATATTAAACTTTGATAGTCATGTCAATGACATAATTTTTTACCATTGCCATAACAACATTGCCCACAGCATCATTTGAGATACCTGGCTACAATATCAAATGCTATATGAATTGTTCAAACAATAATAACTGCAATTGGTAATATATTTGAATTTTTTAATGTGTTACCGTAACAAAAAAAAAAAAAAAAAACTTATAATGGAATAATCTTTTTCAAAAGAAGAAATATTGTGACATATTTAAAATAAGTTTTCTTTTCAATTTGAGTTTTTTAATGGAATAAGTGAAGATATGTTAAAATTTTTTATATGCCTTAAAGGATTTTTTTTTTAAAGAACACATTGCTGGTAGGACATCAGATAGTAAGTAGATAGAGAGGAGTTTCCAAGATGCTTTTGTTTTTGAGAATACCCTATTACAAATTTTATTCACAAAGAAAGAAAAGAAAACTGTTTGCTAAAACAAAATGCTTCTCTAATTTATGCATATCATAAAAAAATTTAAAAAACCCATAATAATTTTTACAAAATAATAGATTTCTCTCATAATCACATGCATTGGTATGCACAGATATTCAACTGTAGATTAAATTTATATTATTGCCACTGTAAATTGCTACTTGTACAACTCAATTTCTCTAAAATGCTAATAATATGTATGTATATGTATGAATGGTATGTATATGTATGAATAATAATGCATATTTTCATTAAAAAAATAAATCCCTTACAGCATTATGAAGAAAACCACATTACCTGTGTCCGAACAAACTTGCTTAGGAAGTATGAAAACTTTGGTCTTGAATGGAGGAAACTATTCACTTGGAAAGCTACAACAGGGCGGGGATACAAACGCAGAGTTCGAGTATGCTCCATGAAATTGGCTAGAACACCTGGTGAGTTGAAGAAGCGGACCATAGCTATACGAGTCGCAATGTCCACAGAATCCACGTCATTGCCATAGATCAAGGGATTAAAACCTGTAGTCAATGGGGGTGGTGGAGGTTCTTGCGTTACTAATCGGTCTGCTACTCCAGGTTGGATGCGATCAAGATTTTTGATTGGTTGAGGACTCATACTCATCGATGCTAAGGCCTATGGATAAAAAAATTAACAAATATAGGTCTTTTGTTTCCAGATCGCAGTTGAAAAATGCTGAAATTATTTATATTTAATGACCGTATGAAATATCTTGTAATTATTAATGTTTTGTACCAAGAGGGAATGATTATGATATTAACATACTTTTACATGAAAATATTTTAATTTTAGTAATACAATTTAGGTGAGTGTTCCAAATTGTATTTGTTTTAAATATATCTTCTCAAACAGAGCAAGTTTTCTTAAATCTGCACAGCTTGAGAACAGTGATTTTTGATCACTTCAGAAAATAAAAACTATAATCTATTAAAAAATTAATTTTGTGAAAAATAAAGAAACTCCCCCCCCCCCTCCTCTTTTTTTTTTAAGTGAAAAAATAAGTAGTTAAAACAACAGAATAAAATAGTCTATGAATTATACATAAAAATAACATGCTATAAGAGACAGGAGAAAAATTTGATTTTAGACAGTTTTCTGTCTTAGCAGGTATTATAATATCTGTATTAGCAGGTTCCTTATAATTGAATTATATTCTTTTTGTCACAACCATTAATTTTTCCCGTTTAAGGCAGGATTCTTTATACCAACTTCTATTTTGACAGGTTTTACTGTACTTTTCTTTTAAGCCCACTTATTGACATCAATGTCCTTCTGCCCAAAATTTGACTACTGATAATTCCCCTTAAAAACTGTCTTTGTGTTTCTCAAAAATATTTCATGAACTAATTTCAAAATTGCATTTTTATTCATAAAATGAGCGGTGGCAGAATAAAGTGTAGGGGAGGGGAGAAGGGAGCAAGATTTTGAAAATAGATGTACACATGATCTGCAGCCTAGACTTTTAAATTTTTTCTTTTTTCAAAACTGCACCAAAACTAAAAACTCCAGCTGTCAAAATGGCTGTACATGAGTTACTGCAGGAAAAACTATAGATAAATGTAGATATGTAGAAATGTTAGATAGATGTTGTACAAATACATGCTCGTAAAATCAATTGTAAAAGTTGATTATTTAATGACAGCAAGATTTGTAAATGATTCCTTGTCATTATTGTAGCCAAAGAGAAACATGTACTAAAATGTGTTAATTTCTGTTATTGATGCAGCTTCTTATATAATAAAAGCTGAATCACACAAAACATAATGTTACTGTTAACCATACACGGACACAAAACTTTTGCGAACACTAATTAAGATGGAAAATGCTGATCACTTTAGAAATTTAGTTTAAAGTAGAAAAATTGAAACAAAAAATAAAAAGTATTTCAGTTCAAAAAGTGAAGTCATAACATAAGAAAAAAAAAATCTTGTGACCAGTTTTTGATAAATAAAATTGAAAAAGAAAAAGTTAAACATTACACTGTACATAATCAGTGTTTTAGATTGAGAAATCTTTATTAGGTAAACATACTTGTTTTAAATGATTCAGCAAGATTGTTCCTTCAGGTTCAGGAAGAGGTGGCAAATCTTCAACACCTGGGGGTTTGATAACCTAAAATTAAATATAAATTTATTTAGAGAATTTTAGATGACAATTTTATTTAAAAGAAAAATATACACCAAACTAGATGTTCTAAGCCAGTGGTTTACAAACTTTATTGTTATGTGACTTACCTTAAAATTTAAGATTTTTTACGACTCACCTAATACATAGGTATATACAGCATTTCATGTAATTTATCGAAAGGAAAAGATTAACTTTGCCATAAAGCATTAGAGATCTGCATAGACCAGTAAAATGAAGGCAAACTTTCAAATGGGCCAAGCTGGCAGAATACATTTTTTTTTAAATGGACCTGGGCTGGCCAGATAAAAAAATTAAACAGGCCAGCCTGTTCAGTAAAAAAATAAGCAGACTGACTGGCCTGATATAACAAATTTTAAAGAGTTGGACTAAGCCGCTAAAATATGAACAATTTTCAATTGACCTGGTTATAAATGGGTTGCTCGAGCTGCCACTAGTTTGACAACATCAATACAGAAATTTAAGTTGCCCAGCCTAGAGATCTGTATTGGGCCGTTACAATGTGTCTGAGTATGGGCTTAATTTTTTTCAGCAGACTCTGTCTCGGCTGCACTCAGACATACATTTTTTTCTACATACTAGGGCTGGAGAGGAATTTGACTTAATTGTTCCCAGAACGTGTCGAACAGACATTTTTTCTTTTTTTAATAATAATGCTGAAAATGAACTTGTGTTAACAGAAACTTTAGAAATATACTTTAATAAATTACAGAGTATTTTTAAAAATCAACTTTTTGCTTATTATTATGGCTTTAAAAGTTATAATGTTTTCTTTTAGTCTAAACTACATAATTTTTTTTTAACAAGTCTTTATTTGAATGTAATAATCCAAGAGTCTAAGTCGGCCATAGTCAACTTGCAGCCTCCAGTCTGCATGTGGCCCAGTGACCTTTTATGTGCAGCCGAAGACATATAATCATTAATCCCTATTTATAAAACAATTTGAGATGGGCACAAAGGATTTTTAAGATCTTCATTGTTCTTTTACCTATTTTCAGGGGAAGACAAAATCTGTCCTGTTATTTATCATCACTAATTTAAAATTATGCTAAAACATCTTAAATGCTGTTTCCTTAGTCAAAAGTTCTTTTTACATGTAGTCCTATTTGTACTATAGTGGTGTATACATTTTATAATTTTCAACACTAATAAAACATTATTCCAAATTAATTAAATTTGTACTATACATTTCAACATTTAAAAGAAATAAAAAGTTTTTGAATTGAGCAAAACACTGATTTAATAAAGAAAATCTGTGTTCTTTTTTTTGTTTTAGAACTTGGAAATGCTGCATTGTTATATTATTATGATTTATATTTACTATATAGCTAATAATGCTTATTAGACTTAAATGTTAGTCGCAGAAAAAAATTGGCAGCAAAAAGTTTTACACCACTATTCTATTCCAAACAAGGATCTTCGTAGCATATTTCTACATCATTTGCAATAGAAATCAGACACGAAATATATTGTTTGAAAAAAGTGGTGTTAAAATTTTTTAATAATATTTCTTCCGCAGCAAATGTTCAATCCTACTGATTATGTTAACTTTATTATATTGCTTTGGTACACTACTTTTGTTACCTCACTATTTTAACTACTTGATTTTTACATTATTATATAAGTGTGTTGTGGCCTACCTAACGTCGCAAATATGTGTTTACAGCCTGCAAGAAAAAAAAGGCAGAGAATGGCTGGTCTAAGTAATCATTAAACTTGTCACTCTGTATCCTTATGGCTTGCAGATAATTTGTTTGAAGTATATTGTAAAAATGGTCACATAAATATGTATGCAGTATTATTTAAAAGAATCCTTATTGTATGTTAAGAAAAAACAGAATTTTTTGTAGAAATTGAGGTAGGCCAGGCCTGATTTTATTGCTTTTTGTAAGGTCTGAGCCAAGATAGCTTTTGTTCATTGCCAGGAAGGGTCTTGAGATTTCAGTCCATGCAGACCTCTATAAAGCATACTTACATACAAGAACAGTGATAGCTAATACTAATGTGAAAGTGGATCAATCAAAATCTTTTACTACATAAGGAAAAATAAGTTTATTAAAAATATATTAGAAAAAGTACAAAAGTCAATGCAGTTTATGAAATTCTTTTGCAGTAATTGCATAGTGTATTAGGATTGAAACTTTTTTAATTTTAGCCTCAAGTCGCTCTCTTTGCACAAAGTTTAATAAAACAATATCTTTGCACAAAGTTATTTATTTATATTTCTTCATGATAATTTACTTTGAAGTTGTAACATATAATTTTAATTATATTATTGCAACTGATCATTCCATGAACCACCAAAACAAAGACCATGACCCATAGTTTGGGAATCACTGTTCTAAACTACAGTACCTGTCTGACCACACACCCCGAAAAGAAACCTGTTCATCATACATTTTGCTACTTGTGTATGAATGGAGTAAAATAAAAATAACAAAATATATTGTTTCTGTGTTGATTTAACTCGGGAAAGCAATAGAAATGTGTAAAAAAAAAAAAATGGTTTTATGCTTGGAGACATAATTGTTGCATATTTCCTTTGCCCGCTTTCCCTGGAATACATTATAAATAGTGCAAATTTCATCTAAAGTTTTTATTAGTTTTTTTTTTTTTTTTTACTATGAAGAACAGTCATTTAAACCTGTAGTAAAATGTTGAGTAGTAAGGGTTGTCACTTCGATAAAAGCAGCAGTCTACCTAAAATTACCTAAATAAACTTGCCTAAAAATCAAAACAAGCATTTTTTTTTGTTTGTATATTATGAACCATAATGCAATATTTTGAAAAAACTGTAATTTTATTTATATAGCAGCAAACTATTAAATTTATATAAAAAAATCTGCTTGGAAAATTTTTATCTTATTTTTTTATAAGATTTTTCTTCTCCCAAAAGAGGTAATAAATATAGGTATGCATGTCTTAAATCCATACGTCTTTGTGCATTGTATGCATGTCTGTGTATGCTGCACACTCTTAAAAGAGGGTACAACATACACAGAAATAAATAACATTGCATTCAAAATAACACACCATATTCAAGTGCTTAGTAATAAAAAATGTTATATAAAAACATACATATCAAAAGAGACTTACCTTATTAGAATCTAAGTCAACTAACCAAACATCTTCTGGAAGTTTAATCTGTCGTTTAAACATTAAAAAACTCGCTGGAATCCCAATAATATAAGGTGTTGGTGCAAGAAGAAGCTGAAAGTAGTAACAAACCTTTTTTTAGCAAAAAACATAAAATAAGGCTTAATATTCTGAAAATGTAAGCAAAATTTATTTTCATAATATATGAATTAAAATACTCATTCATTATATAATTAATCTTTATACAAATTAAAATATGTTAATATATTAATTTCTAGCTGGGGATTTATTTTAATATTACAATTTCTGTCACATTATATGAAAACATATTTATTTATTTTTCATATAAAGAAAAGTCTTTTTTTAATATAAATAAAAAATTCTAGTATTTTGGATTTTTTTAAACTTGTTTTATATATTACCAGGTTAATATTAAAAACGTTCAGATGTACTTGAATTTCTAAAGGTGAATACTCTTTACATGATTACTAAAATCTTTTACCTTTTATTTTTGTTGAAGAAATGGAACATTTATAGTGCAGCAATATTTTTCAATATCCCATTATTAATCCTATCTTCACTTAAAGAATGATTATCTCAAATACAGGTGCCCTGGACAGTGATGTGATTGCAAAAAATCATTTTGGAGCAGTGATTTTGAGAAAACTGTAGCAGTTTGAGGCAATAGTTTGAAAAATAGTAGTAGTTTGATAGGGAAAAAAATTATACAACATGAATTATACATTTCCACATATGGAGCTTACCTTATAAACATTAATAAGGTAATAACCAACAAGGATTACATCATATATAATTTTTTTTAAACATTTAAACAATCAAAAAAGCATTTAAATTATTAATTAGTATTTACATAATGGTATCATATGTAAGAATTACTAATTAAAAGTTTATAATTATCCCAAAGTTAAAAAAATTTGCTTTTGATTGTAGCTATACATATATTATAACAACATGATCACAAATACAAACTCTGATCAGCCTTGCATGTAACTTTTTGCACCAGCGACCCTCATCTGCCATTGGCTAGTGTACACTACGAAGACGCCCTGAATGACACACAAGAGATTGTTTAAAAGTAGGGTTAAAAGAATTAGAAATCTAAATGACATCGCTTGAAAGAGTTCTATATCTTTATTCCCCCTCCCCCCCCCAATTACTGGTATGGTTCTTAGAGTTATGGGGTATGGCCTTGAGAAGATCTGAGTTTGGCAGTTTGGAAACTGACACAGCAAGGTGCAAAAATCAATCAAACTTTGTCGTTTGGAAGAGTTTAGAACAGAGATCTGGAACAGTTTGGAGCAAATGAAGCAACTATCACATCACTGCATGGAATAAATGCATTTTAAATTAGATCAATTAAAAAATCAAGAAAAAGAAAAATCATTATTTTTTTATTTGTTTTAGAAGAATTTTTAGCACATCCAAACTGAATAGAAAAACATAAATTTTTATTTCGTTTGCTAGAATACTTAAATCACATTTTAACATTATTCAATCAAAATTATAAGAACTATCCAAGACAAATTACATTAGTTGCAAAGAAATAAAAGAGAAAAAAATATTAATGAATGTTACCTGTTCAGCTCCATTCATACAAGTGGGAAGCAGCGGTATCACTGGAAACATATATTCCAAAGGATAAATCATAGTAACAAATGCCATTACACTCATAGAAAGAGCATTATAATCTCGAGATTGCAAAAGAAGCTGAAAATACAGAAAAATGATTACAAAATTTTATTTATGGCCATTAGATAAACAGGATGAAAACATGAATGAAAAAACAACTGATTAATTACATTAAATATAAACTAATTAGTTAGACAAAACCATCAATTTTAAATAGTTTCTACTTAATTAAAAACATAAAATACATATTGTAAGATAACACTAAGATTTTTTTTTTTTTATTTATTTAAGTGTTTTGGTATTTTTAACTTAGCTGGGTGCAAATACTGCCAACAGCAATTTTTTTTTTTTCATTTTATCATCTATGGATAATTTAGATGTGCAAAATTTATTATTGTTATATTATTATACTTAATAAATTGTAATAAATTGCTGCAGTAAAGAAAGAAATCAGCATAAAAAGACAGAAAGCATTTTGGTTATAATACATTCAACCAGTTTTCTGAAGTGAAAGTAAGTATAATGGAAACTTTTCAATGTACAGAAGCAAGATATATTCAAAATATCAAACTTTTTTTCCTGATACATTTTTATGCCTTTGCTAAGATTAATGCTACCTATCCTAAAATAAATATATGGATATTGTAATACTAAAGAATCAATTGTCAATCTGTGTTATTAATTTTAGATATATTTACATATTACATTAGGCCGGGCCGAAAAAATCGAATTTTGGATTATGGAATTCCAATAGTTTGGAAAAGTTGCATTATCCTGTTAATAGTAAGTGTGCAAAATTTAAGTTTCATTGGTTAATAATAATATCTTTTGCCTCCTCAAGATGGCCAAAGTTTCGAAAAATGGCCATTTTTTACTAAAAATAATAAAAATTACGAAAAAGGGCAATCATTTTCTAATAGTGGGAAAATATCATAGAGATCAGTCTATCATAATTAACTGTAAAAAAAATTTGATCAGATCGATTAATAATTTTCCCCCCCTCAAAACGGCCAAAATTTCAAAAAACTGCCTAAAACAGCAATTCTTTACTAAAATTAATAAAAACTAGGAAAAAGGATAATCGTTTTCTAAAAATGGGTGAATGGTACTATTCCATCATAATTAACTGAAAAAAATAACCAGATCGGTTAAAAACTTTTCCCTCCTCAAAATGGCCAAAGTTTCAAAAAACTGCCAGAAACTGTGGCCATTTTTTACTAAAATTAATAAAAATTAGGTTATAAACCATTCCAGTTGTATTCTTTACAGTTAATTATGATGGAATGATAGACCATTAGGCCATTTCAAGAAAATAATTGTCTTTATTCCCAATTTTTATTAATTTTAGTAAAAAATGGCCGTTTTTGGCAGTTTTTACTTACCCATCATATGTAGTATAGGGTAAGTCTGGTAATCGTTTTGAAAATCTAAAAAATTTTTTTGACGGATTTACACGTTTCAGACACTGGAGATTCCGAAAAACATATTTTTAGAAATTTTTTTTTGCCGTCCGTCTATGTGTCCGTGTGTCTGTAAACGCTCTATCTCCCGAAAAAATTAAGATAGAAACTTGCAATTTGGTATGTACTTAGTATGTAATAATGGGAAGAAGCCTATTTCATTTCAATAACCTCGATTAACCGGAACTATTTTTTTCGGACTCTCAAAATATTAGTTCTGATAAAAGGTTTATAAAAATTTTCGAAATTGTTTATTTTAAGAAATGAATATAAAAAACAATAAAAAAACAAATTTTGCATAAAGTATGAAGTCGATCGGATAATTGGTTGCCGAGATATTTGGAATCCTATTTTCCACACTCTTAGATTTTTCATGACCCTGTATTTCATCCAAATTTCACTTCAAAGATATATTTTAATTGGAAATTTGACGCTTAATCAGATGCAATAAACCGCTAGTTAGTAGGGTTATTATTTTTGGAGTTATAAGGATGTTTCTTTCAAGCAATTCAGTAATCGAGCCTTTAAAGTTTGTAATGTCATCAAGCCACGATTTTATTTGAATTGCAATGCATTTTATAAGTAGTTTACGCATTTTTATTTTAATATTTTACATTATGCATATCTATGATGGGTAAGTATTACGGTGGCCCCCAACGACTAGTTTTAAATTTTGGCAGTCTTGAGAAGGGAAAAGTTGTTAACCGTTGTGGCTAAATTTTTTAGTTAATTATGATGGAATGATAGACCATTTGACAGTTTTAGAAAACAATTGGCGTTTTTCTTAATTTTAGTAAAAAATGGCCATTTCAGGCAGTTTTTCAAAACTTTGACCGTCTTGAGGAGACAAAAGTTATTAATCAATCTGGTTAATTTTTTTAACTGTTAATTATGGTGAACTGGTAGACCATTTGCCGCCATTAGAAAATGATTGTCCTTTTTCCTAATTTTTATTATTTTTTGTAAAAAATTGCCATTTTTCAAAACTTTGGCCGTTTTGAGGAGGCAAAAGATATTAACCAATGAAAATGAAATTTTGCCCACTTACTATTGACGAGATAATGCAACTTTTTTGCACTATTAGAATTCCATAATCCAAAATTCGATTTTTTCGGCGCGGCCTAATAGTATATCCTTACCACATTAGTGTTTAAAAGAAGAGAAATGTATTTCAAGAATGAAATTTCACAGTAAAGTCATAAAAGTAATATTTACCTTATGTTCAAGGATAATACAGGTTAGGACTTTCATGCAGGTGTTTACACCAAGTAGTTCAAGAGGCAAATGAAGAGGAAAATCGACTAAGGAAAATCTTGTATGATCAGGGAGAGCAAAGGTGAGAGGAGGTTGGATATCTCGAGGCAGAATTTCCACCTAAAAGCAAGAAAGTATCAACAAATTTAGTTTGAAATTATAAGTTAAGAAATATAAAAATAAATCATAAATTTACAACTAAGCAAATATGAGAAATTTTGCTGCCAGTGTAACACCAATGCACAACCATAGCTGCAACCTTCATTTCATTTTTTATTTTTTTTTCAAATCAAATAAATATACTTTGAGCAAGAAATGTTAATCAATAAATGGAATTAAATACATACTACATAAAAACAAGATATATTTTATGAAATAAATTTTCTATTTCAAAATATGTTTATTTGACTTGAAAAAAACCCAGAAGGTTGGCTGCTAATGCCTATCCTTGTTGTTACAAAAGTGTAACATTAATATTAAATAGCCAGTTTTCATAACGGAAATGGAATTTAATGATCTTTCTTGACAAAAGACTATAGTAAAGTTTATCGTGTTCAAAATACTATATCAACAAGGGTGTGCATTAATATTACACTGGCAGCAAAAGTGTTAAGAGCTTAAAACAAACATACAATGGTACCTCCACTTATAAATTTCCAAATTCTATTTTAGCTTTTAGATATGAACTTATTCCCTACTGATACAGAATTAAACATCAGGGAATTTCAGAAGAATCATTTCAATATCCTTTATTGTTTGTGTCTTATTATTTATTAGATGGGAATGGGAGGATATTTCTTTGAGAATATTAAAATCATCTCAGAAAAAAATATGCTCAGATTGTATTAGACTAGATTATCTTTTCTTTTCTTTTCTTTTATTTCTCATTAATTCAAAATTGACATTGTAGATATACAGAGTAATTCATGGAAGATTGGGCAAACTTTAAGAGGTGATATAGAATATTACAACAAACAATTTTGTACAACAAAGAAAATCAGGGTCACAATCAACTTTTTCAATCAAAAATACAAGGTGTCTCATTTGAAGCCAAACACAGATTTTTGTTCCCAATTTTAACAATAAGAAAGCTATTCTAAGGATATTTTAAACAGACTAACTTTCCTTTCTGTGAAATGTGGTTGCATCATGAGAAAAGCTGGAAATGTGTCTGTTACAAGCATCTGTAATGTTACAAAATGCTTGTAACAGTGTCTATTCACATGAACTGAGAAAGATGCCCCAAAATTTGGAATGTAGCTGACTGTATATGCAGTGTCACTCTATGAATTACAGTGAAGTTCTATAACTTCTCATGATGTCATCACATTTCATGCAAATCAAAGTTATTCTGTTAAAAATTTTGAAAAAATAACTTCATTATTAAAGTTATGAACAAAAATCTGTGCTCAGCTTGGAGTAAGACATTCTGTATTTTTGATTGAAGAAGTGGATTGTGATCCTGATTTTCTATTCTATGCAATATTATAAGTATGTATACATATATACAGTCGAGCCCGTTTATAGCGAGCCCGCATTTAACGAGATTCCGGATTTAGCGAGGAAAATTGAGTCTTTTGCTTGGTATAATGTTTATAAATGTATTGAAATATACTCTTTTAGCGAGCAAATTTTTGTACTTTCCTCGGATTTAACGAGGGAAATAATTATGGAAACATGAATTAATTACGGCAATAATGATTTTAAAAAAAAAGAAAACATAGCTTCTCTAGAATTTCCCCATTCCTCTTGAGAAGAAAAACTTCTTTTTTTTTTTACCACCTAACTCAACGTCAATTTTACAGCCTCTCGACCAAGGTGTTATTCACAGCTTCAAATGCTCTTATAGAAAGCAATTCATTCTCATAATGTTACAGAGAAATGAAAAAGATCAGAAAGTTAAAATTTCTGTTCTTGACGCTATACACCTGATGACAGATGCTTGGGAAGTGTGACTCAATCCTGTATCCAAAACTGTTACAGGAAAGCTGGATGGATTGACAGAAGTGAAGATGACTTCGAAGAAGAAGATATCTTGCCACTCTCAGTTTGGTTCCAACAAAATAACATTGAGCAGTTTACTCATCGATATAACGATTATGTTTTTATCATCGATGAGTACAATAACGCTGATGACGATGTCTTAACGTCGGGCATACCCTCCACTGTGGATATGATCGTGGTAGTGGTAAAAGTCCAGAAACAGGCAAATGCAAGTGATGGTGACTTGGAAGAAGAAACTGTACTGAAAACGCCGACACGTGACTGTGCTGCAGAGTCATTACAAAATCTTGAACAGTTTTTGAAGCAATGAAAAATATTGGCGATGCAACATTTAGCGCATTAATTGCTTTACGACGAAAATTAAATGAAACAAAATTTTGTAAACTCAAACAATCAACTTTGGATGAATATTTTCCCACTTCTCAAAAAAAGATAATCAAGCAGCAATTCCCGTAAGTTTCTTCTTCTTTTTTTTTTTATGTACGTACTAGTTATTAACTTGGATTCGGATTTAGAGATCGACCGGATTTAACAAGCATTTTTCTGTGTCCTGAGCTCCTCGTTAAATACAGGTCCTACTGTACTTATAAATATAGCTACATAATAGGTTCTATGGCGATTCCAGAAGTTTTGTAACAGGTTCAATTTTATTTTAAGATGATTAAATTTGTAAAGAGTTCATTTTTGGCATAAAAAAGTTTTCTGAAAGGTTCTTTTGTAAGACAAAAATTTTGTGAAGAGTTCTGTTTTATGCTGGGAAATTTTATGAAGAGTCCTGTTTTAAGATGAAAAAAATTGTGAAGGGCTCTGTTTTAAGATAAAAAAAAAATGTGAAAGGTACTTTAAAGGACCCAATTTTTTTCTAAACAGAACCCTGGTGATGGTATTTACTTTTATATCTCTATTATACATTCATGCTTCACGAGTTTGGTTAAATTGACTGCAACTTGGGGTAATTGTAATTGTGGGGGTTGCTATAACAAGGAAGTATAGTAATATATGAATTTTAAATGAAATTGAGAGAAAAGTTTTTATTTTAAATGATATTAATGCAATACAAATGATGGCGAAGAGAACAACATTAGTTGATTTATCACCTGCTCTCAGTTAACATAAAAGTGCCAAACATTCATTAGCAGAAGTACTTGTAACCCAAGGAAGGTGTCAGTGTGTAAGTATTACATAAAGATATATAATAATATTAACATTAAAATATATTTAATTAAAAAAATACATTCACAGTATTAAATAAATACATTTAAAAAAAGAGCAGAAAAGAGATTTACTAAGTTAAAAAAACTGATAAATTTTATTACATACCTCCACCCTTGTTTTCCCAGGAACTGGCACTGGAGCACTGAGTAATCTCAGCATCCACATTTCTAGCTCACGAATTCCGTGAAGAACTGACGGTGGAGTGTTTTCAGGCAATTTTCCGGTTATAAAAGACCAAACTGATTCTCTAGAAAAACATTTAATTTAAAAAGTAAATAACTTTTTTGTCATTCAATTCTTATAATATTGATAAAAAATAATTATATCTCATTAAATGCTACAAATCTTAGCTGTAGCTGGATTATCAGAGAACACAGATCAATCTAGGGGAAAATTGGATTCTTTTGGGGGCCCCTTCACAAAATTCCATTCCATAAAAGTGAACTATTCACAATTCTCGTTATTATATGAGCTCGAAGCCACCATGGCCGCACAACTGTTTAAACGCCCGAGCTCTCCTGAACCAGCTGGTCGAGGTCTTTAGGATCTTTTGTGATTGGCCTACCTACTTCCCATCAGTCATGCAGGGGGCCGCGATTCTGCCTGTTTCAGTAAGTAACAGCAGACACAAACAAAACAAGCACATTGTTTTCCAAACAAACCAAGCTCAGCAGAAAGGAAAACTTTAGCAGGGGGACTTAAAGTTAGTAAAATAAAAGCTTCATTTGGTTTTGAGCTTTCACCACAAAATTTTATTTTTTACAAAAAAATAATAAATGTCATAAAAATAATTTTTGTTTAAAAAAATTGGGACTGAGCGGGAAAGAACTGCATGAATCCTGGAGAACGTTGATTAATATGTACTTGAACAAAGAAAAAACTAAAGACCAAAACTTGAACAAATAATTAGTGAAGTTAAACTACAGCAAAAAAAAAAATTATATGCTTTTCATTGTGTCATTTTTACTTTCTTCTATCTTTATAAGAAAAAAATGGATTTATGAAAAATTTTGACTTCCGGTTTTCGGTGGATTTATACATTTTAGAAGGTCCTGAACACGATTTGACTGTTTTAGAAAAATGTCTGTCTGTAACAAAAATTTTGTGGGTGCTCTGTCTCAAAAAGTCATGCATGGAATTTAATAAAACTTTAGATTCAGTTAGACCTTGATATAAATTGGTGCTGATTGGTTTTTGGTATAAATTTCCCAACAGGTGGCACTGCTATGCTAGATTTTTCACGAAAGCTATAACTCAAGAACTAATGCACAGAATTTCATCAAACTTCAGATTCAGTTAGACATTGACATAAGTTGTTGATTAGGTTTTGGTGTACATCTCCCAACAAGTGGTGCTGCTATGCTGTATTTTTCAGGATTTACACAATTTTAGTGATAGTCATATCTCAAGAACCAATGCATGGAATTTAATAAAACTTTAGATTCAATTAGACCTTGATATAAATTGGTGCTGATTTGCTTTTTGTGTAAATCACAAACAGGTGGCACTGTTATGCTGCATTTTTCAAGATTTACACAATTTTAGCGATAGTCATATTTCAAGAATTAATACACGGAATTTTATCAAACTTCTGTTAGATTTTGACATGAGTTGGTGCAGATTAGTTTTTTATGTAAATCATTTAACAGGTGTAAATCATAACATGATATATGATAACACTGCATTTTTGTATTATAAAATACATAATTAAAAAAATTATTTTGAAGTATTAACATGTATGAGACAGAAGAAAATTTTGGGATTAGCACATCTGACTAGTTTTTGATTGTATTTCGATTTTTATTGGTCACAAATAGCTTTTATGTATAATAATGTTAAAATGCCTATTTCCCATTTTTAATTATCTTTCTTTTATTATGTCACTGTGAAAATGCCTGATGTATCAGAGAAAAGTTATTACTCAGTTCATTATGAAAAATTATGATGTTAAACATAAGCTTTAAATACAACAAAAGTATAAAATATATCAACAAGTAAAGAAAATATTTACTATATATTGGAAACTTCAAAAAGAACTTGGTAGAAATATTGTTTCTCTCTTTTTTTATATTTTACACAGTGACACTAACTTATATGGGGAATGAGCCGACCCAACAATTTGCGGTGGTGAACAGGGCCCTATAAATTTGGAAAAATCTGGTAGTTAGCAAAAAATTCTAGTGAGCATTAAAAAATAATATCCCTCCCATCTCCCGGTATCAGTTTTTCAATATTTTAAATTTAATCGTTCATTTTCAAAAAGCAGAAATTTTTCATTATGATATGAAAAAGAATAATAAACATAGTTTAGAATTATTAGTTACATAGTTTAGAATAATACGTAATTTAGAAAGATTATACAAGTTATGTTTTTTAATGAAACTTATCAAAATGATATAACTCTGAAAAAGACGAAACACAATAAAAGTAATTAACCGGCATGTTCGGGAAATGCTGATTGTCAAATAATTCAAATGTTCTGGATAGTTGAGCCCTATACAATCTGTATGGAAGGAAAGGGGTGGTGGAGCAGGGAAAAAAAAAATTTCATCTATTTTGTTGCCGACTAATTTGTTGGTGACGAGGCGAATAATTCTGCTTTTATTATTTTAAAATTTTCATTTGATAAATTTATTTTTGCTGAATAATAGAAAAAAAAGAAAAGTTAAAAATATTTTTTGTTTGGATATAATTTTTAAGTTTATTTCTTAATATTTTCTATGCTACAATATCTATCATGAGACATCACATAAGGATCTTAATTTAACATTGTGATTAAGATAAGTAACAGATGAATCCCTTGATAAAAATTGTAGGCAAGTAATTTCTGTATGCATACATATTGTAAAAAGTAAGCTTATTTATATGCATAAGCCAGTTTACTTATGTGCTTATAAAATAAATCTCAACATGAGAAATATCAAAACTAATTAAATTTGAAAAACAACTCAAGAGTTATGTAATATGTGTTGCAAAAATAAACAAATCTCCTGCAGTGGTATTAAATGAAAACAGCAGCCGGCTGAGGGAGAAAAATTTTATTTTGAACCAACAATCTATGACAAGAATCTGAAGATAAATAGAAATCAAATGGAATGCTATTTGCATACATTTCTTAGTTCGATTTTTGCATCAAAATATTTAAAAAGAAAAAAAAGGAAAGAAAAGAAAGAATGAAGTTGAAGGAATGGGACTGTATCAAAAACATACTCACTAGATAAAATATTTTGGTCGCCAGTGGCGACAGCATTTGCCCAGCCTTAGTAGTGAATTTTTCTTTTACTGTTTCTTTTCACAGTTATCTATACTAATAAAATAAAGTTTCACTCTGTGTGTGTGCCTGTTGGCGATAGCTAGCAAAATCTAGCCCACGTAGATGTCTCAAAATTTAGGTGTAGACAGTCCAAGGTCTGACCATGTGCACATGAGTCTCAGAATTTTAATAATTTGATAATTACTCAAGATATTAATTAGAATATCATTAAACATCACTTCGAAAATGTCATCTTTTAAATCAAAATGGCTAAAGAAAAGAACTGCTGGTGTGGATTTACAAACGGAAATGAACGAATTCAAAATTATTTTACAAATTAGCAAATTTTAAGAAAACTAATTAAGATATCAATTCGAAAATTTCTGAGCATATGTAAAACAAATTCTGCATCCGACTACGTGATTTTTGAAAAATTCGGTCAGTAATTTTTCTTAATTTATGCAAAAAACTCCCGAAAATCTGCCAGCGCCAGTGAAAAAAATCCGAGAAAGTTGCAGACAGGGATCTGCTTTCATTAAAAACTGAACTACAAAGAGATCTGTTTCTCTGGCCGATCCCTCTATTTAGTCTGCGAAAATGAAAGGAAATAATTGGCAATTTTTACTAATGAACAAAAATTAAGATAACTAATTAAGATATAGATCTGAAATTGAGGATGGGAAGTGTTATCATCTGCCGGCTATTTTAGCGCAGCATCTTCGTTATGTTCTAATTATCAGAAAAAATTATCATTATTATTTTTAATGATCGCGTTAATGTAGGTGAAGGTGGTTTTCTTGAACAAATTATTCGTTATATTTGCGGGTATAGGGAGGGAGGGGGTTAACACCTTACTCTGAGATTGTTATTATCTCGGGCCCGGGCAACGCCGGGCTGGTAGCTAGTTATATTATAAAAGAAAATTATTTCTATTATAAAGTATTGTTAAAACTCATAACATAAATTATAATATTATCTTCAATAAAAAAATTAATCACTAATTTAACTACAATAAATAAAGTAATCTACTTGTGCTATTTAGACTTTTCTCGCAGATCCTGTTTTTGTGAAACTGTGAACAGCTTTTTATATTCTTGTTTATAAATTTTTAACATGATCCTTTACATATGCAAAAGCTATATTCAAGTGCCAAAGAATGACACTGTGTTTTTCGTTTTCCGATAAATTTGATACATCTTCAATTGCAATCAATTACTTGACAATGATAACCTTTACATGACTGTAGTGCCTTGAAAATTGACATGATATGCAATTTTTATTCCTATTTTTAGAGAGGTCTTCTCTATTTATAGGGAAACGGGCAACATTATTCCATTTTTTATTATCTGAAAAGAATATTTACGAATTCATATGCATTTGCAGATGAAAATAAGTTTGTGAATGTGGTAGAAAGTAATCAGTTTGAATTTAAGAATAATCTTCAAAGCTTCTTAGGAAGAAAGAAAAAAAAAACAATGAAATATTTGGAAAATGAAAAAATATATATATTCCATTTATATCAGGTGTTTCCATCTGTAATTAACTATTTAGTAAATAGCGGGTCCTTTGCTGACTTTTTTTAAGACAAGGAATTCTGTGAAGGGTCTTGTTTTAAAGTGAAAAATTTTGAAGGGTCTTTTAAAGGACCCAATTTCTTCCTAAACTGATCCCTGCTGTCACATGTTTAAAGCTTCACAATTGTTAGGTCCTAAGAAGTGAGGCTTTAACAAGGCTTCACCAGTATTAACAACTGACATTATACTAATGATTAAATTAAAATTATCTTACCTACTACTTTGTTTAGATCCACCAATGCGCCTTGATAAATTCTTTTCATTGCAAGCATCGATGAGTTTTCTTAAAATAAATAAGCATTCCCTGAACGTAGAAAAAAATGGATGATGACTAATGATACAAAGTGAAGTGAGTGAATGACTCCTGATTCTTTGGTGAGGGATAGGAGAGGGAGATTTTCCATCCCCATCAGACTCCTCTTGATAATGCCTGGAACCATATTCTGATTTCTTAGGATCTAAGAATCTGTCATTCGATGACGAATCTGATTCTTTGGGTGCTGGTAGTTTCCTTCTGGCTTTATCTCTCTTCGAAGGCCTTCTTTCAATAGCTCTATAAAAATTAACACAGATGCCATAACGCACTCGGCTAGTGTCTTTTTCGGTCAGTGCAAACACAAAAGAGTTAGATTCCCTGAGACTAACACGTTTAGGCCCAATACAAACGCACCCTTCTGGTTGGCAAAAATATACAACATCAGGACTGAGGGCAAAGTCCTTGTGGTCTTCTGCAGGATACTTTCGTAAAAGTTCTGGATTCTGAACAACATGGTTGCGACTGGGTTGACGGGCTCCGACAAACACTATGTAGTCCAGGAGTCGAGGACAAAAATATTTCTTGGTTGCATCTGACATTTCTACTCAGATGCAGACTAGAGTTTGCAGTGGTTAATTTACACTGCACAGTCAAGTGTTTAAGAAAAATAATAACATTTCTATAGAAATTATCTACAGATATATAATATGAGATTAATTTTTTGAAGTGGCCTAACCAATTCCTTCCTTCGAAAGTGGTAACTTGTTTTCCACTTGTCCATCTCCATAACAACAGCATTGACACTGAAATGAATATAGAAGGGAAAAAGTAATTTAAATTACAAAAATATAAGCATCAAGAATTGTATTTTTTATATAAATATATAAACAGTACTTATTTACAGATATTAACATTTAAAGATAGTTAAAAGATTCTTTATTGCAAAACTATTTTTCTCCTGTAAGAAAGCATCATCAGTATAGATCAGAGGTTCCCAAAGTGTGCTCCGCGGAGCCCTTGGGGCTCCGCCTATACTTTTCAGGGGCTCTGCGGAATTCCAGGAAAATAAACAAAACATGAAAAAATTAGCATATTGCAAGGAAAAATTTTTGGAAACTATGTAGGAATTTGTGTGTGTGTGTGTGCGTGTCAAAAATAATTACATCTATCACTGGGTTGAAAAATACTATAATATATATTATTTAATTATATAAAAATTTGCATTAAACATGTATCCATTTTCTATATAATATTTTTGGTTTGAACTACTTTATTTTATGTTTCTGTATTTAATGTGTTTTAAAAATTCGATTCAAAATAAGCTAGAAGAAATAGTATTCTGAATCAAATGCACAACGTGAATCGAAAGAGCAAAGGCGCGCCTCTACTGTTATGTTTGCTTGTTGAACAAAAGAGAGAACAGTTTTGTTCTTTGGAACTTCGTCTATTCATATGTTTATACAACTTCGTTCTTTTCTGCTTAATAACCAGGTTCTAACTTCCTAATGAGGTAAGTGTGTCTCACATTGTTCATTTTCTTTCGCTTTACTCTTTGCGATCTTAAAATGAGATACTTTATACTCCATTACTTGCTATATTTACTCAGAAATGTGTTAGTTAAGCTTTGATTGTTTCAGTGATAGACTTAAAATTAGTTTTCGCTTTTCGTTAATATTTTAATTTAAGTGGTTTAATCTCAAATTTCATGGTCTATTTCAGTTTAAAATTCAAAACTGCTTCAATTTATTTAGCCTATTCAGTTTTTCAAAAGTTGTAATTAATTTTGACACTCTGTTCGCGAAAATGGAACATATGTATTTACGAAATAAATATTTATTTTCATTTTCATAATTGCTTGGGTTGTAAATTTTATTTTATAGTTAAAATTTGAAGTCAAATTGCTCTTGTAAGTTACAATTTATTCCAACATTTTTATTACTGTAATATTTAGTGCTTTTATTTAGTGTCCTATTAATAATGTTAACATTATTTAGTTGTTCTTGGTGATTTCAATAATATCGCCACAACACCGGATAATTCGAATTTTATTGTAACATTTAATTGAAGACACATTTCTGAGATATATTTTACATAATTGTACTTAATTTTTAAAGCAATGTATGTTGCTGAAAACGCATTTTTTTTCTACATCTTGAATCACTTAACAACCCCTTTTTAAAATTTTGTTTTAGTTGATCTCGGCATTGGCTAAGATTCTTATGTTATGATGACACATTTTCCAATCAGAAATAAGGCTGTAGCAATTAAATAATATATATATTGGTTCTTTACATTTGTCATCACGCTAGCAATCTAAACTTTTGCGCAACTCCACCCCTTGCTTAGACTTTTCGTCAATGCGTACCCTCCCTGATATAAATTTAACCCCACCCATATATCCCGTTTTGTTAGTAAGTTTTTCTACTAGTTGCAGTTCTTTTAACATGTGTAGTTTTCAATTGTATATCTATTTTGAGGCAAAAACAATGGTGAAAGAAAGTTTCTTTCCAAACTATAATTAATAGCTAAGTATTTCAAATAAAACTTCCAATAAAAGTGAACTATGCAGCACTTAACAGTACAGGTTATCGATTTTGCTCCGTCCACTTAAACACTAAAACGATGATATGCTTCGCATCGAAATGTATTTTTTTTTTAAATGGTTCAAAAGAAGAAGCTCAGAGGCGAGTCGTTTTCGCTGCATGTTTAGAAGTACTAAAAACGTAAAGAAGAACGAAAAAAGAATCCATAATCGCATGATTCTATTACGTGTGGGCGGGACTAGCGAAAACGTGTTATATAATTACTCATGGGCGAGTGGCCCAATGCATTTTCATTCTTTTCGCGAGTAGCCTATTGGGATTATACAGAAGTTTCTCTTTGTAAACGAAAACTGTGCAACTTACCTTTTTGTGTGTGCGGTTTTCGCCATAAATAATCAGGGCTTAATTTCTATGGAAAAAAGTACCGGAGCCCTAATATTCTGCAGTACTAACACTCGTAGCATACCCTCCGCCGTCGTCACTCCAATATGCATATTTATATTTCATACACTATTTTCAAAATTTAACGCATTGTTTTTTTTATATTTAGCAAAATAAAAATTTCAAATACATCTATCCACCTATATTTAACTACCAACTATTCCACTCTTTAAATATTACTACTTCCAAATAGAAACCATTGCCTAATCTTAATGTTAATTAATCACAGAATTCAGCGATTAAAAAAGCTCAGGATTATGATTCGGAAACAGTGTTAACACAAAAAATGAATAGTTCGCAGCTATGCAGAATAGAAAAAGACTATTTCTGTTTACTCTGAATTCTGATCAAAATAACATTAAAATGATTTGTAATGAAAATAAATAAAATTTTGAATTTCAGACAGATTGAGCTCTAACCTGCCCAAAGCCGAAGAATAAAAAATCCTTGACGGCCCGGCCTACAGGCACAGGTAGATTTCGAAGACGCTGACCATGGGGCGCTTGTTTATTGGGAATTTCAGAAGAATTGACCTTTTTGCCATGATGCCACATTTGGGACCGCCCACTTTGAAATCGACCTGTGTCTTTAGACGAAGCCGGCAGGGATTTTTTTGTTTTTAATATTATTTTGCTGTAAGGGTTGGTCCTATAAAAAACTTGTCAATATAAAAGTTGTAGATACTATTAAGAGGATTTATAATAAATGTAAGCGGATTTGATATCTTGTGAATTGACAAAGTTATGATTTTTTTTCTTTTCTGAAACCCCTATTTCCCCCCCCCCCCTCGAGACCATTTTTAATGATATCGAAAATCTGTCATACAAAAATTTTCGGCCCTTTTCCCAGAAGTAATAATAATTTTAAACGGATTCGATACGTATCATAATTAAGAAATTGTGGGTTTTTTTTGTTTTCACAAAAAGCCCCCCCCCCCCTCTTTGTCTATCCCTCTTGGTTCGATTTTGCCCATTAACGAACTTGACTGAGATTTTATGCCCCTTGATTTTATGTATCAGTTTGGAAGAGATTTGTGCAGAATTATTGAAGTTATCGTGTCCATGAAAAAGTGATATAGATAGATAGATAAAGTTTTGAATACTGGGTGGTTTTGGGTTCTGAGAGTCATGATCGGCGTAGATCTGCAAAAAATTTCCAGAAATTCAAACATAGAGGAGAATGTAATAGGTAGTATTTCTTACAAAAACTATCTAAAATCGAGCCCGTTACATGAGCGACACATTACGTCACTTATAAGTGTTTTGATACAAAAGATTAGAAATGTGGAGGAAAGGAAAGGGTAATTTAGGATTCGTTTTTCGGAAACGTTATTGCGCTGGTCTCCGGAGCGCAGTGTTTATGAGCTCCGGTGAATTTTGACCAATATTTAATGATTTACTAAAAACAGAAAAGTACCGGAGCTGAGCTCCGGTGGGCTCCAGCGCAAATTAAGCCCTGTAAATAATAATAGTTACATGTAAACCCCAATGCAATACATGTTCCAGACAGAGTTACCATTTGGATCTTTAATTCCAAGTCCATAAGGGAAATCCCGAAAGAATACTTTTTATTTTAAAAATGGATGTCATTAACCCCTTAACAGTATTGCTCGAAAGTCTCTCGGGTAAGAAGAGTTTGTTTTCTTCGTTACTAAAAGCTTTCAGAAAACACAAATTTTTAACTATAAATTTTGCTGTATTTGGCGTATATATCTCGATTATACAAGGCAGGTATTTTAATAAAAAAAGTGGTTTTAATTCTTATTTTTAATTTATAGTGTCCAGTAATAGTAATATTAAATAAAACTTTTAAGGAGTTAAATAGTATAAAATTTGATTTTCAAAATTTCTAGTATGAATCCAGAATTTCTGTATCAAGAAAACGGCCAAACGGACAACCTTGGCCCCATGTTGGAAACAACTGGTTCGGACTCTTATCCAGCAGATCTTTCTCTTCTCCATAGGCATAAAAAAAAACTTTAATTTGTGAAACATGAAGTACCATGAGGTTAAGGGGCTCCGCCTTACAAATTCTTCCCAAAAAGGGCTCCGGCAGCCCAAAAGTTTGGGAACCACTGGTATAGATAAACTGTCGATTGAATTAAACTACATTTTTCTGCTTGATCTTCACTTTTGCATTAAGGAGGGAATGCTATCTAGTGTTAATTTTTGTGTGCATCATATCATTTTAAATTCAGATTCATTAATTATTTCCAATACTACTCTCGACAGAGCATAGTTGATATTTTCTTTCAAAATTAGCTAGTTTTCTACATTCTTTTATTTAACTTAATTTGGTTTTGTATGTAAAGATTGAATTTTATAATCAATTTTTCATTCATTTCCTAATATACTAGAATTATAAAACTTATGGACACAGGTGTGTTTCAGATGACAATATAACATTTTAATATTTTTATAACTTAATTATAAATTAAAATATTAATTTTAAGACTTTTTCCATTAGCCGGCTGCAGGTGATAAATCGTCAAATAATCTTTATGATTACAACTGTTTACGAGTTACAAAAACAATGGAGTTAATATGTGCCAAACCACTCTTGCCAAAATATGCCAACTGGCTGTGAAAGTGCAACAACCAAACGTTTTAAATACTAAGTAGAAAATATAAATAAAAAATAAAAAGTATAATTTTCTTAAAATACTCTTTTATCATTTAATAGTTTAATATTAAGTTATATGTTAAGAAAAGAATTTAGAAATCCTGAATAGTTTAAATAGTAATGTTTTTATTTCTTTCCTGTTGCCATATCTTAAAAAAAGAAATAAGGCAAAAATTTGAATTATTTTAATAAATTCACTCATTTGCACTTTCTATCAAGTATAAATCAAAACAGTGAATTTGTAATAATCAGGGCCAAATGGATGTATTGCAATGGAAATTTTGTGGAACTGCATGAATTGCAGTCCTGAAATGAGCCAGGTTTTTTAAGGTAAACATTGAATGCTTATAAAAGAGTTTTTTTTTAGGGTTTTGTTCATCTCACGAAACCCTATTACTCCCGCTCCATTGTCTGTCCGTCACAGATCCATTCTCAAAAACTATGTAACTTACAGAGTAGAAACTTTGTATATAATGATTAATGTCATCTATGAAGAGCTCAAAATATTAAAATTTGAAAAATTTGTATTATTTTAATAAATAGAGATAAAAAACCAAAATTCTAACAGTCTTTTCCTATTAAATTGAAACATTTTTCGTTATAGCAGATGCCAAAAATTAAAAATCCACGATGAAATTCTTTCTACAATAATTAATTTTTTATCAGACGATTTTCACGTGAAAAACAAAATAAAAAGTTTCACCAATTGAAATAAAAGATTAATATGAAATAAAATTGATTGACGTCATAGTGGTAATAAAACGGAAAGATTTCTCAATAATACAAGGAGTATGAGTATGTGTATGTACACAAAGCTGATTAATATCACGTCATTAAAGAATTAAAAAGAAAATCTGACGTCATATCGGAAGTTTAACGGATTTATCAAATGTTTCAGAATAATACAAAGCTAATATCAATATGAGTAATAGAGAATAGTAAATATGAGTTTAAGGAACGTATAGAATCATGATAAAAACCCGATTATGGAAATATTCGCATATTTTAACATTTTAAAGGTGTACAACATGTTTAATTTTGAAATTAATTTTTTTTTAAATATCGCATTTAGTCCACATGACAGATATTATTATGACAGAATATAATAGCGGGCTTCGCCCGCTATCGGGCTGGTTTAGATATTCGAAAATACGAGAAAAATAGACCGGTAAATTTTTACTTTATAAAAAACATGACTTTTTTTTTGTTTTTGTTTTTGCTAAATGAAATTTTTTTGGATTTATTAAAGAAAGGTTAAAGTGTTTGGAAAGGAATATTAAACGGAACCCTTTGAGCGATCTTCGATTACACTTACCCACTTGTTAAATTATTATTTTTACTTTTATTATTATTAAAATCAATTATTTAAACAGATTCCTTATTAATTTTGGCTAATGCTATAGTAGATCTACCCAATCTTATATAAAATGTTATGTTCTTTGATTTTTTCAGAAAATTCTGACAAACAGATCTACTAAAATTCTGATAATAAATCTACTGATTCAGTCAATGTTTTAACTATACTGATAATGGTATGATACAGAGACTAAAATATTTAAAAAAATCTTTTAACAATGTTTAATTTTTATCGTCAGTAAATAGATATTGTACTTTTTATATTGGAATTTTTAGAAGTAAATTATTCACACTAAAATGGCTTCAATAACTATGAAATTAAGGTTGAACTATTTAGTGTTCATTTTAAGGGGAGGGGGTGGAGGCATACTGTTAGTCACTAAAAAGGACACTATTGAAGATAAAAAAGAAACAACAACACTATATTCAGCAGAAAAGAGCCTTATTGAAATAAAAATGTGCACATTTAATAACAATAATAATTTTAAAATATCATGAAATTTTTGGTATGACAAAGTAACACTAATTTCAAATGATTTGGTGCATTATTAAATGAAAAATTACAATTAAATTGTAACATGATTAAAAAACTCATATTTTTTGCTAGAGAAATGAAAAAGCTTTATGATTTCTCTAGCATATCAACTCTCTTTTGCATATCAACAAATTTAAGAATTTTATGGTATGGAAAAGATTTTAATGTGCAATCTTTAAGTACAACTTGATGTACACTTCACTATTTTTAAAATGGTGCAGTGTGCTCTTAAATAATAGCTTAGCAGGAAAACTAGAATTATTATTAATAGAATAAAAATAAATAGAAAATACAACACTGTTTATCTGTTTCTCATTTATGTGTCATTTTATTGAGATTCAATTTATTCTTATAAGTATTATTAAAATTTAATTTTGTTTAAAAAAAATTTTAATTACACTTAATGTGCTTTATTGTTAGAAGATGAACTTACAATTTTATAAATTGTAAGAAAAATGTTAAACTACATTAACATTATTCAGTGTCAATTACTCCTAGCACTTTCAGCTATACACATAACCTTCATCAGGCATAAAAAATACAACTGTCATTATCTATAATGAACAGAGGAAAGTATATTCAACTAGGTAAATTATATCCAACTATGATACCCCAACCTTTGGATAGGATATCATTATCTACTAACATTAACAACAGTTATATTTTTCTTACAATTTTATATTATTCAACTACAGTATAGAACCATTTATCCAGAATGGTCGGGACTAGATGTATTCCGGATAACTGACTGGACATTAAAGCAACATTCATTTAATAAGATTTGTAGAATATATGTGGCTGTAACATTGTTACTGATTTCAAATTATTAAATTATTCTGATCAGTGTTGAATTAAGACACTTTTTTCCGGGAGGGATTTCTGTGGCTCCGGTGGGGAGGGGGACATTGTAGAATTCTGGGAGGGGATTGCACCTTTTTAACCATTAAAAGAATAAAATCTCAAATCTTCCGGGGGGAGAACAACATTTCAATGCTCGTTTGAAAGAAGGCAATTTCTGTCAATTTCCTGGAAACAATAGTACTGCATAAACTTAATATCTAACTAAATATGCTTTCATTTCAAATTCTAGATATTGATCAAGCTGTACAATGCATGTGGTAATCTATCAAGCAATGCACATCAAACTGGCACTTTTTTCTGAAAAGATTCAGAAACCAGTCAGTTGGAAATATCATTCCAGATAACTGGTTTTCTGGTTAACTGGATTCCAGATAAATGGTTCCATACTGTACTATTCTTATAATTTTACTTTATTATTCAACTAGGCAAATTATATCCAACTATGATACTCCAACTTTTGCATAGGATGTCATTATCTATTAACAGTTGTATTTTTATTACAATTTTATCATCTTTTAAGTATTAAAGTATATTAAGTATAATTTTAATTTTTTAAAGATTAATTTTAGCATTCTACTCATTTGCTTATTATTTTGTTTATCCTATGTATAATTTCAAATTTGCTTGTCTTTGAGTGACCAGACTTTTATTTGTAATTCTATTTTCACATTATTCTCTTCTAAAACACACTCCTAAAATATTTTGAAAACTCAGTATTCTATCAATAAAAGACAACAAAGAGAGAAATTGATAAAAAGAAATTATTGCAAGTTAACTCTATATAATAGAGTTAAACTTTAAAAAAAAAAAAAAAAAAGAAAGAAAAAGAAAAAGAGAGAGAGTTTAGAAAGTTTCTATTTTTTTATGATATTTTCAATAATTATGCATCTATTTTAATTAATTATAATTATTAAATGGTATTCTTCAACAATAGTCATACCTGTCTATCTTAAAAATTATTTGTTTTATCTTGAGATTTACTAATATTCATACTTTTTCATGATAATTGACATTTATTTTCCATGTTTATCTCAAATTATTTTAATTATTATTTTTTCAAAACCTGTATAAATTGAATTTCTCACAGTCACAAGAGTCATTTTTGTTTTGGTACGCTCAAATTATATCAGCAGCAAAAATGAAGAGCTTCCTGAAGAAGAGGTTGTAGTACCAGATTAAATAAATTATGAAAAATGAGAAGAATAGCATCAGAAAAAGTGAACTGAATATTGAAACTCTATTTAAAGATGAGTTCGAAGCAATGTTGAAAAATGGAAGTTTGACAGATGCTGAAATTATAAAAAAGCTTGCAGTATTTCTGATTCTGATAGATATAATGATGACAGATAGATACAATGGTGATTAAAAGTGTCATTTAAAAGAAGCAAAAAAGGAATTTGCCTAGTACATTTATAAGAATTTTCTTCAATTAGAGCAAAATATAGATCAGTAAAGCTTTGCTGTTGCTATTAAAAATAAATAAATAAATAAATAATTCTAAGATTTCCATGCATAAAAAATTGGGATAACTTTTTATAAAGATGCATTAACACTTTGCATAATTTACAATCACTTTGTTTTGATCTAAAAATTTAGAAAAAAAAAGTCTCATGTGTTAAAAACCTGTATAATTCAAAACCTGTGTATTTTGAAACTTTTCTCTTTCCTGGGGTATTCAAGACAGACGGGTTTTACTGTAATAGAATTAGTTTTTTTAATGCATTATTTATGGAATTGCTTACTCGTTACCTTAATTGCAGTGGAATAAATGTTTTTGAAACATCTGCACCTAAGTTTCGATTTAAAATGACTTTAATTACACAGATGTACTTAACAATGATAAAATGCGTTGTTAGAGTTTTATAATTAATAATGGCTTATTATGATGCATTTGCTTATAAAAAAATTTAATTACATATATGTTTTTGTTACATGTTTCTTAAAAGTTCTTTGAGAAATGTATAAATGATGTTCCAATATATACATATTTCGTTAATAAATAATAATAATAATAAAAATTACCTTTCTAATGCATAGCTGGAAGAAATAAAAAATTTCCGTAGTTTTAATGAAGAGAAGTTTGCTTGAATGTAAAAATGACTTTCTGAAAAAAAAAAGAACTTATTATTATCATAAAAATTCTATATTTTATATTGAATATCATTGCACAATCTCTTTTGTAATAACATGACTGATTCATTATACTAGGTTTGGCCAATAAGTCTGAGCAGTTTCTGCAGACCTAGATGATATGAAATTCAGTAACTTCAGTTCAATCCAAGACATTGCTCCTCCTTGACATGAGACATTTCTCGATTATTATTATTTTTTTTTTAATGGGTGGAAACTGCAAAAACTGTTTTTATTCAAATCAATTTTAGAATTAAAAAAAAAAATTCTAATTTAACAAATTACGACGACCATTGGGAAAATGCAGAGGGATAGCGGGGCTGTGTTTAGACTCTACCATAACTGTTACCTCGTACTATAAGACATTTAAAAACTTTATTAATGTAGCACCCCCCCCCCTAAAATACCCCCCTCTTACAGCAGACCTATTCGCCCTAACCTTCTTTGTGGGGCATACCATAACTTCCCCACGCTAGCTATTCCACCCACCTACTATAGTATGATCTCGGCAGCAGGCGTTGTTACCACCGCACCGCCTGATGCTGATGCAGAAGTCCCATTCTCTATCTACTGACTTTCTGCTTGATATCTGAAGGTAGAATAAATCGAAATATCCAAACATGATGCCAACTTTAGGTGTTAGTATTGAAATTTTAAAAGTTTGGTAAAATTTCTATTTGTAGACCATCCCGTAAGCAAAATTTAAGTATTGCTTTAACTCTTGTTTAGATTGATGTCTGAGCTAAAGGTATTTTGAGGAAATTAAAGTTGAAGACCATGTTTTTTCTTTATAAGATGATTTCTCATCCAACGTCAATTTTTGAATTCGGCTTTTTTTCATACCTGATAATTTGCATCTATCCTTTTTGTAACTTTAACATTTTTGTAACGATTTTATGCATTTCTATTGCCTATTCAAAGAAAAAATCTTCTAAAGTTACAGAATTTTGTTAAAAATTCTTCTAAAGTTACAGAATTTTGTTAAAAATTCCTATAAAGTTACAGAATTTCGTTAAAAATTCTTTTAAAGTTACAGAAATTTGTTAAAAATTCTTATAAAGTTACAGAATTTTGTTAAAAATTCTTATAAAGTTACAGAATTTCGTTAAAACTGGTTAAAAGAGTAAAGTGTGTACATCATTTGGTCCATTCTTGACCGAAAGCAACAACCATTTTCCAAAAGGTTAAAAAAACAACAACCTGGGATTTTTGACACAGTATTATTAAGTGATTTGATGAACTATATATATATATATTTTTTCTTTAAATTATTTGTATATTTAGAAAATCTTAATAGCTTTATTTATTTATTTTTTTTGAAAACTTAGATGTCAATAAAACAACAGGACTTTTACAAATCTAAATAATTACTAGTAGTAGGGTCAGCCGGGGTAATTCCTGGTCAACGACTTTCAGGGGTAATTCTTGGTCACAGTACTTTTCACTATTTGAAAAAGTCCTCACCAAAATTAAAAAATCATAGAGATACTCTAAACTATCTTCTTTAGAATTTATCATTTAATTGTACAATTACTACTTATTTAGCTTGAGAAAAAAAATTGTTTTGAAAGTGCTTGCTTAGTTTCTGTAAAACAACATTGGTCTCAGCAGTGGCACATTTTTACAAAGATCTTTGTCACAACTCAAATTTTAAATATTTTTCTTTTCTTTCTTTTTAGTTCAACTATCAACTACTTTAGCTATTAAAAAATAGTTTCTATATTTCTTATACTATTTTAAATAATTTACAGAAGGTGACCAAATATTGCCCCATGTAACTGGGGTAAGTCTTGGTCACTGGGGTAATTCCTGGTCAATGTTTTTCTCATCATTTAATCCCTTTTTATTGTCATATTTAGGGATTTTAATTGTTGGTAAATGCTTTAAGCATTAACTGTAAAGTTAACTGTAACCACATTGTTTACCACATTTTAGTTAATTGTAGTTCTTAATAAAGTAGAGTCACTAGGGGTAATTCCTGGTCACTGAATTTCTGAAGTAACTCTCGATCATTTTCACTTTCATTATCAAAATAACAATTTATCAAACTGTAAAAAATCTTAAAGATACTTTGAACCCTTTGCTTTGAAATGCATGCCTAAATTATTCATTTGGTTGAAATTTAATATTGAAAAAATATATTCTAAACTGTAATTCAAATTTCTGCAAAACAACATTAACCTTGATTTTTACATATTTTACAAAGATTTGTGTAATTTTTAAAGTTTTAATTATTTTATTTTATTTCAACTATGGCATATCACAATATTTAAAAAAGATTATAAAATTTTCTTCTACTATATTAATGATTACTACTGTATCTATGATATTATTATCTCATTGCAAAATGTCAAAATGGTGCATAAAAATATACATAATGCAATAGAGGAACCTATAATTGTTATGCTGTGTATTATAATAAAGATCTGTATTGAAGTTTGTGTAAAATTTCTTGAAAAAAAAAAAAAAGAAGACTGAAACCAAAGTGAGATAAAATCAAAGACATAAACATTCAGTTATACATTTTATGGGCCAATAAATTTGCAAGGTATTAATTAATCTATTCACTGTGGATAAATAAGTAATAAATACTGCTTATAAATGTTGGAAAACTGCATAAAAATTCTTTGGCTAATTAATGTTTTGTAAAATGTACAAGAGTCTTTAGCACATCAAATAAATTTGTATTTATAACCAAAACAAAGTCTATGCTTTATTATTCCACAATTATGAGATGAATAAATCTTTTACAAGATTTATTCTACTTATTTTAATACTCAGTCTTAAAGAAATTAACTTTACTACTTTATTTACATAAAAAATGATGCTGACCAATAATTACCCCAGAAGTGACCAAGAATTGCCCCGTTTCCGGGGTAATTCTTGGTCACTTAAAAATTATAATTATTTCAATTATAAGTGCATTTAAATTTAAATAAGCATTTTCTTATATAGCCACCAGAGGGGGCTTATTCCACAAAAAAATTTAAAACAATACCTTTAATAGTTTTTATAATAATTGGATGTTGATGATTTTTGACCAGGAATTACCCCGGGTGACCCTATAATTTTTCTAGGATATTCATGATTTATATACAATTTAAAATAAGAATCCCTTACCGCTGTTAAATTTAAAATGTCTACTTTTACAATAATACTTTTAAATTTATAGTTTTAGAAAACTTCATTCAACTTAGAAATAAATAAATAGAATAAGAACTTAAATTTTATCTCCCCCCCCCCTCCTTTTTTTTATCATGTGTATTTAGGTATAACTAATTGACTTTCAGTCAGAATGTTAAGTTATTTCTAATAAAATATAAATATTCTTCTTTATTTCTACTAATTATGGATAAATGGACATATTTGCTTACTTTAAAAGTTAACAAACTCCTCATAATAATGCTTATTTTGTTCTATAATTCACAATATAATTAAACTGTTTTTACAAGTCATAGTGTAACAATTTTATCCAGTTTATAAATTCTATAATTTAAGAAATCTTTATGAAGGGGTGAGATAAAAAACGTCAAATTTTATATTATATTATTAGATTCAGTTATGATTTGAAATATAATACATATCTATTCAACTGAATATATTTTCAGAATTTGGCCAGACTGAATATTTGGTAAAGAGGTTGAATACTGAATATTGATTACATCTCCAATTTCAGGTCTTTTTTTCTGGAGAGGGGATGTAGGTGTACACATACCTTAAACATTTTGTAAATATGACAAAAAAAAATATTTTAAATTATTGGATATCTGGCTAAACAAACTTTAAAAGTAATGTGGATATTTATGCTATTTGTTAAGATTTATGCAGAGCTTGCTGACAACAAAGATGTTAACATTTACAATAGGTAGAAATCACTTAAAAATGGACTGCTAAAATGGTGATTTTCTTGAGTCAAACTGAAAGTACCCCCCCAAAAAAAAAAAAAAAAAAAAATACACAGTGCCTAATTCTACTATTTTGTTTTATAAAAAGGGGAAAATGAAACAGAAGCTTGTAAAAGCATTTATGAAATGTATAGTAAAATTGCTTTATTAGAATGAATATGCCAAAAGTGGTTGCAAATTTTCTTTGATGATTTCAATATTTAAAATAACAATAATAATAAATATGCAAGAAGTAAAATAATAATAAATAATAATAAAGTAATTAATGAAGTAATAATAAAGTAATAATAAATAATATGCAAGATATGTTCAAGAAGGCCAGTAGAAATCAACAACAATAAAGATGCAAAGCATACCACATAACAAGAGATATAGCAGACAAGGCCTGATTTAAATTTATACAACAGAAAAGAAAAAATCTCATTCTTCAAATAATGAATAAAAGATAAATTGAATTGCTGAAACGAGCTTTCAAAATCTAGTACTGAATATAGAATATAGATTTTAAAATATGTTTTACTATCAAATTTAAGTTTAGATTACTAAATTGTTAAATTTATTCTTTTTTTATTATAATTATTAAAATGTGTACTAATCTTGCAATATGGTCCATGACCAGGGGTCGATCCAGGCAAAATTTGGGGCCTATTTAGGGACTCTTCACAAAAATCTATTTAGTAAAACAGGACCCTTCACAAAAATCAATTTAATAAAATGGGCCCCTTCCAAAATTCCTTTTACCAAAATAGGCCTTTTCACAAAATTCTATTCCATAAAATCTTAGTATTTATTATTTTGTGATGCTTTAAATTGTGTAATTTGTAAACAAACAAGTTCACCAGAGAGGAAAACTTCAGCAAAAGGATTTTAAAAAGTTTTTGTTTATAAATGCTTAGTTCGAATTTGATTAACTGAATTTCAACATTCGTTACAAAATGTTATTTTTCACAAAAATATAATAAATTTCACAAAAATAACCTTTACTTTTCACAAAATGGGCCCCAAGAAAAAAAACCTGCATCGACACCTGATGACATTTCGGTCCCATCACGTTAAAATATTATTTCGCACAGGGCATGGACCAAGAGGATCATGGTTTTGAATCCCTTGATTTTTAGGCTGCCAAATTTTTGATTTGGATATTTTTTGTGCTCTAGAAATTTTATGCAAGTGCTATATATATATATAGAGAGAGGGTACAAAATATTTTGATATGATGGTCAATGGAATAATCAGAATGGTCATAGGCAAATATATTATTTAATATTTGGGCACAGTACAGATGATGATTAAATAGCCAATTTGGGGCAAGTATCATAATTTTGTTTCACTGTTTTATTTAAAAGACTCTATGATTAGCTATCCAAAACAGTTTTTGCTTTTATTGTATGATAATTAAAAGTGTAAGTTATGGCTGTTTTCAGCTCTCAAACCAAAAGTGTGTATTTAATTAAGTAGCCTCAAGATGGAAAAATATCTTCTAATATTGATATTAAAAAAGGTATAACATGAAATTTGGAAAATTTTAGGAACTTAAGATCAATATTTCTAATAGATTTTCAGAAATAAAAAGCATATATGTGTTTTCTGAAAAACATAATTTTCAGAACAATCATTTATAAAATCTGCTCTATCTCTAAAATCTATAGTTATATTTATATAACACCAATTACCACCAATTTATGTGATGTTGTGAGTATATGAACTATTGGTTTAAATGGTATTTTTCTGTTATACGGACACCATGCTAAAAAGTATGCTAATGCATAATGTATGTAAATATATGCTTGGCGACAATGGTGTCCGTATAACGGAAAATTACCGTTTAAATATCTGAGCATTTCTTCAAGTTTTAGTTATTTTTATAAATTAGCACACATAAAGTATATGAAAAATTAGCAAATTGATAATTTGAATGGCTGTATCTATGGAAGTCTTAATGTTATGACTTAGAAATTTAGATTGTAATTCATTACATTTTTAGTCATTCAAATTGTATATTTATGGAGAAAAAATTAGTAAATAATCATTATTTTTGTCATAAGAGAATTTTTGATCAAATATAAAATATTGCATTACTTTTCCTTAAAATTTAAAATAAATTGTAACAAAACAATTTATTTAATAATTGAAATTGTCTTTTTTTAAACAACCAGTGTATTATATTCATTTTTGCTTTATTTAAAAAAAATGAGTGTCAAATGTAGTGGGATAAATTAGGTCATTTTCTTATTCTGGTGTAATCCTGACTAAGTTAACAAGTTGGAAATTGTACGTCAAATGTTACAAACGAGGTGCGTTCGTACGCACGTTTTAGAATTAAATTCATGATATCCCGTGCGTAGAACGGGTTAAACAGCTAGTTAAGTATATATTTTATGACACTGTTCATACAAATATATTAACTAGTTATATAAATATTCAGATATATATGTATCAGCTAGTTATATAAATATTCAGATCTTGATGATTTTTAATTCAGTGAAATGAATTATATCGTCTGCAGATTAATTTCTGTCATAAAATAAGTATCTCGGTCGCTTGACGATTTAACATCCATCGGAAGCTCCTCTAACAAGAAAGCACAGATTTAAAAAAAAAAAAATTCAAATTTCTTAATAAATATTTTTATTAATATCTCCTAAAGTTTTGATTCGATTTTAATAAAATTTGAAATGTCTCGACAAAATTCTGCAAAGATAATATATTTTAAATTGCAAACCATTTGGTTGGGTAGTTTTTGCGTTGTTATATGCGGACAGACAGACAGACAGACGGACGGACCAAACGACGACTATAGGTGCTACGTATTTATATAATTACGAACGCACCTAAAAAGAGTACATTTCATCCACAGTAAACTCACATCAGTGTGGACTTGCAAGGGAACCATTTTTCATCCACAGTAACCAAAGTCTGCATCAAATTATGTAAACATTTAAAACATTGAGTAAATTCAGTTTTTGTCAAATTAATAGTTTACCAATTTTGTGCTAAAAGAAAAATAAATCTTTAACTTGGTATTTTTTTAATCAAAAAAGCAAGTTAATGACAATTTGTTAATACAAAAGAGTAAATTAGTCAGACAAACAAAATATGAAAAGAAATTGTCGTACTTACATAACTTAACTTTTATAAATAAAATCTCTGATTTTTCTTTGCACAAATTGAACAAATGATCTTTTTATCACATTATTTTTTAAGTTTTGCAACATAATCGAAAATTTGGTCTGTTACATTACATTTTCATTGGTAATATCAGCAAACAACCATTAGCAATTTTTGAACTTCTCACGTTTTTGGAAATGGAATGTTTTCTTTCTCTTTATGAGAATTTTTTGATATCTTAACTAAAATTTCTTTTGGAGAAATAATGCACAAAACCAGTGGTTGATCCTGATAGCCACCTTACAAAGAGTTTTTTTAATTACCACGCGATAAATTTATAGGAAAAAATGTCAATGAAATCAGTCATCGAATAAAACAGAACAATCTAGCTAAGCTGTCATTCCACTGTCTGTCTTAAAACACTGCTCCCCCCCAAATCTCTCTTGGAATTGCTGAAAATATGTGATTGGTGTAGAGAAAAAGATTGAAGGTTATGTCATGGACAAAAAGTTAGTATTTAAGAAATAAAGTTCTATTTCCTGTGTTAAGGGGGAAAAAAGTGAAAAATTAACTATATCTTTTTTATATCACTTTTCATGCTCAAATTGTTTTCGTCCTATCATACTTTTCGTTATAAACATTTCATAATATCGTTTCGAATTCAGTATTCTTTAACACGCAGACTAAATAAATGGTTATGAGTATTTCAGTATATCATAATTTGTTTTAAAGTGCTTCAACTGTAACTTCAAAATACAAACAAAAGTTGGCTGAATGTTTAACAACTTGCAAAAAAAAACTTACACTAATTATTTTACACAATTTTTATTTTTTTTTAGTTACAAATAGCACTTGCTAAATTTCTTTTATCATATTAATAATAATATTACCAGACATCAGAGACAGAAATATAGAAACATCTGATTAAAGAAATATAGGAAATTATAAAAATGGATCTTTGCGATGAAGACAATAATGGAAAAAATGGTCATTAATAAAAGAATTTTGAATGAAAATTAGAAAAGCAAAATACAAAGTTAAAATAACTAAAAACTTACTTGTAAGAATTGCACTGAGAGTATCATGTTCTTTATCACAATACTAAGCACTCCAAATCAAAAATTGGACAAATAAAGTGATAGCCTAGAAGGAGAAAAGAAGAAAATTTATTATAATTTCAAAATTTAAATCAAAAATTGGACAAATAAAGTGATAGCCTAGAAGGAGAAAAGAAGAAAATTTATTATAATTTCAAAATTTAAATCAAAATCTAATCATGATACATTGTTATATGATGAACAAAAAAATTAAAATATATGTTTAATGAAATAGAGAAAATAGTAAAAGATTACGGAGCAGATGTGTTACACTCACACACCGATATTTGGCGATTTTTTGATTGTCATGATTTCCAACCATGCACCAAACCAATAACTTAATACAATAGCCAGGTACCATTAAAGGAAAAAATCCCCAAAATTTGACAACTTTTTTCCTTTTTATAACCGATTAAAAAAAAAAAAAAAATAATAATAATAGTTAAAAAATGGTGTGTGAGTGTAAGATATCATAGCCATGATTAATTATAAAACAAATCTATGCTACTATGATTAATAAAGAATTCAACTTTTACAATGAGGATTAGAGTAAGTTTAAGCATTTAGATTGAAGTCTACATAATATTACATACAGTAACTTTGGTACTTTTTTGTTATACCAACACCATTGTTAACAAGTATAATAGTTGGCGCCAAATGAAACATTTGAAAAGAAATGGTACTACTCTATTATCCTGTCGACCACTTTTCATAAAACAAAAAACTATCGCCAAACTGTAAGATTAAACGCCAAAAATGCAGTCCCATTTACTTGATGTCAGAAGCATTATATGTGTTTGTTATGTCATCAAGTGTTTTTTAATTCGACATTTACCTGTATTTTTCATTATGTTTTACTGATTTATGAGTTATTTCATTAATTAAAATAAAAATTGTGTCCTTAAATTCTTATATTTTATTTATTTATTTATTTTGATATTCCAATGGCAACGTTCTCCCGTTTATTTGGCGTTACAGTTTGGCGATAGTTTTTTGTTATGAAAAGTGGTCGACAGGATAACAGAGTAGTACCAAAGAAATTAACATTGTTGATACAAAAGTGATCATTTAAAAAATATACTGTTTCAAAACTACACACT
This sequence comes from Maratus michaelseni, assembly GCA_963931845.1. NCBI lineage: Eukaryota > Metazoa > Arthropoda > Arachnida > Araneae > Salticidae > Maratus > Maratus michaelseni. The sequence goes on along the minus strand of OZ007595.1, from coordinate 41,328,436 downwards.
TTCACAAATTATTTTCTATCAATACAATTCAAATGTAAAAATAATAATAATAATAAATAAATATTATACAATAAAATAAAACTCCAATTTAAACTGCAGGCGTGAATTTGTAAATGTCTTATCACTGCAGTAAATATTTCATTTTTTTCCTTCTAAAAAACTAAAACCACTCCATCAGAAATAAAATTCGTTAATAAAAAATTACTGCAATGACATTTACTTATTTTTATTCTTGGAGTGGGTTATTATGGAATAATTAATGAAGGGAAATAAACTGTTACCACACTTGACAGTGTAAAAATTAAGAAGCTGTTATATTTGAAGCCTTGTTACAAAAGAATTGCTGTTGGCAGCCGAATAACAAAATAGCATCTGATATTGCTTATTTTAACTACTTTTAATAAGAATAAGAGATTTAATTTGATCTATCATACATGAAAAACTTATTAATAAAGAATTATTATAAACAAAGAATTTTTTATTTATAATTAAGATACCAAAACTGAAAAAAAAATAATCAGAAAACTCATCTGTGCTTTGAAATTCAGCATTAAAATATTTGGTACTTGTTATAGCGGCCCCCACAATTATGACTTCGACTGCGCCAAGGTTGCAGTTACGATTTTACCAAGATCATCACCAAGCCTATATAGATGCATCATATATACAAATATATATATGTAATATTTGCACCTTAAATTATATATATATATGTCTTATACACATGACATTTACATCATATATGATTATAGTTATTGTCATATACATCATGAAATGTCATATACATTATATATGATTATAACGTCATATTATGTTTTATAATTAGGCGTTACATCTTGGTCAGTCATTCTCGGAGGCCGCTATGACAAAGAAGTACCAAAAATTCTTAATTATTAAACTATTAAAAACGAAACACAACTGTAAAATTACAATTACAAATTTTTATTCACAAAACAAAATATTTTAGCAAAAATAATCAGATGACAAAAAATCACAAGAATTACAAAACAACAAACAACTCATTTTTAATAAACAATGATTCTGGCGAAATTCTAAATTAAATTTTCTACAATAAATGCATTATAACAACGATTTTTGTCATTAATTTTGCCAGCTGTTATAAAACAAACTGAGCAGCATAATACGCATAAAATAAACAAATACGGAAAATATGGTTAATATCACGCTTTAACGATGTCAACAAAATTGAATGTATAAATCTAATGTGATAATAAAAAGCTAAAAGAATTCTCTATTCTTTAAAAGATGAAAGAATAAGCCTCTATATTCGGTATATAATGCAATACTAAATCTAAATGCCTATAGACTGAATTATTTTTAATATTTAGTAACGATGCAAAATAATGGCAAGAAACTTGGAATACAGTATAATAATACAAATAAACCGGTAAATTTAAAGTTCGATACATATGCAATAATTATTAAAAATAAATACATAAAAATAGTAATTCACTTCGGATTCTGCACTGTGATAATTAATATATTACTAACATTTCATCTTTAAAATCAGATTCAGCCAGATAAGAACATGTACAAGAAATGGTAAAATGCTACGTGGACGATTAATTTGATAAGACTAATATTTCGTCATGAACGTAGATTAGCACAGGTTATTGGATGGAGGAATTAAGATAAGGTGTGAGTAGAAAATATTTTTGATAAAAGCTAAAATTATGTTACCATGCCCTTTAGAATAGACAACATTAGTGAACTTAATGTGTTTATTTACATTTTGGTAAATTTAAATGCTCTTCTCGCTTCACTTCGAACTTTTCTTTTCGATCATGGAGCAAATAACTGAGAGTATGCAACGGGAGCACATACTTCTAGGCACTGTACTCAGGGCGCAAGATCGTTTAAACTGCTGCGTAGAAAAATGAGAATTTCGAAACTTACTGAGGTAAGATTTGTATAGATATGTTAACAATTTCAGCACAAAATAAATTCTAATTTAATTCATTATTAAACAAAAGAAACATACAGAATTATTATATCGATCTTTAAAACAAAACAGTAATAATATACATAACACATAGTCCCTGTAAGTTAAATTGAGAGGGTTGATTCTGAAGATTTATACATTTCGATATTGAAGAGGTCCTTGTTTCCATTGCAACAATACTTTTCTCGTTCAGAAGCGGGTCCTGAAAAGTGATTTGAATAACCAATCACGTTAGATAAGATAAAAGAATCAAAACTTTTGAAAACGGCATGAAGCTTCTAATTTGTTTCTGGATATGTATATATTTCAATAAATTAGTACTTTCTTTGAAGTTTATGCAAAGTAGAAAATGATGAAATTTGTTTGACAGTTCGGTGGCGAGATCCACGAGTGATTTTCAGAATCCGGGTCCGGCACCCATACAAAAATCAATCAAATTAGACCTGACCCGGCTTAACATAATTTCTGCAGCAAATGTCGATATTACTTAACACACTTTATCCTACCATTAAAATTCTTTTAAAAATTATATTGCATACGTATTTATGTAAAGATTGTAAACTGAATTTTTCGGATTATATGTCTGCTAACTGCATTGCTGTATGGGATACGAAATAGCAGTGTTAAGGACCATTTTGAAAATTACATGCATGAAGACTCATTAAAAAAAATAAAAAGTGATTTAGAATGGAAGAAACGGTTAAGGAAAATGATAATGCTAGAGATCTATAAAGAGAGAAAAAATATTTCTCTGTAATTCATTGAGCCAAAATAAATGTAAAAAAAATTCCCAGGTAGCACAGAAATATCGGCCAATATCAACGGCAATATTGGCCAATATTTTGAAAGTCGCTGAATGTTGTACGTCAAATTTACAACATCTGCCGATATTCACAGACATAACTTAAAATTAGTTTAAAAAAGAAAGCATTCAAAAGAGATTTTTGCATTACTTATGACATAATAATACAGAAATAGTATTCTAAACAATAAAATTTAATAATTTTACCATTTTTAAAAAACTTGACTTTTTAATGCCTTATTTTTAATATTTGGTTACATTGGCCAATGTTGTAAAAAGGATATTACTATTACAACATTCAGGGATATCTATTGACATTCGAAAAAAGCAATATCATTTTTCGAATATTTTAAGATATGTCGACATTCAGCCTATCTGACGAAGTTTGTAATCTTGACCGAAGTGAACGGAAAGTTCTAAAGGACCGCCCATTTGTGTAGTGTAGTTTTCGTCAATGTGCATTTGATGGAGGCGTTGGGCGTAAAATTTGCACAGAAAGGAAAAGCCTATATAAAAATTTTCTGTAGGAATCTATAGTCATAGGCGTAACTAGAGCTATTTTGTGGGGTGGGCACAGGCCCCCAACTTTGTAAGTCCTTTGTATGTGTGTATGCGTCCAGTGGCACAGCCCAAGGGGGGGGGGGGAGGGGTAAAACCCCTTCCAGAGTTAAAAAATATTATAATTGCCGCTTATATGAATCACTAGTTAAGCAAATTAGACGCTTTTAAGAATCGAAACTAAAGTTAATATTAAGTTTTTTTAGTTTATTTGAAATTCGCAGCTTTGTTGAATCAAATTATATTCAACAAAGTGATTCAATTAGATCTCGAATATTATATTTAAACTGTGGAAACGTATATTAGATCTTAGATGCACTGGTTAAGTGAAAACTGTCATTTGTTTTGAAAAAGGGTAGCAATTACATTTTTCAGACATCTTACAGTAAAAGAATCATTATTTCGACCGTCATACGCTTTGAGTATTATACAGTGGATAGTTTTTAAATTGAATTTCTGTCTTTGCTCCATGTTCAAAAGGATAATAGACATCAATTTCCAGGAGGAAAAAAAACATAAAATATATGTTTATAGGTTTTTCTCAGTTTGAAACTTTCTGTTAAGGTCTGCAACGGAGAAATTTCTAGGTTTGAGCGCGACCCGACTTGTAGAAATTTTTTTGCCCCTCAGCCGGGTATAAAAGTTAAAAGTTCGATCCGGATCGTAAAAAATATATGTATGTATATTAGGCCGGCCTGGCACAAAAAAAAAAAAAAAAAAGCTAAAAGTTAGACTCGAATCCGGTCCGGGCCATGCACATAGTTTATTGGCTCGACCCAGTATAAAAGCTAGAACCTCGGCCCGAGCCCGGCCTGGCTCATACAAAAACGTAATTATCCCTTCGCAGCTCGCCTGAATTTCAACAAAAACATATTTTTACACTGGTATGGTTAAAAATTGTCTTCTACGAGGAGTTCTGACAAAAATATTTATTTTAGTTTTTCTTTTCATGTTGTTTGTTGCATTCTTCGTTTTTTAAAAAACGCTTTGTGCTATATTTATTTTGTTACTGGATCTCGATTTGTATGCAAATGACTCAGTTGTTATTAATAACTTTAATCCATATTACATGGCTTGGAGACTTAAAAACCTGAATATTCTTATAGTATAGTAAAAATATCTAAGACGGAATCACGTAGGAGAACAGAAATATCCGTTATAGGAAAGTTACCTTCTTAGCATATACACTGTCGGTTGTAAATATATTACATTCTTTTCTCACGTATTATTATGTTCATTTTTCATGGATAAATACCTTTTTCCGTTTGAAACAGGATTCTGTCATGGGCAGGTTTTTTTTCACACGCTTTATTGTACTTTAATTTTAATTGCCTAGAAAATGAACTATTCTTTAAAAAGAATAAATTGAAAATTTTAATATAGAACAATGACGATTTAAAAATATATGCATTTTTTGCAAAAATTGTTGGGCCGATCGAAATTTTACTGATTTTTGCATGGGTCATGTCAGGATAGGCAGGGACAATTATTTTCATATGGGCTTGATAAAAACAGGACCCGAAAATTTCAACTCGTCTAGACCTTTAGGAAGAATGAATTCCAGTTTCAGCCCAGCCTGGAAAAAAGGAAGCCAGGCCCGGTCCGATCACCATGAATGCGAAAATAGGCCGGAGACTGGCCCGTGGGTTGGTCCGGTTTCGGGTCAGGACCGAGCCCAAACAGACCTCTGCATGTGCATCTTCTTTTGTGTTTTTGCTATCAGTTATTTCTAAGACCAAGGTATGTGAGTGATGCAGGTAAAAATCTTTGACAAAGTAAGAATTAAGAAAATGCGCTATAAAGATATAAATGTAAAATGTGTTTTTGATTGAACAGATTATTGTAGTGTTTCATTCGAACAATTTGTTCCTGAGGGGTGGGGGGGGGCTATATATTTAAAGAGTGTAGTTCATTAGCTAGTAAGGTAGCTCGAAATGTTCTTCAGGCCACGCGTTCCCCGGAGGAAAGAAGCACTGATTGCAATTTTATTGATTTTGACTTACAGATACATGCCTATGAGCAAGGTTTTCAAAAGAAAAGCGTTAAATATGAAGCATTTTCATAGAATTTATAAAATTTACTATAATTACACACAAACTTATGCTAATTATGCTTTAACTGAAATTAATAAGTAATAAATTAGTTATACATTGATCTACACTTATTAAATATTAAATAATGCTGCCTCTATATCATCAAAATTATGATATATTGTTTTTCATGTGGACAAAATTACAGTCGTGTTTAAATCAGATAAGAAGTAAAAACTGGAATATATTTTAGAGTTTTAGCTATAATGTATTTCATTTAAATAAAAGTATATATAAGTAGATCCTTTCGCCCCTACTTTCAGGAAGGGGCAGAGAAAGTTAAAAAGTACCCTCTTTTTTCAAAAATGTTATTATAATGTATTTTTTTTTTCCACGGCCGAAGGCAGGTACAACCTATCTTTCATTCTGCATAGGTGTTTCTAACAGAAAACTAAATATAGATAAACATTCATACACGCAAACATTATACACACATACAAACTATAAACACAATAAACCCAACAATTGTGAAAAATTAGCCAGAGCCAGGAATCGAACCTAGGACCACAGCATACAAGACTCATGCTCTAACCACTGAGCTACCCCGGCCATGATCTGGGTCTGCAATTTCTCACTAATAAATTGCAGACCCAGGTGGCCGGGGTAGCTCAGTGGTTAGAGCATGAGTCTTGTATGCTGTGGTCCTAGGTTCGATTCCTGGCTCTGGCTAATTTTTCACACTTGTTGGGTTTATTGTATTTATAGTTTGTATGCGTGTATAATATTTGTGTGTATGTTTAGACTTGAATGCAGGCGTTATTTATGTGTGTTTTAATAGATAAATATTCTCCAAAATCATGAAAAAGGTTAAAAAATAATATTTAGAAAGCACACATACTTAACACATAAACAATGTGTTTTAAAAAAAGTAGGACAATCTGTAAAAGGTGGTAGAGCACACTACAATTAAGATTTTTGTATAGGAAACCAGGTCGCGATCCATTTATTTAGTGAAAAATATAGGATATAGGAAGTCAAGTCGAATCCAAGTATTTTTAGAGAGCTTTAATAATAATGAAGATATTTTAATGAAATTTTCAGTATACTGTATACGAAATTAGATGTCAAATAAAGTGCTGGAAGTGCACAGTCAGTAATTCAGTCAACGATACCGCGTTTAATGTCAACTACATCCTAAAATATGGAATACTTAGTTCGCATTGTTTGGACGCGGATAAATTCTACCTCTTCTCGTGTTATTTTACATCTGACGCAAAGTAAAGTCTATTGGAAATTTTGCTAAAATTGCTTTATTATTACTAAAGTTAAGAACAAGAATTCGGGATTGTCTTGGAATGAAATCCTATGTATTTCTGATTTAAAAATAGATTCCTGATTTTCTGTACAAAAAATTGTTTGCTGTACTATTCCCTTCCATTTCTTAAGTTTGCCTCCTCATTTTTCAAACACTATATTAATCTAACAGTTTTTTGTTATTTCATTGGTGCATTTTATGTTTTCTAACTCTTATATAAAGTAAACGTTGCTGAAATGAATTATGGTCAACGTAACTATTGATTCTACTCTTCGAGGGAAAAAAATGATTATTACTTCATTAGCTAAACTGATTCGATTAGCCGGTGATTCAAGTAACCAGCGACCACCATTATCAACAATTCAAACCTCTCCTCCCCATTGAGCAGAATTCTGGCTGCGCCACTGATGCGTACAAGAATATTAAAAAAAAAACTGCATTGAGATCAAACTCGTTAATTTAATGAAAATTTTGACTTAAAATTAGAAACAACTTATTATCAAGGTTATTATTTAGTAATGCCATTGATCAATGGAGCCAACTTTTGAAATATATTGTATGGGCCCAAATTTTTTAAGCAAAATAGCACGGCACGTTTTATTATTTGCTTATGTTATTCGTGAATTCTTTTGCATAATAACGTTAATATTTACTATAATATCATAAATATCAATACAAATTAAAAACACAAGAAGCAAAGCATTTCAGTCATTTATGAGCTTTATAATTATCAGGATTAGGACACTAAAATATAGATAATGTTCACTCACTGATTTATACTCACTGATCAAAAGGGGTATAGTGGAGGGCATACGAAGTTACTCGCCGTATACATTTTAGAATCTTTTTTTTTTTTTTTTTTTTTTTTTTTTTTTTAAATGCTCCGTATACATTCTCTTTCTCAATAGCATAGTCATTAAAGTTCACATGATTCTAGCATTTACCTTTCGGTTTACGTACGACAACAATACTGCTGATCAAGTATATAGGAAATTGAACTGTTGAGAGAAATTTAATAATTATATGTGTACTGAAGAACATTTAGTGCTCTTGATGTCTCTGTTACGGATGTCAATGCTATTTTTCAACGTCAACAAAATGAAATTTACATAATGAACAGAGGAAAGTATATTTAACTGAGTAAATTATATCCAAGGCACACAGGACTAACGCCCAGGACTCGAACCTGGGTACTTTGGTTTGCCGTACCAACGCTCTCCCTACTGAGCTATCCCGACGATATCCTGGGCTGGCATATTTCACTCTTATTTGTTGTCCACTAATAGAAAATGAAATTTTGTTTCAGAGATTTAAAAATTTAAATAAATACGTAGTGAAATAAAACAAGGGAAATTAGGTGGGTCAGGGGAGCAAATTATTGGGCGGGCTCGACACTAAAGCCCCACGGGCCCATCACCCAAGTCGGCACCACTGCTATTCATTGCGCCATTGAAATTTTTAAGATGACTAGAAGTTCCGAGAGAGACCCAATTTTAGGCATAATGTCTGGGTGTCCCAATACATCTCTTTAATGTCCCGGTTTTAAACACAGCACTTAAACTATCACTTCTCCAAAATTCATTTTTAAAAAAATGAATGTTTTGATTCTTACCGAATTCCACTTCTCCAACAGCAAAATGTTGAATTGTGTCTATTACGTGTCTATTACAGAAAACTGTCGTGAGAAAAATTTCGTGGTTCCGATAGAACGAATACCATATAGATATAATTTATACATGTCTGAAAAATGTATACAACTGAAACCTGTCTAAAATGTAGAAGTTTTCCGATCACTGTAATTTTATGCAGGTAAAGTAAACTGAATCTATTTATTTTAAGAATGAATAAACGGGAAAATTAGAGAAAATTTTTCTTGAAATCATTAATGTAAACTCTAAATTTGTTTAAAAATTCTAAGAAATGTAAGAATGTGAAAAAGAATATTTTGAGGAGTGGAAGGAAAAGATTAGTTTTTATTTTGAGGGACGAATACATTTAAATAAGCAAAAGACAATTAATGTTTCCTTTAGCTGCAGTAAAAATGATACGTCAGCCTGAGATTCTGACAAGAGACTTACTTCACTTACGCGAAAACATCCAATATTTAGTTTGCATTTTCATATTTTTAAAATGATTTTCTATTTTATTTTTTGCATTGGAAAGTTGATGTCAATCTCTACATAGACCGCATTTTACTTTTTCTTATGTGTTTTCTTTTTTTTTTTTAATCTTTGAAACCGTTACTGAAAACGATGCGTTTTTTATTTAAAATTCAGTGGATACTCCACTGTTTTATTGCATAAAATCCTCAATTTTTAACATGTGCAAAATATGTTTATAAGAACACAATTTTTAAATTCGATACTGTATAAGTTATAGTCCTTTCAAAAGTTGACATATCACATAAAATAGTGTATAAAATCTTGAAAAAAAAAAAGAAATCAGAAGTATTTTAAAGTTTAAAATATATATATATATATATTCTTAAATTTTAATAGTACATTTATAATTTTAAAACTACGATGATTTCTATAGTAGTGGATTGATTTTAAATTTAATTAGCTCCATCAGAATTCAGCAGAAAGAGATTTGATTAAAGAGAACTCACATGGAAAACATTTTTACCTGAAATAATTTTCGCCCAAAATAAATAAATAAAAAAGCTTAAGTTTTACCTTTTTTTCATGGGAAAACAAAAGTATTCTTCAAAATTATTTCTATCACATTTGAAAGGTGCTTATAGAGATGCATCGATTAGTGATTTTGATCCAATAGCGAATATTCGACATCTGTAAACCAGATGCTGAAAATTCGGTAGGCCTAATATTAATGTATTTTAAGATTTAAAAGTATTCAAAAATAAACTTTAAAGTAAATTGTACACCATATTTAACACAAATACTTGTGTTTTGAGTAATGAGTACAACAATGAGTTATTTTACAAGTAAACTTTACACACAAAAATAAAATAAAAAAGCTTTCAGTTTTTTTTTTAAAGAAGAGGATGATCTTAAAAATTATTAATTAATGAAACGTTAAATTCCATAATTCCTTCTCTAAATTAAAATAAATTTATAAGAGCTCCTTTATTTTAATAAATATTCCAAAATTGAAAAGAAATTTTTAAGGACATAGAAGGAAAATTTTACTGTTATATTGTGTTATTTGTCAGAAAGAAACAGTAAGTCAGTAAGAAAAATTCTATTCAATTGGCAACTCGGCAAAAAAAACTTATTGCTCCTTTTGATTTATCAATGAAATTTTTAAATGCACCACAGCGGGCGATCATTTTTAGAAGTTGCAAACATACAGGATTTTTCTAAAATTTTGAAAAAAAAATTTAAGCTTAAATTTGACAATTTCAAAAATAAATTTCTGTCTTTACCAAATAGTTTTTTTTTTTTTTTTTTTTTTTTTTTTTAAATAATAAATGACATTAATTAAAGAGGTTCGAGCAAGAACCTGTTATGTTACATTTTCTCAAAATACAGTTTATTTTTTCGATGAGAGTGTTATGAGATAATATGTCATATGGTAAAGGTAAAATACCTATATTTTAATTAATCTTTAAAATCTGATATATTATTTATTAAAAGTTAATATTTTAATAAAAATAACTTAAATATTATTAATAATTTTTATATTATAAAATTAAATATTGCTAAGTTTTTCTGAGAGAGCTTAGTACTACTCGTTAACTTACTAAATACAAGGTACAAGAACAAAAATAAAATAAAAATTGCAACTAAAAGCTTTCATTTAAATTGTCTCAGAATTTTATTTTTGTTACGTAACATCTTATTTCACTAAGCCCTTCTATTTATTCAGAATATCAAAGATTGATAAGGAAAAATTTACTCACAAAAAGTAGATTCAGAAACATGAAGCAAAGAGCCTCGATCTATGAAGCAGCATGCAGCAATACAAACAAAAATTTCCAAAACTACAGAATTTGTTTGCGCACTGATAATTACGCATGCAAACTTGGAAAAGGGAAATAATCCCACACGCTTACAGCCGCAGGCAAATTGCAAAAAATTCGCCCTACCTTAACCCTCAAAGTAAAGGGTAAGCCCCCCGCGATGATGTTCTCATTTATGACTTTTGCCGTATCTCATCACTCAGACAAGACAATTAATTGATCAGTAATTTGTCAATTCCATCCTGTTTTTTAAATTGGTCATTATTTTGTAAAAGAAAAAACGTTCGGGCACCTGTGCCCCCCACTATCCCCTTCTCTCTCTCACCACAGCAGATGACTTAGTTGAAAGAATACGGAACTGGACATCTGGAACTGATTTTTTCCCTATCACCTCGTGACAAAAAAAGAAAACTCTCGTTCAGATTTAGAGCTTTCAGATAATATTTCACTTTGTTCCTTTTGGAACCCTATAGACTCCGGGTCATATAAGTGTTGCAAAGAATGTAGAAGAGTAATAGGATTTTCTTTGTCTGTTGCTTCTTTTATACCTCACACACACACACATTTACATATGCGTGCGCGCCGTTTTCGTTACATTAGTTCTCAAATCAGAAATATATAGTATTATTTATTGGTATAATCATTCAAATATTTGAAAATCAAAATTTTGACCATATCGCAGTCATAAAATTTTCACGTGAACTTGAAATTCTGGGGTGGGCACTGGAACTACCTGGGGTGGGCACGGCCCACCCGGCCCCCCCACTAGTTACGCCTATGTCTATAGTTATTTTTATATATATAAAAAAAGCATGTGAAAATTTGTGTTTTATAAAAAATTAAAGATTTTTTATACTATCTTTATACTATGTATTTTATACTCATTTTAAAAATGTTTTTACAAGAAAAAAAAATCAATTTATATAGTTTTTTAATGGATGCTTGTTTATCGTTTTAAAATGCTTTCGGATTTCCGACTTTTATAAGAATTTTATTTTTTATTATTGAAACAATACAAGTTTAGTTTCAAAGGTAGGTCACTGAATTTTTAATTAGGCACTATTAATAATATATATTTTATACAGTTCATCTAAGTAATTATTATTATTATTATATAATAAGCTTTTGGGCTAATTTATGTACGTGTTAACTTTCGTGTAGTGCATCAATTTTTGAAAAAATATACACATATTTCTGACTTAAAATTAATAAGAAAATATATATATTTAATTTCTCACAAAGCAAAATTCAAAATAATGGGGTTGTTAAAACTTACTTTATAGTTTTATGAAAGGGGGGGGGGGGTTACATGATTTTTAACACAGCAAGCTTTAAAATTTCTTATTTCCATTACATTCTTAAGTTTTAATTTTCTTACCTATTTTAAAACAATTTTTTTTCAAAATCTCCAACAAACTCAGTAATAAAAAGTGATATTTAAATAAATCTTTGATAAAACAGCGTAAAAAAAAATATGTCGATTGTGATGGAAAAATACGAGACAATTAAATGATAGTTTTGTCATTTGTCAGACATTTTTTACTCCAATAACGAAAAAATCTACTCCCACCAGCTTTTGTTAACAGCTTTCTATAACATCTTTTCTCCCTGGGTTTCTATTGAACATGCTTTTATATAGTACTTGGGTTTGCTCTTGTCTTGGAGACCACTGACCAGGCCCCTACCTACCGGGATTCGACCCAGTTTGACGGGTTTGAGTGCCTGGTCATTGGGGCGAAATTCGCCTGATCGCCCTATTGGGGCGGTCCACAAAGACAAGTACCCAGTTCGGCCAATCAACTGAGTCCGGATTTTTCTGTGTTGTTCACTCCTAAATTTAAATGTTCTGAGATCTGACGCCGCACACCACGTACTCGTCATGACAGTTGAAATGGGGCTGGACAATTTAGTGCCGAAACGTTGGTACTGAACTTAGCTTGAAAAAGGGGAGAGAATTTTGAGGGAAACTAAATAAAGAAATTAACTAGATAATGAAACGACTGAAATGAAAATATAATTAGCCAATAGCTAAGTCGTACCATCGGGGAAAATTTTTGGGCCGAATTGCAAGGCAGACGAAAACGCTGCGGGGGCTGACGGGACTGCGCCTTTCTACCGTACCCCACCTGGTAAAAACTGGCTCCGTGGGCTGTCCCATTAGAGCGGGTCCGGTAGCTTTTGCGGACAATGTCCAATTGCACCTAATAAAGAGGCGAACAGTCAAAAATAAAATGAATAAAAAAACTGCTGCTAAAAAAAAAAACCCTTGTGCTACCAGTTGGGGCCGGCCATTGGCTCGTCCCAACCGGCAGCACGAGGAACTGCAAGGGGAACCTGGAAGAGAAGAATGTTACATTTTAAACTGAACTTATTCTGAATTACACTTTAACTACATTATTGAAATTAATTTACTTTTATTGTGCTAATTGACTTGGCTACCCGTCCATTGGGCCCATGAAAGGTTGTTAAATAATTAACAATTTGTAATTTAAAATATGTACTATTGCCGTTAACTGACTAAACCATAATGTGTTGTTGTTGTTGTTGTTGGTTTGGGGTTTGCTCTTGTCTTGTTACATAACAAGACTAGACTTTCCTTAAACAGAGATCTCTCGTTTTATAATGAGGGTTTTCTGTTCTGTCCACCACATCTGGGGTGCGCAAAAAGATTTTTCAGTAATGAAGAAATAAGTCATTTAATATCAAAAAATGTTGTTCAGGAATGTTAGAAAAATATATCGCTCAATATCAAATGATGATATTCAGCAATGACAGAAAAAGATATCACTTAATGTCAAAAAATGATATTCAGGGATGTTGGAAAATATTGGCCAACATTCACAGATGTCAAAAACTAATATTCACAAATATTATTTTAGGGGGGTCATTTAACGTTGGCCAATATCAAATTTTGATATTGGCCGATATTACATTTTGTTATTGGCCAATATCTTTGTGCTACTTGGGTTGTTAAACAAATGTACAATATCACTATTGTTTTCACACAAAACAAAAGCTATTCCGATACGGGCCAGAAAGTTAAATTTCCAGTATAGTCCAATTAAATTTTCTGTCAACTATTAACGAAAATTTGTTTTAAAGTGTATTTTTCAGAGAGTACACGAAACGCTTTTAAAGACCTCCTGAAATTTGGGCCACGGGTCATTTGCCCCACATGCTTCTGTGTCTGTAATAGTCAAGCTCTATCAGTGTAGTTAACCAGGCTCCAGAGGCTCTACATACCACTATTTTAAAGAAATACTCTACGCTTTTTCTAAGCGCAGAATTTTCTTATATTTTACACGGCGAAAATGATTTTACGAAATTTGTTGGTATCCAGAGCATCTGGACCCCCACCCTGCCTACATCACTAGTGTGATTACTTAATACAAATGGGGAAAAAATCTACCTTATATAGAAGTGCCAACGTGCGCATAAACTAGATACTGATAGATAGATAGATATATACTCACATTCTACTCGTAGATTCCCCCCCCCCCCACTTGCTTTTATTTATTTTTTCATTTTTTCAATTCGTGAATTCTACATACTTGGATTTACATTTTTGTATTGTATTATAATTATTTATTCATACATATTGTCGATTTTCATGTGATTTTAGTTATTATTAGCAAAAAGTTTTATTATATAAATAAGGTAGATGTGCCAGTAATGGACATACTTCAAAGTTTTTAGTTTGTAAAAAAATAACCAATAAAAATTCAGTTTTTATTAATTTTTTCCACAACTCTCCCTTGCATGTTTTATATATCTACAACACTACAACAACCCGAGTTATTGACAAACTTAATCAAACCAACCAGGAAGCAGAAAATAATGTTTCACAGTTCCTCTATTTTTCGGTGAAAATTTTGAAATTGGTTTTATTTTCTTAATTTAAATATTAATTATTTTCTTTCAAAAATTGCATATAATTTTGTTTTAGTAGAAATTGAAAACTTTGAATTTTACATACTAATGGCCATTTACAAACTTTCATTTATTTTTAAGGTTTAGGACCAGTGTCCATTACTGGAATGCTTAATTAGTCAATTTCAAGTAATGGACTCCCCATGTGGACATTACTAAAAGTTCAATTCAAGTAACGTCCATAGTTTATAAAATATTTTGATTTAACTAAATAATTAAATTAAGTTTTTAAATTGAGCTTACCAGAATGTAATAAGATTATATATATATATATATATAGCTGCTTTTAATTAATTTCATGTGGTTAATAATTTTTTTAATATTAAGCCAGATTTTTTTAAATCGCTTAAACTCTGCCTTGCATATTTTATAATCTGGCAATCAGTCAACGAAATCAGGAAGCAGAGAATAATATTCAAGGACGTAGGGAAATGAGAGGATCGTGGATTCAAGCCCTCCCCATTCAGATAAATATAATGTTTTCAGTCACACAAATTATTAAAAATCTATTATTTTTTGTCTCAACTCAAAAGGTTAATTATTCATCTCTGAAAGGAAAAAAAAACCTCTGAGCATTAAAACATACTATAAATATTAATTAAATTTATTATGAAGTTAGTAAATCTACAGATCAGGGGTTTCAAACGTTAGTTCTGCAGTTTTTTCTTTAAAAAAAAAAAAAAAAATATTTTATTTAGTATTTAAAACATGCGATTTGGAGTTCCATTTCTTTCATGATTGTATTATTATTAATAGCTACAGGTAATATGTCAAGCAGTTTCAGGAAATTTAACTGTTGTAATGGGAATAGTAATGGGAAATACGATTTCACGCACTGATATTCCAAGAAATATTCTTCCGTTTTTTTAATCAACTCGCCCTTAAATTCCTCATTGCCTCAATAATTCTGTAATTCTCTGAAATTCAGTACTTCAAATCTTCTATCTAAAATAATTAAAATGTAGATCTTGTGATAATGACAATAATTAATTTAATCAATCAATTATTCTCATAAGCATTTTACTAATTATTGATATCCTAATTGTTAAATTTATTTGAAAATGACTATTTTGTTTCATTAGTATACTTTCATTAAGTTCTGGTTCTAAATACTATCATAAAAAATAATTATCTAATACTTTTTGTAGTGTGTCTATTACTGGAACATTGGGTGTCGATTTCTGGAATTTTGGATGTTTTGATTTATTTTTATAATTACAATTATATTTTGATTCACTATGTTAAATATGACAATGAGATTGGTTAAATATTGTTGATAGATAAATATAATATTAAAAAAAAAAAAAGCTGAAATATAAAAATTATAACTACAATTAAAAAAAAATAAATCCTTAAGGATGGCCATTACTGGCACGTTTACCCTTAAAATTATCACTTACAACTTTTATACTTTTATATATATATATAAATATATAAATCAATGAATGTAATGTAAATATTAAAAAAAAAAAACTATAATACTATAGATATTCTATAATAATAATAATTTTTTTTTTTACCATAAAAATACATAAAAAGAAAAACTCCACAACTACTTCGCTAAAAAGAGTTGTGTCTTTCATCAGGATCAAAATTCAATACTAGTACAGGATACACAAGTATAGCAAGCACTGGTAAAAAGGACAAGAAAAGACACGAGTATAGGTGGCACTGACGTCGGTCAGATTAAAAAAAAAAAAGCGCTTAGGGAACACCGGAAAAAGTAAAGGATAAAAGGATTAAAGAAAATAACGGGTAGACAGAAAGGGATTATTCTAAATACTATATTTAGTAAAGCGCAGCATCGTGGTCATTTACTGAATAAAATAAAATAATTTTCTGACGCATCAGTTTATGCATCTGCCGTGCTATTTTCCCAGTGTGCCGTGATATTTCCTGAGTGTGTTGTGCTATCTCCTTTTCCTTCTTCTCTCTAGATGCCGTATCCGATTCGATCCGAGGATCCAGTTCGAGCCAAATTTAGAATTGCTGTCGGTCAGATTGCGGTTATACCCCAAAAAGTTTCACATGAAATTAAACAATTCTCAATAGTAGAAATAAGTAATGAATGTTTCTAGAATAAAATATTAGATTCTAAAAACATAATAAAATCATTTTACTGTATAATACTTTTTTTTTTTTTTTTTTTTTTGTTAGTAGAGTTCTTAGAAGCTATTTTTTTCAAAACTGAGAAGAAAAGCTTTATTTACTTTCATATGGAAAAATGAAAAATTCCTTCGGAAAACTATTGTTTTAATATTTTTTGCACTCAAAAATTTATTATGCACTAGCTAACCCGCCCGGCGTTGCCCGGGCCCGAGATAATTACAATCTCAGAGAAAGGCGTTAACCCCCTCCCTCCCCATACCCGCAAATATAATGAATAATTTGTTCAAGAGAACCACCGTCACCTACATTAACGCGATGATAAAAAAAATAATTACATTTTTCTGATAATTAGAACATAACAAAGACGCTACGCTAAAATAGCCGGCAGACGACACCCCTTCCCGACCTCAATTTCAAATCTATATCTTAATTAGTTACCAAAATTTTTGTTCATTAGTAAAAATTGGCAATTATTCCCTTTCATTTTCGCAAACTAAATGGAGGGATCGGCCAGAGAAACAGATCTCTTTGTAGTTCAGTTTTTAATGAAAGCAGATCCCTGTCTGAAACTTTCTCGGATTGTTTTCACTGGCGCCGGCAGATTTTTGGCAGTTTTTTGCATAAATTAAAAAAATTATCAACCGATTTTTTTTAAAATCACATAGTCAGATGCAGAATATTTTTTTTACATATGCTCAGAAATTTTCAAATTGATATCTCAATTAGTTTTCTTAAAATTCGCTAATTAGTAAAATAATTTCGAATTCGTTCATTTCCGCTTTCAAATCCAATACACCAGTTCGTTTCTTTCGCCATTTTGATTTAAAATATGTCATTTTAGAAGCTATGGTTAATGAGAATCTAATTAATATCTAGGCTAATTATCAAAATATTAAAATTCTGAGGGTCAGGTGCACCAAGAGAGGGTTTGGACTACCTAAATCTAAATTTACAGACTTCTAGGTGCGCTAAATTTTTCTAGCCATCGCCAACAGACACACACACACACACACACAGAGCGAAACTTTATTTTATTAGTATAGATAGATATAGATTTGTGATAATTTACACTTTTTGAGAGGTCCTGAATACGACTTGAATATTTTCGGAAAAAGTCTCTCTGCTTGACACAAATTTGTGTGGGCGTTCTAACTCAAGAACGGAATTTTATTAAATTTTATATTCAGTTAGATTTTGGCATAAATTGGAGGCAATACGATTTTAGAGTATTTTCCGAATATTTCAGCTAAAATTAAAATGCGGGTTTGCAGACAGGCAGATGGATTAGCTGACAATGGGATAAACCACCGTTACTCACGGGAAAAGAAAACAAGTGGGTAAGTGTGATCGAAGATAGCTCAAAGGGTTTCGTTTAATATTCCTTTTAAAATACTTTATCCTTTCTTTAATAAATTCAAATAAATATCATTTAGCAACAACAACAAAAAAAGTCATGTTTTTATAAAGTAAAAATTTACCGGTCTATTTTTTCGTTTTTTCGAATATGTAAACCAGCCGAATAGCGGGCGAAGCCTGCTATTATATTCTGTCATAATAATATCCGTCATACGGACTAAATGCAATATTTAAAAAAATAATTTCAAAATTAAACAAATTGTACACCTTCAAAATGTTAAAATATGCGAATATTTCCATAATCGGATTTTTATCACGATTCAATATGTTTCTCAAACTCATACATTTACCATTCTCTACTCATATTGATACTCGCTTAGTATTATTCTCAAACACTTGAAAAATTCGTTAAACTTCCAATAGGACGTCAGATTTTCTTTTTAATTATCTAATGACGTGATATTAATCTGCTTTGTGTACATACACATACTCATACTTCTTGTATTATTGAGAAATCTTAGACATTTTCCGTTTTATTACCACTATGACGTCAATCAATTTTATTTCATATTTATCTTTTTTCAATTGGTGAAACTTTTTATTTCATTTTCATTTTTCACGTGGAAATCGTCTGATAGAAAATTAATTATTGTAGAAAGAATTTCATTGTGGATTTTAAATTTTTGGCATCTGCTATAACGAAAAATGTTTAAATTTAATTGGAAAAGGCTGTTAGAATTTTGTTTTTTTTATCTCTATTTATTAAAATAATACGAATTTTTCTAATTTTAATATTTTGAGCTCTTCACAACTGGTATTCATCTATATACACAAAGTTTCAACTCTATAAGTTATATAGTTTTTAAGACTGGCTCTGTGACGGACAGACAACGGAGCGGGAGTAATAGGGTTTCGTGAGATGAACGAAACCCTAAATAGAAGTAGTTCTAAGTTCGTAAAACATTATTTGCTATTAAAAAAATGTTTACGATAATTTGACGGTAAATTCCCGATATGAAAATTTCGTGCCTATCCAATCATATGTAAAAATTCAGTTTTCAGACGAACAAAATTGATAAAACTTTTCAACGGAAAATATTAGTTTTATTTGTTCTTCTGTTCAAAACTTATTTTAAACGAGAAATTCAGAATTCACAGAGGCAGAGCTCCCCGGGCGAAAAAAAGGAAGACATTTTTTTTTTAATTTTAAATTCTTCAAACGATATGTATATATATATAATATATATTTATGGGACCAAATTAGGTTCGTTTGAAACATTTTTCTTTTCTTCTCTCTTTCGAGAAGCATAAAGACGGATTTTTATTTTGCTCCCATCGTTAGAATGTGAGTACAATTTTCTATTTTTTCTGGTTTTCTTTTGCTTTCAATTATTTTATTCATTTAATGCATTATATCGGCAGTAATAGACAATTATTGGCAAATTTGCCAGTCTATTATATGAAAGAATGCATTTTTCAACAATATGTGGTGATATCGCGACTGACGATTAAACATCCAGCTATAGGTGCAGATTCACGGTCGCCAGTCGCCACGTGGCGACTAAATTTTTTGCTGTGGCCACTAACTTTCGGTGTTTAAGTCGCCATGTGATTTAAAAGTAATCAATTTCTGGTATTTCCAGTCCCCATCGTGAAATGTTGATATTTATTTTAAAGATTAAGACCAAAACACATAACAAACATTATTGTTATCTTTTAATAACATTTCAGAATGATCTGTTTCACACAGCAAACTATTAAATATATTCGAATAGCAATGTTATTCGTAACAGTTGGAATCTGATAATTTTATTTTACATAGACTGTGATTTAATTATACAAATGTTTGAAGTGTGTTTTGATTTTTATAGTGCAAAATATTCTCACAAATTCAGATTTTCTTTCATATGTACTTTTGTCTGGCAAAATCAAAATAAGAAATATTGTTTTTCTGCTATTCCCCGCTATCATAATTGCTTAGCTTATACATATTTTTTTTTTAAACCGTATCTTGCCCAACTTTATCTTCTGACTGTACATGATTTAAGATTTAATTAATATTCAAATTTTGTTGTATACGTGTTTATATTAAATAAATTACTTTACACTTTTAATTAATTAATTATTATTATTTTTTTCCGTTATATAAACATTATTGTTTTTATGCGTTTGTTTTACAATTGCGGCCACTGGATTTTTGGGGTTTAGGAGGAGCCAGTGACTCCTTCCAAATGTTGGGAATCTGCACCTATAACATCCACATGCTTTTTTTTTTTTTCCCTATTGTTATTTGATATCTATATTACATTTGTTATTCCGATTTATACGTAGGTTATATTTATTTAAATTTTATCTAGCTTCATATGTCATTAAATATGTTTTTGTTCTTTATCATATTGAAATCTCATAATCGGTTTCATTCATTATGATATTTTGCAATTTTTTTGCGACAAATATGTGAATCATTATTATATGATGTCTCTAAGTTGGAGTTTTGGTCCTTTATTGTTCAAATATATTAGCTTTTGATTTCTAGTAGGTATTCTATATAATAATCAATTACATGCCATCTTTAAATCAAAGATTTGGTCAGATTTAGTATAAAAACTTGTTCGTCGTCTTTTGATTTCAAAGGTATTATATTTATATAAAAATACATCGTTATCCAGTTCATATCGTTAGAGTAATATTCGTAAGTGAAGAATTTCTATTGTCTTATTTCTTTTATTGGGTTTATTTTTACTGATTTTTCTATTTCTATAGGTTATATTTATTTAAATTTTATCTAACTTCATATGTCATTAAATATGTTTTTGTTCTTTATTATATTGAAATTTCATAATCGGTTTCTTTCATTATGATCTTTTGATATTTTTCTGCGACAAATATGTGAATCATTATTATATATGACGTCTCTAAATTGGAGTTTTGGTCATTTATTGTTCAAATATATTAGCTTTTGATTTCTAGTAGGTATTCTATATAATAATCAATAAATCAATTACATGTCATCTTTAAATCAAAGATTTGGTCAGATTTAGTACAAAAACTTGTTTGTTGTCTTTTGATTTCAAAGGTATTATATTTATATAAAAATATATCGTTATCCAGTTCATATCGTTAGAGTAATATTCGTAAGTGAAGATTTTCTATTGTCTTATTTCTTTTATTGGGTTTATTTTTAATGATATTTCTATTTTTCTATTTCAATAGGTTATATTTATTTAAATTTTATCTAACTTCATATGTCATTAAATATGTTTTTGTTCATTATTATATTGAAATTTCATAACCTGTTTCATTCATTATGATGTTTTGATATTTTTCAGCGACAAATATGTGAATCATTATTATATGACGTCTCTAAATTGGAGTTTTGGTCATTTATTGTTCAAATATATTAGCTTTTGATTTCTAGTAGGTATTCTATATAATAATCAATTACATGCCATCTTTAAATTAAAGATTTGGTCAGATTTAGTACAAAAACTTGTTCGTTGTCTTTTGATTTCAAAGGTATTATCTACTATATATATAAAACACAAACGGAAATTTCGTTCCGTTCCTTTATAACTCAAGTTCTGCCGAATGGATTTTGATGGAACTTACACAGTTCGATAGATAATTTTTCAGGGGAGGTTTTAGTATATAACACAACGTTCTACGTACATTAGTTATAGAATTATGATAGAAAGTTATGTTATTTTGGCCGAAAAGGTTACCATTGTTAATTTTTTGGCGATCATTATTCTTGCAGAAAGAATTGAAAAGGCTAAGCATCTCGAAAAATAAAAGAAAAAACTGTTGCTAATTTTATTTAAAAAAAGAAAGAAAGAGAAAGAAAAACAGTTTTGATGAGAGATAATATTATAAAACGAAAATATTTAACTTAAACATGATTGGGAAAGTTCGTAATGCTTAAAAAATTATTCAATGGGAAGATTTCTATTGAAACAATATTTGGCGAGTTATCTTTTGTTTTTGGTGATTTTGATTCTACTTTTGACTCTAAACAATTTGATTTTAAGCCTAAAGGTGTTTTTTTTTTGTTGCAGAAAGAATTAAAATGGCTATATATCTCAAAAAATAAAAGAAAAAACTGTTACTAATTTTATTTAAAAAAAAGAAAGAAATAGAAAGAAAAGAAAAACAGTTTTGATGAGAGATAATATTATAAAACGAAAATATTTAATTTAAACATGATTGAGAAAGTTCGTAATGCTTAAAAATTTATTCTGATGCAAGACTGATATTGAAACAATTTTGGCCGATTTATCTTTTGTTTTTGGCGATTTTGATTCTACTTTTGTCCTCAAACAATTTGATTTTCAGACAAAAGGTTTTTTTTCCAAGTGTACGACAACATTTTTAAAGGGTTTTTTTTTGTGGGGGGGAGTACTTTTCGGTTAGCCGGGCGCCAGTGATATATATACATGTAAATATACACACACATATATATATACATATATCTACACATATATACATACATATATATACACTTATATGTATGAATATTGTATAGATATGTATATACATATATATTTACCGGGTGTCCTAAAAAGGACTGACTGATTTTAAAATTCAATAACTTCTAAACGTTGACGGATATATGAAAAATTGTTGCAGGAGAGTAATGTAAGATGTCAGGAGTTTTTTTACTGCAATTTTTGATATTAGTTAAAATTATCAGCAATAGATGGCGCTGTGAGCGATAAGAGTGCAATCCAGGAAAAAACTAAAATCATCCATTCCTTCACATCCACTTTGGGTGATTTCTACTTTTGTCTCGATTGGATGTCTATTGCTCGCAGCACCCTCTATTGCTGATAATTCGAACTAAAATCAGGAAGCGCTATAAAAAAACTCATGACATCACACATTACTCTCCTGCAAGAATGTTTTATATATCTGTCACCGTTTGGAAGTTATTGAATTTTAAAATCAGTCAGTCCTTTTTAGGACACCCGGTATATATGTACATATATCACTGGCGCCCGGCTAACCGAAAAGTACCCTTTTTTTTCAAATGTAAATTATATTAATAGCAATATACTTCTATTTACTTCTACCTTATATATGAAGTTTCGTTCCGGCTGCTTATAACTCGAGTTCTAATGAATGGATTTTCACAGAGCTTGAACTGTTAGATATGTAATTTTTCAGGGAAGGTTGTTTCAGGTATTGTATAACATATTGCATACATAACTAGTATTTATATAAAAATACATCGTTATCCAGTTCATATGGTTAGAGTAATATTCGTAAGTGAAGATTTTCTATTGTCTTATTTCTTTTATTGGGTTTATTTTTAATGATTTTTCTATTTTTTTCCATTAACTATGAGAATATATTTATTATGAATTGATATCTATTATTTTCTATTAACTATTATTACCTATAATTATCTATTGGTATTGATATAGCATTTTCTTATGTAGAATTCAGGATTAATCCATTTTTAATTTTCCATTATTTTCATACATGCTGTCTTAGTTGGTTGGGAAATTTTAATATAGAAATTTCTGCTTAATCACTTTCTATAATCAAACAGAAATCACTTGCAACTTCCTTATATTGTGGAATATTGCCCTTGATATATAAAGTATTTTCACAATATAAATTTCCATTTTCTTATTGTAATGTTCTTATCTTCTGTTTTTGGATTTTTTTCTCCTCCTTTTTTATTAATTAGTGAATTTAGAAATATTGAATTGATGTTATTTTCTAACGTATTCTAAGAAGTGGTTAATTTCTAATAGTGTCATTTATCTTGTGATTTAATAGTTAGTTTATTTGCAATTTTATATTCGGTGGGCCGAACCGAGACTGTTGACCCCCCGAAATTAGGGTGCACAAGCACACGACCCAATCGATGGGTGCTTGAATAAGACTTTGTTTATGGGTAGTAGGTCGTTTTCAGCATATTGCAACTACTCTCACCGTTAATTCTAGTAAAGATTTTGATAATAAATAAATCCTTTTAATAATTTAAAATTAAAATTAAAAATTAAAATTTTCCAGCTCTTTTTTTTCCAATTGTAAATCTAATGCTTAAAGCTATGTTGGCCCTGATAACTTCGTTTTCCAGCCTAACATTTATAATTTCCATAGTTCAAATTTGTACCATCTTTAAGATTAAAATTACTCAGTAAATGCTTCTTACAGGCGTTTGTGGTTAATGATGCACCTGGGTCTCGGTCAGGCCTGGTGTCGTCATAGAACTCCAGACATCATGCAATAGCTAAGTAATCAATAAAGTGATTTTACTCTACCACAATAACACTTTTGCCCTCTGCTGGGAATAATGCAAATGATCCATTTAAAAAGCGAGGCAGCGATAAATTCATGGCCCTTTACCTTGAATTAACTGTTAGCATCGTCACCCGCGCGCCTGCAGAAATGTGATTATCATCGGGATATCTCGGGACTTCTGGGCCTGACTTTACGAAAATGAACCTTCGGGACTACAAAAGATAATAAAGTTCAAGTCCAAAACAGAACTCTTGCTTCTTTGCTTTATTTCTGTCACGACTACTATATTAAAATATCGATACTGTTAGAGAAAAGTCTAGAAGCAGCGGTTACATTACACACACACACGTATATTTATATCTATACTAATAAAATAAAGTTTCACTCTGTGCGTGTGTGTGTCTGTTGGCGATGGCTAGGAAAATCTAGCCCACCTATAGAAGCCTGAAAATTTAGATTTAGGTAGTCCAAACCCTCTACTGGTGCACCTGAGCCTTAGAATTTTAATATTTTGAAAATTAGAGTAGTTATTAATTAAAAACTGATCAAAGATCACAAGTAAAAAATCACTCTTCCGAAATCCCCGCGCCATGCTCAGAAGCCCTTAACGCGATCTCCGTTAATAGAAGAAACAAAGCACGAGAAATTACGTTTCTTTTTTAAGTTTTTCTAAATTCGCGATGGGCGAATAACTAAAAATACGGAAAAACCGTCTACATATTCTCGAAGGACGTACTTCTATGTCTCGAACGATCCGGTTGGTTTGAAAAAATTTCACATTTAATCCTTAAAAAAAAAAATAATCAAGAAGCATCGAATTCATGTTTTTTATTTTTTCCGGTTTTCCGAGCCTTGCATCCACCGGACTACAAGAGATACAGAAAAAAGAAGGTAACCAACTTAAAGAACTAACTTTGCCCTCTTTAAAGCCACCTTTGGTTTTAAAAAATACGAAAGTTAACCCTTCAAAAAAGTATATTTTCTGTATGCCGTTTCGCGATTTTTGCGATTTTGGCAATTTTTAAAAATTTGCATCGACGGTTCAGAGCAAGGTATGTAAAACTAAAAATACCAGACAATATTTATATTTATTCTTTTTTCGACATCTGTATGTTTTCTTGAAAAATACGAATATTAACACTTCAAAAAAAATTCGCGCGCAGAACTCACTTTGGCGAATTCCGATTTTCTGCGATATATAAAAACTGGCATCGGCTTTCTAAAATAACCAAACAAAAATCAAACACACCTAAAGACATCTACGTTCTTTCGAGTTTAGACAGAAACCTTTAGTTCGATTTTTCCTATCCTTAAAAAAACGAATCGGCGTTTATAAACAAGATACGAAAATCTAAAAATACCGCGCCTAATCTACATTTCTTTGTTTTTTAAAATCTGGTATCCGTTTTGAAAAATTTTAATTTTAACCCTCCGAAAAAATCATTTCCAAAAATCATTCATGTGATTATCGTTTTTCGGCCCAGGTTTAAAAATCGGCATCGACTCGGGAAATGTGAATACGGACAAACAGTAGACTCCAGATCATAGAGACGTTCATTTTCTTCAAAACGCACCGTTGGCTTTTAAAAAATATTTACATTAACCCTTAAGAAACCGATCATTTACGTAACCCACTTTCGTGATTTCCGCTATTTTGGCAATGTTTACCCGTGGTTAAATTTCAATTCTACTAGGAAATTTGGTTGGGTCGAGTGTTCTGAAAGGCCTCTTCCAGAACAGATTGCGCCCCCTGGCGGTGCAAGGTGGAACTACAGGCGTAACTATCTCTGGTTCTATGGGCCCGATTATGACGGGGTTTGGCTCATTCGACTTGATTTCGATAGCTTTACCGATTTCAGTCATATTCGTAAGAACAGATTGTTAATATCTCGGGCTCGGGTAACGCCGGGCGGGTTAGCTAGTGTATTAATAAAGTTTCGCTTTGCGTGTGTGTGTGTTTGTGTCTGTCTGTTGGCGATGGCTATCGAAATCTATCGCAAGTAGATGTCTGAAAATTTGTATGAGGATAGTCTAAGGCAGGTCCTAAGGTATTTGAGGTTCCGATTTTTATTTTTTTTATAATTAGCCGAGATATTAATTAAAAATCAAAAAGCGTTTTTTCCCTTCCCCCAAATCGGCGGAGGCGCGCCCGCGTACGCCCAGTCCTTGCTTTTCTGAACGCATAGAAACGAAGAAACAAATGCTGTTTAATTTGGGCGTTTGCCTTAGCGTCCATCGAATGTACCGTTCGTGATACAGATAAAGTTGAGACCTTCTTCTTTTCAACTGTGTAATAGGTTTCAAAAATGCGAATTTTAACCCTCTGAAGAATTTGCGACCGCAGGCCACTTCGCGCCTCTCGGAGACGATCTTTTTTCTACTCTAAAAGTAACTAAACGTCCGTATTTTGACACAATCTTTTTAGAGGATCTCAGCAGACTAGATTTACACCACCTACAAAACGTTCGGACGTGTAGAAGTATTAAAAAATAAATAAATAAAATCTCAGAAACTTCCGATGAAAACGGCAAAACGCGGGCTGTTTCGCCGCGGTTTCAGCTCATATTTCCCCGCGAAATTTTAAAGAGAGTTTGGATACAGTTATATTTATAACCGATTAAAATTTCAGAGAGTTTGGACGATGAGAACTATTTTTTGTTGTTGTTATGTTAAAAAACCCGATCGGGATAGAAAAAAAAAAAAAAAAACGAGAAAAAAAACCCTTTTTTTTTTTACTATTAGATAACAATATTTTTTCACGAAATTTTTACATGGACTGCTAAACCGTTATATTTATAACCATAAAAATTTCAAAAAATTTGGACAAGAACTTTTTTTTCCTTTTTCTTTAAACTATGAAACGACCCTACGTGAAAAAACAAGAAAATATCTTCTTTGAAAATGCCTAGCGCTTTTACCACTAAATATCAATATTTTATCGCAAATTTTTCATTAAAAAATATAAATTCGTACAAAATCGGGTTAAAGATATAAAATGATGCAAATTGGAGGTTTATTTAAGGTTATTATCACGGCTACGGGCAACGCTGGGCAGATGATATAAAAAGACACTCATTTGGAAAATATTTATTGATGTTTTAACAGTTTAAAAGCAACATTTAACATTTTACTTCCAATGACAGCGCCTTAATATTGTTGATTTTTTAAAAGTATGCTTTGTAAAAATTTTGTATCGAAAATATGACACTTTACTTTGTTAAAGCAGATGAGTAGAATAAATATTGATTTTTAGCATTCGACAGGGTCAATTTTTTCTAAGTTGTTTAGGAAATGTATTTACTGGCCTCTCTCATTGATTTTTGTTTGAAGGTTGTTTAAACGTGTTTTAAAAGATTAAAAGCATAAGTTTATTTAACAATTTTAATGTAAGGTGACCGCACCAGTAAAAAAAGACCAGTGGAAATTTCTTCAAAGTTATTTTTTTTTCTTCTAATGAAATTACTGACATATTTTTCTGCAGACTTACCTAAATATTAAGGTATGAAGGTTTCATAATCCGAAAACATTATGTCATTTTCTTTTTGATAATTTAATTATTATTTACAGTATTAGTTAGAAAATGAGATTGCACCAATTATTTACTATTTCTTTTTCTGGAACAATCAGAATACGAATTTTCGCATTGAAAACTGCTGCTGAAAGACATGCATATCGGGTGATTTAAAAGTTAGGAAACATTTCAAAACGTAATACACAAATTAATAAAAATAGAAAAGTGAAAATATTAACAAAATTTTCCACGCTAACCTTCAAGCAGATCTTAAGTTGTAACTATAATTTACAAAAAGACATTCCTTTGCGGATGTTAAATAGTATTTTCTAACGACCAAAATTAGAATATATATACCCATTAATTCTTGCTTTCTGCAGTTTTTATATTTCACTGGTCAATCATCAGTGCCTTGTCAATTATTAGTACTGTTCCTATTTCAATTACATCAATTTGATTTTCTTTTGAAAAAAAAATCATATTGATGTAATTGAAATAGTACATTGAAATTTCCTAAATAAACCCGAGTTTCGGATTTAGTATATCATATTTAAAACAATCTTCAAACAAAAATTAATCAGAATAGGGAAAATACAGAACTTAAGTTAAAACAATCAAAATACAGTAAACTCTGTCTAAAGCGGACTTTGTGTAAGACGAAAATCTGCTTAATGCGAAAAATTTGTAAAGTCCGCAGAACGATTTTTAATATAGTAAATTTGTCTACGACAGAAAATTTTCTCGTTCTCGATCGATTCCGCTTTAGGCAGAGTTTACTGCATCTTAGATTAAAAAAAAAGGGAGGATTAAAAAGCAATGTTTATTTACCCATCTCAGTTGTCTTATAAATATTAAGATTTACATAAAAAAAAAACTAATTCAGAGCTTTAAATGACAAAATCTTATAAAGCGTACGCAGTCCAGTCCACTTATTCGTTTTATATCTAAAGCAAAAAACACATTTCATTTTGCGTTTGCATTATAAGCTCAAAATATAAGTACAATGATTGCCCGGATATAATTATATTTACGCGAAATACACTCAAAATCTTAAAGACTATTGTATGCGTAGTATATTTATATGCACTACAAATCGATAAACCCCAAGCAGAGGAAGGTCGAATGAATGGCAAAATACTGCAATGGTTGAAAGGCGGCAAAGGTAGCTGAAATCTAATCGATACCCCGTGAAAACCCATTTGTAATGCATTTTGATGAGAAATATAGAAAATATGATCAAATTTCAGGTTCTAAAGCAATTGATAGTCTTCAAAAGAGGATAAATACAGTATAAAATGTAATTTAAGAATTTTTTTTTTAAAGAAACCTAAGTAGAGATATTGAAAAAGAAAAAAACATAATCGAGTGAACAATAATGATTAGCTATGGCGCAGCCAGGATTTCGTCTAAAATAATAATAATAATAATAATAATAATAATAATAATAGCAAGTAAGAAAAATAATATATCACGCACAAATTATGATATTTAAACAACCCTGTGCATGAATTTTTTTATATTCTATAAACATCTCTTAGTATGATAAAATAGTATAATTCAGCTAGAAAATGCATTTCATACATAACAGTTCAAATCACATTAAGCAATTTGCATCCATAGACGGTAATGCTTACAAATTCTTTTGTGCAGCCCTGTATACGATCTATAGCATTTATACACATCTCGCAATATTCTAACATTTAGTTTAGTTTAAAAAGGCATACCACAACTGAAAACGCACTTCCAGAAATTATTGCTCGTAAGCAGTTCGGGTCGGGTCAGGCCGGGCCGGGTTGACGTTAAATGTTTCGAGTTCGGTTTAGGATTTGGCTCTTTCGGGTCGGGTTATAATTGATCCGATTTTTCAAAAGGAACTCCTGAATATTTTTCAAATGTAAAATTATATGTTTGAATATTAACAAATGCATTTGTGTTCATTTTTGCATATAAAAGATAAAATTAAAATTAGAGATATGATTATAGACTATTTTTCCATAACTGCATTAAAATATGGATTAATTTCCTTTCACTTCGGGTTCGAGTTTGAATATTTGGGGTTCGGGTCGGGTTTTGGGTTGACTTTAAGTAGAAATTTCAGGTTCGGGTCCGGTACAACCCGACCGGTGCGTATTTAAAAGAGTACTTATGAAAATATCTTTTTTTTCCCCTTTGAAAGTTTATTAAATATTTTTAAAATAAATATTTATAAATCCTGAAAACAAGTTAATATTTATTCTGTTCTGTACTCGAAAATTAAAAAGAGACATATCAAATGTTGAAACGTGACTAAATTTTGAAACTTGAATTTCTTAAAATTAATATATATTTTATTTTAAATACTTATATTTGAAAAGAACTATATAAATAAATATGCGTACATTTCAAGGAAAAAAAGATCAGAAAAAATATTTAGAAATTAAAAAATAAATAAAATTTTGTGCCACGTACCACCTTAAAATAAAGTATTTTTCTTTTTAAATTTTAAAAAAGGAAATAAATTAGTAATTAATTGTTAAAAATTTCCATTGGATGATTCAGCTACTCCAAAAATATCCTAACAGTTAACACTGAAGCATACTTGAAGAAATCCACGTTCCATTTAGAAAGACACGTTCAAGTACCTAATGTCTTAAAGAGAAACATAGCAATAAAAAAATCCGAGAAAATAGCATCGATTAGCAGTGTCTCTTACACGTCTTCAAATGTCATAAGCGACGTCAGAGTATGAAAAGGTGCTTGCACTGCAATATCAGGATTCAACTTTTGTTTAATATGTAACAAGTTAAAGTCATCATGTGGATCTAAATAAGGTTAAAAATATATAAATAACCGTATATTCTGGCGTATAACGCGCACTTTTTAAACAGTAAAATTCGTAAAATTTCACAGGGGCATCTCTTACGCTGGGTATAAAAATGAAAACTTAACAAGTGGGTAAGTGTGATCGAAGATAGCTTAAAGGGTTTCGTTTAATATTCCTTTCAAAACATTTTATCCTTTCTTTATTAAATCCAAATAAATTTCATTTAGCAACAAAAAAAAAGTCATGTTTTTTATAATGTAAAAATTTACCGGTCTATTTTTTCGTTTTTTCGAATATCTAAACCAGCCCGATAGCGGGTGAAGCCCGCTATTATATTCTGTCATAATAATATCTGTCATGCGGACTAAATGCGATATTTAAAAAAATAATTTCAAAATTAAACATGTTGTACACCTTCAAAATTTTAAAATATGCGAATATTTCCATAATCGGATTTTTATCATAATTCAATATGTTTCTCAAACTCATATTTTACTATTCTCTATTACTCATATTGATACTCGCTTTGTATTATTCTCAAACATTTGAAAAATTCGTTAAACTTCCAATATGACGTCAGATTTTCTTTTTAATTCTCTAATGACGTGATATTAATCTGCTTTGTGTACATACACATACTCATACTCCTTGTATTATTGAGAAATCTTTGAAAATTTCAGTTTTACTACCACTATGACGTCAATCATTTTTATTTCATATTAATATTTTTTTTAATTGGTGAAACTTATTATTTCCTTTTTATTTTTCACGTGGAAATCGTTCAATAGAAAATTAATTATTGTAGCAAGAATTTCATTGTGGATTTTTAATGTTTGGCAACTGCTTTAACGAAAAATGTTTAAATTTAATAGGAAAAAGCTGTTAGAATTTTGGTTTTTTATCTCTATTTATTAAAATAATACGATTTTTTCAAATTTTAATATTTTAAGCTTCATAGATGGTATTCAGCTAGATATACACAAAGTTTCAGCTCTGTAAGTTACATAGTTTCTGAGAATGACTCTGTGACGGACAGACAACGGAGCGGGAGTAATAGGGTTTCGTGAGATGAACGAAGGCACCCTTTAAAGTGTCAAAAATTCGATTTTTTTTTTTAATTATTAGCTTATAATTAAATATGATTCTTTAAGAACATTTTAAAATAAACCACATGCAAAAATTCCCTTTAGAAGAGGATTCATGTCTAAAACAGTCTGAGCTCTTTTTATGGGATCAAGGGGTTAGTTTGATCTTTAAAGTCAATTTCCTCAAAACGGCATTTTTGATCATTGCGCGCACGATTTCTGCAAAATGGTTTGTTAGAATTTCATGAAATTTTTACTGAATGTATTAACCATACAGATGCACAAAATGACCTATTATTATATTTCTCAAGTAACAAGTTTAGATTTCATGACTACTTTTGCATTAAAAAAAAACTCGATATTTCGAATTTCCCTAAAAAAAAGTTTTTTTTTTATCAGGATCTACACATTTTATTTTATTTATCGTAGGTCATTTTCAGAACACATTATATTTGTACTCATTAAAAAAAAATTGGCTGGTTTTAGCAATTGAAATGGGAAAAATCATGCGCAATGCAAGCAAGAATAATTCTTTCGTAAAAAGTGTATTATACTTTAAAAATAAATTAAAAAGTTTTATATGAGGGTATACATTTTTTGAGAATTTTAATTGATAAAATAGACCTTTATTAACATGTGTTTTAAAGTTTATAATTCAAAGTCAGTCAGCTACGGAGTTACTGTAATTCTTATACAGGTCCCTTTTCAACACTTTCCAACCTAGTTGAAAAGTGTTTATGACTTCGGTTTGTCTGGCCGTCTGCCGTCTGTCCGTGCTCTAACTCCCGTAAATATGCTCCGATTGCCCTGCAATTTTTATATGTTATTGTCGTTCCCTATTTCAACTGAAGTGTGTAGCACTTATAGTTTTTTTACAGGGACACTCAAAAGAATTCCGTTACATTACGGTATATGGGCAAAAATCATTTGCGGTTTATTTTAATGATGTTACACAATTTCAAACGCATTGTAATTGATATATATCACTAAGGTGCATTACAAGAGGCTTACTACAGAATATTGTGCGTATAGCAGTCATCGTTCATTTACAGGGACACACAAAAGAATTCTCTACTGTCTGTTAACAATAATTCCTGGAAGTGCGTTTTAAGTTGCTGAACGCGATTTTAAATTTAACTCCCTTTTTGTCTATTACTTGGTGTGTATAAATTCTGTAGATCCTATACAGGGCAGCACAAAAGTTCGCGAACACATTTCCGTTTATTGACACAAACTCCAGAAGGAGAATTTTAAACTCTGCTACCCGTTTCCTAACTGAACTAAAATTTAGCATCCTATGTAGTATATATACAAATCTATAGATCCTATACAGGGCTGAATAAAAGTATTCGGATATTTTTCCGAATATTGTATATGTTGGAAATTCCTGAAATTACGTTTTTAAACATGTTTTGCGTTTTTCAAAATTGTTTACTTAGATGTTATCTTTCAGCTTATTAAGCGGTAATGATTTGAAAATTATTTTAGAATCGTTGGGAAGTGTTACATAATCTATGCTTGACGCATGATTTTTCGTTCTTGTTCATGTATTTTGAGAGTTCAAAGGTATATATACAATTATACAATTATATATATACAATATTAAGCGGTAATGATTTGAAAATTATTTTAGAATCGTTGGGAAGTGTTACATAATCTATGCTTGACGCATGATTTTTCGTTCTTGTTCATGTATTTTGAGAGTTCAAAGGGTACCTGACGACGTGGTGAATTGAATGAAAGAGAGTACGATTCCAATCACTTTGTGGGGATTCAAGCCGATAGTTGGCGGTATCGTATGTGAGAGATTCTCACATAATTTTGCTTTTAAGTACCTTAATAATAATTTTTATTTTAGTACATATTCTTGGTTTTCTTTTATTTCTTATATTATAAAACACGCCAATGCATGGTTGTATGACAATATTAACGAGATAAGTAAGTGTTGAATGATTTTGGGATTCACAAGGTAGCATTAAAATTCTTATCGTCCCTTGTCCTTGATGCTGATTTTTAAGTTTGAAGCTGTCTGGATAAAATTATTTCAAGAAAAGTAGTTCTATTTAAAATTTTCATGAAACTGGAACTATTGTTTTAAATAAATATGTAACAAAAATTATGCTGCATGCATATTATTATTTTTTTAATTCCGTTCCGAGATTTTAGATTCCTAACCGACTCTCTTTCTAAAATTATGCAGAAAATCACTCTAGATGTAGGCCACAGATTCTTTTTCCACTTTTTACTTACTTACATACGTAGTATAGAGTAAATCTTGCAATCGTTTTGAAAATCGAAAAAAAAAAATTGACGGATTTACACGTTTCAGACACTGGAGATTCCGAAAATTATATTTTTAGAAAAAAAATTTTCCGTCCGTCTGTCTGTGTGTGTGTGTCTGTAAACGCTCTATCTCCCGAACAAACTGAGATAGAGACTTGAAATTTGGTATGTACTTACTATGTAATAATGGGAAGAAGTTTATTGAATTTCAGTAATTCGATTATCCGGAACTATTTTTTTGGACTCCCGAAATATTCGTTCTGATAAAAGGTATATAAAAATTTTCGAAATTGTTTATTTTAAGGAGTGGATATAAAAGACAATAAAAAAACAAATTTTGCATAAAGAATGAAGTCGGTCGGATAATGTGTTGCCGAGATATTTGTAATCCTATTTACAACACTCTTCGACTTTTCATGACCCTGTATTTCATTCAAATTTCAATTCAAAGATATATTTTAATTGGAAATGAGACGTTTAATCCGACGCAGTAATCCGTTATTTAATATGATTATCAATTTTGGAGTTATAGAGCATTCAAAGTTTATGACGTTATCAGGCCACGATTTTATTCGAAATGCAATGCATTTTATAAATAGTTTACAGATGTTTTATTTTCATATTTTATATTATGCATATCCATGATGGGTAAGTATTACTGTGGCCCCCAACGACTAATTTCTCATACAAAAGTATGCTAAAGAAAAA
The DNA here is from genome assembly GCA_963931845.1 of Maratus michaelseni. NCBI lineage: Eukaryota > Metazoa > Arthropoda > Arachnida > Araneae > Salticidae > Maratus > Maratus michaelseni. The sequence goes on along the minus strand of OZ007595.1, from coordinate 41,293,809 downwards.
AATGACTGAAGTTCTTTGACAGGAAAATTTCTGCAGTATTTAAATCAACAGTTAAATATTAATTTCAAGCATTGTGGCTTTATTGGTCTTACCGTTCCCAAGATTTATTGCCCCAAACTTTTAGAGGTAAATTAGAATTTTTTTGTTATTTACTTCAATGTAAATAACTGTTGCTAAAAATCAATAAACATTGTGGTTATCACTTAGGATTAACATGACTTGCCTTAAAAAAATGTGGTAATTTTCATTACCTTCCCTGTTCTATTTCACTATTAAATGGATGGTATGGGTCTCACGGGTATAGTACAATATTAAACATTAATGCAGAACAAGAACATGTTTAATTATAAGAACAAGAACAAGAAAGTTTAAAACTAGAAGTTTAAAAATGCTATTTTATGTTGAATTTCACAAGTTTCTTATTCTTAAAAGTAAAAATTATGGGAGAATGGTTCTTGTCTTCACTCAGCACTTGTTTATATTTTCTTTACGTTTGTACTAGTTATTAAACTTTTTGATGCTCTATATTGTATTTTATGTTAGATAACTCCTGACGGTTTCTTTGCAAAAAAAAAAAAAAAAAAAAAAAAAAGAGTGCACGTAATACGATAAGAATATCCCTAAGAATATCCTTAAAATTAATAAAAGTTATCCTATATAGTGGACTACTAAATTATGCAAAAAAAGTTTTGTTATCTTTAATTGTAAACACTTACTAGTTCCAATTCTATCCGAAACAAACAACAGCAACAACAACAAGAAACAACAAAAACAAAAGCAAAAAATAAATAAAGCTCCAATCTGACCCGATCCTACATGAACCGTTGGTCGGGTCGGATTCGGGTAAAATTGGGTTACCGAACCGGATACAGGACTTAATCTTCGGATAACTATAGCGCCACTAATATTTTCTACATATTTTCTATGACGTACGGCGTAAAAAACTTTTATAAATTATTGGTATTAAATGTCAAGGAATCGTATAAACGCTGAAAAAAAATCCACATACGACAGACGCCATTTTTGTGTCAGCGCTCAGGCCTAATATTCAGAGTCTCACGATCAGTTTTGTAAAAAGCATGCGATTAGCTCGATATTTGTTAGATATGTTGGCGAGGTACTCGAAATTAGCTGTGTAGTTTTTGATTTAATTTAGTTTATTCGTTCGACAAATAAATGGAACAGTGTTTTTCCATGGGAAATCAGACGATTTTAAAATTTTGTCATTCACTGAAAGGAAAATGGCAAATTCGAATAATTGATTTAAATGTAACATTACGAATGCAAAATTTTTGCTATGCAAGGTCTTAAATTAATCAAACCGGTTTAAAATTTTGTCAAAAATTTTCTGGGGCGTTTGCATCTGTATAACTTTTGGTGTAACTTTATGCATATGCTCGAAAAATATAACAAGCGGGTAAGTGTGATCGAAGATCGCTCAAAGGGTTTCGTTTAATATTCCTTTCAAAACACTTTGTCCTTTCTTTAATAAATCCAAATAAATTTCATTTAGCAGCCAAAAAAAAAAAAAAAAAAAGTCATGTTTTTTATAAATTAAAAATTTACCGGTCTATTTTTTCTTTTTTTCGAATATCTAAACCAGTCCGATAGCGGGAGAAGTCTGCTATTATATTCTGTCATAATAATACCCGTCATGCGGACTAAATGCGATATTTGAAAAAAGAATTTCAAAATTAAACAAATTGTACACTTTCAAAATGTTAAAATATGTGAATATTTCCATAATCGGATTTTTATCACGATTCAATATATTTCTCAACTCATATATTTACTATTCTGTATTACTCATATTCCTACTCGCTTTGTATTATTCTCAAACATCTGAAAAATTCGTTAAACTTCCAACAGGACATCAGATTTTCTTTTTAATTCTCTAATGACGTGTATTGTGTACATACACATACTCATACTCCTTGTATTTTTGAGAAATCTTAGACATTTTCAGTTTTGTTTCCACTATGACGTCAATCAATTTTATTTCATATTAATCTTTTCTTTTTCAATTGGTGAAACTTTTTATTTCATTTTCATTTTTCACGTGGAAATCGTCTGATAGAAAATTAATTATTGTGGAAAGAATTTCATCGTGTATTTTTAGTTTTTGGCATCTGCTATAACGAAAAATGTTTAAAATTAATAGGAAAAGGCTGTTAGAATTTTGGTTTTTTATCTCTACATATTAAAATAATACGAATTTTTCAAATTTTAATATTTTGAGCTCTTTATAGCTGGTATTATGCTATATACACAAAATTTCAACTCTGTAAGTTATATAGTTTTTGAGAATGGCTCTGTGACAGACAGACAACAGAGCGGGAGTAATACAGGGTTTCGTGAGATGAACGAAACCCTAACGGAGCGGGAGTAATAGGGTTTCGTGAGATGAACGAAACTCTAAAAATTTTTCTTTATCAATTTAAAAATGATATGTAGTTCTTTCTTCTTTTTCTTTTTTGATTTAACAGTTGCCTAACAAGTGTATTTCATAACATATCATATAAAGAAAATTAAATAAAGTTAAGTTATTTTGCCAGAATTAAACTAAAATCAAATAACTTTTCCTAACAAAAAGCTTATTTCCCTGTGATTTTGGTATGATTTTTCTATCGAAGTAGATCAGAATTTATTTAGATAAGAATTCTCTTTTAAATACTATAGAAAGATCACTTTTTCTTTCTTTTAAATCTCCAAACAAAAATTATGAAATCTTTGGACGGTCTGTTGTATGTCTCGCAACAGGAACTTACATTTGCGTTAATATCTTTGTTACATGCGATTTTTTTCAACTTCTGGAAAATATGCAAATGTTTCGTGCTTGAAAGGTAAAGTAAATATTGTTTAGTATAAGATAAAACCTCTTGTCGAACGAGATGCTTATGTTAATGAAATTACAGTGCAAATCACACCCGTGGTTATATTTAAATTCTAAAATGGTACAGTTTTTTGAAAATTGTGTACGTAAAATTAATTAGAGAGAAGATATTTTAGGGGGCCAACCCCACCACCAGTAAAAAAATGATTTCTTTCTTTCTTTCTTTCTTTCTTTTTTTTTTTTTAAATTTGCAAGAATAAGCAGTTTCCGAACATCATTGCATGAAGTCGTGTTTTATGTAACAGTTGTTAAAGGTTATATTTACTGAATCTTCTGAAAACTTTATATATTTAAATATATATACATAATGAACACCCGTTAGTGCTGCGGTCTTCCAAGTGAGGCCATTTTTCGTTCACACTAACTGAAATCCTCATTAAATGATGTAAACACTTGAATGGTATAAAAACATCCCTTTCGTTGAATAAATTGAATTCAATTTTGCCAGAAATTATGTAGGGTGAAAACCCCCAGTTATTGACACTAACCAGTAACTGACACTTGGGCAAAAGTTTAATTAAAATAAGCATTTTGAGGAGAAATTCTGCAAAGTAATGTCATCTAGTGGTAAGTGAGACACTTATTTTTATTTTGGAGTCAATTTATTCACCACTAGAGGGCCAAGAACATATTCAATGAGGAAGAAACTTTTCAGAATACAAAAAGTACCATTAAGTACCATTTTGAAGCAATCATCTTATTTCTGAAATTAAGGAAGTGTTTTTCTAATCTATTTGTAATGCAATCATCTTAAACTGTTTTCTTAAAGTTATACTTGTAGAAATTAGTTTAAAGATGTATATGATGTATTAGGGCCATGATTTAGAGTTTATAGTTATTTAATTTAGCTTAATAGGGGGTGCCAGTTATTGGTTCCTAGACATTCCTTTCACCAGTCTCTGACAGGGCTGTTAATTATTGGTTATATTAAAGAAAGTTGAAATCTATTATTTGAACTGTTTAAAAATGCATAATAATAAATTAAATTTATCTTGTAGTAAACACCGTTAAAATTTAAGTTGTTTTACCGGTGTCTGACACCAGATGTCAGTTACTGGTTCATAAATGTCAGTTACTGGTTCATAAATGTCAGTTACTGGATATCTGCATTACTAATAATGCAGTACTAAATATTACTCTCTTACTCTGCATTACTAATAATTCAGTACAGCTTACTAATTCCCACTTTTCATAATAAATATTACTGTATTTTGTTTTTATAATAAAGAATAAAGTTTTTATAAAGCATTTTAACATTTTAAAATAAAGTGCCCGTCACTGGTTCATTTTGTGTCAGTTAGCGGTGTTCCAAAATAGGGTTGGTGTCAGTTACTGGAGTTTTTGACCCTATTCATATGAATAAAATTAACTTTTAATAATAAAATTTATAATTTTTAAAAATTTTGCCAACAATATTTTTTTTATATATCTCTACTGCAATTTCAAAAGCAAATGCAAGTATAAAATAGATTTAAATTTTTGTAATAGTGATTTGAACAAGAAAGAATAATTAAAGTGTCACTTACCGGGGTGTTTCACCCTAGGTTACCAAGTTAATGCTAAAATAAACAGATTTTTCTTTAAATTTTAGTAATATTAGTTAAAAATGAAGTTAGTGACAATTTGTTAATACAAAAGAATAAATTATTGAGGACAAACAAAATATGAAGAGAAATTTCCGTACTTACATAATTTAATTTTAATTAAAGCAATTTCTTCCTTCTCTCTCTCTCTCTCTCTCTCTCTCCCCCTCTCTCTCCCTCTCTTTGCGTTACTTGAACAAATGTTCTTTTTACCACATCGCTTTTCCGTTTTGCTAAACACTCAAAAATTTGATGTTATATTTGATTGGTAATTATCGGCGAACAGTCATTAACAATTTTTTAACCTCTTATGTTTCTGGTGGTAGAAAGTTTCCTTTCACTTCATTATTGTTATTGTCAATGCCAATTCCTCGATCTTTCAATAATCAAAATTACGTCAAAGTTGCTTTTGAAAAAATAATCTTGAAAAAATAATGAAAAAATAATGTTTCGATTCTGCTCGGCCAGTTTGTGAAATTGTTTTCGATGAGTAGTATGCTTTAAGCAATGTCTTTAACATTCATTGCAAATAGTAAATGTTGGGGAAAACGAAATTATTCTCATTAACCGGATATACGTCTTAACCGGACACGCATTAACGAGAGCCCACCGTATACAATCTAATAAATAAATAAGTAAATTGCGGTTTTTAAGATATTAGATATTATGTAAATTAATATAAAAAATAAAATGACAGAACTGACGTTGGGATCATGCGCCCATGGGCTCAATACAATCTGCCTCCCTCCATAATCTCTATTTCTCCTTCTAAAGCATACAAAGGAAACATAAAATGCTAATAAACGAGCATCGAGAAATTCTTATTTTTGACAGAACTTATCTAATATGTACTTTAAAAAAATAATTAATTCTCTTTCTAAGGAATATAATCAATAAGATTATCTTTAATTTGTTATAGCTTCTGGTTTACAATAGAGAATTACTAAGCCAGGATTTCTATTCTGATTTAGGAGCCATTTTAAAAAGGGTTAAATTCTATAATAGCTTCCGAGCAATATTATAAAGTTTCCAATATTTCTGCAGCGTTAGCATTTCCTTACTGTTTAACTATGTGGCGATAATTGCATAATCATAATCAGTATTTTATAAGGAAACAATACTTCGATATTTTGCCTTTTCCCTGTGATAGTAAATGCTTATCAATTCTGCATTTAACAATCTGTCACACTTTTAAAATTGAACCCGTGATTGTTGAAAGGAACTAAGTTCATATTTTGCCATTTCTCATTTTAAGATGGTTTCGACGTTTTTTCATGTTCTATTGATCGTTTCGTGAAGAAAAGGACCCCGCAGTCTCGGTACTAAATAATGCATGTTTTTTGGAGGCAACAATTTAAAAGTTGAGCGATTTTTCTTAAAACACATTAAAATAAAATACGTAAAATTTGTTCTTACGTAAAATCTTATCTTTAGGTTAATATTTTCTTATATTAGCCTTATTGTTCCCCCTATGAGCGTCTGGTGAGTTTTCTGTATTTTCATAAGAAATCTTGTATATTTCAGGATATTTTAATCACGGTTTGATACTATAATATCTTTCATATCCCTTCATTCAATATACTTTTAAAAACATACTTATGTTACAAATATTTTTGTCTAGATCCATAATAATATGATTTCTGGAAACGGAAAAACACGAGCCAGCCGATTATAGGGTTAAATATCCTTGTATTTTTTATCTTAATTTTTTTTTTTTTTTTTTTTTTTTTTTTTACGTTTAAAATTCCATTATATATATATATATATATATATATATATATATATCCTGTCAATAAGAACGTCATTTAATTATTATGAACATTTTCTTAAAATTATGTACGTATATTTTCTTTACTCAATAAAAATTATAAGATATTTTGTGTGAAAACTCTGTTTAATGTTGATAAGAACTAAAAGCAACATATGTATATTGTAAAAATGTCTTTGGATTCTTTATTTTTTATTTAAAAAATTAGCTGAACACCAATAGAAAATTAATAAAAACAGAAATAATTATAAAATTTGTTATTTGATAGGCCTAAAAATGTTTTTTTAACTTTCAACAATCACTAGTTCAATTAAAAGCAATATTCTCATAACTCTAATACACTGCAAAAAATAATTGTCGATTTTACAGTATAAAACTGGCACCCCAGGCTGCCAGTATTATACCGTAAAATTAACATGCGCGGTAGCGTATTACTGCTTGCGCGGCAGCGTATTACTGCTTATTTTACGGTTTAATACTGTTAATTTTACGGTATAATACTGGCAGCTGGGGCGCCAGTTTTATACTGTAAAATCAACAATTATTTTTTGCAGTGTAGTGTTCCTTCAGTTTTTACCGCCATTGGTACCAGTCGATGTAGCTCATGCCTAAATCTAGCACTGTTAATTACTGGCGTTGAGACACATCTTTATAGGAAGACCAAATATGTTTTCTTGATAAAATGTTGTAGGGGGGGAGGGAGCGGCAAGGGTAAGCAGTTAAAATATATACAGTTTCAGCATATATCTGGAAATTGTGCTACAATCTATACGGAGCAAATAAAATAAGTTACTTCAACATTATTTTTCTTTCTGTACAAATTACAACGTTTTCCTACCTGCTTCATGTGGTGAAGATGAGTATTAGGAAAATATTTGCAAAGGTTTTAAATTTGATGTCCATAGAGATTATTGTTACTATAATACATAGCAAAAGAAAAGACACATTTGTTGATAAGACGATAAGTGCTAATGCGCTAAAAATATAAAGAAGATATGAGTATGATAAAACTAAGCTGAAACGGCTTAAAAGCAAAAACTAGTCAACGTTTTTAATCTTATCTTTTTTTTTTACTCTCTTTTATTTAACTCAACTTCGTTTTTCTACTTAAAGATGGAATTTTGTAATCGTTTTACTTACCCATCATACGTAGTATAGGGTAAGTTTTGTAATCGTTTTGAAAATCGAATTTTTTTTTTGACGGATTTACACGTTTCAGACACTGGAGATTCCGAAAAACATATTTATTAGAAAAATAAAAATTGCCGTCCGTCTCTGTGTGTGTCTGTGTGTCTGTAAACGCTCTATCTCCCGAAAAAATTGAGATAGAGACTTGCAATTTGGTATGTACTTAGTATGTAATAATGGAAAGAAGCCTATTTCATTTCAATAACCTCGATTAAACGGAACTATTTTTTTCGGACTATCGAAATATTCGTTCTGATAAAAGGTACATAAAAATTTTCAAAATTGTTTATTTTAAGAAATGAATATAAAAGACAATAAAAAAGCATAAATTTTGCATACAGCATGAAGTCGATCGGATAATGAGTTGCCGAGATATTTGGAATCCTATTTTCCACACTCTTCGATTTTTCATGACCCTGTATTTCATCCAAATTTCACTTCAAAGATATATTTTAATTGGAAATTTGACTCTTAATCAGATGCAATAAACCGCTAGTTAATAGGATTATTATTTTTGGAGTTATAAGGAAAAACCTCTTTCAAGCAATTCAGTAATCGAGCCTTTAAAGATTGTGACGTCATCAAGCCACGATTTTATTTGAATTGCAATGCATTTTATAAGTATTTTACACATTTTTATTTTAATATTTTACATTATGCATATCCATGATGGGTAAGTATTACGGTGGCCCCCAACGACTAGTTTTAAACCACTTCAGTGCGAATTATATAAATTATGTACAAAGGTGTGTTTCCAATGACAATACAGCATTTTAATATTTTATAACTTAATTATAGAATAACAAATTAATTTTAAGGCATTTTTACGTCAGCCCACTACAGGTCATGAATTGCGATATATTCTTTATGGTTACAATTGCGTGCGAGTTACAACAACAATGGATTTAATTAAGCACCAAACCTTCATGCTCTCCAAAAAGGCCAAATCGCCAAAGGCCTATCTATAGTCGTCGTCTGATCCGTACACCCGTCCGCATATAACAGCGCAAAAACTGCCCAACCGAATGGTTTGAAATTTAATATATATTATCGTTGCAGAATTTTGTCGAGTCATTTCAAATTTTATGAAAATCGAATCGAAACTTAAAAAGATATTAATAAAAGTCTTCTTTATTCTATTAAATCCTATCATACGTAATCTATATAATAAAAGCGCAAGTCATGTGACCGAGGAAAACAAATACGGTCTAACCACATCTTTTTTCATATGCCAGGCGGGCATTTTTATTCAAAATTATTTTTTCGAATAAAATTGCATAAAAGTTACATATTTAGAAAGATCGTTCAAAAAAAATTGTTTGCTTGAGAGATGAGTTACATTAAAAAATGTATAGATTCTGAGATAACTTCAATGGAAATTAGGTTAAGAGCCGAATATCTCAATAAATTAAAGTAAATAAACAAAAGATTCATTCATCGTGAGTCATAGAAATATTAAACCATGAAGATAATCATTCGCAAAGAAAATATCTCCATGGTGAATTTTGCAGCGCTGTCTGGCGTAGAAAAAAAAAATTCGCATTTGTAAACGTTGCATACGTAATAAGAAAAAAAAAACGATTGCTTATTTCGCTCATAGCAGACGATATAATTCATTTCACTGAAATAATAAGGATGTATTTTTTTACAGTGTGAAACTAGTTATAAATCGAACGCACCCCATATGTCACGTTTAACGTACAATTTCCAACTTGTTTTATAATTTTATCAATTAATAGTTTATTGTTAATTATGTTTATACTTTGAGAGGACAGTTTACAAAACCTGAATAGGTAGTTCAAATAATGCTTCTTTTTTCTTTTCTGTTGCCATATCTTAAAAAAGAAATAGAGCAAAAAATATATGTTTTTAAAAATAAATTCACGTGAAAAAAGTGTCGAATTTTTAGTAAGCAGGTTCGGTGCCTATGCCAAACTAAAGTATTGTAATGGAAAATTTTTGTAAAAATCATGAATTTCAGGCATGAAATTAAACATGATTTTCAAGATAAAGATTGAATGTTGATAAAAGAGTGTATTTTAAAAAAGTATTTTTACTTCTATACTGATTTCTTAATACCAAATAAAAATTTTCTGGTACAGTAATCCCTTGACATTCGTTCACAAACGTTCACCGCATTCGGTGACACTGATTACGGAACCTCTCCTTGTAAGTGCAGCTTCAGCTCCATCTCTACGAGAAGCTGCATATTTTAAATTAATAGATTGAAGATTCCGTTACCTTATACCACTTCTAATATCCCCATTGTAATGAGTATTCTGCTGTTATTATTTTTCTTTCCTACAACACTCGCTTCTTTTTCAGTTGAGAACTGAAAATTGATTAATTTGTAAATTGATACTAAGAAAACACAGGGGAAACCACATATAAATTCTGAAAAAGAAAGGGATAATAAAAAATCGCGAATAATCAAGTCAAATTCTCGTGAATGTTACGTTTTTCAACATTTTCATAGGCGCGAATAATCAAAACTCGCGAATCTTGAGGGATTACTGTATATACACTGCTCAAAACAATTAGGGGAGCAAGCAAAAAAAGTGAAGAGAACCGTGCGAAACAGCCATGCATGGGCATAAAATGGAGAGCACACATGTATAAATGAACAACAAAGAAAAAAAGACGCAAAAAAATTTGCAAGGTAGCTTTAATTCTTTGAAACGATGGAAAGACCATGAAAAGCTGGTTTAAGGCAACAATTTGGTTACATGTAAATGTCAAAAAATGTGTTGTTTAGAAATGATTCAAGATGTTTAATTTGGAGTGTGGTCCCATTGAATAGCTAAGAAGCTGCACACCTGTTTACCGTGGATTCGATGAGTTTTTCGATAAGAATTTGGGGAATACTGTTCCACTTCTCAAGAATTGCAATTTCCAAGTCCCGAACAGTAAAAGATTTTCTTGTTCTCGCTGCAATGCTTCGTCCGAGTGTGTCGCAAACGTGCTCGATCGGATTCAGGTCAGGAAAGCATGCTGGCCATTCCATTCACTGTATTATTTCAACTTCAAGACTGTTCTACACCAGACGATCCGTATACGATCTGGCATTAAAATGCATAAAAACAAAGGAATCACCATGGCTGCAGCGTAAGTTACTATATGTGGTCTCAGTATCTCGTCTGCATAGCTTTGAGAAGTCAAGGTGTCATTCCTAATGATATACAGATCCGTACGTCCATCTATGCTGATTCCAACTGATACCATCAACTTACCTCGTCTGTAATGTGATTTTTCACGAACAAATATTGGGTTATTTCACGTGCTCCTTTCCCTCCGTGCCAAAAGACGTTGGGTGTCACACCCCAGACTGAATCGGGACTCGTCTGTAAATAGCACTTGACTCCAATCACATTGCCTCCAATCTCGATGTTCAGCAACCTACCTTCTTCGGGCCCCACTGTGGTTTGGGGTCAACGAAATTCAAACTATTGGCCTACATGCTTAGAGACCACCCTGATGATGCCTATTCCGGCTGTTTGGCTGGACAACCTTCGTCCTGTTACCAAGAGCAACTGTCTTTGCAGCTGAGTAGTATTGCCTGTTCTGTTTCAACAAGCTGTTAACAGGATATATCGGTCATCCGTTTCTGTGGTAGCACGTGGCCGGCCTTGCCCTAGTAGACGTCTAACATACCCTGTTTCTTGGAATCGTTTCCACAGCTTTGCAATGACATTTATTGCGACTCCAACAGCATCCGCTGCACTTCTTTGTGTTTGCTTGGATTCAAGTCTCCCGTTAATAGGCCAAGCCATGGATACCAGTAAATCGCGTTGTTGGGACATTTTCAAGTCACGTTTTATTAAAAAAAAAATCTGGGCAATTGAATTTCACAACTGAGACAGTGAAACAGGCGTTTCTGCGAAATCCCGATTTCTGCACTTATCTCCTTTTTCTGGTTTTTGACGTCATAAACTTTGATTTACGTATGAAGTTTTATTTTTCTGCTTTCTGCTACGCTTTAAATTATGGATGTTTTAATTTAAGTTATTTATCGGTGTAAGTATTTGCGCAATTTAATTAAAACCACGTGTTCCCCTAATTGTTTTGAGCAGTGTATTTTTGACAGATACACTTGAACTTGATTTTAGTTTTGATAACGCATTTTATTTAATTATTGTAATTATTTTAATTACAATACACCATTGCCAAATTTCAAGTTTCCATCCCCAACAATGTCACAGAAATTCAAATTTTAGTACATTTTTACCCTTGGGGATAGTAGTACCGACATAAAATATACCTGCTGTTGAAGTAGAGACGGTCACTATCATTTTGCCTCCACTATTTTTGAAATCGGTTCGGTAGTTTCAAATATTATCCCTAAAACCAGCCAAACAAACAAAAGTTTCTTTTGTATAATATTAGTGCAGATTATACTGACTGTTGTATTTCATTTATTTATTTTTTTTAATTCATTTCAATTACATTTTTTTTCTTTTAATACAATTGAATTATATAGAATATTGAAAAAAAAAACCTTTGTAAACAAAAATGTATTGTTTTAACTTTATAAACTACTAGCAAAACCCACGGCTTTGTTCGCGTAATTGTTAAAATATGTCAAGTGGTATTCGTGCGCCTATTTCGTGCGCTCTTAGCATCAGCACTGAAATCTTAAAAATAACCATCATGCTAAATTTCAAGAGCTTCTATAACACAGCAGAATCACAAAAATCACGATTTTATAACGTTTTTTGCTTCTGCACTCTTTTAAATTTCGCATTTTGTAAAAACTATTCTGTGCAGGCATTTACGTCTTAAAAATAACAGACATGTCAAATTTAAAGTTTCTATCCCTAAACAATTCTGAATAAACCGTAATTCAGAACGCTTTTCGCTCATTTCACACTTTTAAATTTCGCATTTTTAATCAATTGTTTATACCGTGAATCGCCATCTTAAAAGTAACCACTTTACTAAAGTTCAAGTTTCTAACCCGAATAAATCCGCAACTAAATTGTAATTTAGAACGTTTCTAGAGCGTTTTCCGCTCATTTTACCCAGGAATGGCAGTTTGGCATTTTTTAAATTCAGAAATTCTGCATTTATAGCAGAAAATCTGAATAATAACTTTCGCTTTTCGTGGGCTAGGCATTTCGTGATTGTATAAAGTAAAATTCTTCTTTTTGAATTTCCGGTAAGAATTCCAAATTTTTGAATTAACAAAAAACCAAACTGGCAACCCTATTTTACCGTTTTAAAATTGGAATTTTTTAGATGCCGTTATTAGCGAGCATTTACATTGTAAAAGTAACCATCATGCCAACTCCCAAGCTTCTATACCAACTGTATCACATAAATCGAAATTTTAGAAAGTCTTTTGCTCCTGCACCCTTTTAAATTTTGATTTTTCAGAAAACTGTTCGGGGGGCATTTACGTCTGTCTCACAGTCATTCCAAAATTGATGTTTCTAGTCTTAACAGTTCCAAATAAATCGTAATTTAGAACGTTTTCCGCTCATTTCACTCTTTTAAATAATTTCGAATTTTTTAAACCCTTCTTACCGAGTATTTACATCGTCAAAGTAACCACCATGCCAAATTCTAGGCCAAATGTAAAAATGGCCTATACCAAATACATCACATAAATCGCAATTTTAGAACTTTTTTTGCTCCTGCAACTTTTTAAATTTCGACTTTTTAGAAAACTGTTAGGCGAGCATTTGCGTCTTAAAAGTAGCAGTCTTTCAAATTTCCAGTTTCTATCCTTAACAATTGCATAGAAATCGTAATTTAGAACGTTTCCGGAACGTTTTTCGCTCATTTCACCCTTTTAAATCTCCTATTTTTTAGAAATCATTATTAGTGAGCATTTGTATCTTAAAAGTAACCGCTATGACAAATTTCAAGTTTCTAGTTCTTTCTGTATCACAAAAATCGTAATTTAGATTTTTTTTCCCTTGCTCTCTTTTAAATTAAATTTTTTTTTTTAAATGTTTTGTTACAAATAATATAATAAAACCACTCGTTAACTTTAAATTAAAATGTAATTACTGTTTAAAGTGATAAAAACATAACACAAAAGTCTTAAAAATATCTTTTAATATATAGATGACATATATTTCATGCGCTCTAATGGCGACTTCTTCAAGATTAAAATGATAATCATTTATCATTTTGATATTGAAGAAGTCGTTGTTAGAGCGCATAAAACATATGTCATCTATATATTAAAAGATATTTTTAAGACTTTTGTGTTATGTTTCTATCACTTTAAACAGTAATTACACTTTAAAACATGTTCTGTGTTTGCATTTGCGTCTTAAAAGTACCAGCCATGTCAAATTTCAAGTTTCTATCCTTAACAGTTCCATAGAAATCGCAATAGAGAACGTTTTTTCCTCATTTCATCTTTTAAATTTAGAATTTTTAGAAACTGTTCTTAGAGAGCATTTACATCTTATAAGTAATGACCATGCCAAATTTCAAGTGTCTAACCACTTCAGTATCACAAAAATTGCAATTTTAGAACGTTTTTCGCTGTTGCACTGTGTGGCATTAGAAAAAAATACTGAATCATGGTTCAACCTTTTACCACTAGATTAGATAAAACCCTGAATCATGGATCAACTTCTCGCCATAAAATTGGATTAGAAAAAATCCTGAATTATGGTTCAACCTTTCCCATTAAATTGTATTTGAAAAAATCCTGAATTGTAGTTAAACCTTTAAAAAAAAAAAAAAAAAAAAAAAAAAACTGAATCATAGTTCAACCTCTCACTATAAAATTAGTTCAACATTTCACCAATATTGTGGTATTTTCAAAAGCACCATAAAAATGGTGAAACTTATCACCAATATCTTAGTTGCAGCTGAATTTCAGCTACTTTTCACCAGTTTTTTGGTGAAACGTAGAACTTGATTTTTAACTGTGTAGTGGCATCGACATAAAATACAGCCTATGTTGTAGCAGGTACTCTCATCATCAATTTGTCCCCATTACTTTTGAAATCGGTTCGGTAGTTCCAGAGATTGCCCTTTACAAACAAACGTTGCTTCTTTATAATATTATAGTATAGATTACTTAGTATTGTATTTCGCATAATTCTGTTTTTTTTTCTTTTTTCAAACCATCATTTTTTTCATTTTTTTTTTTTATTTATCTTTTAATGCGACCGAATTACATAGCATATTGAAAGGCATTGTACTTCCCGCTTTTTAAGCAAGGAAGCTGCATTTAGTTTATCATCATTACCAGGTGTTATCTGCTTATGTAGTGGCATACCAGCATGCTTTTTGAAGCGTTCTCATTTTGTTCATTTCAACAGATTTCAGCTAAAAAGCAATTTGACATGTGTAAAGAAACTTATTTTTCGGAGAAATATTTTGAGCCAAACATAGTTTTGTTACATCATATTTTCCGCAACACATTGACGCAATTGAAATATTTCATATTTTGGAAAAGAAGGAAAAATAAAACTTCCGTTTATACATTTTGTTTTGTAATCGAACTAAACCTTAAAATTTATTGCTATAATATAATAACTAAACAGAAAAAACAATCACAAAATGCAATAAAAATTTTAATCATCTACTTATATTAAATTACGTCTTTCACTTATTTCTATTTGATAATGTAGAAAACATAGTTTCATTATATCATATTTTCCGCAAGACAAATGACGTAATTAAAATATCTCACATTTAGCAAGGAAAAAAAAAAAAGAAAATCGCAAAATAAAACTTCCGTTTGTGTATTTTGTTTTGTAACGGAACCAAACCTTAAATGTTCTTTCTATATACAGAAAAACCATTCACAAAATATAATAAAATGTTAAATCACAAACACATGTTATATTTAATTACATCCTTTACTTAATTCTATTTGGCAGTTAAAAAAAAAAATTAGTTCATTATATAACTTTTCCACAACACAAATGACGCAATTGTAATATCTCACATTTAGCGAAAAAAAAAAAAAAAAAAGGAAAATAAAACTTCCGTTTATGTATTTTGTTTTGTAACCGAACATTTCTTTCTATAATATAATAACTCGACAGAAAAAAACAATTTCAAAATGTAATAAACTTTTTGATCATATACGCATGTTATATTAAATTAAGTCTTTCATTTATTTCTATTTGATAGTTTATCACACAGACTGGACACAGATATCGCCAACTTAAAAATTGATCTAAAAGTAAAGCTAAAAATGCATTTAAATAAATAAATAAAAAATTCGCAAAAATGTAGTTGGCCGTCGTCGCTACTCGAGGATCAGGCGGTCTCTTCCTTCAAGACTGCCCGGAAGGGTAGCAGACCCGATCACGGAAAATCCAACCATCCCACCGAAAAAAAACTTAAAAGCTAAATTCAGTAAGTGTGGTACATCGGACGACCACGGCGGCTTCGAGCTCATCTATCTTAAGATCCATTTTCAAATTGAAAATTTGAAATAAAAATATAATAAAAAACACCCCTGTCTTATTGGAAGATTTTATTTACGAGTAAGATTAGCTAGCTAATTGCATATATGACTAAATGCCTATATACATTCACACAAGTAGCAATTTATTAGTAACAAGAAAAACAAGTTGGAAATTGTACGTCAAATGTGACAAACGAGGTGCTTTCGTACTATAACTAGTTTTATAAATATTTAAATCTTGGTGCAATTAGCTGTTGGACTCTTATGCAAAAATGTATGAATACAAAATTTATTTTATGTGCAGATTTTCATATTGTAGATATTCATTTTATTTTATGAAATTAAGTTTCAGTACACTTTTACAAACAGTTTATTAAAATTTTGTTACATTACAATTATACTATGCGCAAATATCCAATACAAGATAATGTAAAATAAAATCACCGTTACTATTTCACTGAAAAAATTAATTATATCGTCAGCTATTATGATATGATTAATTTCTGTAATAAAATAAGTACATTTTAAGTTGGCAACATTTTATATTTTGTTGACATTTACTGAAAATTCCAATGGGAAACTTAAGCCTAGCTCTGAAAATTTCAGAACTTGAAATCTATATTTAGACTCTTTTTCCATTAAATATCTATTTCTCCGGAAACATCTATCCAAAAAACTGTCTGTAGATTATAGGATTGCTATAATTAAACAAGTTTAGTATACAGATTCGGTTTTTAAATTCAGTAATACGGAAATAATAGGACTCCATCTAAAATATGACATGATCACCATGGCAACCTAGAATCATTACCTATCATGGGATATCATTGAATTAATTACGTATGATAAGATTTAACAGAATGGAGAAAACTTAATAAAAGTTTTCTTCAATAGTTTTCAGTTAATATCTTTAAAGTGTTGATTCGATTTTCATAAAATTTGAAATGACTCAACAAAATTCTGCAACGATTATATATATTAAATTTCAAACCATTCGGTCGGGTAGTTTTTGCGCTGTTATATGCAGACAGACGGATGGACAGACGATGACTATAGATGCTACGTATTTATATAATTACGAACGCACCTAAAAAGACTTGTCTGCGAAAAATGACACATGGCATTACATCAAATAAATCAAATAAGTGAACAAAAACGAAATCAAAGAAAAATACAAATATCATTTTTATGATATAATCAAATTACTTCAATATTCAGAAAAGTACGATTTCATGTTCCATCCCTAATATGTATTTTTCTTTAACTTGATTATGGATTTCAGAAAGAACAACCAATGAATAAACGAAGTGTTTTGAGTACAAGTTGCACTTTTTCTATTAAAAAAAAATTAAAAAGTGTAACTTTTACAAAATTAATGGCAGGGCTTATTTCATCGACATAATCTTAATTTCTACCTTCTTTTGAACAGGTTTGCAATTTACAAAACCTACTTATAGAAATTAAAGCACGTTTCAATCTTTTTGGGACATCCTGTATAGCAAAGCTTTTCTTTGGTTTATAAATTGAAAATATGTGAAATACTTTTCATTTTTTTGTTAATAAAAAGTGTGATTTGCATATTTTGATTTTATTTTCATGTTTTATTAGAAATATAATAAATAATAAAATTAAATGAACGATAAATGCAATACACACCATGCTTTTCACTACGCAACTTATAGTGCGCCTCAGAAATTCATATGAATTTCATTATGTTTGAAATAGTGTAACATCATTAAAATACACTGCAAACGTTTTTTCCTGCATAAACTATCATGTAACGATCATGTAACTATCATTTGTGTGACCCTGTAAAGGAATAATAAATGTTTTGCCTTCCATATTCTACAGAAATTATGTTTTAGTATACACCTGAGAAATGCATAATAATTTGATTATGTTTGAAATGGTGTAAGAGCATTAAATTGTACTTTCAACGATTTATTCTCATTGACCGTACTATAACGGAATACTTTTGACTGTCCCTGTAAACACGCTATAAATTCTGCCCACTTCATTACATATGAAAATACGCCCCCTTAATAACATATAAAAATTACAGGGCACTCCGAGTATACTTATGAGAGTTAGAGCACGGATAGACGGACAGTCAAATCAAAGTCATAAACACTTTTCAACTTTGTTCGAAAGTGTTAATAAAAGTGTGTAATAAAATGCAATACATATTGTGAAATAATTGGATTTTTATTAATAATGCATATTCCATAATATCATTATTAAATAATTAAATATTCTGATAATTATTAATTGTTACAACTAAATTTATTTTCATGATGAATTTATTAATGATTATAAAACGCTAATAAATATTTTATTTTGTATTTTGAACTGGACAGTGACCTTGCATTATATGTCTATAACTGTATTTTTTTCCTGGTTCCTATGCAGTATCATTATAGACAAGTTTTACAGTATATTGATTTGCTATTGCACGTCTGACTGCAAATCAAATATTACTTTTTAGCTCACAGGCTGTCATAGCCTGAGAGCTAATATACCCGCAGCCGCAGGTTCTGTATGTACGTACGTAACGCGATAACTCTTGATAGAAATATCCGATTTGCTTCAAATGTTGTACATAGGTTCATTATGATAAGGCACTTCCCTGATTAGTTTTGAGGTTCATTGGTTAAGTATAAAGGTGGAACGAGGGGCTAATCCCCCCTTAATTTAGATAAATGGGTTTTTCATGCAGAATTATCCGCTTTGCTTCAAATTTGGTATACAGGTTTATTCTGATAAGGCGCTTCCCTGATTAGATTTAGAGGTTCATTTATTAAGTATGAATTAGGGAAACGGGTGTGGGGGCTCATTCTCCACCCCCTTAATTTAGCTAAATGGGTATTTCATGCAGAATTATCCAATTTGCTTCAAATTTGGTATACAGGTTTATTCTGATAAGGCGCTTCCCTGATTAGATTTAGAGGTTCTTTTATTAAGTATGAATTAGGGAAACGGGTGTGGGGGCTCATTCTTCACCCCCTTAATTTAGCTAAATGGGTATTTCATGCAGAATTATCCGATTTGCTTCAAATTTGGTATACAGGTTTATTCTGATAAGACGCTTCCCTGATTAGTTTTGGAGGTCCATTGGTTAAGTATAAAGGTGGAAACGGGGGGGGGGGAGAGCATAGAGCATATATAGAGTACTATATAGAGCTTATATAGAGTATAGAGTATTTATAGTTCGTTTACGGGAACGCACAAAAGTATTTCATTGCATTAATATCGGTGGGGAAAATCGTATACAGCGTGTTTTAATGAAATTGATATACATTACTGAGGTAGACTTGAGCATATTTTCTGTAGATTTATTGAGTGCGTAGAATATTCTGTTTATTTATTAGAGACACTCAAAAGATTTCGTTTACTGAACTGACTATGAGCCATAACTGATCGATTTAAGTATTAAGTTGTGATATGCATTTAAAATGTTTATTTTTAGATTATTATGAGGTGTGTATTTCAAATGCAGGGTTGCACGATATAGAATTCGCACACATTACCGGTTGTGGACAGCAATTCCTGAAGATGAATTTTTACTGCGTTTGTGGTTATTTTTTAATGTTTATTTAGATATGTAATTTTATTGTATGAGCAAAAATGACATTTCTTAACAATATTTCAATAGCGTTGGAAAATGTTTCCTAATCTATGCCGAGGTGCATGATTTTTCGTTCTTGTTGCTTTAGCTTTACACCGATCTATAAAATTTACTGCTCGTGGCTATAAAAACGATACTTTTAAAGGGTAAAGTGAAAGAAAAGTATAAAAGGGAATTTTTATATTAACAGTAGGCTTATAACCTACGTCTTTTCCTGAGTAGAAATAATCGATGTCCGTTGGTGCGTCACCATTAGCCGTGGTACCAGAATAACAGAGTGAACATCGATTGCACTTAACGATCAAGACTATCCAAGATTATTGAAAAGAGAGAGGTTCATTGGATGTTCAAAGCCATTCACCACATTCCAAATCAAGACCTATACTTAAACCTAAAATTTACATGAAACGTTTTGAAGACTATTATTGTTTTTTTACTTTTTACATATTAAGTTATTAATCGATTGTTTTCAAATTAATTAAAATGTTGATTTTATAAAAACGATATCATATATATTAAACGAGCAAGCACCTGATTACAGATGATATCGTAAACGGCTGGAACAATTTTCACGAAACTTGCCTCCTATACTAAATCGAGCAGGAGAAAATGATCTAGCTATGTCCCGAATTCAAGGAATTTTGTTTTGACAGGTTAAAACAAAGTCAGCACTGAAAATGCTTCTTGCTATAAATCGAAAAATACTCAAATGATTTACACGAAACGTGTCTTCTATACTAATTTGAACACTAAAAACGATCTAGCTGCGGTCACGAATTCGGGAAAGTTTGTTTTGACAGGTTAAAACAAACTCAGCACTGAATATATTGTTATATATCGAAAACGGCTTGAACGATTTTCCCAAAACTTAGCTCCTATACTATTTAGAGCATAACGAACAAACTAGGTCGCTAAATCGGGAAAATTAGTTTTATATGACTAAAACAAATTCAGTACCAAAAATGATGCTATAAATTGAAAATAGTTCAGACTATATTCATGAAATAAGCTTTATTCGGATACGAGAAATCGATCTAACTAGGTCTTGACTTGGAAAGAATTCGTTTTCATAGGTTTTAGCAATTTCTGAAATTAATCTCCAGTAATCTGAATTCTGGCCATTGATCAGCAACACGATTACGGACGATATCGAAGACCGTGTAACGATTTTCAGGAAATTTGTCTTCTATGCTAAATCGAGCACAAGAAAATGGTCTAGCTAGGCCCCGACTTCGGAAAAATTCGTTTTTATATGGTTTAAGCTATTTTCTAAATTAATCTTCAGTAATAAATAATAAAATTTTGTCTTTACTCAGATACAGTACACTGCAAAAAATAACTGTTGATTTTACAGTATAAAACTGGCACCCAGCTGCCAGTATTATACCGTAAAATTAACAGTATTAAACAGTAAAATAAGCAGTAATACGCTGCCGTGCAAGCAGTAATACGCTACCGCGCGTGCCAGTTTTATACTGTAAAATCAACAGTTATTTTTTGCAGTGTATGGATGTTGAAAAAACTACCGAGAGAGGCTCGATCTCCCGGGTACTTAATAATTAAATAAAGAAATGAACTATTCTTCTGAAAATTTAATAACTTTTAATAACCACAATTCATTAATTATTCTGAATGTCTGAAAGGGACTATTTTATACACCCTCTCGTAATTTTTGAACTTCTATGCGTCCGAGCCTATCGATAGTGCAACAGATCAGTGATCTGCAGAGTTTTAAAATGGGACATCCAATATTTCTCTTCACAATAAGTTAAAAATTATACGAGAACTATTAGTATATATTTACGAATAGATAAAATTAGTGGACCCGTGCGAGGATTTCGCACTGCAGTCTAAATTTTTTTAGTAACATCTAATATTTTTTAGATGCAGGTTAAAGCTTCTAAAGAAAAATTAAAATTAAAAATAGTTGTTATATTAGATAAAATTGTATTTTATCTGTATTCAACTTATTTTTCTTTGACCCATGTTTTTTTCGAAAGCGGATGATGTCATTCTCTAATGCTGTTAAAATACGATTGTTAATTTTTTTTCTCACGCGTGCATTTTACTATCTTTGATCAGTTTTTACTGTAATTTTGATGGAATAAATGACACGATATTCCGGCTTGACTAATGTTGTTTGCAGTTATTTTTATCCTTAATTTTTCTGTAGAAGTTTAAACCTGCATCTAAAAAAATATTAGATATTGCTAAAACATATTAGACTGCCTCGCACGCGTCCACTGGTATATATGATTGGAAGTAGCAATACAACAAACTATAATATTAATTATATATTTTTTTTATATAAAAGAAAAGGACAGCAAAATATTGCTTCTATTATTTTCAAATAGCGTAAGAAATAAGCTTGCCAATTATTTCAAATATTCTGCAATGAACCTCTCTCTGCAGGGATGCATCTATAGATCTAGGGAAAAAAATCAACACCTTCTGACTCAATCTGTCGAAAATTAGCGTATAAAAAAGATAATGGTATTAGGTAAAAGGAAATAACATATATTAATTAATGGAATTCTTAAAATAAGTTACGGGGACATACTATATATTGAAATTTGAGCTAAATAAATAAAAAAATCAAAAACATTCATTAAGTGATTTTTAACGATTTATTAAAAATATCATCACAGACAAATAAAACTTCGACCTTGAGAATGAAGAACCAATTATCAAATTCACCCTTCACTCAAGGTCAAAGGCACGTTAAAAGTAGTTTCCCCTTTTGCTTTATGGGAAAAATATACAATAAAGGAGCCAACTGAAGTGGCGTAGCGAGAGAGAGGCCAGGGAAAACATCTCACCACTTTTTTCGAACAGTAATTTAATTTGTGATTTTAAAAAATCGCAGAAAATTAAAAAAAAAATCTTGAGAATAAATAAAACAAAAATTACCGTAATGGAAAAGTGTTGGGATGCCCCCCTGACCTCTACCTGGCTACGCCACTGGCCAGTTGCGTTGGCATTATCATTAGTAGGCAACATAGAGACGTTTATATTTGTGATAAAGATTGGGGAAAGGTAAAATCACTTCTCAGAATCTATCAGGGCCATAGAGTTCAAAAATGGTACAATGATGAATCAACGGACTGGGCAATTAATAATAAGAAAAGTTTTCAAAAATTCCCTCCTCCCCCCCATACGTTAAAAAATAATCATAAAAAGTTGAAAAATCGCTTCATGATTTCCAAATAAAATTTATTGAAAAGAAGGGATAATTTACTGCATTGGTTATAAACAGTGACGTACTTTTAGCGGTCCAGATCGAAAGATTTTAGCGGCCTGTGTAGCGATGTCAGTTAATACTGAGCCAAACATAAAATACAATAAAGTGAAGCTTTTACTGATACACTGATATTTTTTTTCTGTTTCAATGTCAACAATTTGTATGAATAATTTAAAATAAATCTATAAAAAAACGAAAAATAGATCAAAATTCAAGCACAGTCAATTTATATTCATACGTAATTAGTAAAAACATGTAAAAATATAGTTGTTGACATGGATACTACATCATGGATACTATTTAAAAATCTCTAAGAATAGGCTGTAATGATTCAATGATTTTAGAATCCCGAGGTAGTCTCCACAAATATGGCCCAAAGAAGAGATAGAGAAAAGAATTGGAAAACAAGTGGGTAAGTGTGATCGAAGATAGCTCAAAGAGTTTCGTTTAATATTCCTTTCTAAACACTTTATTCTTTCTTTAATAAATCCAAATAAATTTCATTTAGCAAAAAAAAAAAAAAAAAAAAAAAAAAAATAAAGTCATGATTTTTATAAAGTAAAAATTTACAGGTCTATTTTTTCGTTTTTTCGAATATCTAAACCAGCCGGGTAGCGAGCGAAGTCCGCTCTTATATTCTGTCATAATAATATCTGTCACACGGACTAAATGCGATATAGAAAAATAATTTCAAAATTAAACATGTTGTACACCTTCAAAATGTTAAAGTATGCGAATATTTCCATAATCGGATTTTTATCGTGATTCAATATGTTTCTCAAACTCATATATTTACTATTCTCTATTACTCATATTGATACTCGCTTTGTATTATTCTCAAACATTTGAAAAATTCGTTAAACTTCCAATAGGACGTCAGATTTTCTTTTTAATTCTCTAATGACGTGATATTAATCTGCTTTGTGTACATACACACACTCATACTCCTTGTATTATTGAGAAATCTTAGACATTTTCCGTTTTATTACCACTATGACGTCAATCAATTTTATTTCATATTTATCTTTTTTTCTATTGGTGAAATTTTTTATTTCATTTTCATTTTTCACGTGGAAATCGTTCAATAGAAAATTAATTATTGTAGAAAGAATTTCATTGTGGATTTTTAATTTTTGGCAACTGCTATCACGAAAAATGTTCAAATGTAATAAGAAAAGGCTGTTAGAATTTTGGTTTTTTATTTCCATTTATTAAAATAATACGATTTTTTCAAATTTTAATATTTTGAGCTTCATAGCTGGTATTCAGCTATATATACGCAAAGTTTCAACTCTGTAAGTTACATAGTTTCTGGTTTCTGAGAGTGGCTCTGTGACAGACAGACAACGGAGCGGGTGTAATAGGGTTTCGTGAGATGAACGAAACCCTAAAAAGTAGCCAAACCTTCAGTAAAACAATATTTTTAATATCCGTTTTAATAAATTATATTTTCAGGCCTCGGAGCGGTCCACCGGTAATTTTTTTAAATTATTTTGGTGGTAGATTTTTACAACAGTTGCAAGAAAAAGCTCTCTACGATTCGTGTTTCTACGACGTATGCAAGTTAAATCTAAGCCGAAAATTTTCCTAAGGAAATAGTGGTGGACATAATTTTGATTGTTTCTTTTAATAGACACCGCTCCGAAGCCTGTATTTTTAAAATTCAGATGAATCATAATGCACAAAAATAACTAAATCCCCATTTATTAATGGTATTTGTTAACTAAGTAGTATAGCAGCCTGAGATTACCCCAGAATTAATGTTATGTAATCACACTTTCCGACCATATATTAACTAAAATTTCTGTATTGAGCGATAAGTTTGCTGTAGGTCAATAGGAATAGAATGTGAACATCAGCACATCTCATCGTATATCCACAAGCAATGACGCAGAGAGAAGGGTAGAACACAGGTACAATTTACAAAAGTCCGACTCTCATAAAAGTCCTGTATTGGTTCATGTTTTTAACACTTTCCAACATGGTTGAAAAGTGTTTACGAATTCGGTTTGTCTGTCTGTCCGTGCACTAACTTGCTAAATATACTCTGATTGCCATATAACTTATATACGTTATTCAGACTTACCATTGCAGACTCGGTATTGAGAATGAAGTGCGTAGCATTTATAGTGCGTTTACAGGGCCACTCAAAATAATTCCACAACATTATGATTTATAGGGAAAAATCGTTTGCAGTGTATTTTAACGATGTTAATCTATTTGAAATGTGCTGAAATTGATATACATCCCTTAAGTGCACCACAAGATGCTTACTAAAGAATATGGTGCGTGTAGCATTTATAGTTCGTCTATTGCGGCTCTCAAAATAATTTCGTTACATTATGGTCTATGGGGAAAATCACTTGCGGTGTATTTTAATGATGCTATTACACTATAACAAACATAATGAAATTGATATACATTTCTGAGGTGCACTAAGACATGTTTTCTGTAGAATATAGAATGCAAAGTATTTATCATTCATTTACAGGGTTACATAAATCAATTCGGTTACATAATGTCCACGGGGAAAAACTGTTTGCAGCATATTTTAATAATGTTACACTATTTAATGCATAATAGAATTAATGTATTTTACTGAGGTTAACTACAATATTCTTGCGACAGAATATGATGTGCATAGCATTTATTGTTCATTTACTGGGACACACAAAAGATTCCGGATACAGCACTGTGTCCGAAGTACTGTCTATTAGCTATAATTGATGAAAATGCGTTTTCAGTTATTGCATGCGTTTTTAAATTTAACTAAATTTTTACATACCACGTGGTGTGTGTAAAGTCTTTAGATCTCATACAGGATACACAAAAGAATTCGTAAGCATTACTGAGTATGAGCGTGAATTTCCCAAAGGTGGTTTTTAATTGAGGTCTGTATTTTCAAGATGAACTATATTGTATACAAAGAAATGTTGCTATGATATAAATAAAATTATTTACAGGGCTACACAAAGAATTTAATATACGGTCGTCTATGGATGATAATTTCTGGAAGTGTGATTTCAATAACTTTAAGCGTGGTTTTGCTTGAATTAAATTTTAACTTGATATGTGGCGTGTATAAAAATCTCTAGATAATATACAGGGCTGTAGAAAAGAATTCAAGTACATTTCCATCTATCGGTAGAAATTACTGAAGATGAATTTTGAACTGTGTTATGCGTTTTCTTACAAAACTAAATTTAAGCATAGTATGCAGAATATATATCAATCTATAGATCATATACAGGGCTGCACAAAATAATTTAAGTTCCAACCGGCTATGGAGAGTAATTTCTAAAATCTGGTTTTCAAATGTGCTATGCGTTTTATAAAATGTTCACTTAGGTATCTTCTTTACCTTATTAAATGGCGAAGTTTTGTTAAAGTATTCTGGAAGCGTTGGAAAGTGTTTCATAATCTTTGCTTGATGCATGATTTTTCTTTCTTGTTAAAATTTTAACACTTTCCTACATAGTTGAAAAGTGTTTATGATTTAGGTTGGTCTGTCAGCGTCTCTCCGTGCTCTAACTCTCGTAAATATACTCGCGATTGTCATGTAATTGATATGTGTTAATGAAGTTTGCTATGGGATGTGCGCTATTGAAAATGCAGTGTGTCGCATTTATAGTTCGTTTACACGGACACTCAAAAGAATCTCATTATATTAT
This sequence comes from Maratus michaelseni, assembly GCA_963931845.1. Lineage (NCBI taxonomy): Eukaryota > Metazoa > Arthropoda > Arachnida > Araneae > Salticidae > Maratus > Maratus michaelseni. The sequence continues at coordinate 41,267,454 of OZ007595.1, read as the reverse complement.
GGTAAATGGGGAAAAATCGTTTGTGGTGTATTTTAACGATGTTACACTATTTGAAACATTAAAAAAAATGATATGCATTTATGAAGTCCACTAAAATATGCTTTCTGTATGATATGGTATTATCATTCATTTACAGAGTCACTCTATAAAGAATTCGGTTACATAATGGTCAACGAGGAAAAATTGTTTGTAGCGTATTTTAATAATGTTACACCATTTCAAACATAATGAAATTTGCATACATTATTGAAGGGCAGTAAGGGCACAAGAAGCTTACTGCAGAATATGACGTGCATAACAGTTATCGTTTATTTACAGGGACACACACACGATTTCGATTCAGTACTATCTATGAGCAATGAATGCTGGAGGTGTGTTTTCCGATGTGGTTTACGGTTTTATGTTTAATTAAATTTTTGAATATTATGTGGTGTGAGAGATCATATACAGGGCTATTTAAAAAAAATAAATCGTAAGCATTACTGTGTATGAACGTGATTTGCTTAAGGGTTATTTTTAAATGAGTTATGAATTTTCCAGCTGAACACAAATAAATTCATATACGAAAGGAAAAGAAAAGAAGATACATTGTCGTCTATGGATAATAATTTCTGAAACTACGTTTTCGGTTGTGTTGTGCTCACAAAACTAAACCGTAAAATATACTCGTACTAAAATTTTCCTGAGTTGAATTTTAGTTTAATATAAAGTGTGTATAAAAATCTGTAGGTAATATACAGGGCTATAAAAAATAATTCGAGTGTGTTTCATCTATTGGTTGAAATTGCTGAAAGTGAATTTCCGTCTGTGTTATGCCTTTTGTAATTAAGCAAAATTTTAGCATACTATGTAGCGTGTATTCTCATCTATAGATAGTACAGAAATGCACAGAAGAATTCGAGTACCTTTCCGGCTACAGACGGAAATTGCTGAAATCTGGTTTCATCTTTTTAAATGGCGAAGTTCCGTTGCGGTATTCTGGAAGTGTTGGAAAGTGTTTCATAATCTATGCTTGACACATTATTATTTTTCTTATATATATATATATATATATATATATATATATATATATAACAAGAAGGATACTCTAGCAATTTTATTTTGTAATTTTTCCAATAAAGTAACTAACAAATTCTACTACTACTACTAATAATAATAATACTAATGATAATAATAAATGAAAATCAAAACTTGAGCCATATAAGTTGTGCATTTTAACGTTAGTAGTACACAGCGTTAACAAAAAGCAATTTAAATAAAAATTTTCATCGAGTAATACATAAGCAGCGGTGATGTGACTATTATTAGAGTGCCTAAGCTGGCAAAATGCCAGGAAGTCCCCAGTATCAGGGGGCTACAAATTCTTTTGTATTTTTTCTCCAAAACTTTTCTTTCTAAACTTTTTACTCCTACCACTCAAATGAAGGAAAAAATTAAACATTTATATTAAAATGTACACATTTGTATGGCTTTTGGCTGCGAATTGTTTTTTTAATTTTTATTTTTATGACTATAGTGATATTTAAATTTTAGGCAAGTACGCATTACTTTTTAAAAAGTAATTATTCAACAAGTTTAATTTTCTAATATTTAAAGGTCCGTATTCGTATCACTACCGGGCCTCGAGAACACATGACACTTGTATCTCTCCCCACACCAGCTAAATAATTTTAGAGAAATAAATAAGTAAATAAAAAATTATTTACTAGAACCTCTCTCCCCAATCCATGATCAATGGGGCAGAGGCCTGCAATGCATTAACACGACCCTGGGGAGGATAGGAACTATAGAATTTATGTATTGGATAGACTCACATATAATGCAAACGATTTTTTTCACCGGAAAAAAAATATAAAAGTAAAATATATATTTAAAAAATGCTTTTAAAATTACTACAGATATCTTTATAGGAAACGACGTTTTTGACTCTGACACAAAAAATATTAAGGGGAAAAAAAAAAAGAAGAAGAAGAAAAAATAGAAAGAAAGAAGACAAGGGAGGGGAACTAAGGCAAGAAAAAATGGAAAAATTATTATTTTCTTAAGTTTAAATTATTTTATGCAATGAAAATATAAATTTAAAAAATGAATCAAAAAAATAATTTTAGAATATACATTTATTACTAGATAATATTAATCCAATATATTCCACATCACAACAAAAGTTTAATGAATCAATTAAATAATTCACCTGAAAGCATTATTCTAAGCACTTAAAATGTTACAATAGTAGAAAAAAACACACATTAAACAAACAAACAAACAAACAAAAACCTTACTTGTAAGGGAATTGTGCGTTGCTTGAAATACTATTTCTGGAATAAATTCCTTCATTTTTCCCCTTAAAGAATATTAAAAAATTCTAAGAGAAGCCAGGAAGTAGCAGTTCCTTCCCTTTAAATGCTGCGTAGAATCCAGCAAACGATTTTTCTCTGACGACATTATTTCTCAATGAATTTAAAATTATTTTTTGTAACTGTACTTTTTGTAAATCTAGGCAAGTTTAAATGTTAAATAAAATAATAAATAAACAAATAAAAATTTTACTATTTTTTTAAAAAAAATTTTGAATAAAAAATATTTTAAAATATGTAAATTATTATTATAGAATATTAAATAGATATATTTGTAGCTATCAAAAGTAAATAAATGTTTTACAGAATCATTTAAATATTTCACATTAAAGCATTATACTAATCACTGAAGTAAAAACTGCAAAATTAAATCCATATTAAATAATAATAATAATAATAATAGTAAAAATAAATATCCCTTACTTGTAAGTGATTTGTGCGTTGCTTGAAAGACTATTTCTGGAATAAGTGTTTTTATTTTTTTCCCTTAAAGAATATTAAAAATTTCTAAGAGAAGCCAGGAAGTTGCAGTTCCTTCCCTTTTGCTGCTGTGTAGAATTAAGCAAACGATTTCTACTGACTGACGGTTTTCTATCGACGTAGCCACACCCAGCCATCGTTAAGCAGCGCCACCATAGCGGTAGTAAATGGAAATCTAAATAATTTCTGCTGGATGTAGGAAAATGCAATGGAAATTACATAAAATTAAATTGTTGATTTCATCGGCAAGATACATGATAACAACCGAATTTATTTTTACGGCGAGAGATAAGCAATCCGATTGATATTTTGCAACGATTAGATTTATTTATAAGCTAAGCAAATCAAATTAATATATGCCGTTACCCAGATTAGAAAATCAATATTTCTCTTTGAGTACGAATAACTATAAATAATCTTTGACCTCTAACTGGCATTTTTTGCATAAATAAATCGAAGGAAATTTTTATTACTAGCAAATTGTAGCAACGTATAAAGATAAAAGTTACAAGTGATTTTTGAGTATTTAATATGAACACATTGTTTGACCTTGAATAAGAGGCCAATCGGCCATTTTTTTGCAAAAGTTATCGGGCGATTTACAATGAATATTAGATGTTACATGGCATAGCAATCTGTAGGAAATGAAAATATTCAAATGTAATTAAAATGCCTAAATAAATAATTTATTCTGTAAAAATAATACTTAATTTTGCTGAAAAGATGCAACGAAAATTACACAAAATTAAATTGTTGATTTCATCGGCCAGATATATGATGACAGTAGAATTTATTTTTATTGCAAGTGATAAGCAATTTGCTTGATATTTTAAATCGATTTATTTAATAGCAGAGGCAATCAAATTATTACACTTAGTTTCCGAGATCAGAAAATCGATATTTTTCTTTGCGCGCGAATAACTAAAAATAATTTTTGATCTCAAACTTGTATTTTTGGCATAAATAATCAGGAGACATTTTATTGTAACAGTTTATGACAAAGCATAAAGATAGAAATTAAAGGGAGTTTTTGAAAATTTAAGAATAACATTTTGGTTAATTTTGAATAAGAGGCAAATCTGCTAATTTTGCAAAAATTATCGAACGATTTACACTAAATATTAAACGTTATCTTAGTCAATAATCCGCTTAGAAATAATAAATTTCAGTGATGATTAAAATCATTGCATCTAAGTAATTCCTGGTAGATGTAGAAAGATTAAATGCAAATTATAAAACATTTAATTGTTGAGTTCACTGGCAAGATATATGATAACAATCGAATTTATTTTTAATGAGATAGATTTAAGCAAATTGATATTTTGCAACGATTCGATTTATATATAAGCTGAGAAAATCAAATTAATATGATATACGCAGTTACCTAGATTTGAAAATCGACATTTCTCTTTGCGCACGAATACTTATAAATAATCTTTGACCTCTAACTAGCATTTTCTATTTATTTACATATTTATTCATTTATTTAGATAAATAAACAGGAGGAAAATTATAATATAAGACTATGGTAATGTGTAAAAACTGAAATTAGATGTGGTTTTTGAATATTTAATATAAACACTTTGGTTGACCTTGAATAATTATCAAACAATTTGCACCAAATGTTAAGATGCTATCTAACACAATAATTTGAAGGAAATGAAAATATTCAGACGTAATTAAAATGCATAAATAAAACATTTATACTACAAAAATAATAATAATTCCTCCTAAGTATAAGAAAATGCAACGGAAATTGTCTAAAATAAAATTGTTGATTTCACCGTCTTGATATTTGATAACAATCGAATTTATTTTTATTGCAAAAGATAAGCAATCTGATTGATAATTTGCAAAGTTTCAATTTATTTATAAGATAAGCAACTCAAATTAGTATAGGTTGTTATCCAGACTAGAAAACCGACATTTCTCTATAAACATATAACTATAAATAATCTTTAGTCTATATGTAATAATCTACAATAATAAAGATAGAAGTTAGTGTGCCTGTGTGTGTGCTTTTCTACTGTTTTCTGGAGACATCTCTGCATGCAGAGAAAGCTACAAGATTTAGCAGGAAGGTACAATATGTCTAAAGTTTTGTCCCTCGAAGACAGTTTTCGATTTTTTGATGAGCTTTTTTTAGATTTAATTTTTTATGCATTTTTTAACGCTTTTTGGCATTTTGCGGCGATATTTCCACAGTAGTAAAAGGAAATTCACTTTCGATTTTTTGGCTCCATATAGTAAATTTTATCCTTTTTAGGGTTTCGTTCATCTCACGAAACCCTATTCGTCCCGCTACGTTGTCTGTCCGTCACATAGCCGGTTCTCAGAAACTATATAACTTACAGACTTGAAATTTTGTGTACTTATAGCTGAATACCTACTATGAAGCTGAAAATCACTAAATTAAAAAAAAATCGTATTATTTTAATATAGAGAGATAAAAAACCAAAAATCTAACAGCCTTTTCCGATTAAATAAATAAAAAAAATTCATTATAGCAGTTGCCAACAATTAAAAATCCACAATAAAATTCTTTCTACAACAATTAATTTTCTATTAAAAGATTTCCACGTGAAAAATGAAAATGAAATAAAAAGTTTCACCCATTGAAAAAAGATTAATATGACGTCATATCACTACATAGTATAAAACAAAGTCGCTTTTTCTGTACCTATATCCCTATGTACGCTTAAATCTTTAAAACTACGCAACGGATTTTGATGCGGTTTTTTTTAATAGATAGAGTGATTCAAGAGGAAGGTTTATATGTATAATAACATCCATTGAACAGTGGAGAAATACTGTTATTTTTGAGGTTTTTAATGTGATGTCGTAAATAATTTCATTTTTTACATTTGTTATTTTGGCCGAAAAGGTTACCATTGCTATTTTTTTGGCGATCATTATTGTTGCAGAAAGAAATGAAAAGGCTATACATCTCCAAAAATAAAAGAAAAACTGTGTTAAATTAATTAAAAAAAAAAAAAGAAAAAGAAAGAAAAAAGAGTTTTGATGAGAGAATATTATAAAACGAAAATATTTAATTTAAACATGATTGGGAATGTTCGCAATGCTTAAAAAATAATTCAAGGGGCAAGATTGCTGTCGAAACAATATTTCGCGATTTATCTTTTGTTTTTGTCGATTTTGATTTTACTTTTGATCCTAAACAATTTGATTTTAAGCCAAAAGGTGTCTTTTTTTCTTTTTTTTTTCTTTTTTTTTTTTTTTTTTTTTTGATGCAGAAATAATTGAAATGGCTATACAGCTGGAAAAATAAAAGAAAAAGCTGTTATTAATTTTATTTAAAAAAAAGAAAGAAAAGAAAAACAGTTTTGATGAGAGATTTTAAGCCAAAAGGTGCTTTTTTTTTTCAAATGTACGATCACTGGCGCCCGGCTAACCGAAAAGTACCTTTTTTTAAATTCAAATGCAAACTATATTAATGGCAATATACTTCTATTTACTTCTACATATATGAAATTTCGTTCCGGCTGCTTATAACTCGAGTTCTGCTGAATGGATTTTCGTAGAGATTAAACTGTATAAGATAATTTTTCAGGGAAGGTTTTATTGTATAACATATCGTTCTGCCTAGCTTAGTTATAGAATTATTCTGGGAAGTTCTATAATCAGATCAATCCGTTTATGAAATATTAGCCTTTTTAAAAGATTTTGCCGAATGGATTTCGATGAAACCTACACTGTTAGATAACTTTCTAGGGAAAGTTTTATTATATAACATATCATTCTACGTTGCTTAGTTCTAGAATTATAGGGGGAAATTCGAAAATCAGGTGATATTTTTTTTATCAAATATTAGCTCTTTCAGTATTTGATTCGGATTATGAAAGATTAGCCTTCTGAAAAAGTTCTACTGGACGGATTTTGATGAGAATTGTATTGTTAGTCAGATGCTATTTCAGGAATGGTTTTAATGTACTACATATTGTTCTACGCTGCTTAGTCAAACAGTTGTGTGAAGGTTATACAGTCGGGAGAACCCGATTCCGAAAGATTAGCCTTTTTGAAAGTTTTTACTGGGCGTATTTTTTGCGACTTGCATTGTTAAGTAGATAATTTGTAAGGATGGTTTTAGTATATTTTATATGGTTCTGTTTTAGAATTACGTGGAAAAGTTCTATAATCAGATGAACCCGATTATAAAAGATTAGCCTTTATAAAAACTTCTACTGAATGGATTTTGTTAATTAGTTTGCATTGTTAGTTCGATAATTTTTAGTGATGGTTTTAGTATATTGCATATAGTTTTATCATTCTTTAGCAAACCTTAACTGTAAATGACCAAATAAAAGAGTTGGTCCTTAACAGCTAAAATTTTGACTGCACATTAGAAAATATAATAGCGCAATCACGTCATTTTTCAGTATGTGGAAGGATATTCCAGGTAAATATACAGATTGTTTTCAAATACAAGGTCAAATTAAACGATATATTTTGTTTGCTTCAAGGTTCATTTGTAGAAACTGACCAGCGCAGCGGGCGTAGCTTGCTAGTTGGTAATAAAACGGAAAATTTCAAACATTTCTCAATAATACAATGAGTATGAGTATGTGTAAGTACAGAAATGTAATATGATGTCATTAATATGATGTCATTAGAGAATTAAAAAGAAAATTAATCTGACGTCATATTGGAAGTTTAGCGGACTTTTTCAAATGTTTGAGAATAATACAAAGAGAGTATCAAAATGAGTAATACAGAAAGCAAGTAGGTATGACGTCAGCAAGTGATTATACGTCATATGAGTTTGAGGAAGGTATTGAATCATGATAAGAAACCGATTATGGAAATATTGGCCTATTTTAACATTTTGAAGGTCTCTATACAACATGTTTAATTTTGAAATAGATTTTTTTTTTTAATATCGCATTTAGTTCACATGATAGTTATTATTAGGACAGAGTATAATAGCGGGCTTCGCCCGCTATCGGACCGTTTGAGATTTTCGAAAAAACGAGAAAAATAGACCGGTAAATTTTTACTTTATAAAAAAACATGACATTTTTTTTTTTGGAAAATGAAATTTATTTGGATTTATTAAAGAAAGGATAAAGTGGTTTGAAAGGAATAATAAACGAAACCCTTTGTACGATTTTCGATCACACTACCCACTTGTTTCAATATAGTTTATTCGGATTCGTGTAACGATTTTTGAATTTATTGCGAATATTTTTATACGATTTTTAGAGTGTTTTCACGTTCCATGACGATTTTTTTTTCGTAAAGGGAATTCGGTTTCAAACTTATAGACTAATATAATAAATTTTGTACTTCAAGATTTTTGATTTTTTGCTACTTTTTAATGCAATAGAGTTTTTTTTACATTCGGCTGCGATTCTATGACATTCGTGAAACAATTTCGTTACAGTGTCTTAGCCCACTTTAGTAAATCTTGTCCTCTGTGATTTTTGAATTTTAACGATTTTTTATGCAATTTTTAACATTTTTTTTCTTTGCATTTTGCGACGATTTTTCCACATTAGTAAAATGGATTCAGTTCCAATCTTTTATCACAATATAGTAAATGTTGTCATATTTTTTATAAAGTTTATTCGGAATCCGTACAGCAATTCGTGATTTTTTAATGCGATTTTTACAGTTTTTTCGCGTTCTACGGCAATTTTTTGACATTCATAAAGCGAATCCGGTTTCCATATTTTAGCCCAGTATAAAAAATTTTATCCTCTTTTCAATAAGGTTTATTCGGAATTAGTATAGCTATTTTTCAATTTTTCGAGAATTTTTGTATGCGATATTTAGAGTTTTTCCGCCTCCGCAGCGATATTTTGAGGATCTGAAAATGAATTCGGTATCAAATTTTAACCACATATATAGTAACTGTTTTTCTCCATGATTTTTGAATTTTTAATGATTTTTAATGTGATTTTCAGCATTTTATCACGTTCCGTGGCGACTTTTGACATTCGTGAATAAATTCTATGTTACAACCACTTTAGTAAATTTTGTCCTGTGCGATTTTTGAATTTTTGTTAAAAATAGAAAACGACTCTTTAATGGTTCAAAGTTACTACAGGCACTTAAATTATCGGGATATCCTTTCTCAAATTACTAGAAACAAAAATATGTTTTGTAGTTCCCAGATTTTCTTTGCGGCGTGTGTATCTGAAGTGTTAAATTTCAAATGTGAAAAAATAATCTTCATTCTACACCATCTCCATTTGAAAACCCATTTCCGGACTGGAAGCCGGCATTTAATCTATTTTTAAACCATTTTGCAGCCGATTATATAAGAAAAATCGTCACAGCAATGTTGCAGGGTATTAGTGATAAATATTGGGGCGATGTAAACAAGCCTCAGTAGCGCACAGGTAACATCTCCTGCTTCAAAACGGGAGGTCCAGCGTGCGAATCCAACCGATTCCACATCAGAAAAGATTGTGATTCTTGAATTTGCTGTTTCTTCGAGTTCCTTTCTGATTTTCCCCGTTGTTATAAAATCATCAGCGTAAGCTAGTATTAGGGATTCTTTACTATGATACTGTTTTATGATGTAATCCGCAAGGAGAAGCCAGAGGAGGGGACTCAGACACGAACCCCGAAGACATCCTTTGTATGCTTGAAACCATTCTATAAATTTAATTTTGTTTCCCGGATTTGTACATTAGTTTTCGGAAATTCGAGTGGAATCACTCATTTTTGTTTCTATTAAGGTTATTCTTATAATAATTAATACAAATAAAAATAGTTTTTTCAAAAAGAAATACGAGTTTTTATTAATGCACTTAAAAGCAGAAATATGCCAAATTTGAAATTCATGTTTTATAAATGAAAATTCACATTCTTAATATGTCGTCACTTTCTCACGTAAAAACATATATTAAAGCTTTAAATTTAATGCATTGTTATATAAAAAAATAAAATAAAAGTTTAGTTTTTTTTAGAACAGGACACGTTAAAGGAAATAAAACATTTTTATATTATTTCATTTTTTTTTTTGTATTATTGTGATAAACAAATATTTAATGTTGAGTCACGTGGTAATAGTTTACAAAAATCATTCCTAGAAATTATTTAAACGATGTAGGATTTATAAATTGTTTTCTCAACATATAATCAAAATTTAATTAAAATTAATTAATTAATTGATAATTAAATTTTGAAAATATGAAAACATTGTATTGTCACCGACAACACCTACCTGTGTACATAATTTCTGAAGCTTTAGCACATCGAGAAGTGAGGGAAAAATCAATTATAAAGTTCATTATTACATACATGAAAATAGTCAAGTTAAATAAAAGAGTTTAACAAAAGCGCAATTGAGCATACTTTCAGAAGTGATCGGGAATTAATTTTGTTCATATATGCAAAAAAATGCATATATTCAAATTTATATCCTAAATAAATAATCTATTTCGATAAATTATGAAAATGATGCCTCTTTGATAATGGTTAATAATTTCAATTTGGCTGTTTGGAGTCCAGAAATTAATTTGTTAAAAAGTTAAATGTTGCCAACATTACTCATACTTGACGAGTTTAAAAAAGCGCAAATAATATTTCCAAACATTTTATAATTGAAAACTATAATTACATAGGAACAGGGGTGTAAAAACTAGGCGCCAATAGGCTGATTGCTACCCCTAAATATTTGGTATTCCTCACCTAATAAGAATACCGATAAAATTTAGGCAACGTATGCTAATAAAATTTAGGCGAAGAATACTAATAAAATTTAGTGATAACAATCGGTCCATTGGCACCCAGTTTTTACACCTCTGCATGGGAATATTAAAAGAGAAAGAAAACTTTAAACTAATTAAACTATTACATGAGAAAAAAATTAAATAGGGAAAGACAACGCCTTAAAAGCTTAAACAATAATAATATCGATACTTTTCGATTGAAAAATATATTTACAAAAGAGATTTATTTCATATTTCGAAAAAGTGATTTTTTTAACCTTTTCTTGCAAAATTTTAAAACAATCCAGATAGTAATATTTCCTTTCAATTAAAATATGTATTTACACGTAAATATTAAAAAGGGAAAGAAACTTTGGTGAATATTACGTCATTTTTAAAACGATACATTTTAAACGACTTTTTTTTTTCTTTTTTAAATTCTTATAACGTCGGTATAAAATTTCGGAAGTCAGCGACATTGTTTACTTAGCCATTTTATGTAAGCTGATTTTTCAACTGTTTAATTGATTTTATTTAATTAATCACAAAAACAGCCGTTAGCTTTCGTGACAGCAGTTGATTCGTCCTTAAGAACCGAAAAATTCCTCAGTCAAAGGGGAATAAATGGCAATGCGATTACAGAAAATCGTCACTGGTCGTTTAATTATAAGACAGTCTTCCGCAATCTTTTTAACCCTTTCAGGGGCAAACAATTTTGTTCCTGTAACGTCGAACTCACACCGGTATTTACGAAAGAATTTAGTTCAAAATAAGGAAAAGCAATTTTTCGACTTTCCCGTCAAAGTTAAAAAAGTAAAATTTAATTAAAAGTTTCTGGTTCGATTCGGATTAAAATTAGGTGGGATATATAATATATCCCACCGCCCCTCAAAGGGTTAAAACAGACCAAATTAGCCTGTTTATGCAGTATGTGGTGTCTGAACGCAGGTTGGCGAGCGCAGTTCGTAGGAGGCAGGTCCCCTAGTGTTTATTATTATTTTTTCTAACTGTATTTTTTTTTTCTAATGTGTTCAGAAACTTTGTGGCAGCCTGTGTTTTCATTTAGCTGTTGGAAATATTCTGTGTATAATTCGCTTTTCCCTTTTTAGCCCTATAATTTCTGAAAAAAAAATCTGCACATTATGTAACGGGTGAAATATGGTATCTGATATTCTTCTTTCCTGTAAATGTACTTTCACCTTTCTAAGACATACAATGCAGCGAACATAGCGAAAGTAGTTCTGTATTTTTCTGAATACTGAACAGAATAAATAATAAAGTAAAGTAAAGTAAAAAAATAATAAAGAAGGCAAAACATTTTTTTTTCGAACGTGAACGTTTTTATATACTTTCTGTATTATACGAAGTATATTTACTGAAAGTAAAACAATCTTCTGTATCAAGTATTTTTAATAGATGAAAAACGTGTTTTGCACTTAAAATTAAGAAGAAATATTGTTGAATTTAAAAAAAAAAATCATAACTTTATTACAAAATTACAAAACGACTTCGATATCACTCATCCGCAAGAAAAGTAACACAACACAAAAATACTACACTTTACAGGAAAGACAAACGAAGATTTGCATTTTTACTTTCTTCTATCTTTACAAGAAAAAGTATTGGACGCGTGAAAATTTTCGATTTCGGTTTCGACGAATTTATACGTTTTAGAATGTCCTGAACACGATTTGACAGTTTTTAGAAAATATCTATGTGTGTGTCTGTATGTGACACAAAATTTTTGGCGCTTTATCTCAATAACTAATGCACGGAATTTGATCAAACTTCAGATTCAGTTGGATCCTGACATTACTAGACGCTGATTAGATTATGATGTAAATCGTCCAACAGGTGGCGCTGTGTTAGGAAAGTGATTTCTGAAATAAACATTTCATCTCTTATAATGAGTCAACATATTTATCCTCCGACTTCAACGCGCTGGTCAAATTGAACATATGCGCTGACAAAGTACTTTTTCTGTTTCTGTGAGATTCTCATTAAAGAACTGACACGTGTAACCTCAAGAGTTCAAGGCTATATGACGTAAACTTGACTGTGTGTTTTCTCATCCAAGAAACTAAATACTTTAGTCTCTGAAGCTGCGTTTTCACTGGTCGACCCAACTACCTAAAAATCCCAGCGACCCAAGACCTTAACCTAAGAGCGTTTTCACTGGTTACAGGGAAGCACTAGCGCTAACCAATCATGAACAAGGTTTTACTGCGCAAGCGTCATATTTACGGATCGATATCAGCTGTGAATGATTATAAACATACTCAAATAATTATTTGTTGTCCTTATCTTGTTAATAACAAATGTTTTTGCGTGGAAATAATCCAAAGTTTTGGCTAGTTTTCGCTATTAAAGGGTCTTAAATAATGCCACACAAAAATATTAATCTTCCGTTAATAAATCAATGATAACTATTAATTTTTTTGTGGTTTCAAAAAATAAAACATATAATTTTTTAATAATGACGATCGTAAATCATAAGATTTCGAAGTAACTCAGAATACAGTGAAAGCTCATTTTATCTGAAAATAATTTTTATTGCATATGACTTGTATATCTAAAATTATATTTCTGCTTTTCACAAGTTAAATTAAAAGTCTAAATATGTTTTTGATATTTACTTCAGTGCTATATACAATTTATTTGTACATGCATATATCATTTTTGTGCCAGTGCAGTTATACTTTTGAAACAAATAGTAATATTTATCATTTATTTAAAAACACCTTTCAGGATTGTCATTATACATGAGGCTTCTCCAAGGTACATGCTAATAGCATGTATCAGTTGATCACACTGGCAGCTAGTTTTATCATATAATCACTACAATGTAGAATTATAGAATGTAGTTACATCTACTTTTTGTGACACCCCCAACCCCTCCCCACAAAAACAAAAAAAAAGTCTTCACAGTAAAATGCAAATTAAATGTATTTAAAATTGTAAATTTTACTGTATGATTGATTTCACATCAGAGTTTGATGCAGATTTTTTTTTCCCATCTCTCTCATGGGTATTTTTTAATTATGTTTTGCGAAAAATAAAATGATGTAACAAAAAGTCAAATCCAGTTACTCTTAAATTCAAACTGATATATATATATATATATATATATATATGTTAAGTTTACCTTTTTGGCGAGCTTATTTTGTTTGCAAATTACACATTTTAAATCCCAACAATTTTTTTTTCTTTTTTTAATGTAAAGTGTTCACTTTTATAAAAATAATAATTTTGTGAAGGTACTTCTCTTATTAAGAATAATTTTGTGAAGTGGTCCCAATTTTTGTCAGAAGCAATCACTGATTTTTCAAATAGATCACAAAAAAAGGTACTTTTATGTTAGCTGGGCCAATATTATATTATCTTGCCAATATCTTTTTTTCCCCTCCAGCTATAGCACCGTTTATTTTTCACTTGCTTAGATTAGAAACAATGGCTTGATGTTGAAATAAAATATTTTGGTTTTTTGTATTATTTCATTTATTATTATTCTTCTTTTAAATAAATGTACTTTAAATATATGTGATATGTGTATTTTAAATAAAAAATTCATATTTTAAATAAAATGAATGATAAGTCTATATTTCAAAAGAAATTAATAGAATACGAATAATGGTAATAACAACAATATTTAACGATTAATCTCATGTGCTAGGCTGACATAAAGCCAACATTGCATTTGGCAAAGATTCCGATTTTTTGTTGTGATAGTTCGTTAAATTAAAATAGTTTTACATCATTGTTTTTTAAAATATATATACATAAATACTTTAAAATGTGAAAAAATAGGTCAGTATATGAATTTTTATGCAATATTGCTTAAATAAATGCATAATTTAGTCATTTTCGGTGGCATGGATGCCATAAAGGGTGGTTTATCGCTCTTTTCTAGCGATCGTGAAAGTGTTACATTGGCGATATGTTTATGGTGGTTTATCGCTCTTTTCTAGCGATCGTGAAAGTGCTACATTGGCGATATGTTTTTGTTTATTTTGTAATTACGATTAATAATGAAGGGGCAGATATTTGTATCAATCACACAAGTCAGATGTATGTTCCCAATAAAAAAAATAATAACGAAGGCTTCTCTTAGTATTTGATTAATCTAAATTGTTTAAAAATCAATACTAAAAGTTATACAGAAGAGTAAACAATATTTAATTTGTTCCTAAATGTAAACTTAATATGTCATTTATTTGTATTGTTTTATTTATAACATATTATTTCTTTCGTTTAGATTTTTCACTTGAAAGTTAAATCAGATTTTTTAAATTAATTATCCTTACCAAACTTAATAAGCTTAAAAAGATTGTTATAAACTTGCAATTATATTATATTAAACTTAACTGTTTACATTAAACTTTTTCTCCTCATCGTTCAAAATATCTTAAACGTTTAATTGTAAAATTTAAAAATAAAGTACAGTTGGAAATTTTTAATTAATAATCAAAATAACTGTTGAAGATTTCAATTACAAATAATATGAGGTTGTGAATCAATATTTTATTTTCAATATTGTCACAATAAAAAATAATTTAGAGTAATGAAAAAAAAAATCACTCATTTACATGAAACTATTCCAACGTTCTACTACCAACAACAAATTATAGTGTAAACATTAAAATTTCAAGAATTAGGGATATTACATCAAATATGCTGCAGTCAATCACTTAGTCTTATAGTTTTTTTCACTCTAAATAACAAACAATAGAACCTAATACTATACTAATTTGTGCTCTAAATAGCGTCACAAAAAATAGAGTGAACACTAAATTCTGCAAATTTATTCACAGAATAAACATAAAGAAGTATTTTGTTTTCTTATTAACAAAGGTTTTAAAATATTTTAGTATTTGATTTCAATAATAAATAAATAAAAACCCGTTTTTATATTTTTGAATGTAGTTAAAAATAAACATAATTTGAGAATAGTAAATATTTACTGTGTATCGCACTAAATAATGTTACAAGTTTTTGAATGCATCTTTACATATATGTGTCTAAAATATATAATTTTTTTTTTCCATACAACTATGGTTGTTGTATTTTTAAATTGTAGTCAGAATAAAATAAGAAATAATGTAAATAAATAAATACTCTATTTTTCGCGAAACCTTGAATGTTAAGTGTGTGTATTTCATAGATTTGACAGCATCAAATTTGTAAACAAACAAACTTCGCCATGCAAAGGCGCCAAAAGTAAGGGTTAACTAACCGGAAGTAAAAGGCAAATGTTTCTACATTAGTGTCCTCGGCTTGAGGTTTACAGAAAATTCAGTCTATAAATAGCTGTCAACTATTCCACTTTTTTGTTACCAGTACTTCCGAACAGAAGTCTTCGCCTAATCTTGACATGGTTTAATTGCAGAATTTTGCAATTAAATAAGGTCAATATTACTATCCAGATTTAGTAGCAACACAGATAAGGATTAGTTGGCAGCTATGCATATATATAAAGTAAAATCTAATGAATGAACAAATAGCAAAAACATTTATAAAAAAAAATTCCGAAAATCTTACTCGCTAAGCATTTTTTTATCAACCAACAATATAAAACATACACGAATGTCCTGGTAAGTTGTGGTGCACAATATTTATAAGCTCTGGCTATATTTAAGTATTCACTGAAAACAAAGAAGTACCAGAGCTGAGCTCCATCATAAATTAAGCACTGATTGCTAGATATCCAGTATTCACTTATAAAATTCACGTAAAATAAATATTTCAATAATATTGAACACCTGCTTCAATTCAAATCCATCAAAGCAAAATAATCTGATGATTTAAAATTATAAACAAGCATCTTTGACTGCTCAAGTGTACAATTCTTAAAATTAAAAATAACGCTAAGGGCCAATTCAAGTATTACGTAAGCAGTAAGGAGGAGTTCAGGGTTTGATTATTTTTGCTGACAGGGAGAAGAGGGGAGGGGGGGGGGGATTATGACAATTCTTATGAATGCATTAGACAACGCAGCAACAACAAGAAAAAATACATGATGGGAAATGAGTATTCTGTAGTCTGCTCGGAACTTCAAACACGTAACATTTTTATGATTCCTGTTAAAAATTTTAGTTATGATGACTAATTAAGTTAGGGCCTATTGTTAAGTTTTATTGTTCAATGCGATAAACAATATATTAAAACCATTTTGCATTATTTTGATACCACAACCCCTATATATGCCTATTTATATAAATTTGTAAGATTAATAGTGTAAATTAATGGTAACTGTTTTTTCTGGAAAACAGTGTTGACGTACAAAATGTCAAAATCATACATAAGCAAAAAAAAAAAAAAAAGGAGGGGGGTTACTATTTGCTTATTTTTTCTGATAAGGGAAGGACGGGGTATAAAATTACTAAAAATATGCTTACGGACGGGTATACTTGAACGACCCCCTAAATGAAAAATATTGATATTTAGTGATAAAAGTGCTCATATTCTTGTTTACGTAGGGTTGTTTCATAGTTTTAAAATAAAAAGTTCTTTTTGTCTGAACTCTTTGAAATCTTTATTGGTGATAAATAAACGGTTTTACAACCCGTGTAAAAATTTTGGGAAACATAGCAATAACAAAATAGTCTTCATTTTCAAAACTCTCTGACATTTCAATCGGTTATAAATATAACTGTATCCAAGCTCTCTTTAAAATTTTGTCTGAAATTATATTTTAAAATGAAAAAATTGGCGAAAAAATATTAATATTTATTTAGTGATGCACTCATTTTCTTGTTTACATAGGGTCGTTTCATAGTTTTAAAATAAAAAGTTCTTTTTGTCCGAACTCTTTGAAATCTTTATTGGTGATAAATAAACGGTTTTACAGCACGTGTAAAAATTTTGCGAAAAAATATTGTTATCTAGTTGTAAAATAAACGTTTTCTTCATGCTTTTTTGTTTGTTTGTTTTCGTGTCGGCTCTTTTAACATAGCAATAAAAAAATTGTTCTCATCTTCCGAACTCTCTGACATTTCAATCCGATATAAATATATAACTTTATCCAAACTCTCTTTAAAATTTTGCGAAAAATATGCATATTTAGTATTGGAACAATGAGTTCTTAAAAAAAAAAACTTCAGCTTTCAATCTCAGAGCAAAAATATATTAGAAGGTCTATGCTTAATGCAATGGTGAGGTGACTCCATCTGTTTGCAATCAACCCTTTTCAATTTCCCTAAGCTAAACAGGTGAGGGCTAATACATCAGGTTTCCCCTTTCTGAGGGGAGAAGCCTTCAAAAAATGTTGGCGCATGTGCAAAGAGACTATATTCGTGTGGAAAATTTGACAGAATGTGCTTTTAATTTTAAATATATAGATAATCCAACTAAATATATTGTTGATCACTTTACATAATTTATCATTACAATAGATATTAGACATTAAAAAAATGTATGCATGGCTTTTTTCTGTGAGATGTGTGTTGGAGGCGAGTGGGTGCATTCTCCTAAACATTGTGTAAATCTAAGGAGACAAAAAATTTAAAGATACTTCCTCATTATAGTGGCCTTCACAATTACTATTATCCCACAGTTGTAATGATTTTGCCAATCTTATACTGTAGACTTCCTTAAATCTGTGTAGCTTAAAACCAGAAGTTATGCAGATTTTTGGTCACTGTTTTATTTACATTTTTTAAACAATAATTTGAATTTAATAATGCACTGAAAATTATAATGAATGCTTACAGTAAAATAAAATAAAAAAAATAAGAAAATTTAAAAAACATTTAAAATATAAAAGTAAAGGTCAAGTAAATAATTATTAATGCTTAATTAAATATGATAACGATGAGATATTTTTTTTCTTAAATTATTCAGTGAAACTCACCTTATAAATGTACACTAATAATTCACATAAAAATCTTAAAATAACAAAGTTTTCTTTCATGTTCAGCCGTGCGTAATAACCAAAAAAGCTTGATTATACAAAAATTATTTCGTTAAAAAAAATATATATATTGCAATCGCCACTGATATCAGCAGTATCTAGAATTTTTTCAGAAATAAATTTATACTTTCTTCATGAGAAAACACGAGTTGAATCATATCAAACAGAATTACATATTAAAATGTGTACAGAATGATATAAAATTTTTTAAAAACTAAAATTTTACACTTACATCTTAATTGTAAATTACATTGTTTACATCAGGAACGATGTGCGGATTTTAAGAATTTGCAGATTTTAGGGTGGTGGATTTGAGGAAGTATACTGTATATATGTATATCCTAAATGTACCCAATATATATATATTTTCATAATATTTACGTCTAAAATATATATACATCATAAAATGTCAATATGATTTTAATGTCATATATGTAATATAACTTGGCGATACATTTTAGTCGCCGCTATCTATATCAAGGAAATACCATATTAAGTATTTTATTACATTTTAATTAATTTTTTGATAATTATAAAATACTCTGGATAGAAATTACAGACTGCCCAAATGGCGATTTTCTTGTGTCAAACTGTCCCCCTAAACAGATTTAAGAAAGGACAACACGGACTGAAGCCCCATGAGTTATGTCACAAATTTTAATACAACCTTTTTTATTAAGTATCATAAACATCTTACAGAATATTAATAAAAATGGGATAAATTATTACAATAACAATAAACGCTTACTTTTGGTAAAGCTTTCTCCCTGCAAGATCCGTTGCTGGTGAACACAGCTTTTCCCATTTTACAGTCGAAAAAGCATTGCTTGCGTATACAGTTCAAATTATGTATCAATATACAGCAAGCAATATTTATCCAACTATGCCACAATGCAGCAGTAGTTCTCACCAGAACATGGCAGCTAAGTTGCATCAGATGTGGTAATTTCTTCCGAGGATGGCTCTTGGGAATGCCATGTCCCTGTTATAGACTTGCACAAAACGTTAGCGGTGAGAGTCCCTCTCACTTGGAGGTCAGTAGATGGAAGAGAAATGCCAATTTCGTGGCAATTAGGCCATGTGGTATCTCGTGAAATAAAAGTTGCACATGTGGGTGAACCCAGTTCCTTTAATCACATTGATATCTACAGTTGTCCAGGATACAACAACAAAATTGGCTCTAAAAAGAGAGAAGATTTCAGATTTTAAAAGTTTGGTTAAAGTAAAAATTAGGCTAGAAATATTTCATAAAATTTTCTGTTTAATAATATATATTATAGTATATATGAAGTATAGATGATAATTTGTGGGCTTTTCCAAAATATACATTTATATTGGCACAGATGTCATATACGCACCATGTTGGTGCGACCCCCCCCCCCTACCAATTTGGGGAAAAAAATAAATTGTTGTTATTTGCTTTTAATTCTATAAATTATTTTTATTAGGTATATCAATATTTATTGGAACAGATGTCATATATGCACCACATTAGCACATTTTTTTCCCCTGCCAATTTGGCGAAAACTTTGTTCTTGAATATTAACATTACAATGTACATTAACGTTTATAACACTAACGTTATAATGTATATTAATGTTATAACGTTATTTTATTTTTATATTGAAATAAAAAATCACATGCTATTATTGCATGCTATTTGTAACTAATATTCAAAAACAAAGTTTTCGCCAAATTGGCAGGGGAAAAAAATCGCGCCAATGTGGTGTGTATATAACATCTGTGCCTTTATATTTTAGACTTATTTAAAATTGACTCACTCAAAAAATTTTCACTTTTAAATATTAATAATAAATCATAAAATGTTTTCCTAATCTATTATTAAAACAATACTTAATTATCTTTAAACATCTAAAAATTAATGGATTTGTTTTTTCACATTGGTAAGTTCACAGCACTACTGTCAATTTGCAGATAAAGAATTTTATCATCTATCTCTCAGACATCATTACACAAGCACAAAATTTCAAATAACAGAAGTTGCATAATGCAACATTGTATCAGTTTAAAAAAATATCACTAGAATATTCACTAAATTTTGTTTTCTTAATTAAAATATAGTAGAAACCTAAACTGACTCAATAACATTTATCAGGATATAACAATCATCTTATAACTGATACAATATAAATATACAGTGTCTCACATAAGTGATGGGACACTTGTGCTTTACAAAAGGAAACTAATCAAATAAATTAAAAAAACATGTACACATTTTTTTTGTGGGTGTGTTTCATACTTAAATTTAGTAAAGATTATTACATAACATACATTTTGTCAAAATATTAAAATATTAATTTAATAAAAATACAAATGTTTAGAACGGAGCAAAAAATAGCTCACATAAGTGATGGGACACCATTATATACAGTGTCTCACATAAGTGATGGGACACTTGTGCTTTACAAAAGGAAACTAATCAAATAAATTAAAAAAACATGTACACATTTTTTTGTGGGTGTGTTTCATACTTAAATTTAGTAAAGATTATTACATGACATACATTTTGTCAAAATATTAAAATATTAATTTAATAAAAATACAAATGTTTAGAACGGAGCAAAAAATAGCTCACATAAGTGATGGGACACCATTATATATGCAACAAAAATCGCCTGAAATAAGCAATAAAAATATTTTTTGGGGTTTTATTTTTACTTAAAAGCAATTGGCAATAATTGATAAAATCGTCTGCAGTATTTCTCTCCAGTTTGTTTTGGAATTTTTGTGTTTTTTAGCTCTGTGTAGCCATGAATGCTAAACGAAAAGAAACTTCGCCTGAAATTCGAAAATTAGTTATTCATTTGCATATTGAACGTGAAAAATCTATTAGAAAACTGCTGAAACAGTTAACTTGAGTCGTTCAACAGTTTTCAATATCATTAAACGATATAAAAAGAATCATATGATTCAGGATAAAAGAAGACCTGGCCGACCATCAAAGCTATCCAATGGAATAAAGCGAATTATCGTTCGAAATATTAAAAAAAATCCAAGAATTAGTGCTTCAAAAGTTGCTGCTGATTTACAAGCATTATATGGAATAATTGTTAATCCTGAGACTATTAGAAGGGTAATTCGATCTGCTGGATATCACGGTAGAGTAGCCAGGAAAAAATTCTTCGTAAGTGAAAAGAATAGAAAACTCAGACTAGCTTTCGCAAAATCCAACATAAATAAGAATTCTGATTACTGGAATAAAGTTATATTTGCTGATGAGAGTAAATTTAATATATTTGGTTCTGACGGTAGAATCTTGGTGTGGAGAAAACCCAGGGAAGAATTTCGCAAACAGAACTTGGTACCAACAGTAAAACATGGTGGAGGAGGAGTTATGGTATGGGGGTGTATGTCGTCCGCTGGAGTTGGTAATCTTGTTTTTATTGACAGTATAATGGATCAGTACAAGTATATTGATATTTTAAAGCAAAATTTGAAATCTTCAGCACGAAAATTGAACCTTCATAACGATTTTAAATTCTACCAGGACAATGACCCCAAGCACACTGCTCTGAACGTTAGACTCTGGCTGCTATATAACTGTCCTGAAATAATAAAAACGCCACCACAATCTCCAGACTTAAATCCCATAGAGAATATTTGGCAAGAATTGGAATCAAGAATTCGCAAACACACCATTTCTTCAAAACAACAACTGAAATCGGTGCTTCAAGAAGAATGGGGTAAAATCACTCCAGAAATCACAAAAAAATTAGTCGAATCCATCCCAAAAAGATTAAATCATGTTTTAAAAGTAAAAGGAAATCCAACAAAATATTAAAACCTTTTAAAAAGTAAAATTTTTGGATAAATATTTGATGGAAAAGTAAGTGTCCCATCACTTATGTGAGCCATTTTTTGCTCCGTTCTGAACAATTGTATTTTTACTAAATTAATATTTTAATATTTTGACAAAATGTATGTTATGTAATAATTGTTACTAACTCTAAATATGAAACACACTCAAAAAATTTTTACACATGTTTGTTTATTTATTTTATTGCAGTTTCTTTTTATAAAGCACAAGTGTCCCATCACTTTTGTGAGACACTGTATGCAACAAAAATCGTCTGAAATAAGCAATAAAAATATTTTTTGGGGTTTTATTTTTACTTAAAAGCAATTGGCAATAATTTATAAAATCGTCTGCAGTATTTCTTTCCAGTTTGTTTTGGAATTTTTGTGTTTTTTAGCTCTGTGTAGTCATGAATGCTAAACGAAAAGAAACTTCGCCTGAAATTCGAAAATTAGTTATTAATTTGCATATTGAACGTGGAAAATCTATTAGAAAAACTGCTGAAACAGTTAACTTGAGTCGTTCAACAGTTTTCAATATCATTAAACGATATAAAAAGAATCATATGATTCAGGATAAAAGAAGACCTGGCTGACCATCAAAGCTATCCAATGGAATAAAGCGAATTATCGTTCGAAATATTAAAAAAAATCCAAGAATTAGTGCTTCAAAAGTTGCTGCTGATTTACAAGCATTATATGGAATAATTGTTAATCCTGAAACTATTAGAAGGGTAATTCGATCTGCTGGATATCACGGTAGAGTAGCCAGAAAAAAATTCTTCGTAAGTGAAAAGAATAGAAAACTCAGACTAGCTTTAGCAAAATCCAACATAAATAAGAATTCTGATTACTGGAATAAAGTTATATTTGCTGATGAGAGTAAATTTAATATATTTGGTTCTGACGGTAGAATCTTGGTGTGGAGAAAACCCAGGGAAGAACTTCGCAAACAGAACTTGGTAACAACAGTAAAACATGGTGGAGGAGGAGTTATGGTATGGGGGTGTATGTCGTCCGCTGGAGTTGGTAATCTTGTTTTTATTGACAGTATAATGGATCAGTACAAGTATATTGATATTTTAAAGCAAAATTTGAAATCTTCAGCACGAAAATTCAACTTCATAACGATTTTAAATTCTACCAGGACAATGACCCCAAGCACACTGCTCTGAACGTTAGACTTTGGCTGCTATATAACTGTCCTGAAATAATAAAAACACCACCACAATCTCCAGACTTAAATCCCATAGAGAATATTTGGCAAGAATTGGAATCAAGAATTCGCAAACACACCATTTCTTCAAAACAACAACTAAAATCGGTGCTTCAAGAAGAATGGGGTAAAATCACTCCAGAAATCACAAAAAAAATAGTCGAATCCATCCCAAAAAGATTAAATCATGTTTTAAAAGTAAAAGGAAATCCAACAAAATATTAAAACCTTTTAAAAAGTAAAATTTTTGGATAAATATTTGATGGAAAAGTAAGTGTCCCATCACTTATGTGAGCCATTTTTTGCTCCGTTCTGAACAATTGTATTTTTACTAAATTAATATTTTAATATTTTGACAAAATGTATGTTATGTAATAATTGTTACTAACTTTAAATATGAAACACACCCAAAAAATTTTTGCACATGTTTGTTTATTTATTTTATTGCAGTTTCTTTTTATAAAGCACAAGTGTCCCATCACTTTTGTGAGACACTGTAACTATTTGTAAAATGCAGTAGAAAATGTTACATAAGACTAAATGAAATACAGCAAACTACGTCTAAAACAGAATCGACCAGGACCGAGAAAATTTTCCATCATAGATAATATTCTACCTTAGACAGTGTATAACTCTATTAAAATGAGGACTTTATTGTACACATAAAAGGTCTAACCTAAATCATAAAGTGGTTTCTGTTATTCTAATGCTAATTTGTGAAAGAATACCTTACCATTAAAAAAATTTTTAAACATTATTTGCAATGTACCAGTTTGTTTATTTAAGCTTAGCATGCTATTAAACATTTTTTTTTTTTTAAGTTACATGCCTTATAAATGATTGTTTATTTCCAATCTAATTCTTAAAATTTTCCTAAAGAAAAAGATAAACACAGACTTGGAACTAAATTTCTCCTTTTTTCTACATTCATAATTAAGAAAACAAGTTGGAAATTGTACGTCAAACGTTACAAACGAGGTGCGTTCGTACGCACGTTTTAGAATTAAATTCATGATCTCCCGTGCGTAGAACGGGTTAAACAGCTAGTTAAGTATATATTTTATGACACTGTTCATACAAATATCCTAACTAGTTATATAAATATTCAGATATATATGTATCAGCTAGTTATATAAATATTCAGATCTTGATGATTTTTTATTCTGTGAAATGAATTATATCGTCTGCAAATTCATTTCTGTCATAAAATAAGTATCTCGGTCGCTTGACGATTAAACTTCGGAAGCTCCTATAACAAGAAAGCACCGATTTAAAAAAAAAAATTCAAATTTCTTAATAAATATTTTTATTAATATCTCCTAAAGTTTTGATTCGATTTTAATAAAATTTGAAATGTCTCGACAAAATTCTGCAAAGATAATATATTTTAAATTGCAAACCATTCGGTTGGGTAGTTTTTGCGTTGTTATATGCGGACAGACAGACAGACAGACGGACGGACAGACGGACGGACCAAACGACGACTAAAATTGAATTTCTTTTTGCAAAAGCTGAATAATTCCAAAATAAATATTATTTATCGCCGCCATTATGTATGGAAAAGCTCTTTTCTAATTGGCTGGGCTTGGGTTAGATGGGCTTAGGATTGAGTACTGATTAAACCTTCAAAATCGCTACCTAACTGCCTAAAATCTTGGGTTTAGGTCGA
Source organism: Maratus michaelseni (assembly GCA_963931845.1). Taxonomy (NCBI): domain Eukaryota; kingdom Metazoa; phylum Arthropoda; class Arachnida; order Araneae; family Salticidae; genus Maratus; species Maratus michaelseni. The sequence goes on along the minus strand of OZ007595.1, from coordinate 41,242,331 downwards.
AAGTTGGGTAAGTTAGGCCTTGGGTCGACCAGTGAAAACGCAGCTTGAGTAACATTCGGCGAATTAACAACTCCAGAAAATGCTATGGAAATAAACTTTAACCTTTTAATATTTTAATGTAAAATTTAATAATGTAAACTAATAATAATTTTTCTTTTATATTTTAGTAATTAAATATTTAAATTAGAAGTTATATCTTGAAGCTACTTATTTTCATAAAATATTGTGATTGAGTGATTGTTGTCTCAACGCATCATGGAGAAAGTATCTACTTAAATTTGTGCCATTATTCAACCGGATTAATTATCAAGATGGATTACTCATGAACCTTCGCGGACTTAACAGGTAGGACAAACTTTCTCTACCTTTTTTACAGTCATGAAGTATTTAAGTGAATTTTAAGAATAAAATAGAAGAAGCATCATTTGCCGTAGTACACAAAAACTATCAGATTATGAGTGCAGAGGGTTGAACACGGCAAAAACCGCTCTCTAATAAGAAAAGGAAAAGAAATAAAATCAATAACTATATTTTAAATAATAAACTATTGTTTTAAAGATTAATATAAAAATACAACATCATGGCTTCAAATATGAAAGAAATGTGTAACATTGATAAACTGAACTCCAATAACTACGCGGTTTGGAAATTTAAATTAGAAATGTTATTAATGAGAGAAGATTTAATCAACCAGATAACTGATGATCCGCCAAACCCCTTCACAGGCGATTGGACTAAAAAAGACAATAAAGCCAGGGCTATTATAAATTTGAGCTTAGAAGAGTCCCAACTGATTTACATAAAAAACGAAACATCAGCTAAAGCTACATGGCTAGCATTAAAAACAATACATGAGCGCGCGAATTTATCTACTAAATTATATTTGCTAAGAAAACTATATAGTATAAAACTAGCTGAAAATGGTAATATGAACGACCATATTAGTTAAAATATTAGAAACCGCTGATAGGTTTAAAGCAATAGGAGAAGAGATTAAGGACTCTCATCTATCTGCACTTTTGTTATGCTCCCTTCCACCTAGCTACGATACTCTGATCACGGCATTAGAGGCCCGATCAGAGACCGAATTAAATTCCGAATTTATAAAAGGAAAACTTAAAGATGAATTTCAAAGGAGACAAGAAAGCTCCAATTCATCGCATGAAAATGTATACAAAACCTTTAATAAACAAAAACAAAACACAAGGGCATATCCAAAAAGAGAACAAAACCTTTTTTGCACGAATTACAAAAGAAAAAACCAAGTGCGACAAAATTGTTGGTTTCTTAAGAATAAAAATTCTAAGAACCAAACAAATGAAAAATACAGACAAAATTCGTCTTTATGCTTTGAAGCAAGTGATTTTACTCCGGAAACAAAAGCAGAAACAAACACACAAATTCAAGAGAGTAAAAGCGAAGAAAATCAAAACACTTTCGAAAATACAGTGTCTCAAAAGCAATTATCATTAATCGCACATAATGAATCTAAATCTACTTGGATTGTCGATTCTGGAAGCAGTTCACATATTTGTAATGACATAAATGTATTTGTTGACATTGACAACAACAACAAAAATACTGTCACGATAGCAAACGGAACAACACTAGAATCGCACGGGACAGGTACAATAAAATTACGGACACAATCAAATGACATAACTTTAAAGGACGTTTTATATGTCCCTGATATTCAAACAAATTTAATGTCGGTTACGAAAGCTACAAAGCATGGTTATGAATTCATATTTGCAAATAACACATGCAACTTATCCTATAATGGAAAAACTCTCTTAGAAGGAAAAAAGGAGAGAAAATTTATATGAAATTGACCTATATAAACCTAAGCAAGAAATCTATGTCAATTTTGCTGAACAATGCAAGAATAAAAACTGCATTGAGCTTTGGCATAAGAGATTAGGTCATAGAAATGTTAATTCAATTAAACAATTCTTATCCAACAATTTAGCAACAGGTCTAGAAATTCAAAATTGCAAACATGACATAGTTTGTGAGAGTTATATAAAGGGAAAACTAACAAATGCACCGTATCCAAAAAAGAGTGAGAACAGAGCTAAGAAGGCGATCGATCTGGTGCATACGGATGTATGTGGTCCGATGCAAACAGAAAGCATAATAGTAGGGAAGAAATATTGTCTCACATTCACAGATGATTCTGGTAGGTTTACTATGGTATTTCTTTTATCGAAAAAAAGTGAGGTAGTTACCAAAGTGAAAGAATATGTAGTCATAACGAAAAATAAATTCGGTCGCACAGTTAAAGAAATCCGATCAGACAATACACTAGGTGAATACACTAGCGAAGAATTAGAAAAATTCTTAAAATATGAAGGTATTCATCACCAGTTCACTATTCCGCATTGTGCACCTCAGAACGGTGTTTCGGAAAGAAAAAATAGGACTTTCGAAATGACAAGGTGCCTATTATCGGAAGCCCAGCTTCCAAATAAATTTTGGGCCGAAGCTTTAAATACAGCTGTGTATCTTATAAATAGACTTCCAACGAAGTCACACAATTCAACTCCATACCAGCTATGGACAAACAAAAAAACGGATTTATCAAACATAAAAGTATTTGGCTGCAAAGCTTATGCTTATCTCGATAAATCCCAAAGAGGAAAACTCGATGATAAAGCAATAAAAGGAAAATTTATCGGTTATGATAATAGATTAAAAGGATATAGGATCTACATTGGTAATAATAAAGTTATAAGGGCAAGAACAGTTAAATTTATAGAAAACTCTAATTCAAATGAAAACGAAGAAAAATCAAAAATTGAAATGAGAGAAGAATTAGAAGTTCAGAAATAACCTGAAAAAGCAGGGGGAGATTCCTCAAAATTCTTTATAGACATGCAGGAAGATAAACAAACAGACAATGAGGAAAATTTAAACGAAAACGAACCTAGAAGATCTCAACGATCAAACAGGGGAGTTCCGCCCGATAGATTCTCTTATATTACTAAAATACAAAAAGAAAATATTGAACCAACAGAGTGGAGAGATATAGTGAAAATAGAAAACCCATATGATAGAAACAAATGGTATGAAGCAACTAATGAAGAAATTAATTCATTAAGAAAAGACGAAACATGGGAACTAATTGATCCGCCACCTGGAATAAAAGTAATTGGGAATAAATGGGTATTCACCAAAAAATATAATGAAAATAATAAAATAGAAAAATATAAGGCAAGTCTTGTAGCCAAAGGTTTTTCTCAAAAATACGGAACAGATTATTTCGAAACCTTCGCTCCAGTAGTAACGTATACAACTATAAGAGCGTTTCTAGCATGTGCAGCGTATAAAAATTTAGATGTTAATCATATAGATATTAAGACTGCATTCCTCCACGGAAATTTAGATGAGGAAGTTTACATGTCACAACCAGAAGGGCATGTAATACCGGGAGAGGAAAATAAAATTTGCAAACTAAAAAAAATCAATTTATGGATTGAAGCAATCCGCAAGAGCATGGAACATTAAATTAGAGGAAAGTTTAACTAAATTTGGTTTTGTGCAAAGCACCTCCGATCCATGCCTCTTCACACGAAAATTAAAGGATAGAACAACATATATCATAATATATGTTGACGATTTATTAATTTCAGGGGAAACTAAAGAAATAAATGAAATAATAGAACAACTAAAAAAGGAATATGAAGCCAAAAATTTAGGACTTGTAAATTATTATCTGGGGATAAACATAAAAAGAAGTAAAGAAGGAAATTTCGCACTTGATGAAAGAAACAAAATAAAAGAACTGATCGAAAAATTCGATTTAAAGGAAGCGAAACCCTGTGATACTCCGATGGAACCCGGGTATTTAAACATAATTGATGAGGAAAATTTACTTCCTAATAACAGTAAATATAGGCAAGCTATAGGTACATTGTTATATATAGCTACAATAACCAGACCAGACATAGCCGCCGCTGTGAACATTTTGAGTCGTAGAAACGAAAAACCCAGAGAAAAGGATTGGAACGCAGTAAAGCGGGTTATTAGATATTTAAAAACAAACCAAGAACTAAAACTAATTATTAGTAAAGAAAATGAGCCAATACTAACAACATATGCTGACTCCGATTGGGCAAGGGATAAAAATGACCGTAAATCAACAACGGGAAATTTATGTAAATTAGGAAATACAACAATTTCCTGGTCAACTAAGAAACAAAATTCAATTGCCTTATCATCCGCTGAGGCTGAATACATCTCAGCAGCAACTTCAGCACAAGAGACAGTTTGGATTATCAATCTTCTAAAGGACCTTGATCTACAACAGAAATTGCCCATAACTTTATTCGAAGATAATCAAGCTTGTATAAACATGGTTAAAAATTATAAACATCATTCGAAAACTAAACATATCGATATAAAATACAACAGTATAAAAGATCTTAAGGAAAAGGGAATAATTGAACTACAATATTGCCCAACCAAAACTATGACAGCTGACATTCTAACGAAGTCCCTTCCCAAACCTGACTTTACAAAACACAGAACAGGTTTAAATCTCAAGAACATTTATACTTCAGAAATCAAGCAGGGGTGTTAGGAAAGTGATTTCTGAAATAAACATTTCATCTCTTATAATGAGTCAACATATTTATCCTCCGATTTCAACGTGCTGGTGAAATGGAACATATGCGCTGACAAAGTACTTTTTCTGTTTCTGTGAGATTCTCATTAAAGAACTGACACGTGTAACCTCAAGAGTTCAAGGCTATATGACGTAAACTTGACTGTGTGTTTTCTCATCCAAGAACTAAATACTTTAGTCTCTAAGTAACATTCGGCGAATTAACAACTCCAGAAAATGCTATGGAAATAAAATTTAACCTTTTAATATTTTAATGTAAAATTTAATAATGTAAACTAATAATAATTTTTCTTTTATATTTTAGTAATTAAATATTTAAATTAGAAGTTATATCTTGAAGTTACTTATTTTCATAAAATATTGTGACTGCGTGATTGTTGTCTCAACGCATCATGGAGAAAGTATCTACTTAAATTTGTGCCATTATTCAACCGGATTAATTATTAAAATGGATTACTCATGAACCTTCGCGGACTTAACAGGTAGGACAAACTTTCTCTACCTTTTTTACTGTCATGAAGTATTTAAGTGAATTTTAAGAATAAAATAGAAGAAGCATTATTTGCCGTAGTACACAAAAACTATCACGCTGTTGTGCGACAATTTTCACAATTTCCGTGATAGCTAAATCTCAAGAACATGCAAACCTTTCTTGAAATTTTTAAAGAAATCGTTATATCTCCATAAACAGACCTTGACAAATATTGTACACTGGCGAGCAAGTTTTTTTTTTTTTTTTTTTTTTAATCTGGCTACCAAATTGTTTAATCTGTTGAATGTTTTATTTTTATTTTTATTTATTTATTTATTTTATTTTTTTTACAAAAATTCACTTAAGAAATGAGCACAAATGGCATTTTTTCTGGCACGCACCCTTACTAGTGCACGGTAAGCACTGATATTCTTCTTTTCTCATATTTTTAATGGAAGAACCAAGTTTAAAAGGTATTTTCTATCTCATGTTTCGAAAATCCCGTACTTTTCCGTTGTAGCCAGCTAGCATGCCATGTAATTAGAATGTATGTGTGTGTGTGTGTGTGGGGGGGGGGTGACAGGTTTCAACAAAGAGTAAAAAATAGTGTTAATCCAGCCTTTGTGGCATCTAAAATTGGATACAATGCGAAAAAAGCACGTTATCAGATATAGATCTTTATAGCACTGAACTACCCGGATATTTGAAACATTTTCCGTTCATTAAGCATTTAGAGTATTTTTTTTCAAAGATATATAATTTTGATAATTTTCAATGCGAAACCTGGCTATATAAAGTTTGAGCACTATTCTAAACTAATGTAACTAATTATTTAAAACTATGCTTGTCATTATTTTTATTTTTTTCTCAATTAATTAAAAAAGAAAAAAATTGTTTTTTCATAATTAATGACGGTGGGGGGGGGGGGGGGGTAAATATTTTTACTGGCAAGAATTTTTTGCTGGCTACAAGATTTGATCAAATTTGTAAAGCACTCTCCATGAATATATTACGTGGTATTCGTACACAATTGAACACGTACTCATGTGCTGCAGCGACCGATCATTTCGTGCATTTTATTTTACAGGGTGTTCCCAAATATTATTTTCTTCGCTACTTTGTTGTTGTATTTCTCTAATTGCCCTCGTGAACAAACCTTCGTGGAAAACTATGGGATTAAACATGCTTTTTATATTATTAAAGTTCTAAAAGAATCCATCAAGTATTTCTTTAGATATTCGATAAAACGTCTAAAAACGAAAGTGCCCGGTGATATTTGTCAATATAGTGTACGTTGTATTTTAATAATTTTTTCTTTTTGCTTATATCGACATATTTAATGCACAGTAACAGTTTAATATTAACCAAATAATTATGATTATTTTTCTTTTTCCAACAAATATAATACCTAAAGAAAAATACTCAATTTAAACAGATAATAATGTAATTGGAAATTATTTGAAAATGCGAGAAAACGTAGAAATCGTCAGTGCCTCTTCTTAATTGTTTTGAGAGAAATTTGTATGCTTAAAATGTGGTTAATTTTAATCGCTTAACTAATTTGAGCATTAAATTAGGTTTGATGATGAAACAGTCTAGACAAACAAGTAATTAAGAAAGAATGAAGAAATTTGCAAGTATTAATAGTTAAAATGTGTTAAATAAATGAGGAATACATTTCATCATTAAGAACTTTTAAATGTATTTTATTTTATAGCAATTGTTTTAAAAAAAAAACTGTCCAGAAATAATATTTTTTTAAATGTTTTTTAAGAAAAATAAACGTACTTTATATAGAGTGTCCCAAAAAGGACGGGTGCGTTTAAAAATTGAAATAAAGAAAAACGGAAAGCAATAGAAATGTATAGTATGTTGCAGTATACTTGTGAAACCAATTAAGTCTCAATCACGCAGATGTGTAGGAAAACGCACTCTGTAAGATATCTCCATTCTTACTTCGTTGTCTTGCTGCTAGCGTATGTTGCTCATATGTTGCAAGTTGCTGTGCAGAAATGATTTATTCTTTAGAACAGTGGATATTTTTTGTCTTGGAATTTTCCCACCGAGACCACAGTATTATTGAAACAAGGCGCAATTTTCAAAGGAAGTTTAATGTCACAAAAGAACAAAAAAAGGAGTAGAATAAAGGCTCTGTTTGAAAAATTTAAATGGACTGGGAATGTTGATGAAAAGCGTGTTGGAATTGCCGTGCACCCGCGTGCTGCAATTACTGTTGAAATCGTTCAGTAATTTATGCAACAGAACCCCAGGTTTCCGTTCACCGTAATTGCAGCTCGAGCTGAACTACGGCGCATGTTCACACCACACCGTATCATGCGCTACAGCCTCCAATATACAGGATTCAGACCTGCCAACACATTGGTAATGAATGCACGCGAGTCGAATGTATGCGAAAGCTATGCTGAAACAGAGCTGTTTGTTGGCGCAATCAATTTGAGAAACATTTAGTTTTAAGATGAAGTTTACTTTTTCTTGAACGGTATTATCAATAAGCAGAACTAGAGTATTTGGGAAAAGGAAAATCCTCATGTTGCCGTACCATCATCCTTGCATCCTCGAAAAGTCATGGTTTGATCAGCCATATCCTCGAAAAGTCATGGTTTGATCAGCCATATCCTCGAAAAGTCATGGTTTGATCAGCCATATCCTGAAAGAATTCATTGCGCCATTATCCTGACTCCAAACGATTACTGCAGCGCTGAATCTGGACATTCTGCTTGAATTTTTGTCAGTACAAAAATTCTGCCTTGTAGGACTGTGAGAACACCTCGTGGTTCATGCAAGACAGTGTTCAAGTCCATCCACATCGAACGGCTGAAGTCTTTCATTTCCTCAACGAACATTTCGATGATCATGTCATTGTCTTGAATTATTGCAAGCGTATGGGAAGCGGCATAGTCAGGCCTCTCTATTCGCCAGGTTTGAATTCCTGTGACTTTTTCTGTGGAGGGGGGGGGGGGCTAAAAGACGAGGTGTACTATCAAAATCTGCTAACGACGTCCGAAATGAAACAGTATATCTCTGCTGCATGTGGGACCTTTCCGTCTGTAACATTAGCACGAGTTTCTGCGAATTTTGTACTCAGACTGCGCCATGTTGTTGCTGCAAATAGTGGATATATTGAAAATATTGTTATTATGTTTTTGAAGAATTCTTCGTAATATGTTCACACAGTTTTTGTTTTTCATTTTTCCCCCTCAGCAGTGCCATCTGTTGGAAAATTGCGTATCTAAATGTGACACTGGTCTAAATTTATTGGTTTCCCAAGTAGATTGGAAAAGACCGAGCATTTATATTACTTTCCATTTCATTTTTCAAATCCACCCGTCATTTTTGGCAAGATAATCCTATTATACAGTATATGTAAAGGTTATTATACAGAAAACAGAGCCTCTATCCGGACGCCTAATTCGAAGGTTTATAGTCAGGCAGAGAACCTCAATGTCCGGGAAGAAATTTGCTATTACAAATTATCACCTAGGATCTATACGAATACGTATTTACAAACACAATTAAACATGATACCATACAGTCATCCCCATGTTGATGATATTATGGTATCACGTTATATGGTTATGGTATGGTATCACAGCCAATAATATCCATATTTACAATACAATAATAATAATAATTTGCACAATAAAGCATTTGACAAAATACAAACAAATAAATTCCACTGTTAAAAATTTTGAGCTAGGTTGAACAACTTTTTGTGCTGCAGTAGCGGCAACTCATAAATTGGTGAAATCTCATTCAAACATTTGGAATTCCGGTTGAAACTTAACTGTAAATGTTTGAATGAGATTTCGCCCTCTTATGATTGCAGCTACTGCAAAACCAAAATTGGTTCAACACAGCAGAAAAATTTTAACAATGTAGAACTGAAGAGCATTAATTAATATAATATAATACAATTACAAAATTCAGATAGATATTGTAAGAAGTTATATATATATATAGTTGAAGAACTTGTTTGTCGCATTTTAATTTCAAAGTATATATTATATAGAACCAGTTAAGGTTCTAAATAAATAAGGTCTCAATAAGGTAAATTCAAAAGCTTATACGAAACTATGAATACATGATATGTAACTAGCAGAGTGCTGATATTTTCGCTGCACCTTAAAGGGGCAAACTGCTCATACCTTCAACAATTCCCGTCAGTAAGCGGAAATGTACTCGAATTCTTTTGTGCAGTCCTGTATATGATCTATAGAATTTATACATACCACGTACTATGCTAAACTTTAGTTAAACTTAAAAATACAAACCAAAGTTGAAAACATACTTCTTTTGATTATCGCTCATAGACAATACAGTAACCGAATTCTTTTGTGTCTCCTTGTAAAGTGTAAATGAACGACAAATGGAATGCACAGCACGCTTTTCTGTAAGCAACTAAGAGTGCATCTCAGTAATTCATATAAATTTCATTATGTTTGAAATAGTGTAACATCATTAAAATATACAGGGTGTTTCATAAAAGATGGGCAAAACTTTAAGACGTGATAGTATGCATCCATACAAACAACTTTTATCAAAGAATGTATGGTCGGAATTAAAACGCAAAAGAGCTAGAGGGCACCGAAGGTGATGTTGTCATACAAGGCACAAAACACACAACAAGTGGGTAAGTGTGATCGAAGATCGCTCAAAGGGTTTCGTTTAATATTCCTTTCAAAACACTTTATCCTTTCTTTAACAAATCCAAATAAATTTCATTTAGCAACCGAAAAAAAAAGTCTTGTTTTTTATAAAGTAAAAATTTACCGGTCTATTTTTCTCGTTTTTTCTAATATCTAAGCCAGCCCGATAGCGGGCGAAGCCGGCTATTATTGTCTGTCATAGTAATATCTGTCACGCGGACTAAATGCGATATAAAAAAATAATTTCAAAATTAAACATGTTGTACACCTTCAAAATGTTAAAATATGCAAATATTTCCATAATCGAATTTTTATCACGATTCAATATGTTTCTCAAACTCCATATATTTACTATTCTCTATTACTCATATCGATACTCGTTTTGTATTATTCTCAAACATCTGAAAAATTCGTTAAACTTCCAATAGGACGTCAGATTTTCGTTTTAATTCTCTAATGACGTGATATTAATCTGCTTTGTGTACATACACGTACTCATACTCCTTGTATTATTGAGAAATCTTTGAAAATTTCCGCTTTATTACCACTATGACGACAATCATTTTTATCTCATATTAATCTTTTTTTCAATGGGTGAAACTTTTTATTTCATTTTTAACACTTTCCAACCTAGTTGAAAAGTGTTTATGACTTCGGTTTGTCTGGCCGTCTGCCGTCTGTCCGTGCTCTAACTCCCGTAAATATGCTTGGATTGCCTTGCAATTTTTATATGTTATTGTCGTTATCTATAGCACGTTCCCTATTTTAACTGAAGTGTGTAGCACTTATAGTTTTTTTACAGGGACACTCAAAAGAATTCCGTTACATTACGGTCTGTGAGGAAAAATCATTTGCGGTTTATTTTAATGATGTTACACAATTGCAAACACATTGTAATTGATATATATCACTAAGGTGTATTACAAGAAGCTTAATATGGAATGGGGTGTGCATAGCACTTATAGTTCATTTACAGGGACAGTCAAAAGAATTCCGTTACATTACGTCTATGGGAGAAAAATCGTCTGCGGTTTATTTAAATAATGGTTCACCATTTTAAACGCATTGAATTTTATATATATCACTAAGGTGTATTACAAGAGGCTTACTTACAGAATAGTGTGTGTATAGCAGTCATCATTCATTTACAGGGACACACAAAAGATTTCTCTACTGTCTGTTAACAATAATTTCTGGAAGTGCGTTTTAAGTTACTGAACACGATTTTAATTTAACTCACTTTATGTTTATTGCATGGTGTGTATAAATTCTGTAGATCCTATACAGGGAAGCACAAAAGTTCGCGAACACATTTCCGTTTATTGACAGAAACTCCAGAAGGAGAATTTTAAACTGTGCTACGCGTTTCTTAACTGAACTAATTTAGCATCCTATGTAGTATATATACAAATCTATAGATCATATACAGGGCTGAATAAAAGTATTCGAATATTTTTCCGAATATTGTATACGTTGGAAATTCCTGAAATTATGTTTTTAAATATGTTATGCGTTTTTCAAATTGTTTACTTAGATGTTATATTTCAGCTTATTAAACGGTAATGATTTGTAAAATTATTTTGGAAGCGTTGGAAAGTGTTACATAATCTATGCTTGACGCATGATTTTTCGTTCTTGTTATTTTTCACGTGGAAATCGTCTCATAGAAAATTAATTATTGTAGAAAGAATTTCATCGTGGATTTTTAATTTTTGGCATCTGTTATCACGAAAAATGTTTAAATTTAATAGGAAAAGGCTGTTAGAATTTTGGTTTTTTATCTCTATTTATTAAAATAATACGTTTTAAAATTTTAATATTTTGAGCTCTTCATAGCTGTTGTTCAGCTAAATACACAAAGTTTCAGCTCTGTACGTTACATAGTTTCTGAGAATGGCTCTGTGAGAGACAGACAACGGAGCGGAAGTAATAGGGTTTCGTGAGATGAACGAAACTCTAAAAACGATTATGTGACAAAAGCAACTCGCTCTCCGTACAATCGTTGAGCCTCTGAGCTATTTCCATTTGCAGTTACGTAGATAAAATGCATATAAGACTTTTCCCTATTAGTCACGGGCAACATCTTCCGATATGTTCCTACCGCGATTGGCCCCACCAGTGGCTGAGAGGTTCTGCTCTCAAAGCTGGTAGACGGGAGGTGCTGGGTTCAAACCCCTGTCGCACTCGTCGACCTAACCGTTCGGAGTTTTCCGTGGTTTTCTTCGAACCTTGCCGTAAATACGGGTTAGGATCCCTTAGAAAGACCCCCACGGAAGGCACTTGTCCAGGGCCTATATCCCTCGTGTTGATAATCGGCCGTCATAAAACCAACCAACCAACCTACCTACCGCGATTGACTGTTGCATACTTGGATCAGCGGCTTTTATGTATTAATCGAGGAGAAATTTTGCATACGCGTTCTTCTTCTTCCCCATATCACATTTGCATGATATTAGTGTCGTTGGTCTATGCTTGCAACAGCAATGGAGCTTTAACGTTTGCATGAACCAAGTTTCCAAATGCGCCAGCATCTTTGCGTTTCATTTCCGATCATGCATTCTTTGATGAAAATTGTTTACTTGGATGTGTACTATCACTTCTTAAAGTTTTGCAGATCTTTTATAAAACACCCTGTATTGCAAACAATTTTCCACCGTAGACCATTATGTAACGGAATTCTTTCTGTGACCCCGTAAATGAATGATAAATACTTTGTACTCCATATTCTACAGAAAACATGTTTCAGTGCACCTCATAAATGCATAAAAATTTCATTATGTTTGAAATCGTTTAACAGCATTAAAATTCACTTGTAACGATGTTTCATCAATTGCCATAATATAACATAATACTTTTGACTGTCCCTGTAAACGAACTATAAATGCTATACACTTCATTTTCAATAGCAATAGTGCTATAGTGAACGTCAATAACATATAAAAATTACAGTGCAATCCGAGTATATTTACGAGAATTAGAGCACGGACTGATGGACAGACGAATCGAAGTCATAAACACTTTTCAACTATAGGTTAAAAAGTGTTATAAAAGGCAAATTTTCAACATTTTGAAATAAACAACTCTAAACTCTAAAGTATTCTTTTAAGTATTGCTTACATAGGGATCTCCTGATATGTTCCTAGTCATAACTATATCGTAATTAAAAGAAATCTTTATGCGGTTTGTTTGAAAATGTTCTCTCATGTACATGTTACCCGAAAAATTAAATTTTTCGAACATTTAAGAATATATAGAGAACTTCAAAATGTTAAAATATGTCAGTATTTCCATAATCGGGTTTTTACCATTATTCAATGTGTTCCTCGAAGTATGCCCTCGAAGTATGCCCTCTTAAGGGACAGAAATGTTTGAAATGAAAAAACTTTACTTTTCAAACATTTCTCTATAATACAAAGAGTATGAGTATGTAAGTACAGAAAGCAGGTTAATATGACGTCATTAGAGAATTAAAAAGAAAATCAATATGACGTGTCATATTGAAAGTTTAACGGAATTTTTAAAATGTTTGAGAATCATACAAAGAGAGTATCAATATGAGTAATAGAGAAAGCAAGTAGATATGATGTCAGCAGGTGAATATAACGTCATATGAGTTCGAGGAACACATTGAATAATGGTAAAAAACCCGATTATGGAAATACTGACATATTTTAACATTTTGAAGTTCTCTATATAACATGCTTAAGTTTGAAATTGATTTTCTACACAAAGATTCTTAAAATCCCGAACAACGCCGAGTACTTCAGCTAGTTTAAAATAAATTGCTTAGCTCAAAATACTTATTTATTCTTATTACTTATTTAATACTTCATCATTAAATATTTTATTTGATGGAGATGACAAATTTAATGCGGCTATAGTGAAATATTTACTAGAGAACTATAAACACGTTCGAACACGTTCCATCTAATGTGGGGCACTTAAGAAGATGAATTTGAGCAGTTCAAGATAAACAGATAATAATATAATTTGAAATCCTTTTAAAATGTGATGAAATTTAACCATCAACTCTCTTTTTAATTGATTCGAAAGAAATTTTCCATCTTGAAATGTGGTTAATTTTAATTACTTAAATTAGTTTGAGCTTTAAATCCAGTTTGAAGATAAAATCGTCTAGACTAACAAACAGCTATGAAAACGAATGAGGAGCTTTACCAAGATTAATAATTAGAATGTCTTAAGTAAATAAGACCATTACCATTAACAGCTTCTTTAAAGTATTTTATTCTGTTGTAGGAGTTTTAAAAAGAAATAAAATTGTACTTAATGGTATTTAATTATTAGTTAGAAGTTTAGTTTTGAAAAGCAATAAAACATCGTTTCTCCAACTTTTTTGAAGTACAGACCACTTTCACACCAAGTTCACACTTTTTTATTGCTTTGATATTTTAAGCTATAGTCTGTGATACGCTATTCATTATAATTTCACTTTTTCTCTCTGTTTTAGAAACGTAAGAGCATCACAAAGGTATACATTCTATATATATATAAAAAAAGCAACTATGAATTGGACATTTTTTCCGTTGATTTTATTTCGTTAAAACACGAAAATTACCGCTTTGATTTGCTAATCCCCCGCCCCCCCCCCCTCCTAATTCTGAGAAATCGCCAATCTAACGTAAAAACTACCTGAAATTCTCCAATCTAAAGCTGCATTTTCGTCAAATCACAGCGGTGTCTCAGCAACTGTGCTGCCTTGTACTTTTTCTATTAGAAACGGAATTTTTACGTGTGTTCTTACCGCCTCAATACACGCAAAATAAGCAAACCTAAGCTCAAAGTTTCCTGAAATTTTCTGGACAAAGACGGGATTTTCTCGAAGCGATAAATCTTCTCCGATCACTGGGATGGTCCGGCAATTTGTTTCCCGTACTTTTTACGTTTTTTGATGGAATTGTTATTTTGAGAATGTAGACCTCGAATTTAAATTGCACTTACTCTGCCATGGTAACAAAATAGATTGTTTAAAATTTGGGCAAATTATTTTCCTATGTTGCTAAAATGTCTGGATGTTATCACAAAATCTTAATTTTGGGTTGGTTGAAAGCAAAAATATTTCTTATCAAATAAGAATTTTTTTTTCCAATACTCGATAAATTGCGCAAGAGGTTTGAAACAAACATATATATTATAAAGCGCAAACGTTTGCGTCAATAAAAATCTTTACAGCTGAAATATTGAAGACGGAAACCCTTCCCCGACCGCCTCCAAGAGGTATAATGATCTCGAAGCCGCAGCGGTCCTCGGACGTATTAAACGTAGCCCGAGTTTCAATCATCACATAATGATAATTTTTTATTTACCTACATCAGAAATCTAGATCTACAATTATAAAATTTGTTTTATACAGATACACGACTTATCAAAATCAAATTATTATTATTATTATTATTATTATTATTATTATTAATTGATAATTTCCCCATACCAAAAATTATAGTGTCTTATGTTTATTTTAAAGCCCAAATAGTCTGATTATTTTACCATATGCTTCGCCTTGATATTAGAAATTAT
This sequence comes from Maratus michaelseni, assembly GCA_963931845.1. Classification (NCBI taxonomy): domain Eukaryota; kingdom Metazoa; phylum Arthropoda; class Arachnida; order Araneae; family Salticidae; genus Maratus; species Maratus michaelseni. Next base: position 41,227,030 of record OZ007595.1, on the reverse strand, counting down.
TTTAAAATTCTTTAAGAAATTTATTGATGAAGAATATTAATATATATATATATATATATATATATATATATATATATATCATGCACCATACATATATAAATAACTAAGCACAAGTTTTTTAGAGTTTTAACCGCGCATCAACAACAATTGTTTATCCCATCCATGTTCAATAAACCGGATGATTGATGGATTTTCCTGAACTTTTCTTCTCACTGTAAAAAAGTTTGGTCAACAATTGCGGTACATATACTGGCAACTTTGTGACCAGTATATATACCGTAATTTAACTGGACGGTATATGTACCGGCTGCACTCCCCTTTCTCCCCAGGCCTGCACGCATTATGTAACAAGAGCAAGAGCATCACTTAAGGGGTTGCCGTACACCGAGGCGGGGCTACCAGCTTTTTCCTTACTGAAAAATAATTATTTTACGGTATAAATTGCGATTTTTTATTGAAAAACAATCATTTTACGGTATAAATACCGTTTATAATTGAAATGCACATATACGGTTTTTTTACGCTTAATATACCTTAGAAGTACGATACTCATACTGTAAAGAGTGAAAACGGGACAAGTACCGTTAATTTACGGTACATCTACTGAAATTTTACGAAAATGCTTTACAGTATAAGAACTCTTCTTCCTACTACATGTGCTCATAATTTTCTTGACATCATGGAACCGTTCTCTATCAAGTCAACTTCATGTTTGTGTCTCTCTATTATTCTCAATTGGTGGTGAATGCTTTCACAAATTAAATCACATATTTACACATATTATCACATTTTAGAGTGCACTACTAGTATATGACAACTATTCAACCAGTCTACTTACAGATTCAACTACAACATTATGTTGTCAAACTGTGTTAATTTACAGATTAGTGACAGCATTTTCGTCAAAGCTATATATTCCTTTAATTCTAGAATCACTATAGCCATTCGACTGGAAATTATGTCTTCTTTCAATTATTAAAAAAAAAAAAGTCTTATTACTGAAATTGTGCCAAACTCGGAAATTTTCAACGCGAACATTTAATTTTGGCACCATATTTGGCCTTTTCGGCAAATTTTACTTTAGGATACTAAACTGAAAATCAAGTCAAGTAGTTTAGGAATTATGAAGGTTAAAAATTTGAAACTCAAATTGCTAAATTCATTTATAATCGTTGCAAAACAGATTGCAAAGCGGGTAGTTTTTTAGGCAAAATTCAAAGACTACAAGGCGAAATGACCTGTAATTTTGGATTCGCATATTTAAAGCTTTTAGAAATCGATTTCTGTAAAAAAAATAATAGGCTACCATTCATACTATATTTTTTTTTTCGAAAATTAATTTAAAAAAATATCTTTTCGAAATAAATTTTAGAAAACATTATGAATTGTAACCTATGAAATCTTTAACAGAAATCGATTTTTCTCGAATTCTTTTGTGCAGCCTTGTATATGATCTATAAAATTTATACACGCATAGTAATAAGAAAAAAAAAGTAATATTTAAAAATGCATACCACAATTGAAAACGCGCTTCCAGTAAAAATCGTTTATAAACAGTACTTTAGCCAAATTATTTTGTGAGTCCCTATAAATGAACGATAAGTGCTATGCATATTCTATTCTATAATAAACATCTTGTAGTGCACTTCAGTGATGTATATCAATGTCAATATATTTTAAACTAGCTGATATGCCCGGCGTTGTCCGGGCATGTGATAAAAACCTTAAAATTACCTAAAATCAATGTTAAATGATTTTACATTTTTTAATGAAAATCTATCCAAACGAACTGAAGGACAGTCGTTATAGTTATTGCCGATTTAATGTCGATTTAATTTCTGACGTTTTGATATATTAAACTTTCAATTCTGACCAAAAGTTCCTGGGGAAACCTAAATAATAGAAAGCGCTCCCCCACCTTTCCTCTTTTAAACTCAAAATAACATACAGTATTGGCCAATTTATTAGTCCCATTCGAAAAAAATTTCAAAAACCTTGTTTCTAAGATTATTATATTAAAATTAAATAAAAATCATGCACTCGTGGCATCATAATTCACTTTTAAATTTTAACAGAATAGTAAGGCTACTATAATTTCTGACTCGTGCTATAGCAAGTATACGTCAGGGCACACGGCCATTATCATATCTTTTTACGCGTGAAGATTTTGCTATGGTACTTCATTGTGAAATTTGGTAATTTTTGAAATTCAATATTTGGAAAACGGCATAATCATTAGATTTGAAATTTATATCAAGAACAATACAATCTTTTGCCTTTCTAACGCAGTTTGTCTAACAATTTCCTGACAAATACTTTTCGAGCTATTAATTTTTTCTCCAACTTCAAATGTTTCATTTTCCGAGATTAATCTGTGGCAACGATTACCGAAAATCCCAGTCGTCAGCAACGCATAGCTTTTTATTAAAGAGGATAGTGCATAAAATATCAACACTGAACATGTTTTAAATAGTGCAACATCATTAAAATACATAGCAAACGATTTTTTCCCACAGACCGTAATGTAACGGAATTCTTTTGGGTGCCTCTGTAAACGAAGTATAAATGCTACACCCTTCATTTTCAATACCAAACGTACCATAGTAAATCTCCATAACATATATCAATTACCTGACAATCTGAGTATACTTATGTGAATTAAAGCACGGACAGACAGACAGCAGGCAGATAGACAGACGACAGACAGACAAACTAAATTTTTAAACATTTTTCATCTATGTTGGAAAGAGTTAAAAATAGGCAGTGTTAATAAAGTGAGTGTTTTAGAGCAATTGCGGAGTAAGCTGCGGAATGTGAAACATTCATTTGAAGTCATTTATAAAGTTACTTTTTTCTGTGACTTTTTTTTCCCTTCTACTATTATATAAGAGGTTTTAACTTCAGTTATGTAATTCTAAAAAATAAAGTTTTTAAAACTTTTCTTTGTAAAAACTAAAAACATTTTTAATACACTACTTTAACGTATAAAAATAACAAAAACATTTTTAAAAATAAACTTCAAAAGTATCTTGAATTTATTTGATTTTTGTCTCTGTTTTCTACTGCATGGAAGCTGCATTTGGTAAAAACGTGTTTCACTATATGCATTAAAGAAAACTTTCAGCAAAATTGAAATATTATTTTTCCATATAGTAGAAATATAATATTTCCTTATTTCTAGATTACCATGCATTTTCTTTTGAGGCAGAACATTATTTATAAATATCATAATGCATTTTATTTTGATGAAAAGGTGGCATACTTTTTCATGAATAGTATTTTATCGTGATTTTATATTCTAGTACACTGTAAAAAAAAAAAAGGCGAATGTTTCATAATTTACGAAAATATAATATAGCCACGAATGTCAATATAAAATAATATGTTCCAAGTTGCCCACGATTCCGTAAAGCCTCTTTTATCTTTAGAAACCTCAGAAAACAACATATTTTCGAGATTTAAAGAAGTAGGCTCAGCCCCCTACTAACTAGCGCTCGCCAACCCTCGTGAATTGTGAAGCTACGCGGTCCCAGCTTGCTTAGTTCACTCGTCCCTTTTGTTTTTGCAGAAACTCTAGCCGGAATAAGTACTATCATAAATCATTTTAACATATGAAATTGACAAATTTTTTATGCAAAAAAAGTTATTGAAAACACAAATAAAAATACATTTAGTTGGTGCTACCAATGGGCATAAATCGTACTATGAAAAAATGATCTTGGAAACACACTTAATTTAAAACTCATTGCACCCACAATACAGTGTGTTTCTAAATGAATATCGGGGTTTTAACGCTTTGTAGTATCTATTATATAAAACTTAAAATTATACTTAATACATAAAATGAAAGAGCAACTCAAACAGTTCTACCTGCAAGCTTACAAGTGTTCAATGTGAACACCTTTCGTCATACGGCACGGCACACATCAAGTCGATAGCTCAGTTCTTCCCAAACGCCACTCCACGCTCACCCGATCTGACGCAATGTGATTTCTACCTGTTGGGGTTCATAAAGGATCATGTGTATGTGCCTCCACTACCAGTTGACCTGCCCAATCTAAGAAACAGGATTGAGGCAGCTGTTGAAACAATTACCCCACAAACACTAATTAACGCTTGGGAAGAACTGAGCTATCGACTTCATGTGTGCCGTGTGACGAAAGGTGTTCGCATTGAACACTTGTAAGCTTGTAGGTAAAACTGTTTAAGTTGCTCTTTCATTTTATGTATTAATTATAATTTTAAGTTTTATGTAATAAATACTACCAAGCGTTAAAATCCCGATATTCATTTAGAAACACCCTGTATTGTAAGCATGACTTATTCATTTAAAAAAACACTACGTGATAGGAAGATAGTTTATAGAAATCAACAATCATTGTTTAAATTTCTTTCGACGTGACAAATACAGATCTCTCAGACGTAAACACGTTTTTTGCTGTGTGTAAAAGAACAGTACAATGCCGTGTAGCTGATTTGATGAATGCATCACGTGACCGTAAAACGAACCAATGACACACATCTTCGAAAACGTTACACCAGCCGATAGATGATGCTGCGTTTAAAAAATGATCCGGCTTTGAATTTTGACTGACGGAATGAAACACGTCGCCGTACAATGAACCACTCAGAATCATCATTCTGGAAACTACGGTTGTTGCCAAGTGGTAAGATAGAAATTCTCCCTTATTTCCGCGCCACATAAGAGAAATATACAGGGTGTCCATAATTAAACGACCCTACTTTAAAGTTGTCTACAGACGAAACTATTGGTCAGAAAGTTGTGAAATTTTGTGAAGGATATAATAAAGAAATGGGAATTTGTTTAAGCGAAAAAAACATTTAGTTCAAAATTTTGCCACCAGGGGGTATTTTTTAATGAATTTCACATTTAGCATAGATTTACGATAGGTTACAAATTTTATTACAACTTTTCACAACTATTTCACAACTTTCTGATCAATAGTTTCGTCTGTCGACAACTTTAAAGTAGGGTCGTTTAATTATGGACACCCTGTATATATAGATTGATAAAACAAAAAAAATTTTACTGTCTTTTACTTACGGAAATATTTCCAAATAGTTTTTATTGTGTATTGGTTTTTCAACCTGAAATATCGGTTTTAAGGATTCTGTATTCCAATTTTAACTAAACATTTTCAGTTTCCTAATTGGGTCTATGCACCCAAGAGTAACAAAAGGATATTAATTTTAATGTTAATGTTAATTCTGTTAATGTATTATATTTATCTGTAAAACATGTTTGTTGAGAATGAAAATGTTTTATTGAGAATTAATAGCATCCGAAAAACCGCAATTCTGGTTTGAGAAAACTGATTAATACACAGTAAACACGACTTGGAAACATTTCCGAAAATCAGTAACAAGAAATGACACTTCAGAAAAGTATTCGAATTCTTTTGTGAAGCCCTGTATATGATCTACAGATTTGTATGTATACTATTATGCTAAAATTTAGTTCAGATAGCAGTTACATAACACAGTTGAAAACTCCCCTTCAGCAAATTTCGTCATGTACTTGAAGTATTTTATGCAGCCCTGTATAGGATCTATAGAGTTTATACACACTAAGTACTATGCAAAAAATTAGTTACATTTAAGAACGAATGCCACAGTTGAAAATTCACTTCCAGCAATTGTCGCTCATAGACAGTACTGAAACCGAATACTTTTGTGTGATACATGTAAATGAAAGATAAATGCTATACTCGCCATATTTTGCAGTAAGCATCTTATAGTGCACCTCAGTAGATGTATGTCAATTTCAATATGTTTGAAAGGATGTAACAGCATTAAAATACGCTGGAAACGATTTCTCCCCATAGACACAAATTCAAAGGAATACTTTTGAGTTTCCTTGCAAATGAATTATATATGTTGCACATTTCATTTTTAATTCCCAACATCTCATCTAAAATCTGAATAACACACTGCGAGCACATACCAATCACATGACAATTCGAGTATTTTTACGCGAGTTATAGCACAGACTTTCAGCTATGTTGGAAAGTGCTATAAAATAAATAAACATGAACGAAAACTCATGCATGCGGCGTAGATTATGAAAAACTTCCCAACACTAACAGAATATTACTAAGATTTTTTTTTTTTTTATACGATGAAATGAGATATCTAAAAAACGATTTAAAAAATACATAACACAGTAAAAATTCATTTTCAGAAATTGCTGCCCCTATTCGAAATATTTCGCGCAACCCTATATGATCTACAGAATTTGTAAACAACCCATAATACGCTAAAAATTACATAAAATTGCATATCACAGCGGAGAGAGCACTTCTAGAAATTAGCGATCATAGTTAGTCCTTTAACCGAATTCTCTTGTGCGTCTCTGTACATGAACGATAAATCCTACGCACTCCATAATCTGTAGAAAATAAGTTGTATTGAACCTTCGTGATCCTTTTAAATTCCATTATGTTTGAAGTATCATAACTTGTTCAAAATGCACCGCAAGCGATTTTCCCCCATTGATCATAAAGTAAAGGAATTCTTTTGTACGTCTCTGTAATTGAACTATAAATGTTACGAATTAAATACTCCGGTAAAAGCAAGCTGTACCCCACTTCAGTAATGCATATTAATTGCATTACTAGCTGTTTAACCCGTTCTACGCATGGGAGTTCATGAATTTAATTCTAAAACCAAAATAAAAATAAAAATCAGTACAACCAAACAAAAGTTTATGAATATAAAAATTTGTTATGTCTATTAAAAATCAGTATTTACACAACCAATATGAAACAAAAAAAATAGTTATGTCTTAAAAAATAAATAAAAGTAAGTATTTACACAACCGAATTAAAGTTTGGGAATATAAAAATTAGTTATAAAGTCAATATTTACACAACCAAAAACTCGATTTAGAAAAATATTTTTCTACTACTGTGCATTATCTTAATGAAATTTAATTTATCATGTTGCTATGGCAGCAGACGATAAAACGAAATCTTTGGAATACGGATAGGGAATAAGAGAATAGAATAAAAAGTTTTGTTGATGTTTGTGATAAAATGTGTTTCTTTATTTTTGAAAAAAAGGTAATAATAAAGCGCAATTAAATAATCTCTAATTATTTGCATGCGAGGTAAAAGAATTATCGTAATACCCGCTACAGCTTCTCAGTATTGCAGCGTGGCATACGTAATATGTATATCTCACATAGCACTAAGCATTTAGAACTGGTTCGAACTCGCGCGATTGAACATAAAAAAGGCAAAAATTCGTAAAAAACATAAAAAAAAAAAATCCTACTTAAAATTTTCGAATTTTTTGCACCAATTGTTCATGGGCCCCCTACCAGCAACCCGTGTGCCAAATTTTGTAGCTCTACGCCCTGTGGTTTCCGAGTTTTTGAGGTTACATAGATACGCGCACGGATTTTAATAAGGTAGATGTTTGAAATATTGTAATATCAAGAAAATGCGCCCCAAACTATTTTCCCCCATAGACCGTAATGTAATGGAATTCTTTTATGTGTCCCTGTAAATGACCTATTAATGCTGCACACTTCATTTTCAATACCGAACATTCTATAGTAAAATTCAATAATGTGTAAAAATTTCATGACAATTCGAGTATATTTACGAGAGTTAGAGTACGGACAGACAGAGAGACAGACAAACCGAGTTCCTAAACACTTTTCAACTATGTTGGAAAGTGTTAAAAACATACAAACAAATCGTATAATTTCCTTTGTTGGAAGTCGATTAAAAAAGTTAATTTTTTCATAGCCAAACAAATTTTCGATGCACCAATAAACGAAAAACACAAAATATTGTTGATCTAACAAAAATTTTCTGTTTAACCCTTTGAGGGACAATCTACTTCTGTTGCTACAATGTTGAGATGATTGATTGACATCAGGATTTACAAACAATATATTTGAAAATAAGTAAAAGCTTTTCTTCACGTACATTATAAAGAAAAGTTTTATTTCAAAATTCTGGTGTCGACGTGGCATTTGGGAATTAAAATGAAGTGGTATATATTATATCCCAACCGCTCTTCAAGGGGTTAAATATAAATTCATTCACTAAGAATTTTGTTGCGACAACAACACTTTTTCTGTATACATAGCAAACGTTTTTCTATAACGTTTTCTGGAATTTTACGCTATTCATTCATTACAACGTTTCATCCTTTATTTTATAAAAATGCAACGCTGAATGCACACCTAAAGTCATATGATCGTGTATAAATTCACAAATGTATGCATGCGTTCATTTTTGACAATACGCTTGTTTGCATGCAAGTGTAATATAAAATACACACACACACACACACACATATATATATATATATATACCGGGTATCCTAAAATGGACTGACTGATTTTAAAATTCCATAACTTCCAAACGGTGACAGATATTAAAAAAAATTTTGCAGGAGAGTCATGTAAGATGTCGGGAGTTTTTTTTTTTTTATTATTGCGATTCCTGATTTTGGTTCGAATTACCAGCAATAGATGGCATTGAAAGCAATAGGAGTGCAATCCAGGCCACAGATTAAATATTACATACAGATAGGACACTTCCATAAGCTCAATGGTAACCGAATCACAACTTCAGAGCCCCTAGTGACAACAGTCGCAAACGTTCCAAGCGTGTCGCCACAGGTAGGTATTACTTATCTTATTTGTATAGTATCCATCTTTTCTTTTCTTTATATATATACTAGGGGGCCTACCCCCTGCGAGCTACGCTCGCCAACCCCCGCTCAGACTTCGAGGCCTTTAAAAACATGACAGCGTGCTTTGTTTTAAAAATATTGGTAAATCTGTAATTGTGTTGCCATGCTTTTAACGTTTTAATGGGGCATTTTTTGATCACCATGGCCTCATACACAGCTGTTGCGACAACTGACGACTTTTTTCGGTAAGTAAAATCAATTACAACTTGAAAACCAGCTTGTATAAAATGGTTAGGTTTAAATTGTGGCTACCTCTCGGACTTTTATAACAGCGATCTGTTTTCTATTATTCCTTTGCGTTTAAAGGATGAGAAAAATTCCATCTGCTTGTGAATAACATTAAGAACCGCGGTATTGAAAAGTACTATGTTATAGACATTTTCAGTAACAGGTTTTATTTTCTCTCTATTTTAGTGCACCATCATGCATATTTTCATGTTATTTTAAATATGTAAATTATTTATTTTAATTAATATGTATATACGAATTTTCTAATAATTATTTATCATACAAAATTAATTAAATATTTTGTGCATGCATGCCTGCATTTATTCGGCATCAATTGATGAGATATTTAAACAAATTTGCTATCCGCGATACTTTTACATCATGTTATGTCACTTGAATATTGTCCATCGGGAAAAATCGGGTACTTTTCCATTATAGGATCCTTTGCTTTTAGGTTTGGCGTAATTCGAGCTTCAAAAAGGGATAGATTCTTTAATATACATAGATTTGTTGCCAAATGTTATGAAAACAAACCCAATGAACTTTTGGTGCTTTTCTATTATAGGTGTCTTGACGTTTTTTTTAAAATGCTTGGCGGAAAAAACCAAGCAGGATATTTTATTCTCCTTCCGTTCAGTTGGGCAATTATTATTTTATATATTCGTTTCAAATATCCGAATTAGTGATTTTATAAATTCGTTTAATTAAATTTTACAAAAAAATAACAAAATGATATCAATAAATAATAATTACTATTAATTCCTTTCTTCCCCTTTCTTTTGCGTTTACATAAATGACGTCATTTGGACGAATTTATTCAAAATATTTTCAGTTTATAAATTAAATTAAATGCTGACAGACGATTGAATCCTGACGATAGAAATGTGATTTTTTTTTCCAATTTTTCCTGAAAAATATAATTTAATCACAATCTTGTCTTCATTATCGATTGAAATAAAATATAAATTCAATTTCAATTTGAAAATGACGAATAAAAAGAAATAAATAATCCCTATCGGGATCCTTTTCAATTTTTTTCCCTTTTTTGTCACAAAAAAACTGAGTAATTAGTTGCCATCATTACAGAAATGTTATTAAAATTAGAAAAAAATTAATATCTCGAAAACGAATTCCAATTTCAAAATTATATTACCAGTTTTGACATCCGCGGATTTTTATGGACAATTGGTATTAATTTCACCATCAAGCGTTTAATATTTTATTAAAAATAGCCCTGAAACATAATCAGCCGTTTAATCAGTCGTTTCATAAAATCGTTTCATAAATTCGTTTCATAAAATCGTTTCACAAATTCGTTTCTTTAGGATTTTATATATATAGGGTAGATATATATATAAATGTGTCGCCGCAGTTTGTTATTGTTTAAAATATCAAACATATTTTATTTTATCATACAAATACTTACAAATATACAGATTTACAGGAGTTTCTTACAAATGTACACCTTTTTCTTTATAATTTAAACGAAGAAACTTTCAAATATTTAAATGACTCCATACTTGTAAAATTTTTTTATGCTAGCGTAATACTTATGAAAAGTATGTAAAACCACTTTTATATTTCTTAACGATGTATATGTGGTTATTTAAAAAATAAATAAATATAGCATATTTAGAAATACTATTTAGTATTAAATTTGAAAGAAATCAGTATTAAACAACGTTATTTTAATACTATTTTAAATAATTTTTATTTATAAATTCCATCTAGTGAAACATTTTAAACAGCGTTATTTAATACGATTTTAAATATTTTTTATTTAAAAAGTTATAAATATAGATATTTAAAAATTCCATTTACTACCACATTTTAAACAACGTAAACGCACATGATTGTGCTTGACAAAATACCATATTTTTTGACATTTTGAAATAATTAATTACAAAGAAAACAGCCCTGAAAAGAGCACTTGGAAATATAAATTAATCATATTCAAGAAAAATAGCTGTGAAAAGAGCTTTTATGAAAATGAAATACTAAAATGGCTGTCGTGTCGATATTAAATAAACAAAACTGCCAACAGGTACATGTGACCGTGACAATCTGACAGTTTATAGATCGCGCGCGTTTGTGTTAGTTCTTGACTGTTCTCAGTAGTGGCGCTTGTATCGCGCCGGTTTGGGTTTTCGCTCCGCTGTCAAATCTGTACCTACATTCAATTCATGGAGTGGCAGGTCCGTAACCAGACGGGGCCAGGGTGGGCTAAGCCCCTTCTCGACTTCAAAATCTTACAATACGAATGAGACCGACTCCATGTATTGAACCTTTTTTCCTTCACATCAATGCTGGGTGATTTCTGCTTTTGCCTCGATTGGATGTCTAATGCTCGCAGCACCATCTTTTGCTGATAATTCGAACTAAAATCAGGAATTGCAGTAAAAAAAAATTCCTAATATCATACATTACTCTCCTGCAAGAATTCTTAAATACCTGTCACCGTTTGAAAGTTATCGGATTTTAAAATCAATCAGTCAATTTTAGGACACCCGGTATCTACCGGGTGCGCCATAAGTTCGTTAAAACTTTAAAATTCATGAAAAAGGAACAAATTATGCTAAAAAATTGCGGTTTTCAGCAATGGGATTAGAGGAAGATCGGAATTTTTTTTTTTAATAATACCAAAAATTATGGTTAAAAAAATACCAATAGATGGTGCTTGCATGCATTAATATGAAGCAGATGTATGCAAAATAGGTTTATAGTAAAAGACCCGTTTCTACAAAGCGTCTGACAAGCTTTAGTATCTCGTCTTCAGTCATTTTGCCTTGCGGAATTTTCACAATTCGCCAATTTAACAAAATTAAATATAAGCAGAACGGATAATTGGGAGAAAAAAATAACATTTGATATTTAAAAGTGGATAATATTAAAATAATCATAATTTTTGACAAAATTGTTTTGACTTCTAAATGCGATGATGATATTTGAAATGAATTTTTGATTGTTATTTTCAAAAATGCGTTTTAATAAATCGTGATTTTTTTTTCGAAATCATTTTCATATAAATTTTCAATTGTAAACTATATAGTTTTTTTTTTAACATAAATCGATTTCTAGAATCTTAAAATATGCAAATCCAAAAATCATGCAAAATTACAGTTCATTCTTCCAAGTAATTTTTGAGTTATATTTCTAAATATAGCATTAGAAGGTCCAAATTTTAAATCTGCATAATTCGTAAACTGTTATGCATCAGTTCGTCTCGGACAATTCATCGTAGCGTCCACGGTGGGAGATTTGTCGATTCTAGCTGGCCACCAATTTATTTCTTTTGAACTCTATGTTTTATTTAAATAAATGATATATTAAATTCATTTAAACAAAATTTATTACGTTTTAAATCAAAGTTTCTTCGGAGATGGTTATTTTGAATTGAAAATTGATTAATTTGAGACATTAAAACTGAAATATGTATTTGATACATTGTATGTATCATTCAATTAGGTAAAACACGTTTAAAGCGTTAAGACAGTTAATAAATAAGTTAATCTAATTACTTAATAGGTACGTATTGATAATCTTAATGATACTTTGTTAAAAGAATGTGACTTAAAGTGATAAAATTATTTTTCTATTATAATACTACAAATCATAATATATATATATATATATATATATATATATATATATATATTTTAATAATCTATTAGAAATTCAGATACAAGACAATCATTCGACAGCTTAAATGAAAATTGCTTAGAAATTAAATTCAACACTTCATCATCTGAAAGTTCTTCATTCTGGCTCTCAGAATATAGAGCCTTTTCTTCGATCTTGAAAAGTTAACAATGCAATGACTGTCTTTAGAAAAAAAGAGTTGTTTTAATTTTAATTTTGTAATTTTATTAGTTAGGAAAGTATTTGAAGTCAACAATATTATATAAAAGAATTTACTGGTTAGATGATTTTCTCAAGAACTTTCTTGCTTAATTAAGTCTACAGGCACAGAAATGTTTACTCGTTACCTCAGCAGTTTCTTATGATTAATGTCCAAAACGGACAGAAGGGCATTCTATATATATATATATATATGAATGTATGTAATTGTATACTTATACTTATCTCTACATAGCAGAACTTTATGTAAATAGTGGGAGTCATAAGACACAATGGAGAAAGTTCTACATTATGTTTTCCATATCCAAAGTGAATTTCGAGAATTTTCTGGGCCAATTTCGATACCACTCGAAATTTGCCGGTATGTATTATATTTTACATGAATCTGTCATGAGATCGACATACATTTGACAAATTTCGGCCAAACTGGGCCATACATTTAAACTTTTGCGCTTGCAAAACTTCATGTGTTCTTCATTGTAATTTTCCTGTATAAACAAAACATTTTCAACCGAATTCACCTTTCGGAGCTTGTTGCTGCTGTATAATGGTTCAAAAGTTTATTTGTGTGAGTGACTTAAATTCTGGTGACTTTAAAAAAAGAAAAATGGTACTTGAACTAAAATTTCAAAAAATATTAATTTAGACTTAATAAGGTAAAAACAATTCTAAAGCCTAGGGATGCAGATAGATGCAGATAAACTAAAATTTATCGAAAAGGTAATAATCTAAACTATTTAATGGTATCCAAAAGTTAGCTTTATCTTGCTTTTCAATATAACTTTTTCTATTTTAAAAATGACAATTTTTTAAAAAAAAGTAAAGAGTTTTTGCGACATTAAATATGAATTAACATTTGATCTGTTGAAAATTTATGCACATAAATCCAATAAAACAAAGTCCATATTTAGTTCGGAAGCGTCCATAACATAGCACTATTTTTTATTCTACTTGAAATAACAGATTAAACAACTATACTCAAGAAACGTGATTCATTCATAAAATAAGAAACACCATCTTTGCATTAGTCTCTGGACCATACAATCATATTTATATCAAAATCATTCGCAGGGTACAACACCCCAACTATTAAGCAATATGGGGTAAAAAATAAATTATGCTAGGAATTTTTTTTTAAATTGACTTTTGGCCAGCTAGAATCAGCAAATCTCCCACCGTACGTCAATTCGTTGCAGCGTCAATTCTTCATGGAGTCAATTCATCGCAGCGAAAATGTTTCTTAAGGAGATGATGATAAAAGTAAAGTTAATTTAATAAAATTATATAATGAAAATGTACTTAATTTATTTTTTCAGAAATAGAGAATTTTAACTAACATTTTAAAGGCCGATTTTTGATGCAGATTAAAATATTCATATAGATATGGTTCTCCTTTTATTGCTTAAAATAGAGAAGAATTTTGTTATAGTGATTTTTCTGAAGTTCCCAATAATACCGGAAAAATGGAGTGAGATTTAAGATAAAAGTACTAAGGTCATGAATAAAATTCAAAGAATTCTCAGTTGGGAAATAACCAAAAATCATATATATAAAAAAAATCTTCTCAATTTTAATGATAGATATTTCTGGCCAATAGCAATAAGAGAAGAAACACACACGCACACACAGACACACACATACGTATATATATTTAAAAATATATCTGCATCTAAAATCGGCTTGTACAATGTTAGTTATAATTCTTTATATCTGAAAAACAAATTATCATTAAATAATTTTCCTAAATTATCTTTACTTTTATCATCAGCGTCTTTAAAAACCTTGACGACTTGACGAATTGACGCTTCCACAAATTGACGCTGCGATGAATTGTTCTGCGACAAATTGACGCGACACTTTTGTAAATTACTTGACCAAATGACTTTCTGTTTGATTTCCGACGGTAAAATTTAACCTTCGGAATAATTCACCTTTAGAATCTAAACATGATTATTAGAGGTTAGTCTTGAAAGTTTAAAGTTTGTTACATTTTCTATATGTAGACTCCTACACAAGTTCTATAAGAATTAGAATTATTTAGTAGACTAAATATATAATACCTGTAGTTCAATATATAATACTAATAGATTGGTACCGGTCACATTTTTATACAATGATCTGCGGCAGACTTCTTATAAGGGCATAACTTCTTTTTTTCGTGGCTGTGTAATCATACATACATATACATTCACGTATGGAATTAGACATTTCCTTTACATGTAATTTGAAACATTTAATTTTACCAAAAACGAAAATAGCAATAAAAATACGAGGTATTTTCGAAAAGTAAAGATACACCTCAGACAGCAGGAAAGAAAAAGTTTTAGTGAGCGCGTTGGCAACCCATATTGTAACCTTGAACATTTGATCTATCACTCGCAGTCATTCATTATTTTAATGGTGAGTCTCTTTCACGTAGCAGGCATTTATAATGACTGCGCCAGTTCAGAATCTCGCTAAATGTGAAGTACGTTCCGTCATACGTTTTCTTCATGCAAAAGGTAGGCGTCCAACGGATATTCACAAAGAAATTTTTTTCGTCTATGGGAACATTATGAATAAACAAAATGTAACGAAATGGTGTTGTGATTTCTCTGGAGGTAGGATCACTGTTCATGAAGAACCATCCACCTTACAGCCTGGATTTTGCACCCAGCGACTACCACTTATTCCTTTACCTGAAGAAACATCTTGCAGGGCAAAACTTCCACGACGATGATGAGATTAAATTCGAAGTTGAAATGTGGTTTCGACAACAGGCGGTAAACTTCTATGACTGTGGGATACAAAAGCTTGTACCCAGACTTAACAATAAATGCTTGGACAATGACGGCAACTATGTCGAAAAATAAGGCATATACCAGTAAGTAAATTATAATGGACATTTTATAAATTAAAAGTTTTTTGAATGCGTGTGCGGCATTGTATCTTTACTTTTTGAAAACTCCTCGTATTAATTATATAAGCACTTTAATGATTTTATAATACATTTAAAGAACTATTGTTATACAAAAATACACTACATGTTAAAATATTTTACAGATTATACATATCCATCAAGTAAAAAATGTATATTGTATTTATATTTAACATATCTGTATTGACATTCTAATTGAAAAAGGAATTATGTTATTCGAATGTTTCAAAATGGTTAATTATCTTCAAATATTTCAAAATTGTATATCTTCGAATACTTCAAAGCTGCATTATTCAAATATTTCAATATTGATCTTAACAGCTAAATGTTTGAACGTTGAACTGTTAAGATCAAAGCAAATATAACTGTAGTCGGAAATTTCATTATCTAAATGTAATCGGATTTCTAATTACGGTGTTAGAAAATTCAATTTCGAAAAAGCATTAAATGGAGTTAAATATATTTTCTAGAAAAATACACCCTAATTATAAGACAATCTTTATCCTTTGATAAAAACTTACAATGCTATTATTTTCCAATGAACTTAGAAATTTAATTATGTTTAAGTTCTTATTTGATTTCTAGCCTGACACTTTACTTGTTCAATTTGTGTTTTGTTAACAATAAACAAAACAAAAAAATAATTCCGGAAAATAGAAAGAAAAGATTTTTGATACTTCAAAGAGATTAACAATAAAATAAAGCCATTGATTATAGAATTATGGGGGCGAGTACTACAACCAAGTGAACACGAATGTGAAAGATTAGCCCTTTTAAAAAGTTCTACTGGATGGAGTTTGTTAGTTAGTTTATTTGCATTGTTAGTTAGATAAATTTTTAGCGTTGGTCTTAGTAGATTGCATATCATTCTATCGTTCTTTACCAAATCCTACTATAAATGATCAGCTATAAGAGTTGGTTCTTAACAGTTTAAATTTTGTCTGCACATTAGAAAATATAATAGCGTAATGGCTTTCGTGTCGCTTTCAGCAATGCGGAAGAACATTCCAGGTAAAGGTCCATATTGTTTTAAAACACAATGTCAAATTCATTTGACATCTATTTCGTTTGATTCATGGTTCGTTTGGAGAAACCGAACACCGTAACGGGCGAAGCCTGCTTATACTATATAAATTATAAAATTAATATTCGAAAACAAAACGCGTAGTAACCTATAATAGTTTTAACAGAAATCGATCTCTTTGAAGCTTCAAATATGCGAATCCAAAATTTCGGCTAAATCTGCCGAGTCGTTTTTGAGTTGTGCTTAAAAAAGTATCTGCATTACAGTTTAGTAATTTAAAAAACTAGTATGCTTTAGCCATTGCAAAACTTTCTTCTATATCATTCAAATATATTTAAAATAGCGTCTACCATCTATACTAATAAAAGAAATTTGTTTGTCTGTCTCTCTGAGTGTGTGCGATGGCTAGCGAAATCTAGCGGACGTAGAAGTCTGAAAATATGGGTGAGGATAGTCCAAGGCAGGTCCTGATGCACCTGATGCTCAGATTTTTAATATTTTGATAATTAGCCGAAATATTAATAAAAAACTCATCAAAAGCTAATATCTTTCTTTTCAAGTTCACGAAGGCGCCCGCGCATGTCGAGAACCTAATTTACGCAGTGGTCGAAACTGGAGAATCATTTGAATGAAGAATGCATTTATTTCACCATATTGTTTTAACTTCTATCGGCAAAACTGTTTAGTTTGTTTAACAAACAGAAGACATATTCTGAAAGATAGCACGCTTACGTCTAAAACGCCGCAATCAATTTGAAAAAAATATTGATGTTAACACTTTGAAAAACATATTGCAAAAATAGTGGTTTTTCCGGGTGGATGTATTCTCTCATACGAAAACTGCCCCTCAAGGGGGCAGTTTTAGAGGTACTGTCAAACCAAACATATGCTCTTAAAGATGACACCTTCTTCTAATCGACACGGTACAATTAGTTTCAACAAATACGAATTGTAACCCTTTTAAAAACATCGGCGAACGCAGGTCATTTAGCGCCTCCCAAGACGATTTTTTTCTACTTTAAAAGTATTTAAACGTCCTTATTTCAACGCAATATTTTTAGAGAATCTCCGAAGACCAGATATACATCACCTATAACAATTTCAAAACGTTCGGATGAGTAGAAATATATATATATAGAAATAAAAAAAAATCTGAGAAATTTTCGATGTCGGTGTGTTTCTGAAAGATCATGCTCAGCTTCGGGTAACGTTTTCACTATTTAATATGCACGAGCAGGAAGACCGAGCTATGCTCGGTCAAAATTAGCTTTGAGTTCAAATATCATGATCCATGACCAAAATGACCCACTAATCGAATTTTCTCGAACATGTGACCAAGCTCAATTGTCTTCTCGTGCCCGAAACCCGTAGGATATAAAATTTAGTCAAAATAGCCTGAATTGTATTTTAGATAAAATTAGCTTGACCCACAGTGACCCAAAAATGAACCACTAATCCGATTTTCTCGAGCATGTGACCTTCCCCAATTATTTTCTCGTGCCCAAAAACCGCAAGATACAACATTTAGTTCAAATCTTCTGAGCTATTTTTAAGATAAAAATAGCTTGACCCATAATGACCCACGCCAAAAATGACCCACTAATCGAAATTTCTCGAACATGTGACGTAGCCTAATAGTCTTATCGTTACCTAAAACTGTAGGATACTAAATTTAGTTCAAATCCTTTGAGCCTTTTTTAAGATAAAAATAGCTTGACCCATAATGACCCATGACCAAAATAACCCACTAATCGAATTTTTTCAAGCATGTGACCTAGTCCAATGATTTTCTCGTGCCCAAAAACTGTAGGATACAAAATTTAGTTCAAATCCTCTGAGCCACTTTTAAGATAAAAATAGCTTGACCCATAATGACCTGTGACCAAAATGATCCACTAATCGACCTAGTGTGACTTATCGACCACTAATGTGACCTAGACCAACACTCTTCTCGTACTCGAAAACCATAGGATGCAAAATTTAGTCTAAATAGTCTCAGCTTTTTTTTTTTTTAGATAAAATTAGCTTGTCTCACAGTGACCCAAAATTAACCCACTAATCGAATTTTCTCGAACATGTGACCTTGACCAATGATTTTCTTGTGCCCGAAACTCGTAGGATACAAAATTTAATCAACATCGTTCGAGCCATTTTTTAGATAAAATTAACTGGACCCGCGTTGACTCAAAAAATGACCCATTAATCGAAAGTTCTCGAACATGTGACCCAGACCAATAGTCTTCTCGTGCCGAAAAATAGTAGGATACAAAATTTAGTCAAAATCGTTTGAACCGTTTTTTAGATACAATTAGCTTGACCCTGACCCATGGTGAGCCAAAATGACCCACTAATCGAATTTTCTCGAACATGTGACCTAGCCCAAAGGTTTTCTGGTGCCCCAAAACGGTAGGATACAAAATTTCGTCAAAATCGTTAGAACCGTTTTTAAAATAAAATTTGCATATATATATATATATATATATATATATATATATATATATATATAACAACACAGACACACACACACACAAGATTTGCTCGTATTAGAATACATGATATCTTTTCACAAAATTTCATAGAAGGCTTGGATACAGTTATATTTATAAGCTACTAAAATTTCAGAGAGTTCGGATGACAAAAACTGTTTTTTATTTTATAAATATTAAAAAACCCGGCGCAAAAAAACCCAGATTTATCTTACAACCAAATATCAATATTTGTTCACGAAATTTTTACATGGACTGCAAAACCGTTATATTTATAATCGATAAACATTTAAAAGAGTTCGGACAACAAGATATCTTTATTTTTTCCTCTTTCTTTAACTATGAAATGACCCTGAGTGAAAAAAATAAGAAAATGTCTTCTTTACGAGCACTTTCACCACTAAATATCAATATTTTTTTTTTACGTATTTTCCATTTAACAATATAAATTCATACAAAATCGGGTTAAAGATACACTGCAAAAAATAATTGTTGATTTTACAGTATAAAACTGGCACCCCAGCTGCCAGTATTATACCGTAAAATTAACAGTATTAAACCGTAAAATACGCAGTAATACGCTGCCGTGCAAGCAGTAATAAGCTACCGCGCATGCGCGGTAGCGTATTACTGCTTGCACGGCAGTGTATTACTGCTTATTTTACGGTTTAATACTGTTAATTTTACGGTATAATACTGGCAGCTGGGGTGCCAGTTTTATACTGTAAAATCAACAATTATTTTTTGCAGTGTATAATAGCATACAGATTTGGGGTTTATTTAAGGTTATTACCACGAGCCCGCGCAATGATTGCGGGTCAGCTATACAAAGCAGAGCGTATTTCTTTGAATTGAACCTAGAGTTAGAGTGATCAGTGAATTAAAAAAAAAAAGCATAGAACAACAACGCTTCCTATAGAATGTTAAATTTAAAAATTAGATTAATACATATATATTTAATCGTTAAAGTAAAAATCAAAATTTGGAGCATTTATGTCAACACAATAGAAAATAAGATATAGCTGGTAATTTTCATTGCAAAAAGCATAGGGCTAATATTCCCACAGCCAAAGTTGACGTCAAAAATAAGCGATCTGGCAACAATGTAATTAAAAGTGTATGAAAATTACAAGAATTAAATTGATAATTCGGTAATTCATGCTTTTCTAAAATGCATCAGTTAACTGTGTCCCCGATTAGAAATTCTTCTCCAAGCACACATAATAGCAGCGCACGCTATTGTGTAATCAAAGGCAAAATTGTATCAGCATCGATCAGAAAAGCATCTGGCATATAAAATTTGATGCAATTCAATCCAACAGATGCCAAAATATAGGTATCACGGAAATCTTGAAGAATGCAAAGGCAAGCACCCTCTGTTGGGGGATACATACCAAAATGTAATCAACACCTATTTATGTCAAGGTCTAACAGAATATAAAGTTTGATGAAATTCCGCACATGAGTTCTTGAGATATAGCTTTGACGGAAATCGTATAATATACACCAAAACCTAATCAACGCCTACTTACTTTAAGGTCTAAAATATACAGTTTTATGAAATTCTGTACATAAGTTTTGGAGATAGCTATCACGGAGATCGTGAACAGTGCATTGTATACAGCTTCTCCTGTTGGGCAATATACACCAAAACCGAATCAGTATAAATTTATGCCAAGGTCTAACTGAATCTGAAGTTTGATAAATTCAGTGCAATGTTCGTTTGATAGAGTGGCCACAAAAATAGTGTTACACGCAGTCTAATAGTCTAACCGTGAAACAGACATTTTCTAAAAATAGCCAAATCGTGTTCAAGACATCCCAAAACGTATATGAATAAAAAATCATAGGACGAAAATTTTTACAATTCCAATACGTTCTTTTCTATCTACTCTATTATATACATAGTGACTTTTTATGAAACAACAACCTACAACTTTAAACTGAAATAACTTCTCAGAGTCTCACTAGATAGCGGCACGAATGCGTGCAGTGAGAGAGGGCATAAAATGAATTTGTTTAGTGTCAGTTCCACGCAATTTTGAAAATGTCTCCCAAAGCGTAATATTCAACTGAAGATAGTATTTTTATTGTTAAAAATTGGTATTTATTTATTGGAAATGCAACACTATTTCTACGGAAGTGGTCTTCAACATTCAGAAATCAGTTATCGCCTATCAATACCCAAATCATTATCCTTGTGCATTGCACTGGCCACCTTATTCACCAGATATGAATCCATGTGATTTCTGTCTTTGGAGGCATATGAAAGATTTGGTTTACAAGAAGCCGACAGACCTTATTAGCCTCAAAAGTTCCATAATTGACTCATTTTCAAGCAACAGAAAAAAAAAACCGCTCGATTTTGTTACTGACAGCTTTGTGACTAAGTTGCGCTGTTGTATCACCTCTGAAAGTTCTCACCTTAAAAACCTTACCCATTAAATTCCTTTTCCACGTTCTTAAAAAAAAAAAAAATGTTTGTGGTGCTATCTGCAACGACTCAAGAGTTATTTCAGTTAAAAGTTGTAGTTTAATTAAAAATCACCCTGTATATAAAATGCAAATTGAAATTTCGTTCCGTCTGCTTATAACTTGAGTTCTACTGAATGAATTTTAATGGGACTTGAACTGTTAGTTAAGTACTTTTTCTGGGAAGGTTTTAGTATATTGCATATCGTTTTACGTTGCTTAGTTATAAAATTATTGGAAAAGTTCTATAATCAGGTGAACCGGATTATGAAAGATTAGCCTTTTTTGTTCTACCAACTGTACTTTAAAAAAGCAATTTGCAGAAAAAACTCTGAATTATCCTTTTTGTCTGTATCACAAGACAATAATTTGTAGTTCTCATAACAGAGTTAAGAATCATAAAAGATAATATAACCAATCAGCAAAAATGTTTCTGCAGAAACTAAACATCCTAATCATTACCATTCTTACTTTCATACCAGAAGTTGAAAAACAGTATCTGTATATCAACTTTCGGAAACGACTTAAAAGATTAGAAAAAAAAAAAACAACAGATGTTTACTTTCTCTGTAGCCGAGCGTTCATCTGCCGTTTAAACTTAACAATCTGAAATCTGAAAAATTGTACTTGGAGTATTTTGAAAACATAAAATACTTGGAAAAAATTACTAAATACTCTAGTGTTATCACTTTAAAATACAAAATATCAAATACAAATGTATTTTGAAAACGTATTTCAAATACATATATTTTAAAAGTATAATATCATAAGAGACGGTAGTCTCTTGAGTGACGCAGCGAAAAACCGAAAACCGTAAGCCCAAAACCGAAGATTCCGTCACTCTCATATATACAGCTAGCAGGACATCAAAGGAAAATCGAAACGCCGACATTTAATATCTCAGTAAATATGAGGCATACCGTTTCGATTTTTTCACATTAGTCTTATATCTATGGCCTAACTCTATCCTGAAATTTATAGATTTCTACATGCAGTAGATTGTGAGATCTGGAAACCAATTTTTAAGCGAAAATGGAAAATGTAATGGTGTAATGGGCACAGAGTTGTTATCTCGAAAATGGATCGAACGATTTTTTTAAAATTAATATATTATATTAATCAGTTTTAGATGAAGCGTTTAAGATATTGCGCTAACGTAGGAAAACTCTTGTTTTCAATATAATCCACTTTTAAAATCGGACTATTTTCTTATGCTTTTTCTGGTAGACTAACATTACAGATCTTCAGCCTTTTCATTGCTTTTTATTACTGCGCAATAAGGAAGCTCTTGCCTATTACGGTTACAGTTAAACGTTAAAGCATATCCATATCGCTGAAAAACTATTTAGATTCTTTTTTTTTTTTTTTTAATACGAAAACAGTTTTTAATGCAATTTTTAATATGTAATATATATGTATTAAATTAAATTATTGTTTCTATATTTTTCTTTTTTGTTATAATAAAGAATTTCTTATTTCAAAATCTTCATTAAGTCGAAAAATATTTAGATTCCTTGATTAAAATATTGAAATATTTTATAATTATATATATACAATTTAATTGTTATTTATATATTTAATTTGTCATTTTTTAAAGGAAAAAAAGATTCAGATTTTTTTTTTATCAGTTAATTTGAAACAGTCTCTAATCAACAAATCAATCATCTGTTTGTTTTCAACGAGTCTCGAATGTTGTTTTTGTAAGAATAACACTCATTTGAGGTATTTTATTATTTATTTATTGTTTGTTTACTTATTTTGATTAGATTGTCCTTTTAGAAATTGTCTTTTGGCGTAAATGGTGAGATAATTGTCAATAGTATTACCTGTTTTATCGTTAAAAATAATATAAGGAAGGTACTTGTTAGCTATATTTTCCAACTCTCCAAATCAAACTTTCCCATCATTCACCTCACACAAATTTAATAACTAAAACTTTTTATTTCAGTGTGATTGAAATACGTTTAATTGTGATGAAACTTTGGTATATTATATAGGGAATTTATATAACGTAAGTTTTCAGTTTCATGTATATAAAATTAGATACGATGTTTTCATTATGAAATACAATGTTTCTAATTTATGTTATGGCTTACTTTAACATTTTTGTTATTGACTAAGCCTATCATTAATATAGGGGAGACCAGTACACAGTGAACCTATGGACACAGTGGACCACCCCCTAATACTTTATTTATTTAAATTTTTTTTTAAGCTTCTCTTCTATCCTAATAGACAACAGCACTACAATGATTTTTTATAGCCTTCAGAAAGTATGTTTAGCTCAGATCGAACTATATTATCCTGCTTTGTTGTTTTGAGCTTCTAAAAGTAAAATTTTTCATCATATTTTTATTTTTTTAGTAATTAAAAGTTGTAGATAAATAAAATAAAACAGCTTTTTTGAAAAGCTAAGATACTTGTTTTTATTTTACTTTAAAGTTAATAAATTTAAAAGAAAGCTATAAACAATATTAATATGATTATTTATTGAACTTCAACATGGGGTACAGTGGACCACCCACTCCTGGGGCACAGTGGTCCACAATCCACTCTGCTCCTCTAATGCAGAATGTTCAAAATATGTAATAATTGCTTGTTTTCTATAAAGAAAGATTGTTTTAAAGTAGAATTAACTGTAAAATAAAGTAAACAAATAAAAATAACAATTTTTTTTAACATAGTAAGAAATATTTTGTTTTGTATTTACTGCCTTTGATAAATATAACTGTAGTCTAATTGTTGATGATTCTATTCAAGTAAGATTCATGAGATGCAAATTGAATGGAAATCAGTTTATTTCTCCCGAAACTGTAGATGAATCTGCTGTTGATGTCAATGATTTCATAAAGTTGCGCGCAGACCCAAAATTATTTCTTGAAAATTCCAGGCTCAATCTTACTGATAAGTATTTTGGAATTTCATTTGCAAATTTTAATGTGAGCTGATTTTTTTTGTACTTAAGTAATAACTTCAACTAAATTGCAATTGTTCCTGTATTAA
Organism: Maratus michaelseni; assembly: GCA_963931845.1. Classification (NCBI taxonomy): domain Eukaryota; kingdom Metazoa; phylum Arthropoda; class Arachnida; order Araneae; family Salticidae; genus Maratus; species Maratus michaelseni. The sequence goes on along the minus strand of OZ007595.1, from coordinate 41,202,309 downwards.
TCTGTTATTATTTTCAAAATATAATTATTTTTTTGTTTTTGTTTCAAAATTTATATTACTATGTTATTTTGCGAATGAAGGGGCAACAAAAAAGAATTAGATTAATGAAAAATATATTTATATTATATTTTAGATAATACCTAATAGTGGTCCACTGTACCCTGGTGGGTGGACCAGTGTATATATATATGTATTTTTAATGTATTGAAAACTATGTTGTGAGAAAATTATGATGGATGTAAGAAGGTTTAAGGAATATTCAAAAATATTTTCATACAGATTGGCCAGTCTGTTAAAGAGAAAAAAAATTTTAACTGAAAAAGTGGTCCACTGTGTACCGGTCTCCCCTACCCGATTACATGAGATTTTGTTATTTGTATTGATATGTTTGTGTTTACGTATTTTATCAAGATTATATTTCAGCTATTTTTAAGTAAGTTTTTTAAGATACTATATAGCAATGTTAAAATGTTGGCTATACTTTATTAGCTTATGTTAAAGATTGGTCAGAAAAAAAAGGTTGGCGAGATTAAAAAATTTTGTCGATCAGCTAGTACTCGACTAACATAACAACAGGGCCGCTGGGATGGAATTTAATTTTTAAAAAGGACACATTTTGAACCGGTTTGTTTACAGTCCCATTTTATTAGTAGAATTTTGTGATAATTTCCCGAATGACTGGCGAATTTTGCATTTTTTGTAAAAAAAAAAAATCTTTAGACTTAAAATTTTAAACAAAATCTCTTCATTCATTTCTTTAATTTGCAAATATTTTAAGTTTTCTTATTTAAAATACTGTGATTAAATGTCCAATCTAAGATTTCCCTTAGTTGAAAATTGTTATGACAGAAATTACACAACTGCAAAAATAATTGATTACTACAACAATGCATTTTCAGGGTTTTATTCCAATAAAATTAGCTATACAACAGAGGAAAGTTTAGTATAGTATAAATCTTCATACTATATTTACATTGCAGTAATTTGGAGAGTTGCAAAATATAGCTAACAAGTAAAACACAAATCTTCTTTAGTCTGCAGTTTTTAAAATACTTCCTAAATATTCACTCGACACGATGCAATTTCCTTACCTTGTATCATTTTTATCGATAAAACAGGTAATTGACAATCATCTCACCATTTAAGTAACAATCTAAAGTCAATTTCTAAAAGGACAAGAAAATCAAATCAAAATAAGTAAACAAACAATAAATAAATAATAAAATACCTAATATGAGTCTTATTCTTGTAAACAAGAATTTGCATTGCAATCACCGCTCATGAATACATGACACAAGCGATAGGTTAATTTATTGTTAATTGATAGTAGAGGTGCCCAATCTTTTTAGGCGAAGGGCCACTTAAAAAATTGTTGGGTTGTCGAGGACCACCATCAGTAGCACAGAGAGAATTTTGTTTCGAGGAGATGTTGGGTAGGGGGGGGGATAATTAGCATTATCCATACATACAGCACTGTTCGGTTGCAAATTTGGAAGAATGCACCCACTAGATGGATTTGTGATTTTTATGCGGCTACTTGACAAAATTGTGATTTTTATGTGCCCGTTCTAAAAAATTCATGATTTTTATGTATAGGTTCAACTTTTATGTATAGGTTTCAACTTTTTTACTCAGTGGCCACTGGCCAGTACATGGATTTTTTTACTCCTGTTTTTCAGCAATGACCAATAACAAATTTACAAATACTTGATAAAAAATTTAAGAAATTTGTCAAACGATTGTGGAATAAACGGCGAAATTTGTCAAATAGTGTTGGGAAAGAAATCGCGACATTCGTCAAATGGTCTCGGGAAAGAAGTCAGGCATTGCAGGAAAAAAATTAATTATGTCTAACTGTCGTGAAAAAATTAGAGAAATTCGTCAAATAGGTTCGGGGGAAAAAAATCACAAAATTCATCAAATGATCTCGGGAGAAAAATAGTGAAATTTGTCTAACAATCGCAGAACAGAATTGCAAAATTCGTCGAATAGCAGTGGGGAAAAAGTGCACAATTTGTTCGTTCATGAAAAAAGTCGTGAAATTCATTAATCGATAGTCGATAAATCATGAAATTCATTAATCGATAGCAGAAAAATCTAAAATTCATTCATAGTGGAAAAATCACAAAATTCATCAACTGGTTTCAGGGGAAAATTTTTTTGAATATCGTCGAATGGCTTCGAGAAGAAAAAAAGTCACAATCCGTCAAATAATTTCGGGGAAAAAATCGTGAAATTCGCCAAATGGTTTCAAAATTTGTCGAGCGACAGCGGGGAAAAAATCTTTTTCCATTCAATCATCGCAATTGGGACTATTAAGTTTGACCAGTGGTGGCAGTAAAGTCAGTCGCCAAATTTTCAGTATTACTCACCGATTGGCGAATGGCAATTTTGTCCTATATTTTTACACGCCTGATTGATGAAATTCAAGATTTTTACGTACCTGATTGATGACTTTCTTGATTTTTATGGATCCGTTTGACGAAATTAATAATTTTTATATGCCCGATAAACAAAATTCATGATTTTTATCCATGCGTTCAACAAAATTTATGATTTTCCTTCTCCCGATTCACAAAATTCATGTTTTTACTGTGCCTGATTGACAAAATTCGTATTTTCAACTGATATGCTTTCCTTCGGCCATTTAATGAAATTGACAATTTTTCTTCTCTAGACAATGGCAAAATTTTCATTTTTTTTTTTTTTTTTTTTTTTTACCGCTTGTTGAAATTTACAATTTTTTCACAAACATTCGATGGAATTCTTGATTTTTCCACGCCCAATATACGAAATTTGCAATTTTCCATGCCTATCGACAAAATTCATAATTTTGCAGAACCGATAGACAAAATTCATAATGTTTTCCCACAATCTATGGACAATTTGCAAATTTTTTCCGCGGCTGTTCGTTGAAATTCACGATCTTTCCATGCCATTCGATGAAATTCGTTGCTCGATCCATGAAATTTGCGATTTTAAGTGCCTTATCGACAAAATTTGCAGTTTTCTTCAACTGATTTACAAAATTCAAGATTTTGAGTGATTGACGAAATTTACAACTCCGGAATTACCGATTTTGACATCTCTGGTTTCTGTTGACCGATTATTGAAATTTCCGTTTTTTTTTCTAGCGACAAAATGGCGAAATTTGTAATTTTTCCATGCCCATTCGACAAAATTTGCATCCAGTCGATGCAATTCATAATTTTATGCACCTGATCGATGAAATTCATATTTTCCTACGATCTATGGACAAAATTTGCACATTTTCTCACGAATTATTAAGGAAATTCGAAATTTTTGGATAGGTTGGCATGTATGGTCTCTGCGGGCCACCAGTTACCCATCACGGGCCACAGGTTGTGCATTCCTAATCGTGATGCAGTTTGGCTCATTCGACTCGACCTCGATAGAACTTACTGATTTTAGTTTTACCACCAGGGGCAGTTATGTTCATATAGAACAGAGTGCGCCCCTGGCAGTGGAAGGGGAAATTAATGGATTTTGGAACTAACTCGAGTTCTACGGGTCCCATCACAACATGGTTTGATTCATTCAATTTGACATTGACAGGATATATCAATTTTAGTTTCAAGTTTGACCACCAGGGGTGCATTCCTATCTCAGGTTCTATGGCCCCGATCATGACAAGGTATGGCTCACTCAACTCGAAATCGACAGCCTCAACAATTTCAGCTGTTTGTATAGAACAGAGTGCGCCCCCTGGTGGTGGAACATGGAACTAACAGATTTTGCAGCTAACTTGAGTTCTATGGGTCTCATCACAATGCAGTTTGACTCATTTGACTCGACATCGACAGGATATATTGATTTTAGTTCCAAGTTTCACCACCAGGGGACGCTATCCTATCTCGTGTTCTATGGGCCCAATTACGATGAGGTATGGCTCATTCGACTCGAAATCGACAGCCTGAAAGATTTCAGCTATGTTTGTATAGAACAGAGTGCGCCCCCTGGTGGTGGAAGAGGGAACTAATGGATTTTGTAGCTAACTCGAGTTCTATGGGTCCCATCACAATGCAGTTTGATTTATTCAACTGGACATCGACAGGATATATAGATTTTAGTTACAAGTTTCCTATCTCAGGTTCTATGGCCCCGATCATGACAAGGTATGGCTCACTCAACTCGAAATCGACAGCCTCAACAATTTCAGCTGTTTGTATAGAACAGAGTGCGCCCCCTGGTGGTGGAACATGGAACTAACAGATTTTGCAGCTAACTTGAGTTCTATGGGTCCCATCACAATGCAGTTTGATTCATTTGATTCGACATCGACAGGATATATCAATTTTAGTTCCAAGTTTCACCACCAGGGGACGCTATCCTATCTCGTGTTCTATGGGCCCGATTACGATGAGGTATGGCTCATTCGACTTGAAATCGACAGCCTGAAAGATTTCAGCTATGTTTGTATAGAACAGAGTGCGCCCCCTGGTGGTGGAAGATGGAACTAACGGATTTTGCAGCTAACTCGAGTTCTATGGGTCCCATCACAATGCAGTTTGATTTATTCAACTGGACATCAACAGGATATATAGATTTTAGTTACAAGTTTCACCACCAGGGGGCGCTTTCCTATCTTGTGTTCTATGGGCCTGATCACGATGAGGTATGGCTCATTCGACTTGAAATCGACAGCCTGAAAGATTTCAGCTATGTTTGTATAGAACAGAGTGTGCCCCCTGGTGGTGGAAGATGGAACTAACGGATTTTGCTGCTAACTCGAGTTCTATGGGTCCCATCACAATGCAGTTTGATTCATTCGACTCGACATCGACAGGATATATAGATTTTAGTTACAAGTTTCACTACCAGGGGGCGCTTTCTTATCTCGGGTCCTATGCGCCCCATCACGACGAAGTATGGCTCATTCGACTCGAAATCGACAGCCTCAAAGATTTCAGCTATGTTTGTATGGAACAGAGTCCGCCCCCTGGTGGTGGAAGATGGAACTAACGGATTTTGCAGCTATCTCAAGTCCAATGGGTCCCATCACAATGCAGTTTGATTTATTCAACTGGACATCGACAGGATATATAGATTTTAGTTACAAGTTTCACCACCAGGGGGCGCTTTCCTATCTTGTGTTCTATGGGCCCGATCACGACGATGTATGGCTCATTTGACTCGGAATCGACAGCCTGAAAATTTTCAGCTATGTTTGTATAGAAAAGATTGCGCCCTTTGGCGGAGGAAGATGGAACAAACGGGTTTTGCCATGCATTTTCATCCTTCTAATTGTGTTACTCTCTCGCTGTATAATTTAAAAGTTGAGTCTTGGATTCCTCTCCCTAGGCCACCACCCTCATATTTTATTGGGGTCCAAGAGGTCTTTTTAGCATTTCTTTAAAATTTTATTCTAATGATTAATTTATACCCTATACTTAATTTCGACTAATTGACATTTTCATCAATAACCTTAAAAAAGTAATGATATCAGTACAAAAACCCTTAACGGGTTAAAAGTTGTGACGCAGCACTTTCTTTTGGCTCTATGAATTTTAAATATGGGTCTTAAAAGCAATGATATCAAATTTAGGTGACGCTATGTTAATAATTTTTTTTAAATCATAATTTTCTTTTTAGTTTTATTTATATTCACAGGTGCAATTATTATCTTAATATGAAAAAAATATATAAAATTTATTCGCTGATGCTTTTTCATTCACATCTCTCATGAATTCAAAATATGGGTTTTAAAAGAAATGATATCAAAATTTGAGTGACACCTTGACGTTAATTTAATAGGACTCTTTTAAAATTCAATTTAAATTATTTTTGGTTTGTCTTCTAAAGTATATTTACACATACAAACAATACTTTTAATTTTTCAATACACTTTTAAATATATTACTTTCACTGAGCCTATATTATGTATTGAAATGTATTTATTTCAATAAATTGATTTATCTTCTGTGCCACGCTATCCAAAATCATAAGTAAAATTTATGTAAATGATTATTTTGCGTCATAGTATCCAAACAAAGAGAAATGTATTCAAGTGGATAATATGACGCAAAATAATCATTTACATAAATTTTACTTATGATTTTGGATAGCGTGGCACAGAAGATAAATCAATTTATTGAAATAAATACATTTCAATACATAATATAGGCTCAGTGAAAGTAATATATTTAAAAGTGTATTGAAAAATTAAAAGTATTGTTTGTATGTGTAAATATACTTTAGAAGACAAACCAAAAATAATTTAAATTGAATTTTAAAAGAGTCCTATTAAATTAACGTCAAGGTGTCACTCAAATTTTGATATCATTTCTTTTAAAACCCATATTTTGAATTCATGAGAGATGTGAATGAAAAAGCATCAGCGAATAAATTTTATATATTTTTTCATATTAAGATAATAATTGCACCTGTGAATATAAATAAAACTAAAAAGAAAATTATGATTTTAAAAAAATTATTAACATAGCGTCACTTAAATTTGATATCATTGCTTTTAAGACCCATATTTAAAATTCATAGAGCCAAAAGAAAGTGCTGCGTCACAACTTTTAACCCGTTAAGGGTTTTTGTACTGATATATTATACATACATACACATATGAGTGTTAAATTAGGCCTCTTCTATCATAGGACCTGAATTATTTTATTTTAACCAGAAATCAAAATAGCAATAAAATCATTATTTATAAAAAGACTTAGTAGATAATAAAGGCCGATATGAAATCACTTGGGAGGGGAGGGTGCATCGTGGATCTCGGCGGTGGATGTGTTCGCCACTTTTGAGGAGATAAGAAGCCTGTACGATAAGATGTGTCCGCCACTTTTAAAGGGTGAAGGAGATAAGATTAGAAGCGTGTACGATATGATTTTTTTAAGGGAAATTTAATGTTTTTACTGTGTTATAGTATGCGGTCGAAATTTTAGAGAAATTATTGAAGAGGTAGAATGTTTTAAAAAATAATTAAAAATATTCATGAAGAATAAATGAGGGGACTTGAGAATTTTCACGCGATTTTACTTTCTGTAGAAACGTTTAGGAATAGGTGAATTTTAAGATAGGTCACGGTTATGTTACAGGGATCCTTCATAATATCGGTTAAGAGTTAGTTTACCCAGCCCGTTTTTTTTTTTTTTTTGATACGAGTGAGGCTAAAGACATGGTTATGCTACAGGGACCTTTCATACAATCGGTCACGAGTTTGTTAACCCTGCCCTTTCTTTCTTTTTTAGGGTTTCGTTCATCTCACGAAACCCTATTACTCCTGCTCCGTTGTCTGTCCGTCACAGAGCTGTTCTCAGAAATATATAACTTACAGGCATGAAAATTTGTGTAGTTATAGCTAAATAGCTACTATGAAGCTCAAAATATTAAAATTTGAAAAAATCTTATTATTTTAATAAATAGAGATAAAAAACCAAAAATCTAACAACCTTTTCTTATTAAATTGAAACATTTTTCGTTATAGCAGTTTCCAACAATTAAAAATCCACAATAAAATTCTTTCTACAATAATTAATTTTCTATTCAAAGATTTCCACCGGAAAAATGAAAATGAAATAATACCTTTAACCAATTGAAAAAAAAAAAATCATATGACGTCCTAATGGTAATAAAACGGAAATTTTCAAGCATTTCTCAGTAATACAAGGAGTGTGAGTATGTGCATGTACAGAAAGCAGATTAATATCACGTCATTAGAGAATTAAAAAGAAAATTAATCTGACGTCATATCGGAAGTTTAATGGATTTCTCAAATGTTTGAGAATAATACAAAGCGAGTATCAATATGAGTAATAGAGAATAGTAAATATATGAGTTTGAGAAACGTATTGAATCAGGATAAAGACCCGATTATGAAAATATTCGCATATTTTAACATTTTGAAGGTGTACAACCTGTTTAATTTTGATTTTTTTTTTTTAAATATCGCATTTAGTCCACATAACAGATATTATTGTGACAGAGTATAAATAGCGAGCTTCGCCCGCTATCGGTCTGGTTTAGATATTCGAAACAACGAAAAAAATAGACCGGTAAATTTTTACTTTATAAAAAACATGATATTTTCTTTCTTTCTTTCTTTCTTTTTTTTTTTTTTTGGAAAATGAAATTTATTTGGATTTATTAAAGAAAGGATAAAGTGTTTTGAAAGGAATATTAAACGAAACCCTTTGTGCGATCTTCAATCACACTTACCCACTTTTTTTTTTTTTTTTTTTTTTTTTTTTCTATACGAGTGAAGCTAAAGACACAGATTATGCTACAGGGACCCTCCCTAAAATCGGTTACGAGCTAGTTTACCTGCCCCCCCCCCGCCCCCCCCCCCACATTTTATTTTTTTGGAAACGATTGAGACTAAATAATCTTAAAATCAAAGTAAAGAACTGTTGCTGAATTAGTAAGCATACTGGAGTTAAACTTTTTTTAATGATTGATTAAAAATGGCATTCAAATAAAATCGTATCTATAGTATGAAGCAAGAACATGTCCGTGAATAACGCTGGTGTCATTTTGACGGTGGCAACGAATTTATCCACAAATTTAGCTTTTGCTGCAATTTTGTTAACTTCTAGACATAGCACAATTTCAATTGTGCAATTCAATTTACACTGTTGAGATAGATTTTTTTTTTTAAAGCAAGCTTAAAAATTATTTTAAAATCCATACAAAAAAATAGTAAATTGTGATAAAGTATTCAAACAAATTTCATAAAAATGTACTTTTATATGAAATTTGCTTGAATACTTTATCTCAATTTGCTATTTTTTTGTATGGATTTAAAAATAATTTTTAAGCTTGCTTAAAAAAAAAGAAATTCTATCTCTATCGCATGCAGTGAACCCGGTTACGGAATATAAACCGTTTGCACTTAAAACAATCTGAATTATTCAGCTTCTGTTTCCCGCTAATAGTCCATAACGAAATTAAAACTTCATCAATAAATAAATAAATAAATAGCAGAATTCGCAGTCGCCTCGTTACTATAATACACTAATATATGACATATCTGTAACCACAGCTTAATTTGAAAATAAATGCTGTTCTTCGAATACTTCAAAATTGAAAAATCTTACATGAAGCAAAACAACATTTGAACGTTAGACAAGCTGTTGAGATCAAACTAATTATAACTCAGCTTAGAAATTCGCTATCGTAATTTCACCACATTTCTAATTACGATGTTGTGAAATTCAATTTGGAAAAAGCTTTAATAGGATTAGATACCTTTCCTAGGAAAATACACCCTAATGAAGAGACAGTCTTTATCCGGTGATTATATCTTCAAACACTACTGTACATTTGCCAAAATGCTGTAAATTCAATTATTTTTGCAGCTTTGTCTATCTTGCAGTTTCCCCTTTCCTTTCTTTTATTTTTATTTTTATTTTTATTTATTTTTTTATCTTAGCTATAATCTGAGTTATAACCTACAATCTTAGAACGCCAGAGAAATTAATTAAACAATCGATGTAATGACACGTTATTGATTATTTCTCTTTTTAAGATTTTTTATAATCTGATTTTTCCTTGCTAAGTATAAAGCTGTATAATAAGGATAAAATGTGAAAAAATAATAAACCAAATTTAATTAAAGAAAAGTTGGTAGAAAAGCATAGTTTTTTTTTAATCCCCACCCCCACCCCTACCCAATCCCCGAAACAAGACAATTTTATTTTTGTTTTCTAAGATGATTTGATTGTTATAATACAGTTTAGTAGCTAATATTTATTACTTCTTTAATTGTTTCAGAAACAAGCGTTTGTTTAGCAAATTTTATGTATTTCAAAATATCAGTTTGATTTATTTCGTTATGAATTACTTATAACATCATCGTATGCATATGTTTTCTTTATTTTACATTTATTAATATGTCTAATAAGTAACAACATAATTTTTTTTTCCAAAAAGCACTCATTTACAAGTATTCAATGCTCATCTTGAAAATTACGTCGAATTTTAGGTAGATTTCGTAAGAAATACTACCTATTACATCCTCCCCTAAGCTGGAATTTCTGAAATATGTTAGCAGATCTACACCGATTATGACTCCCAGAACCCAAAACCATCTCCAGTTCAAAACTTTATCTATCTATCTAACTTTTTTATGGACACGATAACTTCCATAATTCTGCACAAATCTCTTCCAAACTGATACATAGAATCAAGGGGCATAAAATCTCGGTCAAGTTCGTTAATGGCTAAAATCGAAACAAGGAGGGGGGGGGGGGGGGCTGTTTGTGAAAACAGAATAAAAAACCATAACTTTTCTCAATTATGATACATATCGAGTCCGTTTAAAGTCATTATTATTTCTAGGAAATGGGCCAAAAATTTATGTATGACAGATTTTTAATTTAATTAAAAATGCCCCCAGGAAGGGGAAAATAGGGGTTTAAGAAGTAAAAAATTCATAACTTCGTCAATTCACAAGATATCAAATCCGCTTAAATTTATTATAAATCTTCTTAATATTATCTACAACTTTTATATTGACAAATTTTTTATAGGACCAACTCTTATAGCAAAGAAAAAAAATAAAAAAATCCTGCTGGCTCTGTCTAGAGGCACAGGTATATTCCGAGTGGGCGGTCCCAACTGCCACATTATGGAAAATAGGTCTTTCTTCTGCAATTACCAACAAACAGGCGCCTCACGGTCTGCGCTTTCGAAATCTACTTGTGCCTGTACGCAGAGCCGTCAGGGATTTTTTTTAACAGCAATTCATCTTTTTCCTCAAAAAAATCCGTTTCAGTGCATTAATTTGGCGTGGTCACCGAAATCGATAATAAAAAATTTAAAGGATTCTTTTACGCGAGGTAGAAAGCGCAAGCAAGTAAAATTTATTTAAGAAAACATATAATTTTTGCTCTGTTTCTTTTTTAAGACAGGACAACAGGAAGGGAAAAATTAAACATTATTTAAACTGTCTTCTTAAAGATTTCTAAACTGATTTCTTAACGTAGAATCGTAAATTAATTAATATAAAACTATTAATTGATAAAATCGTATTTTAAAAAAATACTAGCAGGTTACGCCCACTTCGCTGGTCAATTTTCCCAAACGAACATCGAAAGATTAAAACACCTTTTAGTTCCACCTTCCACCTTCAGGTGGCTCATTCTGTTCTAAACAAACGCCTTTCCGAACGAACCTCTGGAATGGGTCCCCGCTGCTTATGGCACCGTATAGCAGGCTTGCTGCGCACGCGCTGCAAAAATAAATTAGTTTCGCTTACCACCACCAGGGGGGGAGACCTATACACTATTAACATTAACATGATATTTAAATTACGACTAAATTCCTCTCCCCGTCAAAATTTGACCAATTACCTTTAAGATTAACAAATATCGGTAACTTTTAAAACAGAAACAAAATAGCGCGTTTTGAACACTTTCCAACCTATTTGAAAAGTGTTTACGACTTCGGTTTGCCTGGCCGTCTGCCGTCTCTTCGTGCTCTAATACTCGGATCGCCCTGAAATTTTTGTATGTTATTGTCGTTTACTATAGCATGTTCCCTATTTCAACTGAAGTGAGTAGCACTTATAGGTTTTTTTACAGGGACAGTCAAAAGTATTCCGTTACATTACAGTCAATGGGAAATAATCGTTTCCAGTTCATTTTGATGATGCTACGTCATTTAAAACATGATGAAATTGATCTATAATTATGAAAAGCATTAAAACATGCTTTTTGTAGAATATGGGGTGCAAAGCATTAATTAGTCATTTAAAGGGTCAAACAAAAGAATTCTGTTACACATTGTTCAATGGAAAAAATCGTTTGCAGTGTAATTTAGTGATATTTCACTATTTCAAACATAATGAAAATTATATGTATTACTGAGGTTCACTATAAATTGCTCTCTTGACAGTGTGGTGTGCATTGCGTTGATTTACAGGGACACACAAAAGATATCGGTTACAGTACATGTGCAATATTTACAGTCTATGTGTGATAAGTTCGTTTTCAACTTTGGTTTGCGTTTTTAAGTTTAATTAATTTTTTTCATAGTTCGTGTGTGTTTATAAACTCGATTGTTCATATACAGGGCTACACAAAGCAATCCGTAAGTATTACAGACTATGGGAGTGAATTGCTTAAGAGTAGTTTTTAATTGTGTTACTCATTTTCTTGCTGAACTATAATATATTTAGTATACTAATATAAGTTTGTGGAATATAAATAAATTCATATACAGGGCTATGCAAAGAAAAATATACATTGTCGTTTATGGTTGGTAATTTCTGCGAGTGTGTTTTAAGTTGATTTTTATCTTAATATGTGGTGTGTACAAAAGTATTCAGATAATATACAGGGCTGTACAAAGGATTTCGAGTGCGTTTCCATTGATTGGCGAAAATTGATAAATGTGAATATTCTAACTGAACTAAATTTTATCATGCTATATATCCACATCTATTGATCATATACAGGGCTGCACAAAATAATTCGACTATTTTTTTGACACTGAAAGGTAATTTCGAAAACTGTATTTTTAAATGTGGTATATGTTTTCTAAACTGTTTACTTATATATCTTCTTTCACCTTATTTAACGGTGAAGTTTCGTTACAATTTTCTGGCTGTGTTTAAAAGTGTTTCATAATCTATGCTTGACGTATGATTTTTCGTTCTTGTTTGATTTGACTTCACACTTTTTTTCCTTCCCTTTTTAGAAAGCAACTAGAGTATAAGTAGAATGTAGTATTCAGTTGTAGTCTTATCTGTTGGCATGCAGCGAATACGGAAGTACCCAAATTCGTATTTCTGCTTTTTAGCGTTTAACCCTTTCCGGCGCGGAGTAAGTCTGTTTGTAAAATGATGAAATAATGGACTGGCACCAGAATTTACAAACGAATTCATTAGAAAATAAAAAGTTGCTTATTTTCCCGTACTTTATAAAAGGAAAATTTTAATTAAATATTCTTGGTGCCGTTTGTCAGTTTTGGAATTAAAATTAGGTGTCCTTTTTTGTGTATACCGCCCGCTAAAGGGTTAAGGGGTCTCAGGACTCTTAAAATTGGAAAAAATGAAAAAAATGACCATTTTTAACATTTAATATCTTCAAATGTATATGATTTAAAAACACAATGTTTGAAGGGATGAAAAGATATAAGCGCATTCTTTCATTTCACATATTTAAAAAATTACAAGATGCAGAATTAATATTTATAGGGGTCTTCAAACTGTCAGACATTTGTCGAGCAGAAAATTGACATGACAGCTTAAGCGCACGATTACGAAATAATTTTTGCATCTAGAATAAAAGTTTTGGAGCCTAATTATACTTCATATTGTAATAATTACACTGAACCTCAATAAATTTGTATTTAAAGCATTTTTATATTTTTAATGCAAAGTTGTATTGAGCTAATACATTTTTTTAAATTTTTCAACATTATAACCACTTAAAAATATATTTATTTTTAATAATAAAAATGAAATTTTAGGTTCAATTTATGTAGACTAACATGACACCTATTTTTGGAAAATTTCATGAAAAAATATTTATTAGTTTTTGAGATATCATGCGCGTTATGCCCAAAAATATCATTTTGAGAAAAATTATGTTTTGCTTCAGCTTTGAGTATGCTTCTGCTTTGAGTGGGTATAATTCTAAAAGCTATAACGTCTGTTCTAATGGGAATTTCAAGAAAACATTTACACTAAAATGTTCAGAAAAGATAGGAGTTGAATATATAAAAAAATTAAAAATTCGAAAATTTTAAAGGTTTAAGAGTCCTGAGACCCCTTAAAATGTTTCACTGTGTCAGTTTCACAGCCATTTGGCCTGTTTTGTCGAGCGTTTATTGACGCATCATAAAATCCATTGTAGTTTTAACTTGCATACAGTTTTACGAGTTACAGAGTATGTTTAGCTATTTATCACCTGTGGCTATTTATCACCTTTGGCTATTTATCATCTGTGCTAACGGAAAAATACATTAAAATTAAGTTATTAATCTATATATTTAAAACGCTAAGCGATTTCTTTCGACAATCCGTGAGAACAAACTACTACATCAAATTACACCATTTTTTTTTAATGAAAGATATTTGGACACAGATTTGTTATCGTACATTCGTTTGTTCGAAAATTTAATTAATTAGCCGTAATTTTCAATTAAGCTTTTACTTCTGCTTATGACGTCATAAAGTCGGAAACTCCCACTGTTGCGAGGAATAGAGTTTATTCTCTGAACTCCGTGGTTCGCCAATCTTTTGACATTAGCTAATATCAACTAGGTAATATTTTAACATTGCAATATAAAACCTTAAACAACTTACTTAAAATTAGCTAAAATATAATCATAATAAAATATCTAAACATAAATATATCAATATGAGTAACAAATCTCACGTAAAATGTTGCAATTTAAATGATTCCAATTGAAAACAAGATTTGGAGAGTTATCCCTGACGCCCAGCTAACATAAAAGTACCTATTTTATTTTATTTATTTACACACATATTCAATTTTATTATAAAATACCAGGTTGCCATACAAAGCAAAAATCGTCATTTAGGCGCCAAAAATTAACCCCGGAGCGTCTGTCATATCTGTACCGATTTAATTAAAATTGTTTTGGTTGCACCGCATATTGCAAAATTAATTAAATCCATGCTTATTGTTTCTTTCTCAGATTAAAAATAAGAAAATTTAATGCTTAACGAAATTAAATTATTTGATCGATCGCAAATTTTGGTACTTTTCCGTTATACGGATGAAAATTATAATGCTTGAAAAAGGTAAACAAATAAGGGTACTTTTCCGTTATACGGACACCATTGTCGCCAAGCATACATTTACATACATTTAATACATACAGTTGCATACATTTACATACATACATTTATATACATTATGCATTAGCATGCATTTGGGCATGGTGTCCGTATAACGGAAAAGTACCTAAAATTCCAATGTTTTTTCATAACATCAAAATGGGCACTGAAATGTCTGAGTATATGTATTTTGGGTACTTTTATGTTAGCCAAGCGCCAGTGATCGCCAAAATTGTTAATCTCGCCAACCCTTTTTTTTCTCGACAATCTTTTAACATTGCAGTATAATGTCTTTAAAAACTTACTTAAAAATAGCTAAAATATAATCATGATGAAATACATAGCCACAAAGGCACAGATGTCATATAAGCACCCTATTGGCACGATTTTTTCCCCTCGCCAATTTGGCGAAAACTTTGTTTTTAAATATTAGTTACAAATAGCATGCAATAGTAGCACGTGATTTTTTTTATTTTAATATAAAAATAAAATAACGTTATAACGTTAATGTTATAACGTTAATATACATTATAGAGTTAATATTCAAAAACAAAGTTTACGCCAAATTGGCAGGGGAAAAATCGCGCCAATGTGGTACGTATATGATATCTGTGCCACCACAAACACATCAATACAAATAACAAAATCTCAAGAATTGAATTGAAATCAAAATTAAAATCATTGAATTGAAAGAGTTGCAATTTAAATGATACCAATTGAAACTAGATTTGACGAGTGATCACTGGCGCTCAGCTAACATAAAAGTACCGTATTGGATATATATATTTTTTCGTTTTTTTTTTTTTTTTTTTTTTTGATCTTGGTAATATGCTTCATGGCTCAATGGCGTTTAATGAAGCAGGAAAAACTTCTGTGAAAATTCTGAGATAGACTAAATTTTTAATAGTAAAAATTATATATATTTTTTGTAACATATTTATGTATACAGAAAATAATTCATATAGCATAAGCCTAAAAATTGCTTATTTTACATTTTCTAAGAAAAATAATTGTAAGAAAATCTTTTAGGAAAGACTTCCGTATCCTGTGCTGATTTTTTTGGCTAGTTAATTTTGGCGATAAGTGTTTGATGTGATTGTTGCGATCTTTTGGGTTATCTCTGTTGTCTTTTGGGTTACATTTTTAACTACTGAAATGAACTTTATCTACGTGACGTCACACCCCTTTTGGCGCTATTTCGCGCAATTTCACTGGCGCCCGGCTAACCGAAAAGTACCAAAAATTGATTTTCAATGCTGTTTGGAAGAGGAAATTTGGTACTTTTTCGTTATATACGGACACCATTGTCACCAAGCATACATTTACACACATTTAATACATACATTTACATACATTTATTTACATTCATACATTTACATACATACATACATTTACATACATTATACATTAGCATACATTTTGTGTCCGTATAATGGAAAAGTACCGGAAATTTTTTGAAAAACCATGTTTGTCTAAAACTTTTCAACGCATACAGCCGCTGAAAGGTTAATAAAGGGTTATAGTTCACTACACCTCTTGGGTGTACCGCAAGCGATAATAATTTTTATTTTCACACTTTATGAATTAGATTTTTAAATATAGCTGCAGAAATCCTGTACTGAGAAAATTGTCAGAAATCAACACTGATTTTAAACATATCTAAGGTTTTTGTCATATGCCCGAGCAATTCCGGGCTGGTAAAATATTCATAAAAAAATTGTAATTGATATCAAATTGTTTGTCGTCAAGTTTTGACGGGTTCCATCTAGTTTATAATTATCCTTATATATTATTTCTCCTGTCAACATCCCTTTTACTCAGAAAATATGAAACGCAGAACAACGAATGAGATACCATATGAAAGGTTTTAGAACAGGCTTCTGACATAGCCCACTTAACAAATCGTTAAAACATGTTTTTAATTAAAATTTGCTGAAATTAAAAAATTAAATCGGCATTGTTTTCATGAAAGAAATGAATGGTTTTCCTGAAATTATTGTTGCCAAAAAAATAAAATACCACATTATTATGATGCTCATAGCAGTTATTATAAAAAACACCGCACGGGTTTATTTTATACTTATGATTAAAAAGCGAAATTGAAATTGAAATGTTTAGATTTATATTTCTAAGTCCCATGGTTTTCCCGAAGCGGATGACGTCATCCTCTAATGCAGTCAAAATACGATTGTTAATTTTTTTTTCTCGCGCGTGCCTTTAGCAATCTTGGATCAGTTTTTAGTCTAACTTTGATGGAATAAATTAGATGATATTCTGGCTTGACTAACAACTAAATGTTGTTTGCAGATATTTTTATCCTTGCTTTTTCTTTAGAAGTTTAAACCTGCATCTAATAAATATTACATATTGATAAAAAATTATACTTCTCTATTATCCCGTCGACCACTTTTCATAACAAAAAACTATCGCCAAATAAACGGGAGAACGTTGCCATTGGAATATCATTAAATAAATAAATAAAATATAAGAATTCAAGGACACAATTGTTATTTTAATTAATAAAATAACTACTAAATCAGTAAAACATAATGAAAAATACACGCAAATGTCGAATGTAAAACCACTAGATGACGTAACAAACACGCATAATGACTCTGACATCAAGTAAATGGGACTGCATTTTTGGCGTTTAATCTTACAGTTTGGCGGTAGTTTTTTGTTAAGAAAAGTGGTCGACGGGATAATACAGAAGTACCTAAAAAATATTAGATTTCAGTGCGAAATCTTCGCACGGGCCCTCTGGTTAAGTTCTAATACTATTAAAATGTTATATTGTCATCGGAAATACACCTGTGAACGTAATTTTTAGAATTCTAGCATATCAGGTAGTAGGTACAAAATCGATTACAATATTCCATCTATACATACAAAAACCAGGTGGAGTTAAATAAACAAGAGCGAAAAATCATGCGTCAAGTATAAATTATGTGACACTTTCCAACACTTCCGAAATATTTTTACAAATCTGTACCGTTTAATAAGGTGTACTAAGTGAAAGTTAAATATCCTTCTATATTAAAAAAAAGTAATCTGGAACTGAGCCAAAAACGAAATGGACCAATCAAATTCTGCGTAGATATTCCGGGTTATTCTCATCGCTTTTTTACTACGGACTTCTCTGAGGAGCTATTACTTTTTTTCTAGCCATCCTACGGATTCGAAAATCATACCACCAGACGCGAAATATAACAAGCTTTCAGAAATTCAAAAAATTATCACGGTCGGACAATAAAAACTCAAAAAATCTTTAAAAATCGAGTAAAATTTTTTATTGAAAAAGTAATTTTTTTATATTGTTACCAATTTCTAAATAAGCGCAAAGGATTATGTTTTATCACAAATAAAAAAATGTATTTGCGCGAGACTATTAAAAACAATAATGAAAGCTTAAAATAATAATTAAATGATCACGTGTTGAAAGCAGGAAATAAAGAAAATTACGTCATAAAAATTGTGTTTACACATGAATATTAAAAATAAAAAAGATGAATTAAATGAAAAAGCATTATAGTCAGTTAAATGAAAAAGCATTATAACCTGATTACAGAAGAAAGTCGCCGTTCGTGATATCATCATCCATCATCATCATCATCTTTTTAAAACAGGATACATTACCAGGTTTTAAGAGGCTGTGAAATCAGAACGGGGGTTGGTGAGCGTAGCGAGCAGGGTGCAGAGCCCCCTAGTATTATACAATAAAATAATAAAATAAAACTCGATTTAAACCGTAGACATGAAATTGTAAATGTCTCTCAGCATTGCAGTAAACATTTAATTTTTGTAATAAAGACGTCGCCACATAAGCTCTACATCATAGGATTATAAATAATTGTAGAGCCGCGCTATCTTTTATAAAGTCATTTTTCGATGTCTCATAATCTCTCAATAGATTGGGTATGATATCCAGCGTTAGGGTGCAACAAAATCATATTTGCGATTTACTGTGAAATGCTCGTAGCTGGTATCAAGCTAAGAAATATTTCTTTATATAGAACTTCGTGCACTGCAAAACAAGCAAAGAAACAAACAACCCCCCCCCCCCCCAACAAAAAAAAAAAAAAAAAAAAAAAAAATTGTTGATTTTACAGTATAATACTGGCATCTCAGCTGCCAGTATTACACCTTAAAATTACCAGTAATAAACAGTAAAATAAGCAGTAATACACTACTCTACAGTATTATACTGTAAAATCATTTTTTTTTCTTTTTGCAGTGTAGCTCTGAAATAATTTTATTGCAGCTTCTCATCATCAGGTAACTGCCAAATGATAAAATACATATCATCTTCAGCAAAAAATGTAAGTTATAAACTTAATAACAAAAATATTTTCTATCCAAAAAATAGCAAATTAATATGTTTTGCGTGCTTAGGATTAAATAATTAAAAAAGTGAATAACATTCGATAACAATGATTGGCACAGTTTGCAAACGGAAAAGTACTGAAATTACATATATGGATTCCGTAAAGAAATCTTCAATCTTTTATTTGTGTATCAGAAATTAAATTTTCAGGAAAAAGATGCATTTTTAAATGTATAAAAACTACAAAGACACAATATACGTATGACAGTTAAAAAAAACTTTTTATACTGCATTTATGACTATTTAACAAGTGTCACAGAAATTTGTGCGTATAAATTTTCCACAAAAACAAATCAACAGTTAGCTTTGAACCTTGCGTTTTGAATTTACCAGCTTTTATGAAATTAGTCTTACACTGGGTCTCTGATTTGTTTTTACACACTTTAGTGAAATGAATGAATCTTTAGATTAGGCGACGGCGACACACAGGGCAAGAGCTGTTTAACCTTCTCCATATTTCTAAACATTTAGAACAGTACCAGTGGTTACATGCTGTTTTAGTCAAAGGATAATGACGTCTAGTTCTTTCAGCAAAGCAGATATTGCAGCGGACTGTCTCCGTCCTTTTATTCTTAAGAAATTCTTTACGCTGTGCTTCACTGGGTACCTATTAAAAACAAAGATTTGTCACACAAAATGTATACTGGGTGGTTATAAGTATGTCTATTTGAAGCTGCCTATAGCTCGAAGGAATAACCCGAATGAAACTAAAATCGGTACACTTACTATTCGAGAAGGGCGAAGAAGAATGGAACAATAATAAAAAAATAATTGAAATAACCGCCGACTGATGGCGCTTTTGAATGTGAAATGTAATGTATAATGTTGTGTACCGTGGAGGTGTCGCAAACATCAATGACTTTACCGCATATCACTACATGTGCGAAACATCATTCCTGATGCCTTACATTCCGCAGTTGAGCACGTCATGCACCGCCTGGATTGTCTCCTCCAGCACAATGGCCATGTGGAGCCTGAACATGATCGGCACCGACATGCGAAAGCGTAACCAGATTCAGTGTGGCATTTTCCAATAAATTAGGTGTGTCTCCGGTTTGACGCCTTAATTCTCTGTTCTTGTATTACACATTACATTTCACACTCAGTAGCGCCATCTGTTGGTGATTATTGCAATTATTTTTTTTCGTTGTTCTATTCTTCTTCCCCTTTTCTCGAATAGTAAGTGTACCGATTTTGGTTTCATTCAGGTTATTCCTTCGAGCTACAGACAGCTCCAAATAGAGATACTTATATTATAACCACACTGTTCATAAAAAAAAAAAAAAAAAAAAAAAAAAAAAAACATATATACTGTTGGAATGTCACATTCACCTTGAAACCATATCGAAATAAAATTAAAGAAAACTTTCTATAAAGGTGCATTTAATATCACAAATATAAAACATGTCAGAAATATAAAATATATTGTTACATAATAAAATTAATTTTCAAAAACTTTCGATCAGACCTTGATCGTCATCAGGGCAGCTTTGATTACGTCCGCAATCAAAGCTGTCCTGATGACGATCAAGGTCTGATCGAAAGCGCTCGGGGCGAAATTTTCAGACGTTTTTATGTTTTTAAAAACTATTTTATTGTGTAACAACATCTTTTATATGATTTTATATGCTGTATTTTTTAAATTCTAAAATGCGTAATAAAAAAAATACGCTTTTAAATTATAATGTTTTAACATGTATGAGATAGAAGAAAGGGGACAGATGTGTTACACTCACGCACCGATGTTTGGCAACTTTTTGAGTGGAGCGATTTTCAAGATCGCGCCAAACCAATAATTTAATACAGGTTACCATTAAAGAGAAAAATCCCCGAAATTTGGCAACTTTTTTCCTTTTTATAAACGATAAAAAAAAAAAAAAAAAAAAGGCACTCCGGGAGTGCCGACAGAAGTGAAAACTTGAACAATTACGTGTGTATTTTTTGAATCGTCAGGAAACGTTTTATTGCGCAGGAACTTTTAAATGAAGTGTTTTTTTTATTCATTATTATAAACTACTACGACAAAAATTATATTACAATTTTCATTTAATGCGCTATTGTACATGAAAAATAATGCATATTATTTTACATACAAAAATTGCAATCTATTGCTTAAAACGTAAATTTACAAGTAAATGAAATATAAAATTTAATTAATTGGTATTCTTTGAAATGAATACCAATGAAACTTATGAATTTTCATTCACAATTTAAACAACTCTCAATACATTCATCATTTCTTCCATGAGATTTAGTTTCATATCTTTTGTAATAACATTTATCTGCAAAATAGGGTTCCCGCTTCCTATCACTCCAAAAATGACTTCTTTGCTGCCTGTCTTGTTTACGGTATTCGTGAACATTATGCTTTTTTCTATCTTCATACTGCGCGTATTGTTTGCGGTATCTATAATTTCTATCAACAAACTTTTCTTTTCTATAAAATGATTTCACTTCATTTCCGTATAGGTAACCACGT
Organism: Maratus michaelseni; assembly: GCA_963931845.1. NCBI lineage: Eukaryota > Metazoa > Arthropoda > Arachnida > Araneae > Salticidae > Maratus > Maratus michaelseni. Next base: position 41,180,661 of record OZ007595.1, on the reverse strand, counting down.
TTCTTAAAACTTTCGTAAAATATTTCCTTATTTTCATTTTTTTATATTATTTCCTTCTATTTTTCTCGTGCTCGTTAAATTATAATATTTTCCGTGTTTTGTTATTTCATTTTCATCTTTTGATTTGGTCTCGCGAGTTGAGTCACTTTTATCTGTTTTCACCGCACGTGCTAAATTTATCTTGAAATTATTTTCTGAATTATTTTTATTCATAATACCAATCATTTCGCTTTCGGTAACAGTGTCGCGAATTCAATGGTTTTTTTCCCATCTCAAAAAATGCCCAACGCGCCTAAAAAGTTTTCAAAAAAAAAAAAAAAAAAAAAAGAAAAAAAGAAAGAAAGAAAGAAAGAAAAAACGGTGCGTGAGTGTAAGACATGATAGTCCAAGAAAGGTTTAGGTTGGTTTGTTGTTATGGGGTTTAATGGCGCAAGGCCTGACAAGTTGCGCCAAACTGTTGGGGATTGGCACAACCTACTAGTTTATTTTCTGTTTGCATATAAAATGCACGTACTTTCCCAGTATAGGGGCTTTGGCATTTTTTTTTTTTTTTTTTTTTTTTTTAAAGATTGGCACAATTTGGGCTTTAAAAAGTGAGATTCGTTGCCAAATAATATAAACAGGTATGAAAACAAACCTAATGAACTTTTATGTTTATATATATATATATATATATATTTATATACATTTCATTTGTGTATGTATTATTATTTTTTACATACAGTTTACTTCTGTTTGCTTATAAAAATAGATAATTTTTTTTTTTTAATTGTATAAATGTTGAAGTAATTGCTTCTGTGTAAGAAACAGTGAACAGAATGCTAGAAAATATGTTGCCAAATATCCTTCTCTCGCCAAGGCCATTTTCTCTATCACGCCAAGACCTCTATGCTGGAAAAATACAAAATGCACTCCGTGAGCCGCGGGCAAAGCCCGTATAAACTATACACTGTGTATAAACTATATACTATATAAACTATATGTTATATAAACACTGTGTATAAACTATACCCAAGCGAATGTCTAACGGGCGAAGACCTGCTAGTAGATAAGTAGGAACAGATGTCGCAGATGCACTGGAGGCGCTAATTTTTTTCGTGTGATTTGGCGAGAAAACCTAGTTTTCGAGTACCTGTTAGGCCTAGCTTGCGGAAACAGCATGGCAGATTTATTTTATTACGAAACAGTTATTTTATATTAAAAAAATACTCAATTTTATTATAAAACACACATAGATTATAAAGCACACAATGTTTAATTTAATATAAAACACACAATCTGCTCTACCGAGTTGTGTTAGGGGAACCGTCGGTAGCGTAATAAATTTTCTTATTTTTATAAATAGTTAAATCAGTCTTCAAATTCAATATACATTTTCATCTTTTGATATGTTAAAGAAGTTTGTTCAGCTTACCTGAAATTTTCCTTTTTGCGCCAAGTGATATCCACAGTAATCCAAAGTGTTGTAGCGATATTTATCTTATCCATTGATTCACTTATATTGGAATAATAAGAAATAGTATTAGTAGAAAATAACAATTGTGTGAAATGAGCAGAAGATTCATTTTCCTTTGAATATAATATTATAATTCTTGGCTAGATGTACATGTTTAAAATCGCGTTTTGGAGGCTGCGTATATAAGTGCTCCAATTTTACATTATATTAAAATATATTTACATCATATATATACAAGAGCGTCTTAACTGCTCGGATACATTTTGGAAACTGAAGGGAGATTGTTATTTGAGTTCTGTGCACAGGCGCGGGACAACAGCTGTAGTTTGAAGGAGGGAGATCTGCAGTATTTCTCCAATTAGTTAGTTTCGACAGTCTCTGGTTTTATTCACTGTTTTGCATCTGCGGTTGTCACTTAAAGCACTTATAGTTAATTGGGGTCTGGTTTTTAACATGTTTTTCAATCGTTCGCTGCACGTGGAGATTAATTAACTGCATAAAAAAGGTTTCTCCGTCACTCCCCCGTAATCTCCTGTGTGGGGAATGGTTGAAGATTCAGTTTCTTACGGTGTTTTTCATACACAGGCTTGGGAGTGGGCTTCGTGAGAGTGTCGGCTATCATTTCTTCACTGGGGCAGTATTGTAGATCGATTTTTCCTTCTTCTTTCATAAGTTTGATGTTGTGGAAACGTATGTCGATATGCTTGGATCGCTTAGTATCTTTATCGTTTTCAGTCATTTTTATACAGGACATATTATCCTCAAATATCGTGATGGGTAGTTTTTGTGGAATGTTGAGGTCGCTTAGCAAGTTTGTTATCCAACTTAATTCTTGTGCTGCGTTGCTAGCTGAAACGTATTCAGCTTCGGCTGACGAAAGTGCAATGCAATTTTGCCTTTTTGTAATCCAGTAAATCGGCGATTTTCCTAGCATGAATAGATTTCCTGACGTTGATTTACGTGTTTTCAAGTCACCAGCCCAGTCTGCATCGGCGTATGCTGTTAGGATGGGCTTGCTGTTTGCGCTAAGAGTTAAATTCAAATTTTCTGTAGTTTTCAGGTATGAAATGATTCTTTTTACTGCTGACCAGTCCTTTTGGCGTGGTGTTTCGTTTCTACGACATAATATGTTTACTGCTGCAGATATGTCAGGACGCGTGATTGTTGATATGTAAAGTAATGTGCCTGTCGCTTGTCGATATTTCGTGTTATTAGGTAAAAGATTATCGTCGTCTTCACGTCTGTTGAATCCAGCAATCATGGGTGTGTAATGAGGTTTCATGTCGTTTAAATTCAGTTTTTTCACTAGTTCCTGTATTTTATTGTTTTGATTTAGGTAATATGTATCGTTGATTTTATTAATGTTTATGCCTAGGTAATTATTCACTTCTCCACTTCAAGTTTTTTAGTTCATATTCTTTCTTAAGTTGGTTTATTGTTTCTTCGATATCACTGTCCTTTCCTGCTATCAGGATATCATCTACATAAATGATGATGTATATCGGATTTTCTTGATTTGATTTAAAGTACAGACATGGATCATTTTTGCTTTGTAAGAAATTATTGTTTGTGAGTGTTTCCGATATTTTGGTGTACCAGGCCTTTGCGGCTTGCTTAAGACCGTAGATGGCTTTTTGAAGTTTACAAACTTTTCTTTCATCGCCGGGTTTAATATACCCGTCTGGTTGACTCATATAAACAGTTTCAGTTAATTCACCATGCAAGAATGCTGTGGTTATGTCAACATGTTTCACGTTCAAATTTTTGTGCAATGCAGAGATGAGAAATGCACGTATTGTAGCGTGCGAAACTACAGGTGCGAAAGTTTGATCATAGTCAATCCCGAATCTTTGACTATATCCTTGTGCTTACTAAACGCGCTTTATAGCTTTGAACATTTCCTAAATTGTCCTTTTTTAGTTTAAAAGTCCATTTTGAGCCGATAATTTTTGTTCCGGGTGGTGGATCTGTTAAAGTCCAAGTGTTATTTTTTCTTAGGCATTGTATTTCATTTTGTGTTGCTTTTATCCAATTTTGTTTATCATTAGTATTTTTCATTTTTTCGATATCTTCCCAATTTTCGGGAATGTTTTCAGATGAACTATTTGTGAGACAAACATATCTGTCAGGAGGAACGCCTCTATTTATCCTATTAGACCTTCTTGGTTCAATTGGTTGCTGTTTGGGCACGGATGGTGTCTCCTCACTGTCAAGTTTTATTTCTAAGTGATTTTCATGTCTATCCGGTAATTTTGTATTGTCATCTGATGTTTTTGTGGTGTTTTGTATCTCTGATATGTTAAATTTGAAGACTGATTTAACTATTTATAAAAATAAGAAAAGTTATTACGCTACCGACGGTTCCCCTAACAAGCTGCTATACAAAGCAAACTCTCGCAAAAATCGACAGGTTTCCCAGGCATAAAATTGCTATTTTGGCGCTAAAACTGATACCCTAGAGCGTCTGCGACATCTGTATCGTGAAATAATATTGAAGTATAATACCACATAATTTTTTTTAAACTATACACGCGTTAAATTGTGAACATCGTTAAAGTTTGACGCAATAATTGAATTATTTAATTGATACCAAAATTGAATTATTTTAAGTTGACTATGGGAAAAAGTTCCATATCCTGTGCGATAGATTTGACGAATTGTTTTTAGCGATAAATCTTTCGATATGGTTGTTGCGATCTTGACCCTTGGGGTTGCTTATTTTTAAACGATATTTTTCTGTAGATGTAATATTATGTAAATATATATTAATGGTACTTACGTATTATCCGGGCCAGGTCATGTACAACTGAGCCAAGCGTGCCGCCAATTATACTAATTACAGTAGCCCTTATTTTTTGACAAGTAGTTTATTTATTTATTATAGTGTATAGTTTTTAGTATAATTTATAGTTTACTTTTTTACTGTAGGATACAGTGTTTTGTTATTTATTTTATTCATTTATTTATTTTATATTATTTACCATTTTAAACAATTTTACGTATTTAACAATATTAAATTACTGTTTTGCACATTATGGGTAACAATAAACAAGATTGGCAATTGACAACCATTTTTGGCGATATATTTCTTGGCCCGGATAATACGTAAGTACCATAATTTTTGTGCATTTTTTATAGATATTTTTCTATTTTGCATTATATATATATATAGTATATTAAAATTGTAACGGTAGTTGTGAACGAGATTTTTATCTTTTTATCTGTGACTTCGGAAGTTTTAAAAAGCAAAAATTATTTATATAAAGCGAATAATTTGTTTGCATTTTTATACGGACCGCTTCTTCATTTTATGTTTTAAAGTGCTATTTATATGATATATATCTTTCCAGAGATTCACACAAATTATTTTCGGTAAGTTTTTTCGTTCGTTTATTAATTGTTTACAATTTGCACCCCCGACAATAACAATTATTTGTCACAAAAAGGCCTCTTACGTTTGTTAAATAGGTTTGTTTATGTATTTTCATTACTTGTTAAAATATTGAAAATTACGATAAAATTTTGTTTCAGCATCGTACTTATTGTTTTAAGAGGGCGCAAAAACATAGTTTAAATAACTTATGTTTATAAATATTTAAAAAACATGTTTTTTTCGCCATCTTGAAAAAATTTGTTACTGCGTGGCTCTGATTAGAAAACCCCTGAGTAGGTTTCCTGCTTTCGTGGGTTCCAGAACGTGTAGGCAGGGAACTTCGTGTTCGTCCGTAGGAGCGGAAGGACAAAAGACTGCGATAATTTTCGGAATGACCGATTGAACGGGAGAAAATTGGCATGAAAAGAAAATGTCGGACTTCCCTAAAATAAAGTTGACTGACCAGTTAGCCTGGCAACAGGACTGGGCCTGGGCCGAGACCGGTTCCAGAGTCTTTCATAACTCATCCACGCAGTAAGATGCTAAAACTGCTTTTTAGCGCCATTTTGGATTTTTTTCGCCAATCGCGCCAACCGGCACAGGATAAAGAACGCTTCCCCGACTATGCATTATTTCTCAAATTTCATTAATCTTAAAAATAAAATGTCTATTACCTTATACCGGTCGTCTTCTTTACGTAATTTACCACAAGCGACGGCGTCTCTCAACACGTTCTTTATAGTTTTTGTAAATAACTCAACTTGTAAGTCCTTTTGTCGCCAAAAAGGATTCCAGATCAATTCGTGTAAAGCCTGCATCGCCATGTTGTTGTAACGCTATAATAGCATTTCTTATGCGTTTCGTAATAGATATCTCGTTATTTGAAGAAGGGCTCATTATTAATAAGAAAAATAGAGGGTTTAAGTATGCGTATTTATATATTTTAAAATACTAAAACAGACATTAAGAAAATGATTAAAAATAAGATTTAAAATTCAAATAACATTTCTTTAGTGTTTATTGAACGTGAATATTAAAGAAAAAGAAATGTTTAATCACGTGCACATAAATGAAACCATGGACGATGGGCGCTTTAAAATTCAAGGGATATACTATTTTTAAGTAGTTTTGTTTTATGAAATTTAATATAAAATTATCAATCAACAAATTTAGAATACTTTCATTATATTAATATTGTTACTTAATTCTAAAATGGAATTAAAAGACATAACAATTTGGTCTTTGTAATTAATAATAAAAAAAAGTTCCATTTTTAAAAATAAAGATATTTTACTGAATATAACATCATTTTCTTTTGTAGAAATTTTACAGGGAGAAAAAAATGTATATATTCTAAAATTTTTAAATTGCAGGTTTGACCATGAAGATAGAGATAAGTAGGATAATTATAATGTTTCTACTTTTGGAACTAAAAGCAGTACCTAGTATAGCTGCCGTTTCCTGGAAAAGGTGGAGCTTATGCATTTGCGCACTTGGTAAATGTAGCGCCATCTATAATCTGCGTCGCAACCTAAACTCTAATATATCAATGAATTCATTTCAATATCTATGAGTCGTGATCATTTGATAGATACATTTTTTTAATAACAATAATTCGAAAATATTGATTTGTAACTTGGGATTTTAAAGACTTTTTTTCCATATTATTTCATAACGCTTTATATATTTTGAAAACATTACTGCTACAAAACAAATATATGTATTATTGGAAACCCAATAAATAATCACCCAATTTAAGAAAGAAATATGTTACATCAGTGATCTTCAACCGAGAATCGTAATAGGAGGTGTGTCTTGCATCATCCTAAAGCGCATCGGCTGACGACATGACTGGTTTTTCTCTCCCTGTAATAACCAGAGACAATTGCATTATTCAAAAACTGAACTTTGCTTTCTTCTAAAAGGACTAATAAACTCACTTTTAATCTCTCTCTTGATCTGAACGGATCAAAATGTAAAAACTAAATATTTACGAGGAGCAAAAATGTTAATCTCCTCCATCCGTGTAATAGATAAATTTAATGCTTATTAAAAGTAATTTTAACTATTTAATAAGTTTAATTAAATACGAAACCATGCATTTTGTTTATAAAACATTTGCTAATTATAATTTTATCTTAAGATAATGTAGGAAATATCAAAGAAATATTTTAGTGCATTTTTCGTTATGGATACACCCAGGATTTACGCTATTGGATTAACTGCCTCGATGTGCCTGACCCTGCTCTTACGCCGAAATAGGTAAGCTGAAAAACTTTCCATACCATTTGTTCTTTCCAGTATTAAAAGATAAGTGCGCGCTACTGAGTTTCCTGATGATATTTAGTTTAATGCTTTGTATCTCGCAAATTCGCAACATGTATATGGTGGTTGGTTTTCAACCAACCACAAACGATAATTACTTGATTCTGTGAGCCAAGTGGAATCCACCAATGCAGGTGTACGAAAATAGTATCACGTCACACTAGCGGTCTGTAAAAAAAGATAAGTGGAATGCACCACGGTAGCCTGTCTTTTTCGTTGGCCTCGAGTTTATTATCGTAGGAGCACCGTTGCACATTTATAGGCTACAACTTTTTAGCACTTTTTAAAGCATTAAAAGTGTTGTGACCGGATTAGAATGTGGTTGGGAAAATATCTTGAAAGTTATAGACGAACACTATTTATTTCAATACGCGGACATAACATTTACACACAGGTAGAATAAATCAACACTGAAACTGAGTTACATCTTATATTCAAATAATAAACATCGTACTTTGTTTTACCTCGTACCGTTACCAATAGCAACATATTAATTATCTGTTGCCAGACATTACAATTCTCCCACGCTTGAAAATATAGTTAACAGGAACAAAAATATCCGATAATTAGCGCATAACTAAGTCATGCAAATAAGACGGCAGTCTACGCCGCCGTCGGGAGGATCTTCGAATCAAACTATCGGTGTTGCGTTGAACAGGAGATCTTTAGTCAGTTAGTAGTTGATGTTGACGTCTTTCGGGTTGAGTAAATGTGCCGGAGTTATCTGCATATTGGGCTGCTGCAGCCAAAGCCGGGAATCTTCTCCATAAAGGTTGCACGGGAGCTGGTTCTGTTGATTTGTCTTCTGTATCTATGTCTGGTGCAAACGAAACAGCTTTCTTTGTTATTCCTGATAGTCTCAATTGATTGATATGTCTTTTCAACATATATCCACTGTCTAAAGTTACTCTGTAATGGAGTTTTCCATATTTTTCCGTAATTGTGCCTAATTTCCATGTAACTTGATTTTTATTGAACCATCGAACTTGAACTCTTTCTCTCACGTTGTTGCGTTGTAAATACATTTCTGCTGGAGTTTTGTTATTTGATAAAGGAGTTGCTCGATAACGAAATAATATTTCACGAACTTTTGTATGCATAGATAAAGACTCTTTACTCATAGCCTTTAATCGAGTCTTCAGAATTTGTACCCGCTCAGCCAATCCATGTGTTGCTAGGTGACCTGAGGCAATAAATTTTCGAAAAATTCCATGCTTTGAGTAATTAATATAACTTGAATTCCTCACTTAAGAAAATTTTTGCATTGTCTGAGACCATTACTCTTGGGAAACCATGGGTCGAAAAGATATCAGCTAACATTTCGATGGTAGAGGCAGAAGTTGGAGAATTGCAACATATTTTAACTTCAGCCCATTTTGATTTCGCATCGACGATAATTAGAAAGAAATGGACCTGCATAATCCATATGTATGCGATCCCAATTTTCTTCTGGCTCGTCCCAGGGATGAAATACTTTTGAGAGATTTTTCTTAATTTCAGCACACGCTTCACATGATCTTGACAGATATTCAATATCTCTATCAATACCTTTCCAGTGAACGTATCGACGTGCTAACTGTTTCATTTTAGTAATTCCAATGTGTGTTTTGTGTAATTCTTCTAAAACTGATTTCTGAAGTACTTTTGGAATAATTATCCGTTGTACTTTAAACAAAATTCCTTCGTCAAGAGTAAATTCATATGCACGATCTTAATTTTTTTCGATTTCTTTCTTTATTTTTGATAATTATTCATCTGAGTCTGTTGCTTTACGTATAGTTTTGAAATTCAGCAATTCTGTTCAAATTGCTTTAACAGATGACATACAAACTTCATTTATTTCATTGTTGATGGCCATATCACTTGATAATCCTTTTTGGACAACTGGAGCTCTAGAAAAACAATCTGCTTCTACATTATCACTGCCCTTTTTGAAAACCACTTCATAATCGAATGCTGATAAAAATGTAGCATATCTAAGCAATCGTCCTGAAGTCATGGGAGGCAATTTTACATGTGAGTGGAAAATTCTTGTTAGAAGTCGATTATCAGTAGCTAACTTAAAATTTCTTCCGAATAAATAATTGAAAAAGTGATTAACTGAAAACACAATGGCTAGAGCTTCTCGATCGAGTTGTGAGTAATTTTGTTCGGCTGCTGTTAAGGATCTTGATGCAAATGCAATGGGTCGTTCTTGATCATCTATAATATGTGATAGAACACCGGCGATACCTACAGGACTAGCATCACAAGAAAGAATAATTGGTAAATTAGGATCATATGGAACAAGAGAGCGCTCACTAGAAATTTCACTTTTCAGGTTGATAAAGGTTGCTTCACATGCTGCTGTCCAACGGAATCTAACGTTCTTTCGAAGAAACTGTCGAAGAGGATATGTGATTGTTGAATTGTGTGGCAAAAACAATCGTGTTTATTTCGTTATATGCAACAATAAATTGTTGTTATTTGATAACAACAGAGTTTTTGAGTTTTGTTATTTGATAAAGGAGTTGCTCGATAACGAAATAATATTTCACGAACTTTTGTATGCATAGATAAAGACTCTTTACTTATAATTTTTATTTCTTTATATCATCCCATACTCGTCGCCAAAAACTGTTGTGACCGGATTAGAATGTGGTTGGGAAAACATCTTGAAAGTTATAGACGAGCTGTTTGCATATAAGTTGAAGGTTGAGGTGAAGTTTGTTTTTATTTGATTACAAGTGTAAACTTTGTAATTTACGTTAACCCTAAATTTATTCATCATGGATGCGCACCAATTTAAAGAATTCATGACGGCATTTTCAGCTCAACAACAGCAATTTTTCGAAAGATTTTTGCCTATGCAATCTTCAGATGCTTCAACGCGGAATTCAACTACTGAAACCGTGCAGGTAAATCTAATTTTATTACAACCTTTTGAATGTTTTGATACTAAGAAAGAATCTTTTACATACTATATTCAGAGTTTTGAAAATTATCTTCAAATGAAAAATATTTTTTCTAATATACAATGTTGTGCACAAATTTTCCTTAATTCTATAGGAGCAACAAATTACAATATGTTATCGGCATTGGTATCTCTTAAAATACCATCAGAATTAACTTATACGGAGATAGTAAAGGCTTTCGAAGGACACCTTTGTCCGAAGAAAAATATAATTGTGTCGCAACATAAGTTTCTTTCAACATATCAGGGTGAAAATCAAACAATTGCAGATTATATTGCTACACTTAGACGTGATATAGTTAGACTTGCAAAGAACGGGTTTATTCCCGGGTTTATTTCCAATAGACCTGGTTTATTCCCAGGTTTATTCCCAAAATACCTGGTTTATTACCAAAAAATCCGGTTTATTCCCAAAAACCCGGTTTATTCCCAGGTTTAAACCGGGTTTTTTCTAGCCTTTGCAACTCTAGATATAGTGAACTGTGATTTTATTTCTCCTTGTGATTGTAAAGTGTCTATCGCTGATATATTTTTACGTGCTCAATTTATTCGCGGCATTTACGATGCTTCCATTCGCGAGCAAATTTTACAGTCAGACGTCAATACATTTGATGATATAACTAAAAAAGCTATTGCTTTTGAGGTTTCCAAAATTGATAATCGTGAATTGTCGAAAAAGTTAAATATTGTAACCGATACAGGTGAATCTAGTGCAAGTGAAATTAAAAATGTTTCGAAATATAGACGTTCCAGATGTGACTCGAGGAATTCACCCTCTTTTCAACGCTCTAATTCTAGACCAAATACCCGTTTTAACCAAAGATCAAGTTCACGGTCCCGAATTGATTACGAAAAATTGGGAATAAACAATTTATGCCTTCGATGCGCCAAAAGTAATCATACGGCAAAAACATGCAGGTTGAATCGCAATTCTCTTAAATGCAGTGCATCTAAGACAACAGGTCATACTGCAAAAGTTTGCATTCACACATTGTTAAGCGGAAAAGTGAAGACTAACACAGATAAGACAAATGCAGTGAATTATATTACGGAAAAAGAAATATTTTCTCACTATGGCGTAAATAAGATAAAAGATGTTTTTAAAAATAAAAAGGGAAAAACTAAAGATCTTGAAAAATATTTGCTACAGTGAACATTAAAGGACACAAGGTACCGTTTGAAGTGGATTCAGGTGCAGGTTTTACTTTTATTCTCCGAGATAAATTTTATAAATTGAAAATTCCTGTCCAACTTCAAGATTCAACTATTGCTTTCCGATCATACACTGGTGATGTTTTTCTTCCAGATGGAAAAGTCACTGTAAGTGTAGAATACCAGGGAAAAACGTCACGTGAAGAACAATATATCGTTCCGGAAAATTTCGATGCTTTGTTAGGACGTGTATGGATTCGACGTCTCGGAATTAGCCTTCAACAGATTGATTCTAAAGAGCCAGAAAACTCCAATAATTCACAAGTAAAAACTATAGAAAGTCTCGAAGATGTTATTTCTATGTATCCTGAAATTTTTGAACAGAAAGTAGGATGTACTCCAGATGTGAAAGTGTCATTAAAACTCCGTGAAAATAGTAAGCCAGTTTTTCATAAGGAAAGAGAAATTCCGTATGCTCTTCGTGAAAAAGTTGAGAAAGAATTAGATACGCTTGAATCTCAAGGAATAATCTCGAAGATAGCTACTAGCGATTGGGGCTCACCTTTGGTAGTGATACCGAAAGCTGATGGAGGTGTACGACTCTGTGTCGATTACAAGGTTGGAGTCAATGAAAGACTTGTAATCGACACAGAGTCGTACACCTCCATCAGCTTTTGGTATCACTACCAAAGGTGATCCCTAATCGCTAGTAGCTATCTTCGAGATTATTCCCTGAGATTCAAGCGTATCTAATTCTTTCTTAAATTTTTCAATTCGAATATTGCGTTGTTAATACATTTCTGCTGGAGTTTTGTTATTTGATAAAGGAGTTGCTCGATAACGAAATAATATTTCACGAACTTTTGTATGTATAGATAAAGACTCTTTACTCCTTAATTTTTATTTCTTTATATCATCCCATCCTCGTCGCCAAAAACTGTTGTGACCGGATTAGAATGTGGTTGGGAAAACATCTTGAAAGTTATAGACGAACACTATTTATTTCAATACGCGGACATAACATTTACACACAGATAGAATAAATCAACATTGAAACTGAGTTACATCTTATATTCGAATAATAAACATCGTACTTTGTTTTACCTCGTACCGTTACCAATAGCAACATATTAATTATCTGTTGCCAGATATTACAACAAGGATAGCCGGTTTCCACACTATGTATTCTAAGCGCTGTACTCTTACTAACAAAAGAACATTATATTAACTAAAAAACACTAGAGGCTTGCAGTTCTGGATATGGGGTAAAGGGTAACGGTCTGGGATGGGAGCGGCATTCAGACGTCGATAATCCTCACAGGGACGCCAGCTGCCATTGGCTTTGCGAACCATATGGAGTGGGCATGACCATGAACTTTTTGAAGAGCGCACAATGCCCTGTGCTAAAAGAAATTCAAATTCTTGGCGAGCAGCTATGAGAAATTCTGGAGATAAGCGACGCGGATTGGAAAATACATGGGGTCCCTTAGTCTCAATATGGTGAAAAACTGTTTCTTTCTGCACCTCTTTTGACCTGTGTGAAAGATTAGTGAGCTCAGAATATTCAATCAAAATTTTGTCAAATTTAGATGGACCAAGAAGAACGCTTAAGATACAACTCCCCGGAAGAATGTGAGTGACCTCTGCCTGCGATGATAACATTGTTTCAGCATCAATTACATTACTATTTTTTTGCATCTACAAGTAAATTAAAATTTTTAAGGAAATCTATGCCAATGATTGGCTGATTAACCTTGGCGACTACAAAAGGCCGAGTAAAACTTCTGCATAAATTTAGTCAAGAGTCAACCGTTTAGTACCGAATGTTGGTATTTTTGTGCCGTAGGCGGCATAAAGAACTAAACCATTATTTACTGAAGCTTTGTTGGTGTAATTTGCTGGTAAAACAGAAATGTCAGCCCCGGTATCGATAAGAAAATTTAATTTAGATGTTGGATTGGCCAAAAGAATGCGGTTTACATGGCGGTCGCGATCACGACCACTATGTGATCGCCGGATTAGTTTTCCTGCCGAAAAGAACACCAGAGAATACATTTCCTAACCTTTGAGCCAAAATTTGTGGGATAAAAACAGAGATTGTTTATGGGCTCTTTATAACGTCCCCTAGATCAGCTACGCCAGTCGTTGTGTTCCCGAAACTTGTGCTCCCTTGGATGACTCCATTCATTAACTTTGGCGGTTAACTCGTTAACTTGTCGCGTCAGCTGTGCGATTTGCGCCTCCAGAGAAGTAGTAGTTGTACTAACGGCCGCATTAATCTGAGGAAACACTGCTAAATCATGCATTTTATCAGCCATAGTAGCTAGCTGCGGTAATGCATCGCTCGATGCACCGACAATATTGCGCGTAGTTGTGGGAAGACGCGAAAGCTAGAGGGATTTTAGCAGCAGTTCTCCCACATTATTGCCTGCGAGAGTACGCATGTGATTGTAATTGAGATGACCGTAAGTCACCGATTTCCACACCCTGCAGTAGCGCACGGATTTGTGACTCTTCACTCTCTGAATGAGAGTCAACCAAATGCTTCTTCAACGCTTCATACTGTTTTTCGCCTGGGGGATTTACAATGATGTCACTAACTGACGTCAGAATATCGGCATCGACTGCCGCTACCACATGATTGAATTTTGTTAGCTCACACTTAATGTTGGCTAAGGTAAATTGGGCTTCAAGCCGAAAAAATCACAATGAGGGATTTGTCTTCCTGAATGGAGGGGATTTGACTCCCACATATGAAAGCTGATCGGCTGTCGCGCTTGGAGTACCATCATTTCCCATAATAATTTATATACAATATAAATACAGATAAGATAATAATAATACACAATAGTAATTAAAATGCACATAAAATAAAATGTATTGTTGACTTTTTAAAGTGATTCATTATAATGAGCCGAATTAGAGCACCCGTAACAGATAAATAAACTCATTTGTATCTCAATAACAATCGGACACAAAATACATAATTGTAAAAAAAGATAAAGCCTACTGAAATGAATAATTGAAAAATAATAATAAACTTACCGATCAAAAAAAGATAAACTTAATCGAAATCCACTAATATCGTACACACAGCTCCGCACACACGTGTGTTTTTGATAAAACTGAATGTTACGCACACGACCCCGGACACACGTGTGGTAATTATTTTTACGAAAGAACGCCGCAGGTTGTATTATTAAGATCTTCCATGCTGTATTTCTTCAGGTTTTTTATGCTATCAAGAGCCATCTTCTGGATGGAGTATGGTTGTAGACAGGCGCGCTCGATTCACTACATAGGTCACCACTATGGTGGTTGATGGTTTTCAGCCAACCACAAACGATAATTACTTGATTCTGTGAGCCAAGTAGAGCATGTTTAAATGAAGGTAAATAATAAAATGATTTGACAAATTCTTACTTACAAAAAAAACAACATTATATTAACTAAAAAATACAACAGGCGTGCACTGCTTGCAACACGTATAGCTACCTAGAGATCAAACTGCTCAAAAAGGGTACGGTTACAGATATATGTGTGTTTGAAAAACATAGAGTTGAACTGTTGTGACAATACAAGTTTGGGAAGGTTACAGTTAAAATATCAGTTTCTAAGTTCTGAGTAATAGTAACGTTGACACAGTCACAGTGGGTAGCAGTTAAGGTTAAACCGCTACATGTAGATTCACTTTATTAACTCATAAATATAATTGCGTTAAAATAGTTACATAAATTTAAGTAATGAATTTTGTTCAATGCATTTAATAAATTTCATAACTATAAATGTTAACTTCTCTCCCAATAAAAATTAAAAATCTCAGATTAACAGCTTTAGAAGGTATTTTCACAGTTCATTTCATCTCTTATATATATATATATATATATATATGGCCTTTTCTTGTCTGGTGATCAATAATGTTAAACCAAATAATTTTAAACGAAAATAATCTTAAACAAAATAATAATGTTAAATAAGAATAAATATTCTTAAGCTGAAACGAAATAAATGAGCAAAATTCGTAAATCAATTCAACCATTTTTTGATAATATTGATATATCGGATATTTAGTAAAAGTGGAACTTGGCGAATCTTAAAGTCAGTAGAGTGAAGGAGTGCTTTTTTTTTTATCATTTTGCAAATTTTTATAGCTATTCAATTTATAATAAATTTTAATAAATGTTTATGAATAAACATTTATTTATTGCTACAATTATTAGTTTTGCATTTCTTTCGAGCGATTACTTATAATATCTTAATTTTATTATTAAATTGTTATTATTTTTTTAATCTAAGGTAGACTGTAAAAAAAAAAAAAAGATTTGCTTTGGCCTAGGCAGTCGTAACCAAGGGCTTTACGCGCCGTCCGTATCAAAAGTCGAGGAGGTTAGTGTTCGGAGTGGATTTTGCGATATCATAAAGTTTCGTGTTTTTAAATGTCCGTCAAATCAATTCAATAATTTTCTGATAAAACTAATATGTACAATATTTGGCGAAAGTTCAACAAGGGTCATCTTAAACAAGCTAAGTTAACATTAATCATACACGGAATATATGATAATATATAAATTTAAAATAAAATCTAAAAAAAAAAAAAAACAAAAAAAAAACAATTAAACAGAAATTATGACACTATTTTTAAACGAAAGTAATTTTACACGAAATTAATTTAGAAACAAATGGATAATCAATATATTCCAATGAATTCGGTACTTCTTTCTAAAATTTATATTCGAAACAAAATTTTCTAGCATATGGCATATTTGCAGAAAGTTTAAAAAGGGAACCCACAAATAAGTTTTCATTAATCGTAAACAAAATATATTACATTATATAAATTTAAAATAAAATAAAAAATATATATAATAAAATTAAATAACCGTAAATCATCTTGCTAATTTTAATCGAAATTAATGTTACACGAAGTTAATCTTTAAACAAATGGATAATCAATATTTGTCAATGAATTCGGCCACTTCCTTCTAAAATTGATAATCGAAACAAAATTTTCTAGCATATGGCATATTTGCAGAAAGTTTAAAAGGGGAAACCATAAATAAATAAGTAATCAATAATCTTAAACGAAATAATGTTAAACAAAATAATTTTAAACAAAAATAATTTTAAACAAAATAATGATGTTAAATAAGAATAAATATTTTTAAGCAGAAACAAAATAAATGAGCAATATTCTTAAATCAATTCAACCATTTTCTGATAAAATTGATATATCGAATATTTGGTAAAAGTGGTACTGGACAAATCTAAAAGTCAGTAGGGTGAATGGGGTGGGCAAAATTATTTTATTTTTAACATTTTGCAAATTTTCGAAGTTATTCAATTTTTAATAAATTTTAATTAAATGTATATGAATAAACATTTATTTGTTGCTTCAATTATTAGTGTCGCATTCATTCCAAGAAATTATGTATAATATCATAATTTTATTATTAATTTAATATTTTTTATTTAAGGTAGACTGTAAAAATAAGATTTGTTTTGGCCTAGGCAGTCGTAACAAGGGGTTTCCGCGCCGTCCGTATCAAGAGTCGAGGGGGTTAATGTTGGGAGTGGATTTTGCGATACGGGGGTATCATTAAGGTTCGTGTTTTTGAGTATCCGTAAAATCAATTCCATAATTTTCTGATAAGATTAATACATGCAATATTTGGTGAAAGTTCAACAGGGGCAATCTTCAACGAGCTAAGTTCTCATTAATCCTAAACGAAATATAGAACGTGTCCAAGAAAGATCTTTATCATTCTAAACATTAATAACAAAAATACTAACAGGTGAAATGGAATGCAGTTTGCTGCAAAAGAATGGATAAATCTAAGAGTTTATGATGGTATTTGTTAGAGAACCGTCGGTAGCATAATAAATTTTCTATCTTTATAAATTGTTATATCAGTCTTCATATTTTAATTTACATTTTCATCTTTTGATAATGGTAAAAAAGATTGGTTCAGCTTACTTGAAATTTTCCTTTTGCGCAAAGAAGTATCCACGATGTATCCACGAGTATTACACCGATATTTATCTTATCGATTCATTGACGTATCACTGTTATGAAGTAATAAACAGTATTAGTAGAAAATAACAAGTTTCGTGAAGTAAGTAGATCCATTTTTCCTTTGAATATAATATTATTATTGTAATTCTTGACATTATATATACATTTGTATCGCGTTTGGAGTCTGCTTAGAAGTGCTCCAATTTTACATTATATTTGAGATATTTACAAGGGCGTCTTAACTGTTCGGTTACATTTTAGATACTGAGAGATTGTTATGGAGTTCAGTTCACACGCGCGAGATATCGGTTGAAGTGGGGCGGTCTGACGTATTTCTTAGTTGATTAGTTTCGATGTGAGGTCTGGTTTTATTCACTTTGGTTCGCACCTGCGTTTATCACTTGAGGTACTTACAGTTAATTGGGGTCTGGTTTTTAACATGTTCTAAGTGTTCTTTCGATCGTTGACAACACGTGGAGATTATTAACGGTATAAAAAGGTTTCTCCGTCAGTATTAATTAAACGTACGTGAATTGCTTAATAGAGTGTTTTCCAAAAGATGGATTGGTCGTGGAGGACCCATACCTTGTTAAGAATTAGGAAGAAAATCTTGTGTGGATAAATATACACTAAAAACACCAACGTTTAACACACAATATCAAACTATAGTACAATGGACAGACGTACATTTCGTGAGTAACTTAGACTCACATCCTCAGTGTCAATAAAATAAAATAAAACATTATTGTATCCCCCCCAATTACATGAAATTGAATGGAGAAATCCAAATGAAAACAACAACGCACCGAAAAACTCATCACGCACGAGCCACCAATGAGATTAAGCCGGGACTGATTCACTATGACACAGTAACTCAACCCAGAAAGGTGAGATGTAAGGTACGCTTGAAAAATCATTGACCAGGGAGTTACCAAATTTATGAATAATGAACTGCTTCAAAGAAGTCTAAATCTAATGGAGTGTTACATTTCTTACTAATAGTGGCTGAATCAAAGTTAAAATTATGTCCCTCACTCCAACAGTGACAAGCAATAGAGGATTTTTGTAATTCCTTTTTCTTAATATAATTTCTGTGTTCATTGAGTCTGAAACGGAGTTTTCGTTTAGTCTGTCCTATATAGAACAGACCACATTGACATTGGATGTCAGATGATGCCCATACCTTGGCCTCTGCGATCGCCCGACATAACTCCCCAGGATATCTTTTTGTGGGTTTATGTTAAAGACAGGCTTTATCAAACTACTGTTTCTGAAAAATTCGTTTTAAAGATAGGGATACGATTTACAATCCTCACTGTTACACCGCAAATGCTAAAACACACTTGGAGGGTAATCGAGAACAGGCTTGACATACTTCGTACTACTTCGTGCTTCTGACGAAGCTCACGTACATTGAAGGTACTGTTAAAAAAAAACCTCTTAGATTTCTTCATTCATTTGCAGAAAACTGCATTTTATTTCACCTGTTAGTAGTTTGGTTATTAATGTTTAGAATGATACAAACCTTCCTCGGACACGCTGTATTATACTATATAAATAAATAAGTAAAAAAAATAAATAAACACAAATCATGTCACTATTTTTAAACGAAAGTAATTTTACACGAAATTAATCTTTAAACAAATGGATAATCAATATCTGCAAATGAATTCTGTCATTTCCTTCTAAAATTTGATAATCGAAACAAAATTTTCTAGCATATGGCATATTTACAGAAAGTTTAAAAGGGTAAACCATACATAAATAAGTAATCAATAATCTTAAACGAAATAATGTTAAACAAAATAATTTTAAACGAAAATAATCTTAAGCAAAATAATAATATTAAATAAGAATAAATGTGTTTATACTGAAATAAAATAACTCAGTAATATTCGTAAGCCAATTCAACCATTTTCTGATAAAATTGATACATCGGATATTTGGAAAATGTGGAACTGGGCAAATCTTAAAATCAATAGAGCACTGCAAAAAATAATTGTTGATTTTACAGTATAAAACTGGCACCCCAGCTGCCAGTATTATACCGTAAAATTAACAGTATTAAACAGTAAAATAAGCAGTAATACGCTGCCGCCCAAGCAGTAATACTGCTTATTTTACTGTTTAATACTGTTAATTTTACGGTATAATACTGGCAGCTGGGGTGCCAGTTTTATACTGTAAAATCAACAATTATTTTTTGCAGTGAGTGATGGGATGATTTTTTTTTTTTTTATCATTTTGCAAATTTTTAAAGCTAATTCAATTTTTAATAAATTTAATAAATGTATATGAATAAACATTTATTTATTGCTACAATTATAAGTTTTGCATTTCTTCCGGAGCGATTATTTATAATATATTAATTTTATTATTAAATTGTTATTATTTTTTAATGTAAGGTAGACTGTAAAAAAAAAGATTTGCTTTGGCTTAGGCAGTCATAATTAATGGGTTTACGTCCGTATCAAGAGTCGAGGGGGGGGTAGTGTGGGAGTGGATTTTGCGATACGGGTATATCATTAAGCTTCGTGTTTTTAAATATCCGTAAAATGAATTCGATAATTTTCTGATAAAATTAATACATCTAATATTTGGTGAAAGTTCAACAGTGGTAATCTTAAACGAATAAAGTTATCATTAATCATAAACGAAATACATTACACTATATAAATTTATAATAAATTCTCAAAAAAATAAATAAATAAATAAAAATAAAATTAAATAAACACAAATCATCTTGCTAATTTTAAACGAAGTTAATCTTACCCAAAATAATCTTTAAACAAATGAATAATTACGATTTGTAAATGAATTCGGTCATTTCCTTAAAAATTTGATAATCGAAACAAAATTCTATAGCATATAGCATATTTTCAGAAAGTTTAAAAGAGGAAACCATAAATAAATATGTGATGAATAATCTTAAACGAAATAATGTTAAACCAAATAATTTTAAACCAAATAATTTTAAACCAAATAATGTTAAACCAAATAATTTTAAACGAAAATAATCATAAACAAAATAATAATGTTAAATAAGAATATATATTGTTAAGCAGAAACGAAATAAATGATCAATATTCGTAAATCACTTCCACCATTTTCTCATAAAATTGATATAACGGATATTTGTGGAACTGGGCAATTCTTAAAGTCAGTAGGGTGAAAGGGTAGGCAATTTTTTTTTTAAATTCAATTTTTAATAAATTTTAATAAATGTATAAGAATAATCATTTCGTTATTGCTACAATTATTAGTGTTGCATTCCTTCCAAGCAATTATGTATAATATCTTAATTTTATTTTTAAATGATTTTTTAAAAATTTATTTAAAGTAGACTGTAAAAATAAGTTTTGCTTTGGCCTAGTCAGTATTAACCAAGGTCCGTATCTAATCTATCTAGAAGTAATAACTTTACGCAAAAAATACAAAGCTTGTTCAAAACGTTTACCTTATGTTTAAATTTCTGTCAAAAATTTCTAAGCTGTTTTAATGTTCATTTAATGTGCCATTTTCAAATTTTTTTCTGTAATTCATCATGTAACATTTTAAGGTATTTTTCAGGAAGCATAGCTTTATAGATTTGTAAATAAAACTAAAGATAAGATCTTTATTTTATTTGGTTATGATGCATTTCTGCGTCGCGTCTGCACTAACATTTACATTTTAATTTATGATTTACCCCTCACCAATACTGTTTGAACATATCTCTGCGACTTTTTATGAAAAAATGCTGAAATTTTGTACATGACCTTATTTATTTATGGGGCACATTTTACTCATTTTACTTACTGGGAATTTTTTGTACGGTGACTGTATAAAAATTCTAATTTTGTATTTCATCTCCTGAAAATTTTGATGGATTTCATAAAATTCCGTACTTTTTTTATGTAAATTTGTAATTTATAATACATGTCTATGATCAATATTTAATGAATTAAAGCCGGGTCAATGTTTTTGGGATACTCTGTATATATATATATATATATATATATATATATATATATACAGGGTGTCCGAAAAGTCTAGAAACGGTCAAATAACTCGAGAAATATACATCGGATTGAAAAACGGCAAAATGCATGTTCAATATTTTTGAAAAATCTATTTAGGGATATGAAAGTTGCCCCCCCCCCCCAACTTTGCTCTCCCGGCAACTTTGAAATCTTAAATGATGACCCCATTTTTTATTGCAGATTCGGATTCTACGGAAAAAAATACGTAACTTTTGTATTGAACAGTTTCTTCAAAACATTGTAGATGGCGCTGTAATCGAGTGCAATGCTGTGAGAATTGTTACCATTGCAATGTCTGGAAACGCTCGAATAACTCGAGAAATATACATCGTATTGAAAAACGGAAAAATGCATGTTCAATAGTTTTGAAAAATCTATTTATGGATATCAAAGTTGCCATTTTTCTAAAATATTAAACACGTATTTTTCCGTTTTTCAATCTGATGTATATTTCTCGAGTTATTCGAGCGTTTCCAGACATTGCAATGGTAACGATTCTCACAGCATGGCACTCGATTACAGCGCCATCTACAATGTTTCGAGGAAAATGTTCAATACAAAAGTTACGTATTTTTTCCCGTAGAATCCGAATCTGCAATAAAAAATGGGGTCATCATTTAAGATTTCAAAGTTGCCGGGGGAGCAAAGTTGGGGGGGGGGCAACTTTCATATCCCTAAATAGATTTTTAAAAAATATTGAACATGCATTTTGCCGTTTTTCAATCCAATGTATATTTCTCAAGTTATTTCACCGTTTCCAGACTTTTCGGACACCCTGTATGTATGTGTGTGTGTTATATAAATTGAACAGTGAGAACATAGAGAAGGATAAAAAATAAGAGGGAAATTTCATTTCCGCTTTTACTATTCCCGCACGAAATGCAATTACGCCCACGATATCAAGGATAAAAAATGTTCAGAGGGAAGGAACATTTCTTCCTGGATTTCTACGATAAGAACAGGAGATGTCTGCTATATGTTGTTGTTTCATTATTCATTGCTGCCCTTACACACTTTCTCGAAGCGTTTATCTCGTGTAAAAAATGAGCCTGCCAATTCTTTAATTATTTCATAACATTTTTTTTTTTTTTTTTTTTTTAAGCAACGCATTCTGTTTTTCGTAAATAGAGGGTTGGTAAGAAAGTCCGTATAAAATTTAAAAACTCATAAAACTAGAATGTTTGTGGCCATCCATAAAACTTTCTTCTATATCATTATAATACATTAATTTAAAATCATCTTCACACAGCAACAATTTTGGATGTAAATATGTCTTTCTTTGAATTTAGCATGGAATAACAGTGATCAGTAAATATTAATAGAAATAAAAAGAAAAGTGCCCAGTTAAACTGATGGTATTGAGCTCACAGGCTATTCCCACTAACTGTATAACCTATTTATCTAAATTAAGGGGGGGATTAGCCCTCGTTCCACCCTTTTATACTTAACCAATGAACTTTTAAAACTAATCAGGGAAGCGCCTTATCGCAATGAACTTATATACAAATTTTGAAGCAAATCAGACAATTCTGCATGAAAAACCCATTCATCTAAATTAGGGGGGGGGGGGTTAGCCTCCGTTCCACCCCTTTATACTTAACCAATGTAACCCCAAAACTAATCAGGGAAGCGTCTTATCAGAATGAATGTATATACACAATTTGAAGCAAATTGTATATTTTTATCAAGAGTTATCGCGTTACGTACATACATACATACAGAATCTGCGGCTTTAATAGCCTGTGAGCTAAAAAAACTGCACGTTCCATTAATTACATTCATTAATTGCAGAGAAAATTAGAAATTTTTCCCCAAGAAGAGGATACAAGAGCAGCCTGCTGATTGATTAAAGTCAAAATTGATTCAGCATTTATTTATGTCAAGGTCTAATAGAATATGAAGTTTGTTGAAATTCCTTGTATTAGTTCTTGAGATATAATTGTTTTGGAAATCGTGAAAAATGCAGCACAGCAGTGTCACTTATAAGTCAATATACACCAAAACCTAATCAGCAAAAATTTATCTCACACTGTTAAAAATTTGCAGCAAACTGTTCGGTCATTTAACCGCTTTTATAGAAAATGGTTACATAACCATAATTTAACACTATTCTGACCATAATATTGCTCATATTATGGTCAGAATAGAGTTAAATTACGGTGATGGAACCGTTTCCTGTAAAAACGGTCAAATGACTGGACAGTTTGCTGCAAATTTGTAACAGTGCAAGATCTAAATGAATTTGAAGTTTTATTAAAATACGTGTAGTAGTTCGTGAGTTAGATGGCCCACAAAATTTGTGACACATACAGACAGGCAGACCAACAGTCAGATTCACGGTCAAACATTTTCTAAAAAATTTTCGATACATTTTAAAATTTATAAATCCGTCGAAAACTAGAAGTTGAAATTTTTATCGAATTCAATAATTTCTTCTTGTATATAGTTGACAGTAAAGAAATAATAATAATAATAATAATAAATTATAATTAAACAAATTGCATCAACCATTTGGAAAATGTTCCGAAAGCTTAAAAAAAATACCGTACTTTCGTGTTATAGCGGCCCCCACAATTATGATTATGCCAAGGTTGCAGTTATGATTTCGCCAAGATCATCACAAAGCTTATATATAGGTCGCTTGGCGATTCATCTTTGGGGGCCGCTATAACACAAAAGTGCCAAATTTACAATATATTAATGAAAACAATAACAAAAATGTTATATATATATATACATCATATATTATTATAATGTCATACATGCTTTATAATTTGGCGATAAATCTTGGTCGCTTGGTGATTCATCCTTGGGGGCCACTATAACACGAAAGTACCAAATTTATAATATATTAATGAAAAAAGAAACAAAAATGTTATACATATATCATATATTATTATAATGTCATACAAGCTTTATAATTTAGCGCTAAATTTTGGTCGCTTGGCGATTCATCTTTGGGAGCCGTTATAACACGAAAGTACCCAATTTACAATATATTAATGAAAACAAAAACAAAAAATTTATAAGACGATTTCTCATCCGACGACAATTTTTGAATTCGGCTTTTTTTCATATATGATAATTTGCATCTATCCTTTTTGTAACTTTAATATTTTTGTAACGATTTTATGCATTTCTATTGCCTATTCAAAAAAAAATTCTTCTAAAGTTACAGAATTTCGTTAAAAATTCTTAAAAAGTTACAGAATTTCGTTAAAAACGCTTAAAAAATAAAGTAATGGCGTCAAGAGTCCATTCTCGACCGAAAACAACAACCATTTTCCCAATGGTTAGTAATAATACGAAAGCGCGGTTTGTACTGAAAACGTTGCCAAGATTTTTTTCAACATGACAAAAGGACCCTCTTAGCTCAGTGGTACAATGGTTCGTAATGGCCACAGTATAAGGAGCTTCGACCGATGTTCGCGAGATCGAAGTCAGCGTAGTCTAAGCCAGGGCTATCTCAATATACCGGGCTTTGACAGCTCCCCACTCTGGGCAGAGTCACGTGATCAAAGGAGGGAACGCAAGAGAGACTTGAAATCTTCACGCTCGCTGCTCCGATTTCTTGCCTAACTTGAAATTTGGCTTGTGTTGTGTTATTGCTACGGTGTGAGCACGTGCTGCGTTTGTTTTTTCGTTAGATGCAATTTTTTGCATAAATTGAATTAAAAAAATTCTTTATCATGTTTAAAGACTCAAGCATTTTTGTTGATATAGTTACATCAAAGATAGAACAGTTACAGAATATCAAATGAAGTATCTGAAATTATTTGAATGAATTAATTAAAGTTCAGATTATAATTAAAGTTCAACTCTCAAAAAGCTGTAAAAAAAGAACCACTGACCAGAATGACCTGAAATTTGGCCTGAATATAAGGTAAGATGAAGGGGAAATGATATGACATAAGAAAAACAGTATTTCAAAATTTTAGCTATAGATGGCGCTTTACTTGTCATAATATGCAAATAAAAAAAGTGGCATGCGCACCGCACATTACATTTGTATAAAAACGCGGTATACCTGCCGTTTCCCTCATATTGCGTCTGAGAAGAAGCTCGTTATGATGACTTTCTCAATGAGGGATCACGCTCTGCTCGTGAAGCTTTGTTTTACAAGAACGGTTAAAGGTTCAATGTTAAATTAAAGGGTTAATGTGCGGCACTAGCTCTGAAGAAGTTCAGGAGAGTAAAGGGTTTGAAAAAAGGCTGTGGTCTGATGTCTGTCAATGGTCTGGAGAAAATTATTAGGAAATTTGAGGACACAGAGATTCATTAGAAGTGAAATCTGGCAGTGCCACAAATGCTGAATGATTTGGAAGTCATTTTTGCATTAAAAAACTGATATAGTCATGCACATTAAATAGTACAGTTAGTTTAACCTGATACTCACGCAATAGCCATCTCATTGGGATTCCAATGCCACTGATAGCCGATCCGCCGAACCCATTTCCGTTATGACGAGTAAAGCGCCATCTATTGCTGAAATTTCGAATTTTTTTCTTATTCCATACTACTTCCTCCTCCTTCGTATATATTCAGATCGAATTTCAGGTTATTCTCTGACCGTGATCAGTGGTTCTTTTTAGGGTTTAGTTCATCTCACGAAACCCTATTCGTCCCGCTATGCTGTCTGTCCGTCACAGAGCCCGTTCTCAGAAACTGTATAACTTACAGACTTGAAATTTTGTGTACTTATAGCTGAATACTTGCTATGAAGCTGAAAATAATAAAATTTATAGAAATCGTATTATTTTAATATAAACATATAAAAAAACAAAAATCTAACAACCTTTTCCTGTTAAATTTAAACATTTTTCGTTATAGCAGTAGCCAACAATTAAAAATGCACAATAAAATTCTTCCCACAATAATTAATTTTCTATTGAACGATTTCCATGTAAAAAATGAAAATGAAATAAAAAGTTTCACCAATTGAAAAAAAGATCAATATGACGGCAGATTGGTAATAAACGGAAATTTTCAAACATTTCTCAATAATACAAGGAGTATGAGTATGTGTAAGTACAGAAAGCAAGTTAATATGATGTCATTACATAATTAAAAAGGAAATTAATTTTATGTCATATTGGAAGTTTAACGGACTTTTTCAAATGTTTAAGAATAATACAAAGAGAGTATCAATATGAGTAATAGAGAAAGCAAGTAGATATGACGTCAGTAAGTGATTATAGCGTCATATGAGTTTGATAAACGTATTGAATCATGATAAAAATCCGATTATGGAAATATTGGCATATTTTAACATTTTGAAGGTCTCTGTACAACATGTTTAATTTTGAAATTGATTTTTTTTATATCGCATTTAGTCCACATGACAGATATTATTATGACAGAGTATAATAGCGGGCTTCTCCCGCTATGGGACTGGTTCAGATTTTCGAGAAAACGAGAAAATTGGTCCGGTAAATTTTTACTTTATAAAAAACGTGACTTTTTTATTTTTGGAAAATGAAATTTATTTGGATTTATTAAAGAAAGGATAAAGTATTCTGAAAGGAATATTAAACGAAACCCTTTGTGCGATCTTCGAGTTTTTACAGTTTTTTGACTTTTACTAGAGAGTTTTTTCGATAGACAAGATCATGTTTGCGGAAAAGTTCGTTTTGGCTAATTCACTATTGTCGCTGTCAGTCGATAATCAGAGGATTGGGCCAAGAAAAGGCACAGCGGAATGAAGACGTTAAATTGTTGTAGTACTTGTCAAAACGATACAAGATATCCTATTTTTAAAATGAGAAAATAGAAAAACTCAGAGCAAACACGTCTACTCATATACTGCAAACGTCGTTATTAAAATTAATATTATTCTCGTTTGCATTTTCTCGTATTACTCATTTTGAGACCCACAAAAATGAAACCAATCGGGAACAAATTTAGAAAGGATTTTTGAAATGATTTTAAATGAGCCTATTATACGCTAAGAAAATATTTATGTATATCGGGGTGTTAACCTCAGAAAATGTACAGAAGAATTTTTTTTTCAGTTTAATATTTTCTGTATTGCAGTTAAAATATTACCTTGATTAGATAACGTATTAAGGATATAATTTCAATTCTGGATAGATTTAAAAAATAAACTCATAAGAAAATTTACAGAAAATCGTAAAGAAAATGTTTAAGAAGTTAATAAACGTGATCACAATGCTAATGTAAACACAGTATGACCTACTCCCGTAGGTAAATATTCAAGATGCTAATATTTCATGGAAGGTCGCTAGTAAAAAAGTGCTATAGTTTAACAGTTCGAGAAAATTATTTTCTCAACTGAACATTCGTCATTGAATACGTATTTTGCTTATATTCGTAATATCTAAAATGATCTATTCATCGTCAAATGGAAAACGAATAGTCACATAAAAACGTATAGTAAGTAACATTTTGTTTGAGTGTAAAAAGAGGAAAGAAATATACTGTTTTCTATAATAAATAAAAGATGATAAAATATGCGAAAGCACCAATAAGAAAAACAGAAGAAGTATTTTATTCCGCTCTTGTTCCTGCACAAATAGTACTACGCCCACTTAATGAAAGAGATAAAATGTTTAGGAGAAAAACAAATATGTTTTGGAGGAATCCTGGACTTAAATAAGTTATTTCTCATGCACTGGATGATTGACCGAAAATATTATGAAAGGTCAAATGAACCTAGGGTGCAACTGAATAGTTTATTTTAGAAAATTCCTTAGTGCAGAATTTCAAGTTTTGAGATATTTCTATGAGAGCATTGCAAAACATAAAAGATGTTTAGCTCAGATTACTTCAGAGGAACGATTAAAAAAAAAAATATTGTTTTAGCATTTAGGGAGTTTCTCCATTAAATTACATTACATTTCTTTATTTTCAGCTGTTTAACTATTTTTACTTGTATTATTGAGATGAGTTAAGGGCAAAAACCTAGCAAATCTGAGCTTTTAATCAAACTTGAGCTTTATTTTGGTCAGTTAAAAAAAAAGAAGGAAGAAAAAAATCATTCATCAAGCATAGATCCTGAAACACTTTCTAACACTATCAGAATACAGTAACAAAACTTCACCGCTTAATTAAAACATGATGTCTAAATAAACAATTCGGAAAGCAGCCTGTATATTATCTATAGATTTAAATATATATGTGACTATTTAACTGAAATCACCTGATTCTTTGTAAATCACACTATCAAGGCCAGAGGTTTCCGCCTAGGAATTTTGCAGTCGTAGCGCCGATACTCCCAAATTATTGTGTGCTTATTGAAGGAAATAAATAGGCAGTCGATTCCAAGTCACAGTTTATTAAAATCCGGAAATTCTGAGGGTATGCTTTTACTGGTTCACATGATAATTCCATAAATAATGACCTTTAGAACCAAGGAGAGGCTTCGTGAATTAAATTAAATACTCGAAGAAGACATAAGATGTTAATAAGCAGCGTCGTATGGTCTATCGGCAGCCAAGGAGATATATTCCACGGTCACGAAGTACGCGCCGGGTTTCCGTATACATCGAGATCCAGGAAGAATTTGCGCTCAATGCGGGAAAAACAAACATATAAGCATTTGCTAAAGCTCACGAATACAGAGCCACCAAACAGTCTTTCGACCAATAGCGTTATGGGACTCTATTTCCTGGGCGCTATGATATGAAGGATATTAAACTTCCAACTGAAAAAGCGCGGGAAAGACATTTTAGGTTGATCTGGAATGAATCTGATTTTTTTTGAACACATATAGAAAAAAAATGCGTAGGTTTTACTGGGTCTTGAAAAAATGCCAAGATAAAATTTTACATTGAAACCGAGATTAACTTTTAGATTTGAGAAAAGAATATTTTTTGTCAGAAAAAATAGGGGAATAAAAAATAAAAAAGATACAGGTTGTTTTTCGAGAGAATTAAAATATTAACCTGGAAAAGTGATAGTTTAAATGGATTAAATTTTAGGATGCGTTATTTTAATAGAATAAAAAGTGAGTAATTTTAACAGAACTGCATACTAGCGCCATTTTGTCAAGAGAATAAATTTAGAATAAATAATTTCTATCTATGAGGGATTTTGACAATTTATATAATAGAACGAGAAAATAAATTAGAATAATGGGAAAGAAACAGAATTATAGAATTGATGAGGCAAACGGAGACAAAATTAAAATTTGTTTCATATATATATATAATCTTACTATGCAAAAATTTACGATCAGGGAAACGGACGAGCGGGAAACGGACGAAAACGGACGAGCAGGGAGGACCGAGCAATACTCGGTCAAAATTAGCTTTGAGTTCAAATATCATGACGCATGGCCAAAATGACCTACTAATCAAATTTTCTCGAACACGTGACCTAACCCAACAGTCTTCTCGTGCCCAAAAACCATAGGAGGCAAAATTTAGTCTAAATAGTCTGAGCCGTTTTTAAGATAAAATAGCTTGACCCAAATGACCCATGACCAAAATGACCCACTAATTGAATTTTCTCGAACATGTGATCTAGCCCAACAGTCTTCTCGCTCCCCAAAACCATAGGAGGCAAAATTTAGTCTAAATAGTCTGAGCCGTTTTTAAGATAAAATAGCTTGATCCATAATGACCCATGACCAGAATGACCCACTAATCGAAATTTCTCGAACATGTGACCTAACCCATTAGTCTTCTCGTTCCCTTAAATTTTAGAACACTAAATTTAGTTCAAATCCTCTGAGCCGTTTTTAAGATAAAATGGCTTGACCCATAATGACCCATGACCAAAATGGCCCACTAATTGATTTTTCTCGAACATGTGACCTAGCCTAACAGTCTTCTCGTGTCCGAAAACCATAGGATGCAAAATTTAGTGTAATTAGTCTGAGAAGTTTATAAGATCAAATTGCTTGACCCATAATGACCCATGACCAAAATGACCCACTGATCGAATTTTCTCGAACACGTGACCTAGCCCGACAGTCTTCTTGTGCCCGAAACCATAGGATGCAAAATTTAGTGTAAATAGTCTGAGCCGTTTTTTAAATAAAATTAGCTTGATCCACAGTGACCCAAAAATGACCCACTAATCGAATTTTCTCGGACATGTGACCTAGCCCAATGATTTTGTTGTGTCCGAAACTCGTATGATACAAAATTTAATCAAAATCGTTAGAGCCATCTTTTAGATAAAATTAACTTGACCCTGACCCTTGATGACGCAAAATGACCTACTAATCGAATTTTCTCGAACACGTGACCTAGCCCAATGGTTTTCTGGTGCCCCAAAACGGTAGGATACAAAATTTCGTCAAAATCGTTAGAGCCGTTTTTAAAATAAAATTTGCATATATATATGTAGCATCATGCCAGTGGAATTATGAAATACTGAATTATTTTTAAAACACATGTGGGTGCAGCCAGGCTGACGAGTACATCCACATATGTTTTTTCATATCCAATTCTTGATTGGTTCTCTTGTGGTCCAGTTTTCCACTGAATAATGTTCATAATTAATTTATTAATCCATTTGTGTTTACTTAATAGCAACTCCAATTTATAATTTTTTCCCCCTTTCTCTCTCTTTCTTTTTAAATGTTCTTCAGGTATGAGTAAATTTGGCTAATTACCATTGAAGCACATGCTATGGTAATTTTATGATTGCACAAGTTAATTATTAGCTATGTGGTATTCTGATTACACATTATCATTAATTATCTCTTTGTAGATTTTAGTAGAATGATATTAGAACTTTATATGTTTTTGAAATTCATAGATATTATAATTATATATATATATATATATATAACCACACACAAGATTTGCTCGTATTAGAATATATGATTACACAGTTAAAAATCCCCTTTCAACAATTTCCGTCAATATTTTTTTGTGCGTCTCTCTAAGCGCATTATAAATGCCATTTACTCTATACTCTATAGAAAGAATGCTGTAGTACACCTCAGTGATCTGTACTAATTTCAATATGTTTGAAATAGTGTTAAAATACGCCGCAAACGATTTTTTTCCGTAGACCATAATGCAACGGAATTCTTTTGAGTGCCCTTGTAAACGAACTACAAATGCTACACCGTTCATTTTCAATACCGAGCATGCCATGGTAAACATCAATATTATATATAATTTACATGACAATCCAAGTATATTTGCGAGAGTTAGAGCGCAGACAGATAGACGACTAGACTTAGACAGACAGATGTCCAGATAAACCGAATTCATAAATACTTTTCAACTATGTTGGAAAGTGTTAAAAATGAAAGTAAATTCATATGTTTATAATTTTTTCATGTACCTCTGAATTTCAAACGTGCCATCTAAACTGAAGAAAAGTGAATTCGGTACTTTTCACAATGTAGAAAATTAGCTCAGAGGAAAATATTATGAAAAGATGAAGCATTCTCTAAAATGCAAATTTAAGAGACTCTAAAATATAAATTTTGTGATGTATCCACCGAGGCTGTCAACTGGAAAGGAGGCCATGACACCGATTTATCCAAACACAACAATTTATTTATAACAGTAAACAGGGAATTAGCAGAGCAGCAGTACAGCAGGTAGATTTAAATCCAAACACAACAATTTATTTATAACAGTAAACAGGGAATTAGCAGAGCAGCAGTACAGCAGGTAGATTTAATTACAGACGTTCAAAAATAAGCTAAATTTTATGAAGGATTGGAGGAGGAAAATCTTTTCATAAAAATTTTTAAATGTTCTAACTGTGTTTAACTTACTTAACTTGGCTCCAAATGACTTTACCGTCAGTTCTACGGGAAAATAATAAATTCACTTTCGAAGCTAATATCACTGTGGAATCCTGCTGATTCCGCTGACCCCTTATTAAAGTTGAAAGCTCAACTTCTTACCAAATAGGCAAAAAGTCACAGCCGATGACAAACTGCTAATCGTAAGTTCCACTTGAAATAAACACGTGGCTCGAATTTCAGGAGAGAACTCACAATAGTGAGGGGAGATGCTTTCCAAATCCATTGAAACCATCTACTTCCGCACTGTTACAGAGCTACTACACAACCACAATTACGTAATTACCATATCAAAAATAACCGTGATAGTTCTCCAAATTCCCGGAGACATATTATGCATTTTGTGAGACTTAACGAAATGACATAATAGGTTTCATTTACGAATGTTTAGGATTCAGGGCACCACGATCACACGCCAAATCTAAAAGAATAACTAATTTTTCGAATATTTTGTCTGTCACGAAGTTTCTGAAAAAAGAGATTCAATTAAGAAATTCATTTTTCTGAGGAAACTTAATCCTCAGGTTTTCGATTGAATATCTTTCTTACATCATGTAAGGTAGGTAGTAATACGGCCAGCGCTGTTAATGCGACCACTAGGCTGTTTCAGCATTAGTTTCAACGTGTTCAGTTACTTTTCCTGTGAAGTGGGTTATATATTTTGCTTGCTTTATATATTTTTTGTGGTTCGTGCATGAATGCATGTGTTTTCAGAATTCTAGCTTCAAAGCAAAATGGCCACTACGAACGAGGCTAGACAAAACCATTTTTATGTGCCAACATTGCTAATTCTGTACATACATTACACTTTTATGTCACTTTGGGAATTCAGGCTGTTTTAAACTTTTTGATAGTTTAAATTTTTGTCGATATTTTAAAATGTTTAATTTTTTAAAAGATTTTATTACACTGGCCTCCAAAAGTTGAGGTACAACCAGTTTTTTGAGCCTCACTATTAAAAGTATCAAAATAAAGGTAAAAAATACGATTTATATGAATGGGCATAAGTAACTTCAATAAACCTTATAAAACAATTATGCCCATATCTATTTTTTTTAAAGAATTGGGCACTTATATAGCAGCCGAGAGAAACTGCGAGCATCCCACTGTGGGAATTTGTATGGATTTTTTTATGCTTGCTGATCTTGAACTGTTAATGCTAAAATAATGTTGGATATATCTAGGAGATGTCGTTTACCTGATTCGTTAAGATGGCAGGCAATTGGATGGATGGAAATTGGGTTATTACAAGCTGGTGCTGCTAGACGTGTTAATGTGTCTCGTAGTTTGGACCAAAGACTCTGGTATTAATTTGAATCCAAAAATTCAGTATGAAGAAGACTTGTTTCCGACCATTCATGGTTTATAACCCCTGCATAAGATCGCTTCATAGTTCTTTTGGTCCGAAGCAGGAAGAACACTACTGTGGTTCATCTCATTTCAGCTTATCGTAACGCAATAGGGGTAGCAATATTTGCAACTCCGGTGCACAGACGTCGTCGCAATTAAGAATTCTATTCAAGACGACTCGATATATGTATCTCTCTTAATCGACAACACAGAAGTGCTCGTATATGTTGTCCAAGAGAGCATTTCACTTGAAACCCGACAACAATGGGCTTCCGTACATGCACTGCAAAAAATAATTGTTGATTTTACAGTATAAAACTGGCACCCTAGCTGCCAGTATTATACCGTAAAATCAACAATATTAAACAGTAAAATAAGCAGTAATACGCTGCCGTGCAAGCAGTAATACGCTACCGCGCATGCGCGGTAGCGTATTACTGCTTGCACGGCAGCGTATTACTGCTTATTTTACTGTTTAATATTGTTGATTTTACGGTATAATACTGGCAGCTAGGGTGCCAGTTTTATACTGTAAAATCAACAATTATTTTTTGCAGTGTGCAGTCGAGTCGTGCTTACTTTGCAGAGTGATTCAGTTCGTGCGCTGATCTGAAGAGAATAAGGCATCAGATTCTACCTATGTAAACATTGTTGAAATGCACAGTGATAGAGGAGATGGAATCACGGTTTGGGCTAGAATCTCTCTGGCTATCACAGTAACCCCCATGTGTGCCATGGAAGAACTCTGACTTCTGTGAAATATCGCGACGATATCCTTGCTCCGTTTGTCATGCCGTATGTTGGTACTATTGCTGGTGAATTAATTTTGTTGGATGATAATGTCCGATCGCATTAAGCTAAAGTCGCTGATAAATATATTGAGGATCAAGGTTTGGAGCGAATGGAAGGATCAGCTCACTCTTCGGGTCTTAATCCGATACAGCATCTTTGGGACTATCTGACCAGACAGGTGGCTGTCATAAGTCCTCCCCCGAAGCCGTTAAATGAGCTGGGACAAGTGTTGCTCCATGTATGGGCGTTGTTTCGCATCCCAGCGTCCAATAACTTACTTGACAGTATGGAAAGTCGATGCCACAAATGCATTACAAGTAGGGTCAGACACATGCCTTATTAAAATCCGTTTATTATTATTATTTTTTCCACAAAAAACTGCCATTGTTTTTTCAGACAGTGAACTTTTGCAAGAAAAACAATTTTTTATTTGTAAATCATGCTTGATGTTAAAATTAAGTAAAATTCGATAAATAACTGTTTAAAGCACAATTATTCTCAATTTTATGTTTTTATGTTCATTTGTCTTCAAATTAGATACAAAAGACTGGTTGTACCTTAACTTTTGAGGTCCAGTGTATTTACATTCGATTTATTACAAATAAAAGTCAAGTTCTATTCATAAAAATAATGAAGTTGAGTCATTTTTACCGTTGCCATTTTTGCTTAGGTAAAATGAAACTCAGTAGAAATGGATTTATTATTAGAAAAATAAGAAAGTAGCCAAATTGCTTTCACTGGCCACATTGCTTTTCAAAAGAAGATGTTTTGCAAAATTTTACATTTGAAAGTGAAATTCAAAAACGAAAGAAAAATTGCTTTCAAAATTCAGAAATAAAAGAAAGTACCAATAACTTTGTGTTTTAAAAATTTTTTAAACGTTTCCACGACCAACATAATTTTAGTGTGAAATAAGAGTGGCTATATTACCCTCAGTTGCCTTATATGTTGTGTAATTGTCCATAACCATTATTCATGGGCACTGACCCATTATAGTTAACCTAAAACATGCAAATGGATCTAAGTGATCGACATAAAAATAAAGAAAGAAGAGTATTGCATTTCGAAAATTAAATAATAAAAAAACATACATATTTTATGCTTTCTATGCTTTTAAAGAATGTCTTGATGGAAATTATTCAAAACATTTTTAACCAACTATACTATTCCACACAGAAGTTTTACGCATTTTTTCTTTGCCTTCATGAAACCTCTAGATATTAGAATGGATAAAAGTTCATTCATTCCACTCATTTCTAATATCTTTTTTTCTCATCCGCGTAATCTATCTGGGACGTAAATGGAATCTTAATATCCGAAATGGTGACCTACATACATTACATTGCTTTAACATTATTTAAAGATATCATTCTTAGTAATAATCTGTCACACAATGAAAGAGAAAGCTTTTATGTAATGCTTTTCTCCATATTATATGAAATATTAAGATTTTTTTTATTAAGTTCTTAGTAGGGAATAGAAGCTAGATTAGTAATAAGGAGATTTTGTACAGCTTCTTATTCTGATTTTGTTATTCAAGTTTAACGGATAAAATAAATCCCGGAAGACTTTATCCAATAATCTATTTCTTCATTGAGAAAATGTATTATTTGGACTAGTACTGTACTTTTTCTGATCACTGGGAGAAAAATGTATGTACAGGGTTATTCTAAATGATGGACCCATTTTCAAAAAATTGTATTTATTAAAGTACAAATCCAAAATGAACAATCTTTATACCAATGAAAAGAGGAAGTTTCAAAGCCTTTTTTAAGACCGAATTTGGTACAAAATAACCGCTGCACTGCATTTTGCGACTCACTTCTTGCGAACTCAAGAACGCAAAAAACCTTGTGCTCCACAGCACTCACACACAACTGACAATGAAACGAAATCGAGGCTTATGCCGCGCGACCTCTACCGGCCGTCTCTGGAACCATCACTGCTTTGAAAGTCGTGCACTCAGTAACAGCATGTACGCTTTCTCGTGTGTGGGACGAGTTTGGCTATCGCGTAGATGTCTGCCGTGCAGCAAACGGTGAACACATTAAACATTTATAATGTATTAAAAATAACTTTGAAACTTCCTCTTTTCATTCGTATGAAGATTGTTTATTTTGGATTTGTACTTCAATAAATACAATCTTTTGAAAATGGGTCCATCATTTAGAATAACCCTGTATAATAAATAAAACTGGATGAAAAATCCTGCAATGGACATGTACATATTCAATGGGTCGATTTTCTCAAATATCACCCGTTTTCTTTGATGATGCCATGAAATCGAAGTCGTTATATTTTTCAATAAAAATGCAAAAATTAATTTTTTTAATTTACAATTAATTTTAAAAATATGCTTTTTTTTTTTTTTTTTTTTTTTTTTGTGGAGTTCTTTTACGCAATTCAGTCAAAGACAGTATTCAGATACATTTATTTTGAAATCAATATTTCTGTTAAGTTTCTTCCCAAATTAAGTAGTGTTTATATATATACAGGGTGATCATAATTAAAGTGCATGTGTTTGGAGGGCTCTAGGCGATAAACTATTTGGTAGATTTTTAAAAATGTAAAAACTTTTTTAGAGTATTAATAAAAACTAGATGGTACCCGTCAAAACTTGACGGAAAAAATTACAATAACAATATTAGTAAAATAAGCTTCTTTATTACATAAGTAAGGGTGCTTATGAAACAATCTTTCAAATATTTTATTTAAAAAAACATTCTCCCAGTGAATTACGTTATTATTTTCGATGCAAACTCCAAACAAACAATCCGTAAACAAAATGGAAATCAGTTTGATATTACCGCCCTATTCCTCACGGCAAGAAAGAAAATTTCCTGAACCTATGAAGTATCATACAAATAGCATATCCCTACGTTCATCTCATATTCAGTCAATAAAAGAACATATTAAATAAGGCACACATACCCCCCCCCCCTCTGTGATAATGCAACCGAATGAGCTCCTATGCGCATGTGCATTGCATCTCCCCAAACGCACCGTCGAAATTCGACGTTAAAAAAAGTTTTAAAATGTTTTGATCAAAATTTTAAAAATGTCTTCTTTAATCATTGTTCGTTTCAAATCCATATCTTCTGAAATGCATACATTGTTTTAAGCTAATCAATTTTTATGTAAAGATGAAGAATTTTTTTTACAATAATAAATCAATCTACAGATAAAGGAGATTTTTGATTCTGTTTTCATTAATATATTGTAAATTTTATTGTTAAAAGTTACTGATAAATGATACTTTAGTAAATGGGGCTTTTCTTAATTATTTTTTTTTATTGTTAGCAGGGCGCCAATGAAGTATATATTTATATAGTATATACATACATATATACAAATATATATAATGTCGTTTGATTTTCTAGTATTGAATTTATGTGGTTTATAGATTTTTGTTTGCTTTTGTGATAATGATTCTGCAAGTAATTTTCCATTGGAGTTTATTATTATGTGTATATATATATATATATATATATATATATATATATATATTACTGGCGCCGGCTAACCGAAAAGTACCTAATTTACATATAGTTTTTTTCTTAATGGGACGACGGGATAATGCACGGAATTTCGACAGGATAATGAATATTTTTGATGGTACCAGAATATTTTTCTGTATTTTATAGTTATATTAAGAAATACATATTTTTATGATTTGCTGAATCCCTTATTTGTTTACTTTTTCATGCATTATATTACTGAAGGTTGTTAGTTCTCTTATTCGTTTAAATATACCCTCCTTATATAAAAATAGTGTGTGTTTTCTGTGGTGTTTCGCATAAACGTTGTAAAATTCAAGTTATTAGATTTTATCCAACTTTGCTGTCATAACAGCTGATGAAGCAGCCCTTTTTGGCGATTTTTTTGTTACCTGTAAAATGTTTGTTTTTGGTATAGCCCGAACTAAGAAAAAAATGAGTACTTTTCCGTTATACGGACACCATTGTCGCCAAGCATATATTTACATGTATGGCATGGTGTCGGTATAACGGAAAAGAACCAAAATTTGCGATCGATCAAATAATTGAATTTCGTTAAACATTAAATTTTCTGGTACTTTTCTATTATCCGGTCGACCACTTTTCATAACAAAAAACTATCGCCAAACTGTAAAATTAAACGCCAAAAATGCAGTCCGATTTATTTGATGTCAGAAGCAATATACGTGTACGTTACGTCATCAAGTGGTTTTTAATTCGAGATTTGCGTCTATTTTCCTTATGTTTTACTGAATTATTAGTTATTTCAGTAATTAAAATAACAATTGTGTCCTTAAATTCATGTATTTTATTTATTTATTTATTTTGATATTTCAATGGCAACGTTCTCCCGTTTATTTGGCGCTACAGTTTGGCGATAGTTTTTTGTTATGAAAAGTGGTCGACGGGATAATAGAGAAGTACCAATTTTCTTATTTTTAATCTGAGAAAGAAACAATAATCATGGATTTAATTAATTTTGCAATATGCGGTGCAACCAAAATAATTTTGATTAAATCAGTACACATATCGCAGACGCACCTGGGTTATTTTTTGGCACCTAAATGACGATTTTTGCTTTGTATGGCAACTTGGCGTTTTATAATAAATTTGAATATGTGTGTAAATAAATAAAATAAAATATGTACTTTTATGTTAGCTGGGCGTCAAGGATAACTCTCCAAATCTTGTTTCAATTGGAATCATTTAAATTGCAACATTTTACGTGAGATTTGTTATTCATATTGATATGTTTACGTTTAGATATTTTATTATGATTATATTCTAGCTAATTAAGTTTTTTTTTTAAAGATTTTATACTACAATGTTAAAATATTACCTAGTTGATATTAGCTAATGTCAAAAGATTGGCGAACCACAGAGTTCAGGGAATAAACTCTATGCCCTCAAAAGTGGGAGTTGCCGTCTTTATGACGTCATAAGCAGAAGTAAATGTTTAATTGAAAATTACAGCTAATGAATTAAATTTTAGAACAAACGAATGCACGATAACAAATCTGTGTCCAAATATCTTTCATTTAAATAAAGAATGGTGTAATTTGATGCAGTAGTTTGTTCTGACAGATTGTCGAAAGAAATCGCTTAGCGTTTTAAATATATAGATTAATAGTTTGTTAATATATACATATAATTATAATATATAATTATTATAATTATTATATATATTTATATATATATATATATATATATATATATATTAATATATATATATATATATATATATATATATTAAATATGTACGTATATCCTAATCCTAATCCTAATAATATTATAAATCTGATTGTGTGCAAATGTTAGACTGAAGCCAGCGTCAAAATGGAGCATTTAATGATCCTGTATCTTTGCATATACGTTGATTATAACCCTCAAATGAACATAGACCGGTTTCTGTTCATTTTATTCAAATATTTTTCTTAATAATTCAAAATTTCGTTATTTTCAGAGAGAATAAATGGACATTTTCCCATAAAATTTAACCATTTTACTTTATCGTTGCTAGGGCTTTGATCGTTGCCAATAAATAAAATCACGGAAAAATAATTTTTTCTCAACAATTAATTTTCAATTGAACGATTTTCACGTGAAAAATGAAAATGAAAAAGAATTCAAAAGAAGATGAATTTCCGTGATATTTGAAACAAAAATATGGAGTATTTGTTATTATACATGAAGTATGAATATCGGTTACATTCAAAAGATCTTTTTCTGTCAAAAAACTGCGTTATAATTAGAAGGAAAAATGAACAATAATTATATTCTTATAAATAGATTTCGCTTGGACCATGGAACTATGAAAAGGATCCTCCTCGGTTTGGACAAATATGACGTCATAAATAAAACATGTATTTTCAAATAGTCGTAAAAATACAAGGAGCATGAATATCAATGTATAATGAAAGTAATATTAATGGACGTAATATTTAAGATGAAAAACTGAAATATTTTTTATTGATACTGATTAATAATTAGCTTGAGTACCAGTTACATACAAATGTGAGTTTTCCGCTAAAGTTTACGTCCTGATTGCCAGAAAAAGAAAATGAACAAGAATTATGGAATTAAAAAGAGATTTCTCTGAGGAAAATGTGACGTCATATTTCAAATAAAACGGGAATTTTCAAATGGGTTTTACAAGGAGCGGGAATTAATTCCGTACATTAATAATACAAGGATCAGTAAGTATAGAAAGTAGATTAGTTTCACGACATATTTAAAACGAAAAATTGAAATGTTTTTTTATCTATACCGATTATTAAGCATGAATATCAGTTACATACAGATGAGAGTTTTCTGCCAAAAACCACACCATGATTATTAGGAAAAGAAAAATAAATACGAATCTATTATATTAAAATCTGACCAGATGTTTGTATTTCGCAACTACTCTTTTCAGATTGTCGAACGCAACGCGATTTACTTAACACCGGTTATCATTCATCCAAATATGTCATAAACTCTCAGAATTAAAAAAAATGATTTAAATTCCGAGATATTATTATTATTATTTTATTTCATTTTATTTATTTATTTATTTATTTATTGTAAATTTTAACGAAGTTTCTCTAAAAATGGCAACTAAATTATTCCATTTTTGTGGATAAAAAGAGGAAATAAAACGATTAATATATTTTTTCTCATTAAAACTGAAAAAAAAAGAATTTATTTTCAATTTGAATTGATGGTAAAAGAAAAATAAATCTTGATTACAGTAAAATTTTTGAAAAATAAAAACGTATTTTCACATTTTCAAATTTCATGAATCAATTTATTCTGGAGAACAAAAATCGTCTGTCAACATATTTTCATTTAGAAATAAAGATTTTTTTCAGTTATAGATTAAAGCAAGGAGGCAAATTTAAGTTCCTTGCATTTAGGTCTACAATAATTGCTCCCTATTCACAAGAATTTAATTTAATGAAAAAGAATATACCATTTCCATTATCTTTGAAGGATGGCTATTAAAACGTTTCACAAAGGCGTTAAAAGTAAAATGGTTTACCAGGTAAACTTGAGATATGTTTTTATATAATTCGTCGATTTCCACGATTTTATTTGGCCCGCCTTTTATCATTGGTTGCAGTTTCCTTTTCGTGATTATTTGTCACAAAATTTCACTTTTTTAAAACTTAGTTATGTCAAGGCCTCTATAACATAGAAATATTGTACTGTCTCCTATGGAATGTGATAAAGAGTTAGTTAATTATTTACGTTTCTAATTATCGGGAATGAAATATTTTGCTTAATTAATGCATTTATTCTTCTTTTAATGATATGTGAACGAAGTCACGGGTAACAGCTAGTCCTAATATCCTAATAATATTATAAATCTGATTGTGTGCAAATGTTAGGCTGAAGCCAGCGTTAAAATGGAGCATTTAATGATCCTGTATCTTTGCATATACGTTGATTATAACCCTCATTTGAACATAGGCTGGTTTTTGTTCATTTTATTCAAATATTTTTCTTAAAAATTAAAATTTTCATTATTTTCATACAGAATAAATGGACATTTTTTCGTATATTTTACAATGGTTGGTTGGTTTGGTTGGTTTGGCCCAAAGGGCCCGGTTTTGCAGCCTTTTTTTAAAATGGTTAAATTTATTTTACCGTTGCTAATACTTTATCGTTGCCAATATAAAATAAAACCCCTGAGTAATAATTTTTAATCAACAATTTATTTTCAAGTGAAAAATTTCCACGTGAAAAATGAAAAGGAAATGAATTATTTAAGAATTAAACAGAATATGAAATGATGTCATATTAGAAATAAAACGTG
Organism: Maratus michaelseni; assembly: GCA_963931845.1. Taxonomy (NCBI): domain Eukaryota; kingdom Metazoa; phylum Arthropoda; class Arachnida; order Araneae; family Salticidae; genus Maratus; species Maratus michaelseni. Next base: position 41,138,693 of record OZ007595.1, on the reverse strand, counting down.
CGTTTTCAAATATTTGATAATAATACAAAGTGCATAAATACGAGTAAGTATGGAAAGCAAGCGAATATGATGTCATATATAGAAAAATAAAACAGATTTGTTTTGATGTTGAAATAAAATGATCTTGGGTTATCAAATTATTTGTGATTAATTTCTTTTTTTTTTCTTTTTCTTTTTCACATGAAATGAATTATTTTAAATGTACGTAATATATGTATTTTAAATGTATGTGTTGTAAATTAAAGTTCTGTGTTTTAAATGAAATGAGTGACAGATTTATATTTTTAATGAATTCAATACGAATGATGGGAAAGGTTGGCGATTTATCGTCTGCACACGGCTAACATAAAGATACCATATTTTTAATTTAAATTATAAAAAGTAAAAAAAAAAATAAATAAATAAATAAAAAATTGGATGGCAAATGTCAATGATATGCATCGCAAAATTATCCGTAACGAAAATCAGAAAATCTTAATAAAAATAACTATATTTTTTAAAAGAAAGTTGCTTTTCTCATAAAAGCTAAAGATTTAATATGATTGTGTCGAAGTAACAGCATTTTTCCTCTATCATTTTCCCACAATCGAAAATACATTTGTAAATCGTCGTTCTGAACCGGAATTTAATTTTATATTTCTTTTAGTTTTAAAATAGGAAAAACTTTTTTTTTTTTTTTTTTTTTTTTTTTTTTTTTTTTTTTTTAAAGTTGTTTCATAATAGATTTTTGTAAAGTCTTGCAGGATAAGAAAAATTGCATAGATTTTAAAGCAATGTTTAAGTAAAATTACAATATTTTTTAAACTTAAAAAACAACAATGTTATCGAAAAGAAAATCGATTTTACCAACAAATTCGCGTAATGCAAAAGCAAAGAAGAAATAAAAAAGTAATGAATCTTTTCTTCCAGCCGAATTGTGTAAACTTGAACAAGCCGATCGTGCCAATTCATAACATTATAAACGTGAAAGCGCGTTCTATACAGTAGAATTTTTTTTACATATAGGTAGAACATTTGTGAGAATAGGAAGGTTAGGGGTCTGTAATTAAATCCATAGTCAATTTGATTTTTTTTTTATCAAGTGAAATTTGGCGCAAAATTAAATACATTGTTGTAACCAGATCTGTTTTTTGCTTGGTAAACACTTAATGATATTTTAGATGATCATTTCCCCGCTCACCTTTGATGCCAACTATGACTGTAAAACATATTAAAAAATATTAGCCGATAATTTTCTAATTTTCTTATTGCTTCATGATGTAAATAGACTTAATGGTTCATACTTTACACCTGAATCGGTCATGCCATTGTCGTTCAATTTTTATTCCTAATCCTAACCCTAATCGAATCCTATCCTAATCCTGATAATAACTTTAAAGAATATTCTTTGACACGAATATGTAAATGAAATCAATATCCATAAATTGAATGAATGGAAAATAGAATAAATAGAAATGGCAAAATAAAATAACAAGAAAGTACATTTATTCGATACCTAACCCTAGAGAAAGCGTAAAAAATTTCAAGCGCATGAAATAAATCAAAATAATCCTATATATACCAACAAAAATATGTAAATTTAGATTATCAGATTTGTGTCGTTGGTATTTATTTGCTTATAGTGTTCTTGACGCGATAGAGAAAATATCGAGGTTAAATTGGGCAGAATTTAAAGTACTTTCTAGCAACCTTTATTTACATTTTAGAATCACATCAGATTGTTATATCTTTGTGAAATATCTATCAATTTATAAAATCCACAAGCAGTTTGTTCACTATTTACACCACTTAGTGTGAAGCACTTAATTTAATATATACATAAACAGGATAATGTAGTAAGAAATATATAACATATGTCTATGCAAATAAACAATATAATAATGCCCATTTAGCAATGCACACATATACAAATTGTACACCAAATACCACCTAAAATGCACTGTTGTATAGAAGAATTCTGCCAGTGTTGTTTTTCGTTTTACGAAGAGGAATTCCTCGATTTTCACGATTTTACTTGGTCCTCCTTTTTTCATTAGTTGCAGTTTCATTTTCGCGATTGTATATATTATTGGGCATGAAATTTAACTTTTTTAAGACTGGGTTATGTCAAGGCCCATATAGCAAAGAAATACAGTATGGTCTCCTATAAAATGGGATAAAGCTTTGGTTAATTATATATGTTGTTAATTATCAAGTGAAATGTTTTACTAAGTTAATGCATTTATTCTTTTTTTAATGTTACGTGAACGAAGTCACGGGTAACAGCTAGTCCTAATCCTAATAATATTATAAATCCGATTGTGTGCAAATGTTAGGCTGAAGCCAGCGTCAAAATGGAGAATTTAATTACCCTGTATCTTTGCATATAGGTTGATTATAACCCGATTATGAACATAGGCTAAATTTTATTTATTTTATTCAAATATTTTCTTTAATAATTAAAAATTTCATTATTTTCATAGAGAATAAATGGACATTTTTCCATAAAATTTAACCATTTTACTTTACCGTTGTTAGGGCTTTGATCGTTGCCAATAAATAAAAAGACGGAAAAATATTTTTTCCTCAACACTTAATTTTCAATTGAACGATTTTCACGTGAAAAATGAAAATTAAAAAGAATTCAAAAGAAGATGAATTTCCGTGATATTTGAAACAAAAATATGGAGTATTTCTTATTATATAAGAAGTATGAATATTGATTACATTAAAAAGATCTTTTTCTGTCAAAAACTGCATTATAATAAGAAGGAAAAATAAACAATAATTATATTATTAAAAAATGATTTCGCTTGGACCATGGAACTATGAAAAGAATCCTCATCGGCTTGGACAAATATGACGTCATAAATAAAACATGTATTTTCAAATCTTCGTAATAATACAAGGAGCATGAAATCAATGTTTAATGAAAGTAGATAGATAATGAACGTAATATTTAACATGAAAAACTGAAATATTTTTTATCGATACTGATTAATAATAATCTTGAATTCCAGTTACATACAAATGTGAGTTTTCCGCTAAAATTTACGCCCTGATTGCCAGAAAAAGAAAATTAACAAGAATTATGCCATTAAAAAGAGATTTCTGTGAGGAAAAAGTGACGTCATATTTGAAATAAAACGGGAATTTTCAAATATGTTTTACAAGGAACGTGAATCAATTCCTTACATTAATAATACAAGGATCGGTAAGTTTAGAAAGTAGATGAGTTTTACGCCATATTTAAAACGAAAATTTTTAATTTTTTTTTTATCTATACCGATTATTAATCATGAATATCAGTTACATACAGATGAGGTTTTTGCCAAAATCCACACCATGATTAGTAGGAAAAGAAAAATAAATACGAATCTATTATATTAAAATCTGACTGCCTGTTTGTATTTCGCAACTACTCCTTTCAGATTGTCAAACACAACGCCATTTACTTAACACCGGTATTAACACTGGTTATCATTGATCCGAGGATGTCATAAACTCTCAGAATAAAAAAAAATGATTTAAATTTCGAGATATTATTATTATTATTATTATTTTTGTAAATTTTAACGAAGTTTCTCTAAAAATGGCAACTAAATTATTCGATTTTTGTGGATAAAAATAAGAAATAAAACGGATTAATATATTTTTTCTCATTAAAACTGAAAAAAAAAATTCAATTTGAATAGATGGTGAAAGAAAAAAAATCTTGATTACAGTAAAATTTTTGAAAAATAGAAACGTATTTTCACATATTCAAACTTCATGAATCAATTTATTCTGGAGAACAAAAATCGTCTGTCAAATTATTTTCATTTAGAAATAAAGATTTTTTTTTTCAGTTATAGATTAAATCAAGGAGGCAAATTTAAGCGCCTTGCATTTAGGTCTACAATTATTGCTCCCTATTCACAAATATTGAATTTAATGAAAAAAGAATATACTATTTCCATTATCTTTGAAGGATGGCTGTTAAAACATTTCACAAAGGCGTTAAAAGTAAAATGGTTTACCAGGTAAACTTGACATATGTTTTTACACAATTCGCCGATTTCCACGATTTTATTTGGCCCGCTTTTTTTCATTGATTGTAGCTTCCTTTTCGTAATTATTTGTCACAAAATTTCAACTTTTTTTAAAACTTAGTTATGTCAAGGCCTCTATAACATAGAAATACTGTATTGTCTCCTATGGAATGTGATAAAGAGTTATTTATTTACGTCTCTAATTATCGGGAATGAAATATTTTACTTAATTAATGCATTTATGCTTCTTTTAATGATACGTGAACGAAGTCACGGGTAACAGCTAGTAATATTATAAATCTGATTGTGTGCAAATGTTAGGCTGAAGCCAGCGTCAAAATGGAGCATTTAATGATCCTGTATCTTTGCATATACGTTGATTATAACCCTCTCATGAACATAGGCTGGTTTTTGTTCATTTTATTCAAATATATTTCTTAATAATTCAAAATTTCGGTTTTTCATAGAAAATAAATGGACATTTCCTCATAAAATTTAACCATTTTACTTTATCGTTGCTAGGGCTTTGATCGTTGGCAAGAAATAAAAACACGGGAAAATAATTTTTCCTCAACAATTAATTTTCAATTGAACGATTTTCACGAGAAAAATGAAAATGAAAAAGAATTCAAAAGAAGATGAATTTCCGTGATATTTGAAATAAAAATATGGAGTATTTGTTATTATACATGAAGTATGAATATCGGTTACATTAAAAAGATCTTTTTCTGTCAAAAAACTGCGTTATAATTAGAAGGAAAAATTAACAATAATTATATTCTTAAAAATAGATTTCGCTTGGACCATGGACCGAGGATCCTCCTCGGTTTGGACAAATATGACGTCATAAATAAAACATGAATTTTCAAATAGTTTTAATAATACAAGAAGCATGAATATCAATGTATAATGAAAGTAGATAGATAATGGACGTAATATTTAAGATGAACAACTGAAACATTTTTTGTCGATACTGATTAATAATAATTAGCTTGAGTATCAGTTACATACAAATGCGAGTTTTCCGCTAAAATTTACGTCCTGATTGCCAGAAAAAGAAAATTAACAAGAATTATGGCATTGAAAAGAGATTTCTTTAGGAAAATTTGACGTCATATTTGAAATAAAACGGGAATTGTCAAATGTGTTTTACAAGGAGCGGGAATCAATTCCGTATATTAATAATACAAGGATCAGTAAGAATAGAAAGTAGATTAGTTTCACGACATATTTAAAACGAAAAAGTGAAATGTTTTTTTTTTTATCTATACTGATTATTAAGCATGAATATCAGTTACATACAGATGAGAGTTTTTTTGCCAAAAACCACACCATGATTATTAGGAAAACAAAAATAAATACGAATCGTCTTATATTAAAATCTGACCGCCTGTTTGTATTTCGCAACTACTCTTTTCAGACTGTGGAACGCAATGCGATTTACCTAACACCGGTTATCATTCATCCGAGGATGTCATAAACTCTCAGAATTAAAAAAAAAATGATTTAAATTCCGAGATATTACTATTATTTTATTTATTTATTTTATTTATTTATTTTTTTGTAAATTTTAACGACGTTTCTCTAAAAATGGCAACTAAATTATTCCATTTTTGTGGATAAAAAATAAGAAAAAAAATGGATAAATATATTTTTTCTCATTAAAACTGAAAAAAAAAATAATTTATTTTCATTTTGAATAGATGGTGAAAGAAAAAAAAAATCTTGATTACAGTAAAATTTTTGAAAAATAAAAACGTATTTTCACACATTCAAACTTCATGAATCAATTTATTCTGGAGAACCAAAATCGTCTGTCAACATATTTTCATTAGAAATAAAGATTTTTTTTTTCAGTTATAGATTAAATCAAGGAGGCAAATTTAAGCTCCTTGCATTTAGGTCTACAACAATTGTTCCTTATTCACAAGAATTGAATTTAATGAAAAAGAATATACTATTTCCATTATCTTTGAAGGATTGCTATTAAAACGTTTCACAAAGGCGTTAAAAGTAAAATGGTTTACCAGGTAAACTTGACATATGTTTTTATATAATTCGCCGATTTCCACGATTTTATTTGGCCCGCCTTTTTTCATTGGTTGCAGTTTCCTTTTCGTGATTATTTGTCACAAAATTTCACTTTTTTAAAACTTAGTTATGTCAAGGCCTCTATAACATAGAAATACTGTATTGTCACCTGTGGAATGTGATAAAGAGTTAGTTAATTATGTACGTTTCTAATTATCGGGAATTAAATATTTTGCTTAATTAATGCACTCATTCGTCTTTTAATGATACGTGAACGAAGTGACGGGTAACAGCTAGTATTAAATATATTATACATATTAATATATTATAATTATATATTATTATATAATTATTATAATTATTGTATATATTATATATACATACGCACAGATATATATTGAATATGTATACATATATATTAAATATATTATAATTATATATTATTATATATAATATAACATTATTATATAGTATAAATTATATATTATTATATATAATATAACATTATTATATAGTATAAATTATATATTATTATATAATTATTATAATTATTATATATATTATATATAATATATAATTTATGTCAATAAAAATTAATGGTTTGTTATTTTAATAGATGGCATTTACATGTTAGGGATGCTTTATTGGGAAATAAAATTTTAGAGCTCAAATTTCAGTGCTCTTCGTGGCTAAAACCTTAGGCTAGAATCATGTGAAATTTGTGATAAAAAAAGTTTTAAAAGTTAGCTGGCAGGAAAATTTCTATGTTTCTGTTTTTTTCCTATAAAGATACAGCGTCACTTATCGGAAAATTTTAAATATTTTTTTGGGTTTCGTTCATTTTAGGAAACCCTATTCGTCTCACTTCTATGTCTGTCTGTCCGTCACAGAGTCCGTTCTTTGAAACTGTATAAGTTAGAGGCTTGACATTTTGTGTACTTACAGCTGAATGTCTACTGTCACACTGAAAATCATAAAATTTTGTTAACGCAGGATATTAATTAAAAATCCACTCATTAATGGAAAATATTCAACTAAAGCGTAGAATTTAATCAAAGCGCAAAGAAAATTCATTTTGAAACTCTAGAAGAAGGGGAAAGATTGCCATAGTCACAGCATTGCATTGGTGATAACAGACTGGATGTTTTCAAAGACACCCCTGTCCCATAAATTATTCCACCTAGGAACGTGTAATTTCGGACACACACGCAAAGAAAAAAAATCAGAATTTCTAACAATTTTTTAATTATTCCCACTAGAAGTGTAAATATCAATTAAAAATCGATTTGAATAAATCATTTAATTTCCATTAATTGGAAAACCACAGACGAACAGTCTGACACCTGTTCTCACAACCGAAAGATGCCGGACTAGGCAGTTTTCAGTCTCTATAGATTTTCTTTTAATATTGGATTTATCGATGTGAAGTTAACGCATCTACTATGTGTATTTATTTACGGCGAACCCAGAAATCTATTTTTTTTTTTTTTTTTTTTTTTTTTAATAAAGATAGCGTAATTGGAACCTAAATTACGAATTATTTGTGCGCTAATGAAAATATTTTTTTTATTATATGATGATTGAAACTGGTGTGTGAAATCGGAGACTCTCAGTGAGACATTCTGGCTTTTTGGAAAGGAGGAAGATAAACAAACCGCAGATTTTAGGATGGTAGTAAGAAATTAAAAGCTCTAATTATTATTTTTTTTAATATTGCATTTACCGATTTGAAAATTATGCAAATGGAATAAAATTATGCAAATGGAAAATTGTTCAATTGCATAATCCAGAAATCTAATTTTTATAAAGCTCACATTATTATAACCAAAGTTGTATTTTATCACAAAATGCTGAGATTTGTATAGAAAAAAGAAATAAAACGCTAATAGACAATGATGTAATTAATAATGCGAATAGGGGTTATTAATAAATAAGGGAAGAGAGGGGAAAGTACTTTTTATTAAACATTGCATTTAGTCTTCATGACAGACATTATTATGAGAGCAGAATAGTGGTAAAAACATTACTTATTTTTTGGAAAATGAAATTTATTTGGATATATTAAAGAAAGGATAAAGTGTTTTGATAGGAATATTAAACGAAACCCTTTATGCGATTTTCGATCACACTTATCCACTTGTTTTTTATTGCGGAATTTGTTTCAGCATGTTCTAAACAGTATAAATGACAAATCTTTTAAAAATATTTCAAATTGTTTAGCTTGTAAGAGCCCTTCAAACACATTCACTTAAATTATGACCACCCTGTAAATAGTATATAATATTAAAATATAATGTGAATAGTTTAAAAAAAATGATGCCGCGACATAAAAAATGAAATATTTTATGCTTTCTCTGCCATTTAGGAATGTTTAGATCGAAATTATTCAAAATAATTTTTACCAACTGTAATATTCTGCTCAGAAGATGTATACATTATTTCTTTACCTTCATGGGACATAAAATATAAAATATTTTATGGTTTCTGTGCCATTTAGGAATGTCTTGATGGAAATTATTCAAAATATTTTTCACCAACATTGCTATTCTATGCTCAAAAGATGTATACCTTATTCCTTTACCTTCATGGGACATAAAATATAAAATATTTTGTGCTTTCTGTGCCATTTAGGAATGTCTTGATGGAAATTATTCAAAACATTTTTCACCAACATTACTACTCTCTGCTCAGAAGATGTATACCTTATTTCTTTACCTTCATGGGACATAAAATGTAAAATATTTTATGCTTTCTGTGCCATTTATGAATGTCTTGATGGAAATTATCCAAAACATTTTTCACCAACATTATTATTCTATGCTCAGAAGATGTATACCTTATTTCTTTACCTTGATGGACATAAAATATAAAATATTTTATGCATTCTGTGCCATTTAGGAATGTCTTGATGGAAATTATTCAAAGCATTTTTCACCAACATTACTATTCTATGCTCAGAAGATGTATACCTTATTTCTTTACCTTCATGGGACATAAAATATAAAATATTTTATACTTTCTGTGCCATTTAGAAATATCTTGATGGAAATTATTCAAAGCATTTTTCACCAACATTACTATTCTATGCTCAGAAGATGTATACCTTATTTCTTTACCTTCATGGGACATAAAATACACTATATTGCCAAAAGTGATTGGTCACTTGCGATTTTAGACGTTTTGTTAACTATCTAGAAAAATACATGAGGAATTAACCTGAAAATGCAGGTGTGTAAACAGTATAGTATAGCTTATATATTTCCGTGAATATTTTTTCCCGAAACCCCATAGGGGACTGTCAACAAATTGAAAAAGAACGAATATCTTTTGGATTACCCTGTAAAAACTAATGTAGCAAAATTGTTCAAACTTGAGATTATTAATAAGTGGTTTATTCTAATATACTGTGTTAATTTTTATGAAGATAGCATGTATACTCGAAGAGAAATTAAGGTTTTTATAAAAACCGACCCAAATTTCACCAAGTTTTTTGCTTATAATTTGCAGAGTTCTTAATATAAAAATAAGTTATTTTGAGAAAAGATGTCAAACAACATTGTACATAACACTCTGCAATCGGAATAAAAAAAAAAAAAATTGGATGAAAAATGAGCAGGTTTACTAAAAAATGTTTCACTGCGCATGCGCGAATGCAATCAAAATATAATATGCATAATGTATTAGCTAAGTATATAGAGCAACTTTTGTGAAAGTTTCAAAATCATAGCTTGAAAATTCTGAAAATTATCGTCGATAGAAGAAGCTCGAAATCCGTTGTTCCCAAAAAGAAGCAAAAATATGAGGGGTTGTATCAAATATCTGTTGATTAGTGCCAAGATAGAGTACACAATATTACACGTACTACTTACTATATTTGGAAACAACCCCTCATCTTTATGCTTCTTTTTGGGAACAACGAATTTCGAGCTTCTTCTATCGACGACAATTTTCAGAATTTTCAAGCTATGATTTTGGGATTTTCACAAAAGTTGCTCTATATACTTAGCTAATACATTATGCATATTATATTTTGATTGCATTCGCGCATGCGCAGTGAAACATTTTTTAGTAAACCTGCTCATTTTTCATCCAATTTTTATTATTTTTTAATTCCGATTGCAGAGTATTATGTACAATGTTGTTTTTGGCAGCATTTTTTGGCAATGTATCCAATTTTAGATGCCACAGAGACTGGATTGACACGATTTCTTATTGTTTTATTGAAATATCCTCTCCTTCCCACATTCTAATCACGTGACAAATACTAGCTGGCTATAACTGAAAAGAATGGTGTTTTCTGTGCATGAGTTGGAAAAGGCCCTTTAAATTTAGTTCTACCATTAAAAGTACGAGAGAAGAGGAAGATCACTGCTTGCTGCGCACGAGTAGGGGTGGGGGAGAGAAAAAATGCCATTTCTGCTCATTTCTTATCTCAGTTCTTTTACAGAAATCACCCCGAAAGATCAAATCATTTTGGTCGCCAGATCAAAAAACTTTGTAGCCAGTGGCAACCTGGCGACCGCATTTGTTAAGCTCTGGTTATAACCATTATATGAATTTTACGGAGATTCAAAGATTCAAAAGATTATTTTTTTCCCATATTGTACATGTAGCATAACTTCTTCAAAATAGCAACCATTTACGAATCGAAATCGAAGAGTTGTTACACACTTCCATACATATACTAGCGTATAAAGCGAATTTTTAGACAGTTACACAAACAAAATTTCTAAAACAGTTAATATACAAAAGAAACTTCACAAACGAAAAATCCTTATGGTCCCGGTGAAAAATATTCTACGACTTTTAAAATTGGAAATATGACTTGCGTTCAAAGATTTTTTTACCACCCTATTGTACATGTTAGAAGTAATTTATATTCCCGTTTTCAATTTGCTAACGCAAATACTGCTAAAGAAATCGTGTTGAAATGTATTATATAGACGTGTTTTTTAGAAGTATTTTTGTGAATGTCATCCCTTTAAAATTCAAATTTAGTAAATCCATTTTTAACAGAATATATACGTTCTGTAGTAAACTTCATGGAAAAAAAAGTAAAAAAAAAAAAAAAAAAAAAAACAGAACATACAGCAAAAAATTTCGAACATTTTCATACAAAATTTTAAAATATTCTCAGAATTCTTGAATAACACATGTAGCATAACTTTTACAAAATAACAAGCATTTGTGAATCAAAATCGGAGAGTTGTGATACACTTCGACGTATATACTATCGTATAAAGCCAATTTTTAAACAATTCCACCGGAGCAAAATTTCTGCAAAAGTCAGAAATATACATAAATTGTATTTTTTTGTCAGCATTATTTGAAAGACTTGTTCGAAGATGTGCGCTTGAAATGTGACAAATTTTGTTTGTCTTAGATTCAAGGAGAAATTTAGTTTGCAACTGATTTTCTAAGATTTTCATCATAAATGAAATTCTAATAAGATTTATTTATGGAATTTGTTTTGGATAGTATTTAATTTGTTTTCATGAAATTATTTTAATAAATTCAAATAAATTGCTTATTTTGCGTATGTGATAAAGATCTGATATTTGTTAGAATCTGTAAATATTTGTATTTTCTTATGCTTCAAATAAGTTTGTATGTAGCTAATACAATTTAAAACAAGATATATGACATCAAAAAGAAAGGAAATTCCTTCGTCATGCATAGATTATGAAACACTTTCCAACACTTCCAGAACACTGTAACGGAGCTTCACTGTTTAAAAGGAGAAAAGAAGATATCTAAGTAAACAATTTAGAAAACACATATAACACAATTGAAAACTAGATTTCAGCAGTTACCGTCGATAATCAAAAGGTACTCGAATTTATTAGTGCATCCCTGCACATCTAATATAAAAAAAAATTCCTGACTGCTTGGCCTACAGGCACAGGTAGATTTCGAAGATGCAGACCGTGGGGCGCCTGTTTGTTGGGAAATGCGGAAGAAACTACCTTTTTGCCATGATACGGCAGTTGGAACCGCATACTTCGAAACCTAACTTGTTTGCAGGCAGAGACGGCAGGGATTTTTTTGTTTTTATTTTTTATTTATTTATTTTATTTATTTATTTATTTATTTTGCTATAAGGGTTGGTCTTATAAAAAACTTGTCAATATAAAAGTTTTTGATAATATTAAGAGGATTTATAATAAATTTAAGCGGATTTGATACCTTGGGAATTGACGAAGTTCCCAAGTTTTTTCTTCTAAAGCCCCTCTTTGGGCCATTTTTAATGATATCAAAAATCTGTCATACATAAATTTTCGTCCCTTTTCCTAGAAGTAATAATAACTTTAAACGAATTCGATACGTATCATAATTAAGAAATTGTTTTTTTTCTGTTTTCACAAAAGCCCCCTATTTCCGCCCCCTTGGTTCGATTTTGCCCATTAACGAACTTGACCGAGATTTTATGCCCCTTGATTTTATGTATCAGTTTGGAAGAGATTTGTGCAGAATTATGGGAGTTATCGTGTCCATAAAAAGTGACATAGATAGATAGATATAAAGTTTTGAAAGGGGGGGGGGGTGGTTTTGGGTTCTGCGAGTCATGATCGGCGTAGATCTGCAAAATTATTTCAAAAATTCCAAAAGGAATTTCCAGAAGGAGGGAGTTTTGATCAGAGCATTAATTCGATATTTAAATTACAACTGACCCTCCGCCCCCCCCCCCCCCCCCTACAGAATTTAACCAACGACCTTACAAAATTAGGAATTATCATTAACTTTCTAAACAAAAACAAAATGACTTTTTTTTTTTTACATACAAAATTGTTAATTTCTGAAATCAAATACATAAATGATGTATACATGAGAAAACTCTAAAAATCGCATAAAACAAATCGCAAAAATTCACAACTCGCTGTTTGAAGTGCAATCAGCTGACGACCTTTTCATCTGCCAATCACAACTGCCCGGTTGACTTCCAGCTGTGCCTACAATTCTATCAGCTACCAATCACAACTGCCCTCCAATGGTGTTTGACTTGTAGGGGGAGATTTGTGATGAAAAATACTGCAAAACATGAAAAAAATTTTAAAAAACGCATATAAAATTAAATTAGAAAAAACCTAATAAAAAATCGGGATAATAAATAATCCGCCCTTCCCTTTTAAAATTATGATTTTTTATCTGTAAATAATTATCAACTTTCTCCAAGCTAAAAAGAGTTAAAAAGAATGACGATTCTGAGCGTATTTGAGGCTGAAATGGAAGCAACCACCGAATCAATCAAGCATTCTGGGCAAAATTACTTAGTGTCGAAGGAAAATATTCGCCAAAAAATTAAAAATCACTGTATGAATTTCGCATAAACTTTATTGAAAGGATAAATTTTACTATATTGGGCTAAAAGATTGGACTAGATTAATTTTAACACAATTATTCAAATTGGTAAAGAAATCATACGAGTTGTAATTTTCCAACTGGACGAAAAATGTCCGGGCCAGGATTCGAACCTGGGATCTCTAGCCTGAAGCTGCCACGCTCTACCAACTGAGCTATCCCGGTCGAATCTGGAGGGCACAATTCATCCAGTTAACCTTATTGATCATAGCATCTGGTCTGATATTTTAATCAGCTCAACAGAATAAATCGCAGGTAATGGAACTCCAGTGGTAAACTCGTATGATTTCTTTACCAATTTGAATAATTGTGTCAAAATTAATCTAGTGTAATCACGTTTCTAGCGTTTACTGGAGTTCCATTACCTTCGATTTATTCTGTTGAGCTGATTAAAATATCAGACCAGATGCTATGATCAATAAGGTTAACTGATCAATTGTGCCCTCCAGATTCGACCGGGATAGCTCAGTTGGTAGAGCGTGGCAGTTTCAGCCTAGAGATCCCAGGTTCGAATCCTGGCCGGACATTTTTCGTCCAGTTGGAAAATTACAACTCGTATAAAAGATTGGAACCGGATTCCGGTTACTAATGTGGGTAAATCGCAGCGAAACGTCAAAAAACACTAAAAACCGCATTTTTAAAATCATGACTTTTTTTATATGTAAAGCATTGTTAGCTTTCTCCAAGCTAAAAAGAAAAAAATGACGATTCTGAGCGTATCTGAGGCTGAAATGGAAGCGCAACCACCGAACCAATCAAGCATTCTGGCAAAATTTATTAGTGTCAAAGGAAAAAAATTAGCCTAAAATTTAAAAATCGCTGTACGAATTTCAGATAAACTTTATTAAAAAAGAGGATAAAATTTACTATATTGGGCCGGATTGGAACCGGATTCCCGTTACTAATGTGGAAAAATCGCAGCAAAACGTGAAAAAACACTAAAAATCGCATTAAAAATTCAACTCAAAAATTCCAAAATCTGGCTTCGAGGTGCAAAACTACATGCATAGAGGTACCTTCTCACCAAATTTTGTAGCTCTGCGTGCAGCGGTCTCTTCAGAACATAACCGAGAAACACACGGACACACACACACACAAACTTCTTTCTTTATTATGTTTATGGAGATTTGTTTTTCCATGTCATTTTAAATAATATTTACACCAATATTTATACTAATATTCTTTTTCTTTTGAGTACATTTTTGTTTATTTATGAAAAAATTCTAATAACTATGAGAATTTTTAAAATTGTTTACATGGTCGGGGCTCATGTGAACAAAGCATAAAAAAAAAGAAAAAAAATTAAACAACCTTTTATAAGCATTCAATATTCATTTTGAAAATCATGTCTAATTTTATGAGTGCAATTCACATTTTCTCTCTAAAATTTCTGTTACAATATAGTAATTTGGCGTGAGCAAAGAAATCGTTTATGAAAAATTCACAGATTCTTTTACGTTTGGTAGAAAGCGCAAGCAAGTGAATTTATTAAAAAATATATAGTTTTTGCTCTGTTTCTTTTTTAAGATAAGCAACAGGTAGAAATTATGGAACATTATTTAAACTATCACTTTAGGATTTCTAAATTGATTTCTCAAAATATAATCTTAAATTAATTAATATTAATGGATATAAACGCGTATTCCTTTTAAATATCACACTCTTGATTTTTATTTATAATTTATTTTGTACCTTTTCGCTTTTAAAATGTTTCATCGTTGTAGTTTCACAGCCATTTGGAATTTTTGGCGAGCGTTTATTGGCGAATCATTAAATCCATTGTTATTTGAACTCGTATACAATTGTGCGATTTACAGAAAATATTTGGCGATTTATCACTTTTGGCGGGATAACAGAAAAATGCCTTAAAATTAATATATTAGTTTATAATTTAGCTTAAGATGTATTGTGATCGGAAATACACCTGTGAACGTAATTTTCATAATTCTAGCCTATCAGGAAGTGTGTGGACGATTACAAAATTATATTTTTTTCATTCAATTCCTACTATTAGCTCACACTCTCTATATATTTATATATCTTGTTCAAATTTTCAAATCGTTAATAAACTACTTTTTATTCATCCACTCAAGTTCAAATACATTTTTTTAAACTTGTAGTGGATGACACTTGATATTAATACAGTTTGTTCAAATATTAATTCATTAATTAAATTTAATTAATTAATTTTAATTTTATATTTCATTTCTCTTCAAAAGTATAGACTCACTCCATATTTATAGTCTCACCTTCACGCGTAAAAAGATAATGGGGCTGTTCAAGGACGAAGATCAGGCGGCTCGCGGGCGGAGGAGACTATAAATATGGAGTGAGTCTGTACTTTTGAACAGAGATGAAATATAAAACTAAAATTAATTAATAAAATTTAATTAATTGATATTTGAAAAAACTGTATTATCGCTAACTGTAACATCGCTATGGTACTTCATTGTGAGGTTTGGTAATTTTTGAAATTCAATATTTGAAAAACGGCATAATCATTAGATTTGAAATTTATATCAAGTAAAATACAATTTTTTACCTTTC
The DNA here is from genome assembly GCA_963931845.1 of Maratus michaelseni. NCBI lineage: Eukaryota > Metazoa > Arthropoda > Arachnida > Araneae > Salticidae > Maratus > Maratus michaelseni. Next base: position 41,122,746 of record OZ007595.1, on the reverse strand, counting down.
TAACGCGGTTTGTCTAACAATTTTGTGAGAAATACTTTTCGAGCTATTAATTTTTGCTATTTTAGCGATATAATTTTTAATACATTTCAAAAATATCTCTTATGTAAGATATTTAGCAGGATATAAATTTAGGAATAAATACCGTTAGTGGCGAAGCGTGTAGATCGCTGAAAAAAAAAAAAATCTTTTTGACCTAAGTAGGAATTGACTTAAAAATTTTTTTATATTACTTGTTACATAAAAAAAAATCAGGTTGAGTTAAATTAAAATTGTGAAAAAACAATAATCCTTTCCCAACATAACAGTGTGTACTTGCATTTCAGTGCACAGTAAGAAATAATAAAATTTGGTCAAGTATTTATATTTAAGTATATATTTAAGTCCAATTACAATAAACATCCTTATAACTCCAAAATTGACAATCCTATCAACTAACAGTTTACTGCGTCGGATTAAGCGTCTCATTTCCAATTAAAATATATCTTTGAACTGAAATTTGAATGAAATACAGGGTCATGAAAAATCGAAGAGTGTGGAAAATAGGATTACAAATATCTCGGCAACTCTTTATCCGATCGACTTAATTCTTTATACAAAATTTATGTTTTTGTTATTGTCTTTTATACTCACTCCTTAAAATAAACAATTTCGAAAATTTTTATTTACCTTTTATCAGAACGAATATTTCGAGAGTCCGAAAAAAATAGTTCCGTATAATCGAGGTGACTGAAATTCAATAAGCTTCTTCCCATTATTACATACTAAGTACATACCAAATTTCAAGTCCCTATCTCAATTTGTTCGGGAGATAGAGCGTTGACAGACACACACGCACACACAGACAGACAAGCGGCATTTTTTTTTTCTAAAAATATGTTTTTCGGAATCCCCAATATCTGAAACGTGTAAATCCGTCAAAAAAATTTTCGATTTTCAAAACGATTAGAAGACTTACCCTATACTACGTATGATGGGTAAGTAATGAGGAAAAGTCATTTGCACTGCTGGATAGCCAAGTTCCAAACTTTCAAAGGTAGTTCCTTTTAGGAAGCAGGTTTTGTAATTTTTTTTCAATGTTTGCTTTTTGTAAATAAGAATGCTTTGTTCAATTTATATTTATCGTGTTTCCTCAATAGGATTTTGCTGTCTTTTCGGGAAGAATTTACTGCATTCAATTTTTTCCCCACGATGGTATGGTCGTTTAGGATATGTAGCATAATTATAAGCTACTTGTTTTGCATTTTTATAAGTGAATTCATATTGCATTTTAGAAATCTTCTCGAGATATTTTTCTAGAAGGATTTCCTATTCATTGGTAAACACTATCCTAGACTGCGACTACAAACCCAAGAAACACACAGAAAACCGGCCGATTCGATAATTGGCTGTAAAACCAACCAACCAACCATTCAAGCAGCCGTCAGTAATTTATGTCACAGAAACTTGACTTGAACACATTTACAATTTCCATTTTTTAGATAAATTTGTCAACACGCTACAAAACAAACACGCACAGGCAAAGAATGATAAAATACTAATCAACTGCATAGCTAAGACGGAGGGATATAGGCCCTAGGGGGAAGTGCCCTCCGTGGGGGTCTTTCTAAGGAATCCTAACCCGTATTTACGGCAAGGTTCAAAGAAAACCACGGAACGATTAGGTCGACGAGCGTGACAGGGGTTTGATCCCAGCACCTCCCGTCTACCAGCTTTGAGAGCAGAACCTCTCAGCCGTTGCGCGGGGCCGGCAGCTTGAATGAGTTTCATGCATTCTAGAAATTACTGTACAGCGAGTTTCGTGTATCCAGTGATTTTTTTTTTCGGTTAATGTGCACGAAGCGCTCATGCATAAATTACTTACCTCTGATTGAATGAATTTCGCGCATTCTAGAAAGTGCTACAGAGCAAGTTTTGTGTGTCCAATGATGATTTTTTTCAGTTTATGTGCGCGAAGCGCTCATGCATAAATTACTTACCTCTGATTGAATGAATTTCGCGCATTCTAGAAAGTGCTACAGAGCAAGTTTTGTGTGTCCAATGATGATTTTTTTCAGTTTATGTGCGCGAAGCGCACATAGATAAGTTACTGACCGCTGCTTGAATATATTAATAAATTAATGTCCTTACACATGTTTTACTTTTATTTATGTATTACCTTATAATATACTGCTTTTTGAACATATACAACTTAACTTCGGACTTTAACCGACTAGGATAGGTTAGGCCCAGTTATAGCCGGTTAAAGGTGGAAGCTTTGGGAACTTTTCGGGCTTTAGTCGCTGGGCTTAAGTCTTGGTAATCACCACTTTAACCGGTTAAACCTAGGTTTACCTTCATTCCTGCTTTAACTGTAACATATATACTACATAGTATGCAAAAATTTAGTTTAGTTAAGAAGCACATAGCAATGTAGCAATTTCTGTCAATAAGCAAAAATGTACTCGAAATATTTCGGGCAGCCCTGTACATGATCTATAGAATTCACACACATCGAATAATAGGCAAAAAATTAATTACATTTAAAATCACACATAGCAAAATTGAAAAAGCACTTCCATCAATTATTGCTCAACAGTAATGTAACCGAATATTTTGTGTGTCCCTGTAAATGAACAAAAAATGCTATGAACACATATTTTCTATAGAAAGCATTTTGTAGTAAGCCTCAGTGATGTATATCAATTTTAATATTTTCGAAATAGTGTAACATCATTAAAATTCACTGCAAACGAGTTTTTCCTATTTACCATAATGTAACGGATTTTTTTGAGTGCCCCTGTAAACGAACTATAAATGCTGCATACTTCATTTACAACACCAAACATGCCATGGGAAACATATATCAATATACAGAACATATATCAATTACATGAAAATACAAGTATATTTACACGAGTTACAGCGTAGACGGACAGACAAACAGAATTCCTACACTTTTCAATTATGTTAAAAATTGTTAAAAATGGGTCTTGCTAAAGTGCAACCTGTATATAACAAAAACTTTTCCAAATGCAGAATTATTATGGTCCCCTTGAAAAGAATAATAGAAAAGGATTCTGCGATTTTTCAGAATTTGAAATGTGACATGCTTTTGGCCTTTTTTCTTCTTTTCCTTCCCATTGTATACATGTTAGAAATGACATGTACGGTTACACTCGTTTTCAAGCGCTTCTAGCCGAATATTTTGCAAAGAAATATTTTGGTGAAATGTGAATTTGAGAAGTATGTTTTCCGTCTTTCTTGCATTTCATCAACATTTTTGCATTATACGAAAAAGAATTTTGTAAAATCCATTTTCAGCGAGCATATAAGTTTAAAGTAATTGTCATCTCAAATATCGAATCTCTAATCTCAGTAAGTTCTAGAGAAATAGTGAATGCTGAATACTTTTGAATATCTTAGATCGCATTCCGATTTCAAATAAAATAGATTGCCTGTCTGAGAAATCTTTTTTATTCGATTGAAAACAAAAGAACTTGCTCATATATATTTCTTTTTCTCTTTCTCTTTTTCCACACTTTCCAACATAAGTATGAATTCGATTTGCGTATCTACTTGTCTGTCTCTCTCTCCGTGCTCTAACTCGTGTGAATATACTCAGATTGCCATGTGATTGATATACGTTATAGATGTTTACAATGGCATTTATAGTTCGTTTACGGAGACACTCAAAATAATTCAGTTATATTATGGTGTATGAGAAAAAATCATTTGCGGTGTATTTTAATGATGTATATCTTAATCATTTCAAACATAATAAAATTAATATACATCACTGACAAGGAAGATCTCCTTAAAGCGCATACTCAGAAAAGTTTGAAAAAAAAAAAAAAAAAGACAAATTTAGCTGCGGAATCCCAATAGAAAATCTAGGAAAAAAAAAAAAAATCTTTTGAGTATTTGGCGCAAAAAGATGCGATTTGGCTAACAACACCTTTTCCTCGCCAAACGCAAACAGTCGTTTGCATTTTGGGTTCAACATTTTCAATTTTCTGTACATTTGCAGTAATCCTTATATATTATTTCTCCTGTCAACATCTCTTTTACTCAGAAAATATGAAACGCAGAACAACGAATGAGATACCAAATGAAAGGTTTTAGAACAGGCTTCTGACATAGCCCACTTAACAATTCGTTAAAACATGTTTTTGATTAAAATTTGCTGAAATTAAAAAATTAAATCGGCATTGTTTTCATGAAAGAAATGAAAGGTTTTCCTGAAATTATTGTTGCCAAAAAAATAAAATACCACATTATATGATGCTCATAGCAATTATGATAAAAAACACCGCACGGGTTTATTTTATACTTATGATTAATAAGCGAAATTGAAATTGAAATGTTTAGATTTATATTTCTAAGTCCCATGGTTTTCCCGAAGCGGATGACGTCATCCTCTAATGCAGTCAAAATACGATTGTTATTTCTTTTTCTCGCGCGTGCCTTTAGCAATTTTGGATCAGTTTTTAGTCTAACTTTGATGGAATAAATTAGATGATATTCTGGCTTGACTAACAACTAAATGTTGTTTGCAGATATTTTTATCCTTGCTTTTTCTTTAGAAGTTTAAACCTGCATCTAATAAATATTACATATTGATAAAAAATTATACTTCTCTACTATCCCGTCGACCACTTTTCATAACAAAAAACTATCGTCAAATAAACGGGAGAACGTTGCCATTGGAATATAAAAAAAATAAATAAAATATAAGAATTTAAGGGCACAATTGTTATTTTAATTAATAAAATAACTACTAAATCAGTAAAATACACGCAAATGTCGAATGTAATACCACTAGATGACGTAACAAACACGCATAATGATTCTGACATGAAGTAAATGAGACTGCATTTTTGGCGTAGTTTGGCGGTACTTTTTTGTTATGAAAAGCGGTCGACGGGTTAATAGAGAAGTACCTAAAAAATATTAGATTTAAAATATTCTTTAAATCAGGTTAAATAAATCAGTCACCTTTTTTTCTCTCTACTTATTGCCGATTCAATGAAATTTTGCCATTTTCTTATCCTCCATTCCACGATTTTTTTAAATTTAAACGGCTTCACCGGTCATATAAGTATTTTTTAAATGTATTTTAAAAGAAAATGCCCGATGACGAAAGCATTCGTTATACATTTCTATATCGAAGAAATCGTTGTTCCAATAGCAGCGGTACTTATTCTTTAAATCGACAATGTTCAGAATCGGGCTTATTTTTGAGCTTGAAACAATTTCAATTAATTTAAATTTTGATTTAAATTCTAAAATACGATCGTTGAATTTCATTACATATAAATGTGTACAAAAAACTGTAGTTATAAAATATTATTTATTAAGTAAGTTAAACTTACTTAAACAAGTTCAGCATGTAAAAGTTTTTTCTTAAAGTGTATTTGACATAAAAGCTGATTTATTTATTTTTTTTAAATTCCGTCACCAACCGGTGATAAATCGCCAAATAAACGAAATTTTCATAATTTTTTTACGTTCGTTATATCGAGGTTCCGTTGCAATTTTTTTTATAACGTATATACCCTCATGCGACAGGTGCACTACAAAACCCTTACTGTAGAATATGGCGCACATAACATCTAACCTTTGTTTACAGGGACACACAAAAGAATTCGGTTACTGTCTATGAATAACAGTTATTGGAAGTGAATTTTCAGTTGACACACAAAAGAATTCGGTTACTGTCTATGAATAACAGTTATTGGAAGTGAATTTTCAGTTGTGGTACCCGTTTTTAAATTTGACTAATTTTTTTGCATATTACTTGGTATGTATAAATTCTATATACATCATATACAGGACTGCACAAAAGATCTCGAGTACAATTTTTTTTTTTTTTTTGCTTGTTACAGTATTCTGAATGTGTTGGAAAGATTTTCATAATCTGTTCTTGACGCATGAATTTTTGTTCTTGTTCTTTTTCCTTTCCTTTTCTAGTTCTTGCTCGTATACGGGCACACTCGTTTTACATTTCTAGCCGAATATTTTGTAAAGGAATTTTGATGACATGTGAGTTTCAAAATGTGTTTTTCCGCCTTTCTTGCATTGCGAAAACTAAGTTTGTAAAATCCATTTTCAGTGAGCATATATAAGTTTAAGGTAATCTTCATCTAAAATATCGAAATTCTGATCTCAGTATTTCCGGAGAAATAGTGGTTTCTGGATATCTTTGAATACTTTCCATTTTAAATAAATAGATTGCCGAATTGAGAAATCTTCTTTAGACAGTTGAAAACAAGAGAAATTGCATATATATTTTTTTCTCCTTCAATTTTCAACCCTTTCGAACATAGTTGAAAAGTGCTTAAGAATTCGGTTTGTCTGTCCGTCTGCAGTCTGCCCGTGCTCTAACTCGCGTAAATATATTCGGATTGTCCTGAAAATTGTATATGTTATTGAAGTTTACTATAGCATGTTCGGTATTCAAAATGAATTGCGTAGCATTTATAGTTCGTTTACAGGCACATTCAAAAGAATTCCCTTACATTATTGTGTATGGTTGGGGGGAAATCGTTTGCATTGCATTATATTGATGTCACAATATAACACATAAACAAGTTGGAAATTGTACGTCAAACGTGACAAATGAGGTGCGTTGGTACTATAACTAGTTTTATAAATATTCCGATCTTGGTGCATTAGCTGTTGTACTCTAATGCGAAAATGCACGAAAACAAAATTTATTTTATGTGCGGGTTTTCATATTAGTTATTAATTTTATTTACACTTTTACAAACAATTAATTACAACTCTGTTACATTAAAATTATACTATGCGCAAATATCCAATACAAGACAGTGTAAAAAAAATCATCGGTATTATTTCACTGAAATGAATTATATCGTCTGTTATTATGATATGATAGATTTCCGTTATAAAATAAGTACATTTTAAGTTGTCAACACTTTATCGTTTGCTGACATTTACTGCATTGCACAAAATAATTGTCGATTTTACAGTATAAAACTGGCACCCCAGCTGCCAGTATTATACCGTAAAATTAACAGTATTAAACAGTAAAATAAGCAGTAATACGCTGCCGTGCAAGCAGTATGCCAGTATTATACCGTAAAATTAACAGTATTAAACAGTAAAATAAGCAGTAATACGCTGCCGTGCAAGCAGTATGCCAGTATTATACCGTAAAATTAACAGTATTAAACAGTAAAATAAGCAGTAATACGCTGCCGTGCAAGCAGTAATACGCTACCGCGTATGCGCGGTAGCGTATTACTGCTTGCACGGCAGCGTATTACTGCTTATTTTACTGTTTAATACTGTTAATTTTACGGTATAATACTGGCAGCTGGGATGCCAGTTTTATACTGTAAAATCAACAATTATTTTTTGCAGTGTGAAAATGTCAATGGGAAACTCAAATGCACTTCTGAGATGGCCAAGAACATGCCTTGTCAGGAGAATAAAGTAGCATTTATAGTTCATTTACAGGGATGCACAAAATAATTCCATATTACATTATGGTACATGAGGGAAATTCGTTTCCAGTGCATTTTAATGCTGTTATACTACTTGAAACATAATGAACTCACTGAAGTGCACTAGAACAATTTTCTATAAATTATGCAGTGCATAGCATTTATCGTACATTACAGATACCATAAAATACTGATTAAAGATTATTAATAGATTGAAATTTGCTGATTAAGATCGATATTTGCTGGAACTGCAATTTTCCGCTGTGATATGCGCATTTTTAAACTGATCAAATTTTGAATGTATCGCGTAAGATGTATTAATTTATAAATCGTATACAGGACTATACGAAAGAATTCGCTCGTATTACCGGATATGGACAGCAATTGCTGATAAGGAATTTTCACTGAGGTATGCGTATTTTTTTAAGTTTGTTATTTATATATCTCATTTCATTCTAGGAATTAGTGCTGGAAAGTGTTTCAAAATCTATGCTTGATGCATGATTTTTCTTTCTTGTTTTATTATTTGTTAAAAACATGTCTAACTCTCTAATAGTTGTAAATATTTATGATTTTTTTAAAATTGTTATTAGAGGAAGTGGGAAACTAGAATACACCGCAAAATAAAGAAAATATTTATCTTCAGCTGTTAGAATCATTTTCTGAAACTTGCATATCACGTATATCATAACTTTTTCCAAAACAACAAGCTTTTTCGAATAAAATCGGAAGTTTGTTATGCACTTCGACGCATATACTATCGCACAAAGCGAATTTCCTTATAGTTCCACCGAAAAAAACTTCTACAAAAGTCAGAAACATATATAAATTGTATTTTTCTATCAGCATTTTTTGAAGGATTTGTTCAAATATATTCACTTAAACACAGCAAATTTTTTTGGTACTAGGATTTATTTACTCTGTTCTATTCTAAGAAAAAATGGTAGGGGAAAGAGAACACTGAAAAAAAAGATTGAAAATATTTTCATTCAAAAGTTATAATCATTTTTTTGAAATCGTCAATCAAATTTCGAGATTTTAATGTTGTTAATGTATTTTAAACAGACCTAAATTGATACCGTTGTCTAACAGTTTATTCCTAAATTGTTAACTTTAGAATTATAGTTCCAAGCCATTTATGTCAAAAACATTGTTTAAAATAATAATAATAATAATAATAATAATAATAATAATAATAATAATAAATAATTAAAATCAATGGTCCTTGGTCCTATAACTTATATTTAGCAAAAAATTTCTGTATGCCATATATCGAGGAAAGCAGCAAAATTTAGTTTCCTGAACAATCAAAATTTACGGAATTATGATACTTTGAATTTTATGAATTTTCAAATTTTTTTCTTTCACTAAAACCGCATTTTCTTCCTTTTTACAGAATGGTCCAATATTAATAATTTTCATTCATGAAGCATGCATGAAGCATTTATGTGCAACTTTCAAGTAAAAAAAAATTACCTGTTCAATTGCCAATATCTTCCTTTTTTAAGTCCATTAAATCCGTAAATTCATGGAAATTGTAACTAAATAAATTATATTTCCATACATATATATATATATGATCTACTGTAGAAAAAAAATATTGTTTTTAATAAACTGCATACCAAACGTAAATTTTGCGTTTAATTAGAATTTAATTAAAATAATGTTAACGTTCAGAATATTCATAAAAAACACATCTTCATGTGCGATTGGAGTAGTCTTTTTAATTTCTTTTGATTGCGAATAAATTATTTACGAACATTAAACGTTTGAAATTAAAGCTTTTATGGTATTAACAGTTAACTTATTTATTGTTCATTTTTTATGAATGATAACAAAGCGTCTACTTTTCCGGACACATTAATGTATTCAGCGGAAATTCACAGAAGCAGATAATGGCTATGAATATCTGAAGACAAATTAAAAATTAATCTCGATCTATGTTTTCCGTGACGTTTTATTGGATTTTTGAAAGTCATTTATAAGCGCAGACGGCATAATATATAAAAGAAAGATTTTGAAATTAAAAGACTAGATTAACATACAAATTTATGCTGGTACTTTTATATTTTATTCATGTCGTTCATTAATTTTTAAATGCCAACAGCTTTTATATATCTGAACAATAGCAGAAAATATTAACGGAATAATTTAATTCCTATGATATTTGAAAGCCAAATAAATAGTCTATCTATGATATTATTCTGACAAAAATTAAAAATAGATTAGATGTTAAGAAGAAAACTTTTAAAGAATTTTGAATGAAAACTAAATAGTACTGTTGTTGATAAATAATCTACTTGCAGACGATAAAATTGAAAATAATTGTTTTTTGAAATATTAAATCTATGGTATTATTCTGACAAAAATTAAAAATAGATTAGATGTTAAGAAGAAAACTTTTAAAGAATTTTGAATGAAAACTAAATAGTACTGCTGTTGATAAATAACCTACTTGCAGACGATAAAATTGAAAATAATTGTTCTTCGAAATATTAATGTTGAAAAATAAAATAAATTGTAGCATTTCTAATATTTTGAAGCAATACTTTTCTAAATTATGCATATCACCATACAGTGTCTCACAAAAGTGATGGGACACTTGTGCTTTATAAAAAGAAACTGCAATAAAATAAATAAACAAACATGTGCAAAAATTTTTTGGGTGTGTTTCATATTTAAAGTTAGTAACAATTATTACATAACATATATTTTGTCAAAATATTAAAATATTAATTTAGTAAAAATACAATTGTTCAGAACGGAGCAAAAAATGGCTCACATAAGTGATGGGACACTTACTTTTCCATCAAATATTTATCCAAAAATTTTACTTTTTAAAAGGTTTTAATATTTTGTTGAATTTCCTTTTACTTTTAAAACATGATTCAATCTTTTTGGGATGGATTCGACTAATTTTTTTGTGATTTCTGGAGTGATTTTACCCCATTCTTCTTGAAGCACCGATTTTAGTTGTTGTTTTGAAGAAATGGTGTGTTTGCGAATTCTTGATTCCAATTCTTGCCAAATATTCTCTATGGGATTTAAGTCTGGAGATTGTGGTGGTGTTTTTATTATTTCAGGACAGTTATATAGCAGCCAGAGTCTAACGTTCAGAGCAGTGTGCTTGGGGTCATTGTCCTGGTAGAATTTAAAATCGTTATGAAGGTTCAATTTTCGTGCTGAAGATTTCAAATTTTGCTTTAAAATATCAATATACTTGTACTGATCCATTATACTGTCAATAAAAACAAGATTACCAACTCCAGCGGACGACATACACCCCCATACCATAACTCCTCCTCCACCATGTTTTACTCTTGGTACCATGTTCTGTTTGCGAAATTCTTCCCTGGGTTTTCTGCACACCAAGATTCTACCGTCAGAACCAAATATATTAAATTTACTCTCATCAGCAAATATAACTTTATTCCAGTAATCAGAATTCTTATTTATGTTGGATTTTGCGAAAGCTAGTCTGAGTTTTCTATTCTTTTCACTTACGAAGAATTTTTTCCTGGCTACTCTACCGTGATATCCGGCAGATCGAATTACCCTTCTAATAGTCTCAGGATTAACAATTATTCCATATAATGCTTGTAAATCAGCAGCAACTTTTGAAGCACTAATTCTTGGATTTTTTTTAATATTTCGAACGATAATTCGCTTTATTCCATTGGATAGCTTTGATGGTCGGCCAGGTCTTCTTTTATCCTGAATCATATGATTCTTTTTATATCGTTTAATGATACTGAAAACTGTTGAACGACTCAAGTTAACTGTTTCAGCAGTTTTTCTAATAGATTTTCCACGTTCAATATGCAAATTAATAACTAATTTTCGAATTTCAGGCGAAGTTTCTTTTCGTTTAGCATTCATGGCTACACAGAGCTAAAAAACACAAAAATTCCAAAACAAACTGGAGAGAAATACTGCAGACGATTTTATAAATTATTGCCAATTGCTTTTAAGTAAAAATAAAACCCCAAAAAATATTTTTATTGCTTATTTCAGACGATTTTTGTTGCATATATAATGGTGTCCCATCACTTATGTGAGCTATTTTTTGCTCCGTTCTAAACATTTGTATTTTTATTAAATTAATATTTTAATATTTTGACAAAATGTATGTTATGTAATAATCTTTACTAAATTTAAGTATGAAACACACCCACAAAAAAAATGTGTACATGTTTTTTTAATTTATTTGATTAGTTTCCTTTTGTAAAGCACAAGTGTCCCATCACTTATGTGAGACACTGTATATATTTTCTTCTTTTCATAAATAATTTCTTCAAAAAAGTATTAATGTTTTTTACTGGCAACGCCTAAAAGAATAAAACAAAACTTACTGATTGTTTGTAAAAATATGCTACAACGCAAATATATTATTGTTTTCTTTTCTTACAACGATAAGATATTTTTAACTAAGAATATATTAGAGATGTGTGAAGCAATGAGATTGCCTAGTACGTTATGTATGTTACTAGTTACTATTATGTAATAAATGAGAATTTATTTTGATACAAGTTACCTTTTAACTACTATAGAATGATTACCGAAACATTTTTTTTTCAAACGAAAATTATAAAAACGTTGAACGTGTAATTTGAATTGAAGTCTCGTAATGAGTTTACATTTGTATATTTCTTACATGAGATATTATTCATTTTCTGGAATACATGTGGTGTGGATGTTTCATGGTTGAAAAGTAGTATTATTTTAAAAATAGGACAAAATCTCTCGTACAACGAAATTGTTAATCTGAAGAAATTAGAGTGGCAAAACGCATCCACACATATAGTCGAATCCTGAAATAGCCCAATTACGGGAAATTGAGAACATATAAAGTTATCACAAAAAATAATTTATAGCGCGAAATCATGTTTACTATTTAGTAAATTGGCAGTGGACACGATCTGCCACTGCCAATTCAAATTCTGCCACTGCAATTATTGGGTAATTATTGGGTACAAATGATTACCCAATATAGGTTTCAACGTTTCCAAATATATGCCTATTTTGGGGGAATTTTAGTAGGGTATTGTCATCCAGTAGATCAGGATGTACTTAGATAAGATCTTGCATCTAAATATTTTAGCATGACATTCAAAACTGTTTTTTCGAAACAAAAATTGTAATGACACCAGATTTCTAAAATAGATATAAATGAAATATAGTAGTAGATTCAGTTCACATTTCCATAAGTTGCTTTCATACATGAGATATTAAGTGCGATTAAAAAACAATGACTTTCGGAGCTGACGTTGAGGCTCCTGATCTGCAGATTTACTGGTTATATTTATGTTTATTAATTATAATAATTATAATTATTTAAGGGTGACTGTAAAATAAGATTTGCTCGGACCTAGGCTATTGTAACTAATTTATTACAATATAATATGAATAGTACAATATATATGAATAAACAATTATTCGTTATTGTTTTATTCGTAAAATTATGTCGATCATATTCTAATAAAATTGATATACCGGATATTTGCTGGGATTTTCAGCTTAATCTTAAACACAGTACTATCAAGATAAGATGTCCGTATTATCCATGAAGTATTAAATTTTTTCCGGAATCGTAGAAGGAAACAAATGCTGAACTATTTATATTACTTTAAAGGCAAATGGGTTATTAAACTTCCGCAATCCAGATGCACGCGATAAGAATATATTTTTAAAAATCATGGTTGAAAATTATTTTTAAAACCATAAAAAATATTGATATACAGTTTTCAAACAAATTGCATTTGAAAGTATAAAATGGAAATTGCGTTATGATTAGAAGTAATTAAATTTGTAAAAATATGAAAAACGGATTGCCACCGTCGATATGACGTCAGCGCTACTCATGGACATGTTTTTTCTTTATATTTGATACTGTTTACATCCATCACTTTTACTGATTTCATTGCGTTTCACACAAAATAAGGTATGCTTATTGCAAATTATATTGAAATATATTTATTATTTTTGAGTATGGATTACGATCCAGGTTCCATTTAAAACTAGTCAGATGTGTCAATCCTAAAACTTTCTTCTATCTCACACAGGTTTTGCATATACTAAAAATAATCAGCCCCAATTTATATCAAGGGCTAACTGAATCTAAAGTTTTATTAAATTTCGTGCATTAGTTCTTGAGATATGACTATTGCTAAAATGGTGTAAAGCCTGCAAAATGCAGCATAGCAGCGCCACCTGTTGGGAGATTTAAACCAAAACCTAATCAACAACAATTTATGCCAACGCCTATCTGAATCTGAAGTTTGATGAAAGTCCGTGCATTTGTTCTTGAGGTATAGTTATCGTGTTAATACTGAAAAAAGTAGCATAGCAGCGCCACCTGTTGGGGTATTTACACCAAAACGTAAGCAGCATCTATTTATGTCAAGGTCTAACAGAATCTGAAGTTTGATGAAATTTCGTGCATTCGTTCTTGAGATATAGCTATCATAAAAATCATGAAAAAAGTGGTATAGCAGCGCCACCTGTTGAGGTATCTACACCAAAGCGTAACCAACGTTTATTTAGGTCAAGGACTAACTGAATCTGAAGTTTGATGAAAATGAGTGAGAAAGAGCTATTGCAGAAATCGCAAAAAATGAGTATAGCAGCACCACCTGTTGGGTGATTTACACCAAAAACTAATCAGCACCCAATTATATCAGGGACTAACTGAATATAAAGCTTTATTACATTTAGTACATTAGTTCTTGGGATAGAGCGCCCACAAAATTTTTGTGACATACAGACAGACAGAGTCACAGACTCACAGACAGACATTTTCTGAAAACAGTCAAATCGTGTCCAGGACCTTCTAAAACGTATAAATCCGACGAAAACCGGAAAGTCGAAAATTTTCATGAATGCAATACTTTCTTGACTTTAAGCAGATTGACTTTAAGCAGAAATTTCGGGTTCGGGTTGGGTACAACCCGAATCGTCCCTGTACGTTATCAAAACCCACATAGACAATTAAATACTTCTTCTATGAATTTATTTTCATACATTTTGAGCCTTGAAAATCTCTACCTCTTGAATAATAAAACTTTTTCAAACTACGTATAAAATTTCCATATGACTTTACCCATTCTAATCCACCATTCATCAGATATATTATACCCTTTCTAAATAATAAGCGGTAGTATACGTTGAATTTGAAATTCATGATGTTAGGCGAACATTCCAGCCATCGCTCCATTTCCAATCTCTTCTACTTTCCATCGATTAATCGATTGAAGAAAATGCCATGAAAGTTTGAAATCGAAAGACGAGATGAACTTAACCTACATTTCAGAATTTGAAGGTCGGATTTATTTTATTTATTATTATTTTTTTTCCTCCAAAGTACCATTGTTTGCAGGCAGCAAAGGAAAAATTAAACACTAATTATAAAAACGAAAACATTAATAATATGTATAAACATGTATATATGTATAAACATATAATATGGATAATAAACAAATGTATATAATATATATATAATGTGTATATAATATGTATATAATAAACATATGTATAATAAGCATATAATATGTATAATTATATAACATAAACATAATAATATGTGACTTTTAAAGTTCAATAATAATAACTATAGACAGTGAAAGCACTTGAGTTATTCTTGCAAGGTGATAATGTGCGAAATCAGAAATTTACTACGCATGTTTGTTTTAGTTCTAATTATCCCTGGTAGATAGCGCTGCACTGTCTCAAGTTGCAATACTGCTCAAAATAATCATCTTGCAATTTCCAAAGCGCAAACTTTTTTTTTTTTTTTTTTTTTTTTTGGGGAGGGGAGAGGGGGGTGGGGTTAATTGCTAAACAGAATAAAGGGTAAAAACTGAATGAACTTTCTTGCATTTTTAACACCTTCCAACATAGTTGAAAAGTGTTTATGAATTCGGTTTGTCTATCTGTCTTCTGGCTGCCCATCTGTCCGTACTCTAACTCTCGTAAATATACTTGGATTGTCATGTAATTTATATATGTTATTGAGGTCCACTATGGCGTGTTCGCTATTGAAAAAGACTATGTTAGCATTTTTAGTTCGTTTGCAGGGAGACACTCAAATGAATCCCGTTACATTATGGTCTATGAGGAAAAATCGTTTACGATGTTAATGGTGTTACACTATTTCAAGCATAATAAAAGTGAAATGCATTTCTGGGGTGCATTAAAACATTCGCATTAAAACATTTATCATTCATATACAGAGTCACACAAAAGAATTCGATTACAGCACTGTCTATGAACGATAATTGCTGGAACGGTGTTTTTGGATTTGGTATGCGTTTACAAGTTTAAATAATTTTTGCATACTACGTGGTGTGAATAAATTTTGTAGATCACATACAGGTCTACACAAATGATGTCGTATAAGCATTACTATCTATGATCGCGAATTTGTTATAGATGTTTAGGTGTTTTTTAATTGAATAATGAATTTTCCAGCTGAAGTACATTTAGTATACTAAAAGATGTTTGTAGAATATAAATAAAAACATATACAGGGAACACACATTGCCGCCTTTACTTAAGACATCATCTTTCACCATAATACACGGTGAATTCCGGAAAGCAATTCATAATCTATGAATGATGCATGATTTTTCTTTCTTGTTATACGCTAGTTTAAGGATTCTAGAAGTCTGAGACAGCGGGTACCATGCATCTTTTGTACTAGGGGTGGGAATCGATTAAAAGTTTTACACAACCATTAATTAAGCAACCATTTATTCGGATTTTTATTAGTTTTCTATTTTGTTTTACTGTATTTTAATTAATAAAACCACCAAAGAGTAAAGGTTTATTTTATTTTATTTTTTTACTTATTTATGCTAGAAAATGCAAATATATTTTAAATACATAAATAATATAAGAGTCTGAGAGGTAACTGCAAATAACCTTACGTTATTAAGCATACATAAACAACGATTTTATTTCATTTTACTAAAAAAAATGATTGGATTTACCTTTTATTATGAGGTTGTTTGATTATGTACTATTTCGTGCAGTTCCTCTTAATTTTTGGTACATAATCATTATCATTCAAAATATGATAATGGCTATATACCATATATATATATATATATATATATATATATATATAAACTTATTGTAAAAATTAACCATTGAAACAGAAGCAACTGACCATATACAATGAAATTACTATACCACATAGCACTGTCAAATTACAAATTATAAAACATAGTCCTAATATATGAAGTATTATTTATTCAAAAAGGGAAACAAAAGTATAAACACAAATGAGGCTTATAATGTAATTCACTTTTTCAAGGGCAGGGAAACCATATTATAAGCAAAAAATTATTGTTTTCTGTAATTGACACAAGCTTAATGCCAAAAATTGTGTCAAATCCTTGCCCGAACAATCATTGTAACAAGATTGAAAAACAAGGATACCATTGAAAATGGAACACTACAAATCAAACCAACAATTTGATAAATAGGGGAGAAAATAAATAAATGTATAAACAAATAAATCGTCTGCGGTTTATTTAAATAATGTTTCACTATTTTAAACGCATTGGAATTTATATATAATACTAAGGTGCATTACAAGAGGTTTACTACAGAATATTGTGTGTATAGCAGTCATCGTTCATTTACAGGGACACACAAAAGAATTCTCTACTGTCTGTTAACAATAATTCCTGGAAGTGCGTTTTAAGTTACTGAACGCGATTTTAAATTTAACTCACTTTTTGTTTATTACGTGGTGTGTATAAATTCTGTAGATCCTATACAGGGAAGCACAAAAGTTCGGGAACACATTTCCGTTTATTGATAGAAACTCTAGAAGGAGAATTTTAAACTGTGCTACGCGTTTCTTAACTGAACTAAAATTTAGCATCCTATGTAGTATATATACAAATCTATAGATCATATACAGGGCTGAATAAAAGTATTCTGATATTTTTCCTAATATTGTATACGTTGGAAATTCTTGAAATTACGTTTTTAAATATGTTATGCGTTTTCCAAATTGTTTACTTAGATGTTATCTGTCAGCTTATTAAACGGTATGATTTGTAAAATTATTTTGGAAGCGTTAGAAAGTGTTACATAATCTATGCTTGGCACATGATTTTTCGTTCTTGTTTAAAATAATGGATCTTAGAATCCAAAAACGGAACATAGCAGCGCCACATGTTATATGATTTACACGAAAACGTTCTTGAGATAGAGCTATTGCGGAAATTGTTAAAAATGCAGTATAGCAGAAACACCTGTAGGGCTATTTATACAAAACCTAATCATCACCAATTTATATCAAAGTCTAACTGGATCGAAAGCTTTATCAAATTCCTTGCATTAATTCTTGAGATAGAGCGCCCACAAAATTTTTTGTTACATACAGACAGACATTTTCTAAAAATAATCAAATCGTGTTCAAGACCTTCTAAAATGTTTAAATCCACCGAAAACGGATTTAAAAATTGTAGATTTCTGATGCAAGATGTTTTCAGTTAGTGGCTCTATGAGATGGATCAGCTAAAATATTTAAGACATGACTCTCGGCTATGTGTAAATAAATGTCATCTGTATATATTAATTATATAAATACAGTTTTACAATAAAATATTCATTTAATTATATACTAGATTCTGTGTTCTTGAGTCGAATACAGCTATTCGTTTCTAAATATGTTCGGAAAGTAAAAAAAAGGAGGGGAAACAAACGTATTGTTTTTGGATCCTTTTGAAATTTAAACGGAACCATTTTATATAACTCATTTATATAATTTTATATAACATTTCATGAACAATTTATGCTATTTCATATAACATTTTATATAATATTTTATATAACAATTTTATATTTTAAGAATTTTATACATTATATGTTATATTATATTATATTATATTATATTATGTATTTTATTATTTTATATTTTATATTTATATTTTTATATTTTATTATTTTATATTTTATATTTTATATTTATATTTTTATATTTTATATTTTACAATTTTATATTTTAAGAATCATTTTATATAACAATTTTATATAATTCCTTTGTTTTAGATTCGTTAAAAATACTTTTTAACTGTGTGGAAGGCGTTAAAAATGTCAATCTTAAGATTGAACTTTACATCTCTGACATTTTTGTTTCTCTTAGCAGTAACAAAAACCGAAAATGTTAAGCTCGTTTTGTGTCTCAGACAGTTTCTTTCTGTGACTTTATTTTTCTTTCTTTCGACAAAGTATCAAAATTCAAAGGGGATTCGATACTTTATTTTCCGATTCCTTAATCTTTAAAGCTTCTAGAGTCTGTCATCATTAATCTTTTTTGATATTTTAAAATGCCATAACCCTGACATTTTACAAATGTTTATCTTGTATATTTCGATTCTGCAGGAATTTCTCTATTCTAAAAAATGGTGTCCCCAATGCTGCTGCTTACTGAATTTATTGTGATATTTCCACTTTCTCGGTTTATAATGCAAAAGCTATTGTATGTAAAAACATAACAAGCGGTAGTTTTATAGAAAAATGTATAATAAACACGTTGAAATAGACAGTTTTTAAAACGAGGAAGTTAATTTAAGGGCTATTTAATGTTGAAATCAGTCAAGATAGTTTACCGACAAAAGTTTTATAAGATCAAAAACTATGCATAGAAATTTATCCATTTTTTGCAGCATTTACGTGACTAGATTGTGGTGTGAAGAGTCTGTAGCGTCCAATCATTTTATTTTATTTATCTAATTTTTTGAGGGTATTTCCAAATTTTTTATTGGAAATTTCATTATCTGAATAAAGATTTAATTCATAGTTTGAAATAGCCATTATTTACCTACTGTTGCCAAGTTTTAAAAAGTCTAAATAATAATATTTTCAAACACTTTTCAATTGAAAAATATATTTAAACGTGGGTAATAAACAAGAACGAAAAATCATTCGTCAAGCATTGATTAGGAAACCATTTCATCACATTCAGAATACTGTAACAAAACTTCACAAAGGTGATGTGAAAGATAATATCTAATGTAACACATTTGAAAATCCGCTTTCAGCAATTACCATGAATAGTCAGAAAAATACCCGAATTCTTTTGTGAACCTTGTATATGATTTATAGATTTATATATATACTACATAGCATGCTAAAATTTAGTTTAGTTACAACAGTTGAAAATTCTTCTTCAGCGATTTCCGTCAATAAATGAAAATGTACTCGAGATCTTTTGTGCAGTCCTGTATAAGTTATACACAAAGAATATGCAAAATCATTGTTATATTTGAAAACGCGTACTGCAACTGAAAATGCCGCTTCCAGCAATGATTGTTCATAGACAGTACTGTAACCGAATTATTTTGTGTGCCCCTGTAATTTATCCGTGAATGCTATGCACATTATATTCTATAGTAATCATCTTTTAGTGTACTTCAGTGATATATATCAATTTCAATATGTTTGAAATAGTTGTAACATCATTATACTGGGACACTCCTAGCTCTCCTTGGTTCTTATCTTAAGATTTATATAACCCATTTCAACCTCTTGAATGCCTTATAATAATTTATTTTGATAAGATTAAAAGAATATAATTAATCCATAAGGCGTTAGTAATCGCGTGTGTGGTTCCCAACATTTCAAAATTAAATGAATAAAACCAAAACATTTAAATAAACATGCTAAACTAGAAATAGTAAAATATTTATTACTCTTATTACAATATAATCAAAATGTTTCACATTTTGAACATGGTTAATAAAAAGAAAAATCATTGACAACATATTATATATAAATATAATTTATTACCCAGTATGACCGGATATACTCCAATGAGGATAAAATTACGGTGAGTACCATCGCCTACTGTCTTAAAATTTACAGAATTAAACTCATTATTCTAAAAGGAAGAAATTTTAAAATAAACTCAGAGTATAATTATTCGAAGGGTCTTATCTCTGACCATGATCAACCAGCGCATCCTCGGTCCTGTCGCCTGTGCACACTTTTATAAAATATCGAGACTAAATAACTACTACAAACTCAAAAGAAACTTTTTTAGTACTGAAAGACATCCAAATTTTAATTTTAATAATAATAACTTGTTCTCTCCGTGTGTTCCGTATATAAAAACTCTCAATTTCTTTCAACTTTTTAAGCGCCTTCATTTTCGAGGTTAAGAAAATTGCAATCACCACACCATAATCTTCTCCTAGTTTTTCCGAATTTTACTTGCCAAGATCTGAATAATAAAATCAATTTCATTGGTCCCAATATTCCTTTTCTCAACTTTCTCCTTTTCCTTATTTCTCTTCTATTTTTATATATTTTTTTCATTATAAATTCTCTTATTTTATTTAGGTTATTTTTAGCGGGACCAACTTTTCTTATTACTATATTTTTCACAAGAACGCTGTAACCCCTTTTCGGCCAAACGCGGCGGTTCTTTGATCTATTCAGTAATGCCACACACTGGGAACAATTTGACCGCCGCCTTGCGCCCCACTGTCGCCTGTAAGTCGCGTACACATACCTAACTTGTATTATGTTTCCTTATAACTTCCCGTGGTCAAAAGAACTTTCTCACATCCATTCCTTAAATAAAAATCCTTTTATCCGACTTTTACTGCACTACCTAACGTTGCGTTCTTTGTATAATAAAACTTAACTTGCTAACTTACGCGTCCCACAGTGGTCAAAAATCGAAAAAAGCTGGCCGAAAATCAAAAAAGGTTGTAGATCCTTCTAAAAATTTTTACATATAGGTTTTTGAGGTCGCTGATTACGAATTTGATATCGAAATTCAAAAATTCAAAATGGCGGACTTTTTTTTTTTTTTTTTTTTTTTTTTTTTTTTTTTTTTTTTTTTCTGTAAAAGTTTCTTTAAGGTGGTTTTTGAGGTCGCTGATTACGTATTTGATATTAAAATTCAAAAATTCAAAATAGCAAATCCAATATGGCGGACATTTTTATAATTTTTTTTTTCTGTAAAAGTTTGTTTAAGGGGATTCTGGAGGTTACTTTGTACTTATTTGACATTATAATGAAAACAAAATACATTAGCGCATTCAATATGGTAAGCAAATAAATGAAAATAGCTTATATTTTGTGAAATATAAATGTTTTGTATTACTAATAATAAAAATACAGTGCATTATTTCATATAAGCAGTTTGAAATTGTTAAACTTAAAAACAACTGTACTTCCAAGAATGCAAACCAATGCAGCTGGTTTTTTGATATTTCATAAAAAACATCATCAGGAATTACGTAAATATATAGTGAGAACTCTGGATAACGCAAGATAAAAAGTATTTCGTTAATTAACTTTTACTTTGTGCATCAATACGTGATTTTTTCGTGTGTCTTTTCTTTTCACTTTTAAGACATAATTTATAATGATTTACATAAAATAAATATGTGCAAATATTCTTCTTACCTTTCGGAAGATCACACATTTTGCAGAATGTAATTTGCACACGTACAACAAAAGTTATTCACTGTAGAACGCGCGCAACATTTACCGCGTAAGAGCACGTGCGAGAGAGCGTTACAGAGCAGCTGACTTAGAACTTCGATACATAAGCAGGTATAAAAGATACCTCTTACTCTATGCGGGATAAGGCGCAGATGCTCCCTCTGAACGTAAAAAGGAGGTACTGAAATGAATTAAGAAACATTCATTTATCGACTTTCGGCCAGCTTTTTTCGATTTTTGACCAGTGTGCGCCCCTTGAATAATTCTTATTCTGACTGTTTGCGTGTTATTTTAAATCTTTCGTCGCGGCAGCTACGTTTCTTAGAACCTTAAGAAATGCTTTTCAAAATTATATAACCTTTGTAAACTTGTAGCCGAAATATTTTTGTGATATCCCCACAAATTCTAACAATATTTTTTCTTCTATCGGTTTCATACATATATTGTATTTTCCTATTACATTGTATACTTTCCAGCTGCCCCACAATTAAAAT
The DNA here is from genome assembly GCA_963931845.1 of Maratus michaelseni. Taxonomy (NCBI): domain Eukaryota; kingdom Metazoa; phylum Arthropoda; class Arachnida; order Araneae; family Salticidae; genus Maratus; species Maratus michaelseni. The sequence goes on along the minus strand of OZ007595.1, from coordinate 41,100,332 downwards.
ACACCGCAAACGGTTTTTTCCCATAAACCTTTTTAAAACGAACTTTAAATGCTACACACTGCATATTCAATGCCGAACATGTCGCAGTAAACCTCAATACCATATATGAATTGCATGACACTCCGAATAGGTTACAAATTTTGAACATTAGCTGCTCTCTAGGTTACACAAGTTTGGACACTGCTGACCTGCAGGTTACACAAATTTGACATTATTGGCCAGTAGGTTACATAATTTTGATATTATTGTCCTGTAGGTTACAAAGTTGTCACTCTTTCATAACTTAATTATTATCTTTTTAAATTCTTAAATTGATTATTGAAAGGGATGAAAAATGCAATAAATTGGGCCTATAATTGTATTATAAAGATAAAATCATTTTGTGATCAGATTTAAAAAACACAGTTTTAATCAAATGGGGAACTATCAGTATCAAAATCTTTTCTTATTTTTTTAAAAGCTTATCATCTCATTTGATCTAGAGTCAACTTTCATTAGTCAAATAATTAAAAAAATAATAAAAAAATGAGATTATTTTATAATACATTTAGTGAGAAAATTATCGACATTTCGATCGTTACGTGATTAGGACATTGTTGCTAAACAATCTTTTTAAGTAAATTTACTACGAAGAAAATGTTCCAAAAAATTAAAATTATTAAATATACCAAAGAAATATTTTTAAATAATTAAGTGAGGTTTTACTACCTCTTTTAAGTCATATTTTTTAATAAACATGTCTACAATGTCGTAACGATGTCACATGCCGCCATTTTGTCTCGCCCGAACACTGTAAGTGGGACAGGTTTCTAGTCAAAATTATAATATTATATGTACTAAATATGCTTTATTTTTACAAAATATCTGTCAATTTTAATAAATAAAATTAAAGTAAATATATTTTTTCACGTTTTAAAACATCAGACCATCTATAACAATAAATTTATGGCGAAAATTATCGGCGTTTCGATCTTTACACGATTCGGACATCGCAGTTTCATAAAAATTAAATTTGATTTTTTATTGCAAGAAAAAAGAAATACACAAACACATGAAAATACTTAGAAACGTTTAAAAAAATGATATTAAAGGCATATAAATGAGTTTTAATTATGTTATTTTGCATTTAAACAACACGGACGTTACTTTTGGAATCTCAAAATAAAGATGATTTCTTTCCAGAAAACTTCTTCGAGCTCTAAAAATTATTTAACGAGTAATGCGATCTATGAATAAAACTAGTAAATCTACAGATCAGAGTCCTCAACGTCAGCTCAAAAAATCATTGTTCATTAATCTTACTAATTTTTAACATTATCTGCATAATATTTGACACACTAAAATTCAATCTTTTTAAGTTATTTATACATTTATAAGAATATAAATTTATCGAAAGTTTCGGAAATTTTAGAAGTATCCCCTTAAACACAATGTTATGCAATGATAGGATAAACTACTTGTTACTGTATTTTTTCAGAATAACAATACATTATTTCAGGCCCCGTTGTCGCTTTAATATTCTATTCTCAATTTCCAGTAATTGCGCTATTTCATTTCTTGAGTATATGTCTGAATGTATTTGCAACTTTCATTTCATTAGAATAACCATCTCTTTGTACAAGAGATTTTATCCTATCCTTAAAATAATAGTTATATTTCAACTACTAAACATCATATGTTGCTGAAGTTGAATGAGATTTCGTGTATAAAGTATACTTATACAAATTTAAATTCATCTTATTTGACCTATATTCAATTTACGCATTCAACGTTTTTATTATTTTCATTTGGAAAACCGATTTGGTAATCATTTTTTAGTAGTTAAAATAAATTCTCATCTATTTCATTAAAAAAAAGCATATTAAAAACTTAAAACCCGAAAATTGGCAATTTTTAATAAAACTTCGCGTAAAAATAATGCGATTCACTTGAATTTTCCTTTGTTGATATCCTTTGAAATATAGTTGCTTAGCAACCATTTAATGAAAGAGAGAAAAAAAATGCATCGGAAATTTTTGTAAAAAAGGAGAAAATAATTTTGTAACAAGCGGGAAAAATTCTACCTTACGACAGAATATAGATTGGCCACCCACGGCTTTTATCGTTGAGATTTTTTCAGCCAAGTCTAACTCGTCAAAAAAAAAAAAAAAATTAGCATAAGCCAGCTTTTCCACTTTAGAATTTAGTTAGCGCTCTAAGATTTTTTGTGAGGCTGGTGGAACATATTAGGCACGAACACACCAAGTTTTAAAAAGATTAGGTGACTAGAAGTATTTTTAATAAACATAATAGTAAAAAGATGTGGCTCCAATGGGCTGAGACGTGGCGAGGTAGTTGTTGTTTAGAAATGTGCTGGCTTAATGACACCCTTTAAACTGTTTTTAATGGTTCAAGGCATTTTAGCACTTAATAGATAACCTAAAAAAGGTAATGAAAAGTTCTATGATAGCAGCTTTTATGATGGATACAGCTAAGAGAAGTTTTTTAACAAATGATGAGTTAGCATTAATTGACGGGATCTTGGAAAGCGGTGGGGGGAGGGGGGAGCTATACAAAACACAAGTGCTCTACGAGACCCGATTTAAAATGAATCCTCACTTGCAATTGAGAGATATTACTTTAAAAGGGATCCTCCTTTTCGCCCCTCTGACGGGCCCCCCAAGAGAGATACGTAAAAACCGAGGGCGCCAAAAGAAACGGGAGGGGATAACCTTTAGGCGGTTTACAGCTAATCTTGGTGAAATTTTGGAGCTGTCTGGCCCATAGGAACAGAGAAAAATGGAAAAAAATAAAATAAATATGAGAAATTGAAAAAAAATAAATAAGAAAAGTGCTCCTGACAGGAGACGAGAGAGAAGGAGGGGGGAGAGTAGAACAATACAAAAGTGCTTGATGAGATCAAACTTTTGATATGGTACATGACGGGGTTTGAACACATTGAATGTTCCCCCGTGTGGGGGGGGGGGTAACTCCGGTCCTATGGGAGATAGGGCCTCGGGACCCTCTTAGAAATGTCGGCCTCGACGATTTTAACTTCGTTGGATCCTTTAGAAGAGGCCTACGTCCTCTGTGGGGCTTAAAGGGGCTGAGAAAGATGGGAAAAACTAAAATTTAAAAAGAGTTGAAACAGAGAACTATGTTACTTAAGGGAGGGGGGAGTGAGAGGCGGAGAGTAGGACCAGACCATAGTGCTTGACGAGACCTATCGATTGATATGTTACATGAAGGAGTTTACATGGGGTTTACATTTGGGGGGAGCACCAAAAAGGTCTTACTGAACCTTTCCCATGATTATGCCAAGGTTGGAGTTATGATTTCGTCGAGATCATCGCAAAGCTTATATTGGCATCCTGTATACGCATATATATATTCCAAACACTCCTATATGTGCCATATACGTCATTATACACATATTATTTATGTTTTATATGTTGTATATACATCATATACACATGTCATATATATACATAATATATGCATCATATATGGCTATAACTTGGCCACATACGTACAGTATATATATATATATATATATATATATATATATTATTATAATAACATACATGCTTTATAATTTGGCGATAAACCTTTGCCGCTTGGCAGTTCATCCTTGGAAGCCGCTATAACACGAAAGTACCAAATTTACAATATATTAATGAAATCAGAAACAAAAATATTTCATGTTTGGTGGCTGCTATAACAGGAAAGTACCAAATTTCTTTTTTATTTTTCATATCTGATAATTTGCATCTATCCTTTTTTGTAATTTTAACATTTTTGTTACGATTTTATGAATTTCTATTGCTTATTCAAAGAAAAAGTCTTCTAAAGTTACAGAATTTCGTTAAAAACGGTTAAAATAGTAAAATGCGAACATCGTTTGGTCCATTCTCGACCGAAAGCAACTACCGTTATCATTATCTTTTTTACGCGTGAAGGTTTCGTTATGGTACTTCTTTGTGAAGTTTGGTAATTTTTGAAATTCATTATTTGAAAAACGGCATAATCATTCGATTTGAAATTTATATCAAGAAAAAAAAACAATTTTTTTCCTTTCTAACGCAGTTTGTCTAACAATTTTGTGACAAATACTTTTTGAGCTATTAATTTTTTCAGTAACTTCAAATGTTTCATTTTCCGAGATTAACCTGTGGCAACGATGGATCGCTGTGACTTTTCATAAACATGAAAAATGATAGAGATTGAAAGAATAAGCCTCCCTGTGGTGGCTAAAAAATGATAGAATAAAATGTATTATATTATTAGAGCAGATGTATAAAATTGCACCAAACATTGTACACCTAATTTAAAAAATCTGACGAATGTATTAACAAAATTTCAAATTAATTTGAATAATTTAAGACCTGACTTGATAAATTATAGACTTCATAACTTACACATTAAATACATTAATCAAATGCGCCATTTTATTTCAATGGATGAAAATTTTCAAAATCGTCTGAATTCCAATAGGAGAGCAGTATGACCTAAAAAGAAATGTTTTATATTTTCCGAACGAATGAACCAAACGTAACTAAAAACTATACAGCTAATTCCGGGTACCTCACCAACATACCTACCAAACATCAAACTAATCGGATCATTTTTGCGGCAGTTATCGCGGAACAGACAGACAGACAGACAAACAGACAGACAGAAACCAAAAACTTTTCGGGTCTCCACAGTAAGCCTTCACTGACGTTTCGGCAATTATCCAGCAATCATCCAATTCCTTCATTCCTTCATTTTGTTTCATTTGAAAAACTAGGAAATAAATTATAATTCTTTTCTTGGTGTTACATTAGATAATTTAACATTATAAATATCCAAAATCGGCTCTTTTCGCTTTAATTTTTAGGGTTTCGTTCATCTCACGAAACACTATTCACCCTGCTGTCCGTCACAGAGCCGGTTCTCAGAAACTATATAACTTACAGACTTGAAATTTTGTGTACTTATAGCTGAATACCTACTATCAGGCTCGGACTGCCCGCCGGCCCATCGGCCCGAGGGCCGGTGCGCCCTCAGCCAAGGAAAATTTCGCGCCCTTAGGCTGCTCCAATATTTTTCCACAGACATATATTATGATTAGTGTACTAAATTTCGAGAATTTGCTTAGGGATAATCATCAACTAATAGACAGATAGCAAAAGAGAGAGATTTTTACTATCACAAAGAAAATGAAAATACATCGAAGGAATTGTCAGAATCGGAAACCAAAGCGGACGTGTTTGCATATGATTGAGTATAGAAAACGGACACCTAGGGAAAGTTTTAATAGCCCTGGCGTGCCCTGGTTACTAAAGCTCACGCCCATGTGCTACTCCAGCGCCTTGAGAGAGATTTTTTTCATCGGTTCTTAGGATGATATTTTTTAGGTCTTAATCTCAGATCAAATATTTTGCTACCCTCTACTGTAATACCCAGGGCACCTTGCGCCTTTTTAAAGCTGTCCCTGAATGGACCTATAATTGAAACCATGCTTATCGAAAAAGCAACTTTATAAAAAAAAGATATAAATATTAGAAGGCAAAAACGTTTTGTGCGGATTTTGTTGTTGACTGGAAAACATAACTTTTCGAGGAATAAATACAACCTCGATGACACTTCTGAATTGCAATTCTGCAAGCTGGGATCGCGCGGCCAGCGTTTTTTCATTCAAAATACCTACCAAAATTTTCTTTTAGCTTTATTTAATGACAGCCTTTCCGTAATTAAATAACTATTCGGAAATTCTGGTATGTATTTTAAATAAAAAAATTGCTTTATTTAATCACGGGAAAATCGATCATTAAATAAAGCAATGATTACTATCCAGAAACTTTTGTAGGTTTTTTTAATTATAAAACGATGGCAGCAAAATCCTGTCGCTTGCAGGATTACATTCCCCGGAGGAGTTCTTTCAATTATGGAAACTTAATTTCCCTTGATCTCTAACTATGATAATAAATTTGCAAATCATGGGAAGCGTGTACTGAGAAAAACAAATTTACTCAATTATTTTAGCGATTAAAGGCTACTAATCGCTATTTTTGATGTCAGTTTTCAGTAAAACCTTTTTGTAGTGCGATATCAATTCAGCATATTCCAAATGCTGCAAGTGTAATATTTTCACAAGCAAGAGTTATTTCCACATTCAAATACCCCTATATTTGGACATTCAAATACTGCTATAATATGTAGTACTTTTTCAAAAGAAAAAACCAAGCATGAGTTTTCAAAATTTCTATTTCTATACTGAAAGTACATTTTTGTTCTCGATATAAATATTTTTTGAACGAATTTTGCATACTGAATCTTTATTTTGTATGTGTGATGAGGCAGACACCGTCAGAGACGACATTTAAAGATTCTATTTTACTGAAGACAAAAAAAAGCTGTAGTAAATAAACAGCATTTGCTGTCAGATTATATCAGAAATTGCATCTATACCATGTTTATAACTGACTTGATAACTAATTCATATTATGTCAAATAAATATATATTCTTTAAATAGAGATTGAAGCTCTTATCACTGATATTCTTGCATTTTAGTAGTCATAAAAGTAAAATTTATTTGCAGAATAGTTTTAGAGATATTTGTTTAAATACAAATGCAAAATGAGGAAACATTTCTTAAACCAAGGAAACTAAATTAGAAGCAATTTTAATAGGTAATTCTGGAAGGGTCATTCCATGCAAAATGAGCAAATCAGCTGTGGTTGACATGTCATAGATTTTAATGAAAATCAGCATATAAGTAGATCATATTGTTGTGAGCTCGGGGTTCGAAAGGACTGATGCCAATATATAAGAACAATCAAAAGGCTTTATTCACTATAAACAGTGCAATACGATCACAAATATCTTCTGAAAATTACAAGATATTCAGTAATCTTCAAATCCAATAAAAGCGCAGCAAAATTTCACACAGAAACAATGTGTTCAATACGACGTATCAACGACAAAATCAATCTGAGTAACACAGTTCTCAATGCAAAGCCTCTCGTATGAATTCAATCGCAGTTGACAGACAACTAACTAACTGGACTGGTGGAGGTCCCTTATATAGGCTTTAAAGATAACTGTAGAATTTTCCAGAGCCTTCAGATGCTATAAATTACCAGAAAGTGCTTTAACTTTCGATAGAGAACCTAAGCGAGAAAGGATCCCAATGTACAGGCATAAGGGGGGGTTGCATAAAAAGTCGCCAAATCCGTCGCCAACTTGGCGATATTTGGCGATATATCGCCAAATTTGGCGACAAAAATAAGTCGCCAAAACCCATTCCTTGGCGATATTTCCATAGACTTCCAATATAAAGATGAGGGTGTAAGGTTGTTTTTCTTGCAAAGCACCTGAGGTCTTTAGCATTGAGTTACATGATGCTCAATAGGAAATACATTAATAATACTGCAATTTTCACAATAATAAAATAAAATAAATTTAAACAAATGAAATATTTACAGATATATACAAAATTCATAACAATATTTATTTATGAGTAAATGTAAAATAACAGATTTCAGGATTGTTTATTTAAGTATTAAAACTTACATTAAAAGTTGATATAAGATCGAGGTTCTGTCTACATGCTTGAAATTTCAATTTTCATTATTAGCCGTGGAAAGACTATATCAAAAATTATTTATAATTAAGAATGAATAATAAGTAACAGATTGGAGTGATTTAGTAACTGTCCTTTTATTCCACAATGAGAAAAAAAATAAATAATGAAAAATTTTGAGAGGAAAATGCAATATTTTCATTATTTGTTTAAACAAGAAGGAAAGGTCTTACAATTTTAAAATTGTTTGACGTTATAGATAAAAGTATATATTTTAAATATAGAAACTTTGATTCTTGCCTTTTTATTTCTTAATGAGAAAAAATAAATAAATAATGAAAAATTTTGAGGGAAAAAATTCAACAGTTCTATTACTTGTTTGAATACCAAGGAAACATCCTAAACTTTTTAATTATTTGACGTTATAGATAAAAGTGTATATTTTAAATATAGAAACTTCCATTCTTGCCTTCAGTTTATTTTTCCGCAACAATATTTTAAATTAGAGTAGAATAAATTATTGATTTAAACGGGGCAAACAATTAATAGTAATCAAGGCTCCGGATAGATGGCAGCACTACATATATTTTTTTTGCAAGATAGCAGAAACGCATGTAAAGGCGCAGATATTTGAAGTGAAATAGCTCAAAGCACATAAGAAATATTAACTTTTTGAACTTATTTCTCTTATGTAAGGAATCAAAAGGCAATCTTGAATTTTTTTTTTCAGCATATCATGGGCTTTTTGAACTTTATGCTTTTGCAATATTGTTAATGTCACGTTTTTCCTTCATTTGATTTTTTAAGTATACATAAGAGGAAAAATTGTGATTTTGTAAATTTTTGTAAGTTTCTAAGCTATTTTGAAGATGAAGAAAATAAATGGCAACTTCCAAATTTGAGAAATTTGGTTTTCATATGTAAAATTACATCGTACATCAATTTCACATATGTGTTTAAATTTCTTCGATTTTCTTTTAACGCTTTTAATTTTCTCAAAATTTTCAATTTTTCAATTTTTAGAACCAATTTAAGGTTAACCATGGTGTTACGAAATTATTATTACTAAATAAATATGATAATAACTGTCCATGGGTTACAGTATTATGAAAAAAATTTATTTATGTTAAATAATTTTCAAGATACGGAACTTTAAACTTGCAACTTTGAACGATTCCATACAAGCCATTCTATGTCACAAGTTTTTTAAATGTCCAGAACTTCCAAAATATTTTATTTTTTGTCAAGATATTTTGAATAGCTCTATTTAAATATGAATTGAATCTGTGTACCAAATTTTATTAAAATCGGTTACTATGTGGCCACGACTTTTTTTTAATTTTTGCTCATTTTGCATGGAATGACCCAGAAGCATAATTAATTTTTGGTTAAAAAATCAAAAGATTAGTTGAAGTTTCTAATTAAAATGGGATCAATTGTTTGCATATTTTAATATTATTATTAGAGCAGTTTTGCAAGCAAACATAACTGTTGGTCAAATGGGAACTCATATCTTTAGACCGACGATTAGCTTGGCCCAGCTATTGGAAGTAGCCAAACTCAGTCGTTGGCCAACGAAACTAGAAAACAATGGACTAATGATGGCCAACAATTCTGTGTCTGCTTAAGTGAAAAAAGAATTGTATAAAAGGGAAGAGTTGGTCAAGTCATATCTCACAGCTAGACGACGGTTTAAAAAAAATCATAAATACCGTCAAACTTGTAATAATGTCTGAAATTGCTTTTACAGTCCTGGAAAAAAAAGCGAGATCACCCCCTACCAATTCTTCTAAAACTAATTGTAAAAAATCTATAGGTTACTAATCGATTGGAAATAATGTCTACTATAATTAAAGCTATGGATTAAGTATGTTACAGGAGGAGTCGTTTACATATTAATAATTATACCAACTTTGAGTTTTAAATAATAACAAATAATAACAAATAATAACACATGTTTTTGAGACCCTATTTGAGTTCATTGGATCAATACAGCCCAGGACAAGGTATATTTTAAATACTTTATGTTAAAATTTCATAGAGTTAGAAGAGTTTAAAATTTGAGAATGGTAATGTTAAAAATCCATTTGAGAAACTTATAAAAATCATTCGATAGAATTTTTATTTATTTTTTTTAATGAAATGCCAAAATTATAGAACCAAATATATTCCAGGTTTTTTGTATCCAAAGACATATTTTTAATTATGAAAGTTATTAATAAATTCATTTAAAAAATTATGAATTATCACCTACATTATTTTTTGTATAAATAAAAATCTGTGTGTAAGAGTACAGTTCATTTGAATAATTAGTTTTCAAGATGCAGAGAACCTTCCTATGGGATCGCCTTCTGTTTTCAAATAATCTACAGAAAATAGCACGTAGAAATTTACCAGAAACATTTTGTAGTGTTTACTTTTATATAAAGAAAGTTTATTATAAATTTTAAGTTCCTGTATAATTTTACTGCTGACTAAATGGGTGTTCAGTAGTTTTTCTTGTAAGATTTAAATTTTGTTTTCCGAAATTTTTCTTTAAATCCCTAACACATTTTCTTTTATAACTCAATGAAGAATTAAGATAAGTATATTCCCAAGCTGTCTTGATCCAGAGAACTCAAACATAGGTGTTACAATTTGAAAAATCAACGTTCGTGCATTTTTTTAAATGTAGACAATACCCGAAACAAAATTTTCGAGTATAGTTTAATAGCAGAAATTATTCCCAATAAATTGGTACCTATGTATTTTTTTTATATTTTATTTGCAGGATAATTAGTAAGGGGGTTGGGTTGATTTATGACGGCCAGTTATCAACACAAGGGATATAGGCCCTAGGGGGGAATGCCTTCCGTGGGGGTCTTTTTAAGGGATCCTAACCCGTATTTACGCAAGGTTCGAAAAAAACCCCACGGAAAACTCCGACCGGTTAGGTCGACGAGCGCGACAGGGGTTTGAACCCAGCACCTCCCGTCTACCAGCTTCGAGAGCAGAACCTCTCAGCCACTGATAATTAGTAAGAAGTGATCACTTTTATACCATGACTGTTCTAAGGTATCTATTGACAAAAGAATGAAATAGGATACAAGTATAGGATACAAGCTGTATTCAACTTTCTAAAGTTTTTGAATATTACATGAAATGGCTTGAAAAACTGTGTAGCATTATGTAGAATGAATGAAACTTCAAACTTGCACTGGGAATATAGCGAAGTTGTCTATTTTAACTCAGGAATATAATATTAAGCCCTTTTCCTACTTGGTGCTATGCGAATATGTTAAACTTTGTCAAGTCCAGACACAGCACAAGTAAGTAAAATTGATTTAAGTTCGTTAAAATGTTTGCGCCCTCTGAAAATTCAAGGTCTGCGCCCTTTTCCCTGGCCCAGTCCGACCCTGCCTACTATGAAGCTGAAAATCATTAAAAAAAAAATCGTATTATTTTAATATAGAGAGATAAAAAACAAAAATCTAACAGCCTTTTCCTATTAAATTTAAACATTTTCCGTTATAGCAGTTGCCAACAATTAAAAATCCACAATAAAATTCTTTCTACAATAGTAGAAAGAAAATGGGGCTCCGGCCTCAGGAGGAGCTTGGAGCCGGTGCAAGGTGCAGCACCAAGCTCAGCTCCTCCTCCCGAAGTGCAGCACCGGCTCCTCCTCACGAAGTGCCCTCCTCCTCCCGAAGTACCCTCCTCCACCATCTAAGATAAGGGGATTAGTGTTAATTAATTTTAATTGCGGGACTTAGAAATTTTTCGAAGCCATTTTTTTTTTTTTCGCGGAGAATTTTCTACTAGAATACGAGGTGTGTTTCAAGGGATTTATTTTAGCGAATTAGAAATTTAATTAATTTTAATTGGGAAACTTAGAAATTTTTCGAAGCAAATTTTTTTTTTTTTCAACGAGAGTATGCAGTTTGATTATGAGTGTATGCAGTAGAAGTGAATGATTAATTAATTAAAAATATTAATTAAAAATAGTAATTAATTAATTTTAATTGCAGAACTTAAGAATTTTCGCGAGATTTTTTTTTTTCAACGAGAGTAGGGTATTCGATATACATGTTAGAGGAGAATTTTAAAAGTCAATAATGGTTTAATTAAAAATGGTGATTAATTTTAATTGGGGAACTTAGACATTTTTCGAAGCAAATATTTTTTCAACGCGAGTAGGCTATTTGTTATACATGTTAGAGTATATTACAGGTGAATTTTAAAAGTCAATAATGATTTAATTAAAAAGGGTCATTAATTAATTTTAATTGGAGAACTTAAGAAATTTTGGCGAGATTTTTTTCCCTCAACGAGAGTATGCAGTTTGCATGTGCAGTAGAATGGTAGATGCTAGTAATTAAAAAGGGTCATTAATTAATTTTAATTGGCGGACTTCAACATTTTTGGGGCAAACAGGCGCGTTTTAATGAATTCGATATTGGTTGTGGTAAAAAATATAGGGTCCCGCATGAATTATACTGTACTCAATTGAATAGCTCCCCCCTCCCCTCCCCCTCCCTTTTTTACCCAGAGGGGGCCCTTCGATAGACTAACAATACACACTTCCAAAAGTATAGAGTACTATAAAAAGAATTTTAGCGTATATGTAAATAAACAAGTATGTAAAATCAAGCATAGCGGCATAATTCGTGAATCAGTTTCCAACATTATCGAAATGTTATGTGAACAAAATATAATTTTACCATCTAGTGCATTAGTTAATTAAAATAGTGAACAGTTACAGATCCCCTTTTTAATAAAAAGGCCTAGAGCCCTTCACAAAAAATCCAAAGGATTCAAGAAAAAGCTTTACACTACTGATAGCCAAAACATATAGGATTCTTAAATGGATTGAAGTATACAAATAGTTTATACAGGAATACATTTATTTAGGTTAGCATGCAAAAATAGTTAAAAGTTATAGGGAAGCTTTCGAATGGAGGGATTATACGTTTTGGGGACCCTTCAAAAGAAACTGGAAACAGTTATAGATATTGAACCCTTCATAAAAAATTGGACAAATCCCCTTTTTAATAAAAAGGACCCCTTCACAAAAATTCCAAAGAATTCAAATTATGCATAAATACTAGAACCCTTCATACATTCAGTTCATCGATCCCCCTTTTTTTTACCTTTCGAAGTGTGAACTCGCATTAGACTAAAGGGCCCCTTCATAAAATAAATGAGATACGTGCCCTATTAAAATAAAAACAGGCCTTCACAAAAAAAATTGTAGGAGTCCCCTGTTTGAATATAAAGTCTACTTCTCAAAAATTGAAATGTGTGTTAGAGGAATCTTATGATATAAGAAAATAATTAATATATTTTTTTTAAACTGGGCCCTCCTCCGCCTGCTATATATATTTTTATACAGGGTGATTCATAAAAGATGGGCAGAACTTTAAGGGGTTATAGTACACTTAAAGACAAATAATATTAAATAGGAGACTAAGGGTCCCAGACGTATTCCCAAGGAGATAGGGGGCATTAAAGTTTAGGGTCCGAAATTTCAAATGATTATAAAACATGGAAAAATTGGTCGATTCGTTTGCGGTTTTTGCAAAAAATTTTCTTTATGCCAGTATTTTCTTGAAATAAAATTTTAAAGTTCAATTTCAAAAAATGCCGATAGGGGGCGCTTTAGACTTTGGAGTAACAAACAACTATTTTTTAACGTTATTTTTTGTATTTCTTTAAATGATTTCGAAAGCTTAGACTTAAACTTAAATTTTGATCTAAAAATCTGAGTCCTAACGAGTAGTTAAGTAGCGTAAACTGAAATTTGAAATTTGAAACCCTTCTCCCCCCAGAACAAAAATCAGTTATTCCCGATCTTTGTGTCGTAGATTAGGCTCTAACTACTGCCGCGTTTTGCTAAAATTATTCTTTATGTCAGTATTTTCTTGAAAATAAATTTTAAAGAAAATTTTCAAAAAATTCCGATAGAGGGCGCTTTAGACTTTGGAGTAACGAACAACTATTTTATACCGTTATTTTTTGTGTCTCATTAAATGCTTTCTAAAGCTTAGACTTAAACTTAAATTTTCAGCTCAAAATCTGAATCGCTGAGCGTGGTTCAGTAGCGAGGGGAGGGGGTTCAAATTTCAACTTCTGAACATAGTTCAGTTTGCACTACTTAACCATGCCCAACGATTCTGTGCTGTGATACGAGGCAAAAATACAACTTTCGTCAAGGACTGCATAGTCGGAATTCACTCATAAAGGCACTGGCACAGTTGGAAACGTCGCTCATGCAAACGTTAAAGCTCCATTCCTGACGCTAGTCACCGGGTGAAGAAGGAAACAGAAAGTATGCAAATGTCAAATGGGGAAGAAGAAGAACACGTATGCAAAATTTCGACACGATTCAGGCATAAAAACCACTGAACGGTGAGTCAAGTGTAAGTCGCTGTAGTAATGAATCAGAAGATGGTGCCCTTCACGAATAAGGAAAAGGCTGAGATGCATTTAATTTACGGAGCGGCAGATGGAAATGGTACAGAGGCACAACGAATGTACGGAGAGCGATTTCCTAACAGGCGGTTGCCTAACCGCAAAACTTTCGAGCGCTTGCACAGACAGTTGTGTGAGACGGGATCATTTCTCGCTTCCCGGTCGAATGCAGGTCGTGCAAAAAAGGACGAATCAGTAGTTGTTGCAGAAGCCATTCTGGATGTAGTAGCGGCGCAGCCAAGTACAAGTACACGAACAGTGGCTAGCCAGGTGGATACCTCACAGTCCACGACTTGGAGGGTACTGAAGGATGAACATTTGCTCCCGTTTCATGTGCAACGAGTCCAGAAACTGTCTCCAGGGGATTATCCAAATCGTATTGAATTCGCCCGCTGGTTTCTGCAGCAGAACGCGCTAAATCCACATTTTGGACGAACTGTGCTTTTCACCGATGAATGTACCTTCACACGTGAAGGTACATTTAACACACACAATGCACATGTATGGGCGGATGTCAATCCACATGCTACGTATCCACATGCTCATCAGAGACGCTTTTCCATCAATGTTTGGGCAGGAATCCTCGGAGACCACCTAATCGGACCGTACCTTCTTCCTGAACGCCTCAACGGTAAAACATACCTCACATTTCTGCAACATGTGCTGCCAGACCTGTTAAACGTTGTTCCTCCACGCATCCGGCGGGTCATGTGGTTCCAGCACGATGGAGCGCCAGCCCATTACGTACGAGACGTCCGCAACTATCTGGACATCACATTTCCGAACAGATGGATTGGTCGAGGTGGTCCTGTTGCTTGGCCTGCTCGCTCGCCAGATCTTTCACCCCTCGATTTCTTTTTTTGGGGACGATTGAAGGCTCTTATGTATGAGACACCCATTGAATCCCCCGAGGAACTGGTCGCCAGACTTTCCGCCGCTGTAGGGGAAGTGCTCGAAAAGCCTGATGTTTTCGCGAATGTTCGCCGTTCCATTCGTCGCCGTTGTTCTGCGTGCATAACCTCTGGTGGTCACAATTTTGAACATTTATTGTGATTACATGTTAATAAATATGCTTTGGTAACATAATCCTAATTTGTGTCTTTTTACCTCGTATCACAGCACACAATGTGTGGACATGGTAAACTGAACTGTGCTCAGGAGTAGAAATTTCAAACCCCTCTCCCCAGAAACTTAACCACGTCTAACGATTCAGATTTTGGGCTGAAAATTTAAGTCTAAGCTTTAGAAAGCATTTAATGAGACACAAAAAATAACGGTATAAAATAGTTGTTCGTTACTCCAAAGTCTAAAGCGCCCTCTATCGGAATTTTTTGAAAATTTTCTTTAAAATTTATTTTCAAGAAAATACTGACATAAAGAATAATTTTAGCAAAACGCGGCAGTAGTTAGAGCCTAATCTACGACACAAAGATCGGGAATAACTGATATTTGTTCTGGGGGGAGAAGGGTTTCAAATTTCAAATTTCAGTTTACGCTACTTAACTACTCGTTAGGACTCAGATTTTTAGATCAAAATTTAAGTTTAAGTCTAAGCTTTCGAAATCATTTAAAGAAATACAAAAAATAACGTTAAAAAATAGTTGTTTGTTACTCCAAAGTCTAAAGCGCCCCCTATCGGCATTTTTTGAAATTGAACTTTAAAATTTTATTTCAAGAAAATACTGGCATAAAGAAAATTTTTTGCAAAAACCGCAAACGAATCGACCAATTTTTCCATGTTTTATAATCATTTGAAATTTCGGACCCTAAACTTTAATGCCCCCTATCTCCTTGGGAATACGTCTGGGACCCTTAGTCTCCTATTTAATATTATTTGTCTTTAAGTGTACTATAACCCCTTAAAGTTCTGCCCATCTTTTATGAATCACCCTGTATAGCGTCCCAATATTTTTGCAGCAAGCTCTTTTTTTTTTCAAGTGTATATGAAAACTATTATTCTTATACGAAAAATTCGCACTTAGGAGAAAAAAAAAATGCAACTTATGAAGAAAAAAAAAATTTTTTTTAACTGGGCCCTCCACCGCCCGCTATATTTCTTATAGCGCCCCAGTATTTTTGCAACAAGGTCTTTTTTAATTCAATGTTTCATATATGAAAACTGTTATTCTCATATGAAAAATTCGCACGTAGGCAAAATAAATGCAACTTATGAAGTAAATAATAGTTATTATTTTTTACTAAAATCATTCAGAATTAATATCTAATTTTTAATTATTTTTTATCTAATTTTTTATATGTGAAAATTAAATTATCTAACCTTTCTATGCTACACAAGTCCAGGCAGGCTTTCTTATCGCTATTGTCATCAGAGGTAATCCCCAATACTGAGTCACTGATAACAGGTTGTATGAAGCCCTGCTTAAGGGCTTTTCTCAAATCCGAAACAGGCTACTTTTTGACACATTTTTAAATTTCATTTATGATCGCAAATGCATGATATTGGCAGATTTCCTTTTTCAGAAACTATATGTAATCGAAACATTTTTTCATTTTTTTTTTATAATTCTTCAAAAGATATGAATAAAGCACATATGTTTTACACTGAATACATTATTTAGCATAGCATTCAAATAAAATCTAGGAACTTTTCGAATAAACGTTACTAACATATTCTAACATATAAGAAATAATCGCATGCCTCAGTTTTTTTTTTTTTACTAGTGAATCAATAACACTTTTTTTAATTAGAATTCAAAATAATATGATATGAATGAAATATTTGTTTAAAATTTTGTGAGAAATCTATACGGTTTAGTTTTAGATCGACACTACCTTACATATTAATTAGTAAAACAAAATTAAGTTTTATGCTTACGAATACAGAAATTTTAATAATACTGCTTGAAAAAGATTTTTATGTAAACTATATTTCTGTTTATTGAAACTTTACACTAATATTTTCTCAAGAATTTATACTAGCTGAAACAGTGACAATTAAAAAATATTAATTACTTATGCAAGAAATTTTGTATTTGGAGGTTTGTCTTTTTCATTCAATATATAAACTTATAGCATTGATTGCGTATGTTATGAAAAGAAAACATATGCAAATAATTTTACTTAAAATAAATACTTTAAGATTAGAATTTGCATTTAACTTACCCTATAATACATATGCAAAAATTTTAATTAACATAAATAGTTTACACCAATGTGATTATAACAGCACGAAAATAAATTCATGAATAATAATAAGTACAAACTATGTCACTATAATGTGGGCATATTTTAAACTGTAATAGGTTAACAGTTATATTATAAGGCATAAAGATTTACATATGAATATATCATTTTACTCCGATATAAAATAAGCAATTTTAAAATAAAACATACATTATTAAACACACAATTTAAAATAAAACATAATTATTAATAAAACATATATTATTAGGCTACAGCGTGACCATAAATTAAAAAAGGTCCCATTTTTTTTTCCTAAAGGGCTCATTTTTCTAAAGGCCCCTTTGAGCGTAGTGAGACTAGTTCTATACGAATACATTTTAATATATATATATATACATACTATAAAAAATTAATTAAGATACATACATATTTGCAGAATTATAAAAAAAAATCACATTACCTCTTATTTTATATTCAGATAACGGTAGAGGATTCATTCCCTACCGAACTAACTTGATATATGCCTTAGAGAGATAACACATACTTGTGCTTATCGCATGACTAATAAGTGTATCACCCCCTATTCACAGGTAGAATTTCGTGTAAAGTTCTTCTCAAATACATACAGACCCCTTTCTGACACATTTTAAAATTTATTTTTGTTCGCAAATGCATGAAATTGACAGATTTTCTTACTGAGTCACTATGTATTCGATACAAGTTTTTCATTTTTTGGTAAAGACAAAATATTATCAAAGTCAGCGTTTTGTTATCGCATAAAATATATTAACAAGTCCTGTAAAAATATATTGACAAGACATGAACTATTAATAGATGATTTAAAACATATTGGTTATAAAAAACATATATATAGAATTATATATAGAAATTTATCATTACCTACAAATGTCAAGCAAGATTTACTGGACTTCACCTAAATTCAACTAGATTCTTCACCACGTGGTTTGATTACGTCACTGATCGCGATAACATTCTAGATAAGATTCACTGATAAGAACACATTTCAATTCATTTCTTCTAAAGAAAGTATACGAGTTGGTTGTAAGGTCTAGGTATGTAGATATATATAGTAGGTAAGCAGTAATATATTTTTAATGTACTTTTTATTTTGTTTTAACAGAAATGGTTATTTTTCTCTTTACGTAGGGTAGTCACAATTAAAACATAAACTATTAAATTTAATCTTTAGTAATACAAAGACTTACACCTACAGAAACGCAGACATCCTTTTCGTTATATTCATGCAGACTTTAAGATATATCACATATGTTCTTTCTTTTACCATGATACATATGGATTTTTTAAATGTACGTCACGTAACTATCTAAAGCGAGATTGATACTTAAAACCATTAATATATGTGAATTCTTTCGTATAGCTCTGTATAGATGCTACTAACCAAATATATATTTATATATACTAAAATCTGTAAAGTTTTAAAATGCTTCAATGATTATTCAATGAAAAATACTAACTATGAAATATTAATTAAGATATATGCTAATGTTTAAACTTAAAAAATTTTTGGGATAAGAGATAGATTCATTAACCTATTTAATTAAAACCTAATTCGATACAAGTCTTGTTAAAACAGAGATTATAGTTAAAATACACATTAATTATACTGCGTTAATGCGCTACCTCACCTATATTATCACAGAAATACCTTCGATAAAATTTAGACTAACAATACGCACCTAAAAAATATATACAGAGTACCCAGAAAATGATAGGAATGAATGAAAACTTTTAACGTAAATTATAAAATAGGATCTACAATAAGTGACAATAAATAAATATGAAGGAAAAATCATGAGTCATGGTATACTTTATGAAACACTTTCCAATGCTATGGGACTATCGTTAAGAATTTGAAATAAGTGAATTAGATTTAATAATTCATACTGGAAATGTATTGTTAAAAAAATTAGTAGCTTTGCCTACTTTTAAATCATTCAAGACATATGATGAAGATTTAACCGCTGTAGAACGACTAAAAACTAGCATTTTAATGAACCGACCATCTATGTTGGATTTTCTATTTTAGTATTATCTAAATTAGTTATGTATGATTTTCATTATAATTTTATAAAGAAAACATACAAAGATCGTGCAGTTTTACCCTTTACGGATATAAATTCCTTAACTAATTCATAAACTAATGAGAATGTATATAATTTTAATAAACTATGCTAATTTCTGCAGATATTTAATAAAATACAAGTGAGTTTTCGAGGTACATAGTTTACCAATTTACTTCCTAGCTTTATCTTACCATAGGCAATGGTCTAAATCAAGTTAGGACATATACCTTGGAAATCATATTCATGCGACTAAATAACCTGGGGCTCACTCAGCCCAGTAGTTAGCGTGATGGTTATAAAATACCTGGGGCTTAATCAGCCCAGTAGTTAGCGTGTTGACTATATAATAAGTGGGGGCTCACTTAGCCCTGTGGTTATCGTGGTAGCTATAAAATAAGCGGGGGCACACTAAGCCCAGTAAACGTGGTGGGTAGAAAATAGCCTGGGGCTCACTCAGCCCATTAGTTAGCATAGTGGGTATAAAATAGCCTGGGGCTCACTCAGCCTAATACTTAGCATGGTGACTATAAAATAAGCGGGGGCTCACTTAGCCCTGTGGTTAGCGTCGTGGTTATAAAATGACAAGTCTGATTATATGTTTGTGGGTTCGAAACTTGTGCGGTTTAGACGATGGGATTTCAAGTATTCAGAAAAGTCGAAAAAATCATGATGGTGCTCCATATCCTTATAAATATTATTGGTCTTAATGTGATAAGTTAAGGAATCTATATCCGTAAAGAGTAAAACTGCACGATCTTTGTATGTTTTCTTTATAAAATTGTAATGAAAATCATTCATAACTAATTTAGATAATACTAAAATAGAAAATCCAACATAGATGGTCGGTTCATTAAAATGCTAGTTTTTAGTCGTTCTACAGCGGTTAAATCTTCATCATATGTCTTGAATGATTTAAAAGTAGGCAAAGCTACTAATTTTTTTAAAAATACATTTCCAGTATGAATTATTAAATCTAATTCACTTATTTCAAATTCTTAACGATAGTCCCATAGCATTGGAAAGTGTTTCATAAAGTATACCATGACTCATGATTTTTCCTTCATATTTATTTATTGTCACTTATTGTAGATCCTATTTTATAATTTACGTTAAAAGTTTTCATTCATTCCTATCATTTTCTGGGTACTCTGTATATATTTTTTAGGTGCGTATTGTTAGTCTAAATTTTATCGAAGGTATTTCTGTGATAATATAGGTGAGGTAGCGCATTAACGCAGTATAATTAATGTGTATTTTAAATATAATCTCTGTTTTAACAAGACTTGTATCGAATTAGGTTTTAATTAAATAGGTTAATGAATCTATCTCTTATCCCAAAAATTTTTTAAGTTTAAACATTAGCATATATCTTAATTAATATTTCATAGTTAGTATTTTTCATTGAATAATCATTGAAGCATTTTAAAACTTTACAGATTTTAGTATATATAAATATATATTTGGTTAGTAGCATCTATACAGAGCTATACGAAAGAATTCACATATATTAATGGTTTTAAGTATCAATCTCGCTTTAGATAGTTACGTGACGTACATTTAAAAAATCCATATGTATCATGGTAAAAGAAAGAACATATGTGATATATCTTAAAGTCTGCATGAATATAACGAAAAGGATGTCTGCGTTTCTGTAGGTGTAAGTCTTTGTATTACTAAAGATTAAATTTAATAGTTTATGTTTTAATTGTGACTACCCTACGTAAAGAGAAAAATAACCATTTCTGTTAAAACAAAATAAAAAGTACATTAAAAATATATTACTGCTTACCTACTATATATATCTACATACCTAGACCTTACAACCAACTCGTATACTTTCTTTAGAAGAAATGAATTGAAATGTGTTCTTATCAGTGAATCTTATCTAGAATGTTATCGCGATCAGTGACGTAATCAAACCACGTGGTGAAGAATCTAGTTGAATTTAGGTGAAGTCCAGTAAATCTTGCTTGACATTTGTAGGTAATGATAAATTTCTATATATAATTCTATATATATGTTTTTTATAACCAATATGTTTTAAATCATCTATTAATAGTTCATGTCTTGTCAATATATCTTTACAGGACTTGTTAATATATTTTATGCGATAACAAAACGCTGACTTTGATAATATTTTGTCTTTACCAAAAAATGAAAAACTTGTATCGAATACATAGTGACTCAGTAAGAAAATCTGCCAATTTCATGCATTTGCGAACAAAAATAAATTTTAAAATGTGTCAGAAAGCGGTCTGTATGTATTTGAGAAGAACTTTACACGAAATTCTACCTGTGAATAGGGGGTGATACACTTATTAGTCATGCGATAAGCATAAGTATGTGTTATCTCTCTAAGGCATATATCAAGTTAGTTCGGTGGGGAATGAATCCTCTACCGTTTTCTGAATATAAAATAAGATGTAATGTGATTTTTTTTTATAATTCTGCAAATATGTATGTATCTTAATTAATTTTTTATAGTATGTATATATATATATATATTAAAATATATTCGTATAGAACTAGTCTCACTACGCTCAAAGGGGCCTTTTGAAAAATGAGCCCTTTAGGAAAAAAAAATGGGACCTGTTTTAATTTATGGTCACGCTGTAGCCTAATAATATATGTTTTATTAATAATTATGTTTTATTTTAAATTGTGTTTTTAATAATGTATGTTTTATTTTAAAATTGCTTATTTTATATCGGAGTAAAATGATATATTCATATGTAAATATTTATGCCTTATAATATAACTGTTAACCTATTACAGTTTAAAATATGCCCACATTATAGTGACATAGTTTGTACTTATTATTATTTATGAATTTATTTTCGTGCTGTTATAATCACATTGATGTAAACTATTTATGTTAATTAAAATTTTTGCATATGTATTATAGGGTAAGTTAAATGCAAATTCTAATCTTAAAGTATTTATTTTAAGTAAAATTATTTGCATATGTTTTCTTTTCATAACATACGCAATCAATTCTATAAGTTTACATATTGAATGAAAAAGACAAACCTCCAAATACAAAATTTCTTGCATAAGTAATTAATATTTTTTAATTGTCACTGTTTCAGCTAGTATAAATTCTTGAGAAAATATTAGTCTAAAGTTTCAATAAACAGAAATATAGTTTACTTAAAAATCTTTTTCAAGCTGTATTATTAAAATTTCTGTATTCGTAAGCATAAAATTTAATTTTGTTTTACTAATTAATATGTAAGGTAGTGTCGATCTAAAACTAAACCGTATAGATTTCTCACAAAATTTTAAACAAATATTTCATTCATATCATATTATTTTGAATTCTAATTAAAAAAAGTGTTATTGATTCACTAGTTTAAAAAAAAAAAAAAAAAAAAAAAAAAAAAAAACTGACGCATGCTATTATTTCTTATATGTTAGAATATGTTAGTAACGTTTATTCGAAAAGTTCCTAGATTTTATTTGAATGCTATGCTAAATAATGTATTCATTGTAAAACATATGTGCTTTATTCATATCTTTTGAAGAATTATAAAAAAAAATGAAAAAATGTCTCGATTACATATAGTTTCTGAAAAAGGAAATCTGCCAATATCATGCATTTGCGATCATAAATGAAATTTAAAAATGTGTCAAAAAGTAGCCTGTTTCGGATTTGAGAAAAGCCCTTAAGCAGGGCTTCATACAACCTGTTATCAGTGACTCAGTATTGGGGATTACCTCTGATGACAATAGCGATAAGAAAGCCTGCCTGGACTTGTGTAGCATAGAAAGGTTAGATAATTTAATTTTCACATATAAAAAATTAGATAATTAATAATTAAAAATTAGATATTAATTCTGAATGATTTTAGTAAAAAATAATAACTATTATTTACTTCATAAGTTGCATTTATTTTGCCTACGTGCGAATTTTTCATATGAGAATAACAGTTTTCATATATGAAACATTGAATTAAAAAAGATCTTGCTGCAAAAATACTGGGGCGCTATAAGAAATATAGCGGGCGGTGGAGGGCCCAGTTAAAAAAATATTTTTTTTTCTTCATAAGTTGCATTTTTTTTTCGCCTAAGTGCGAATTTTTCGTATAAGAATAATAGTTTTCATATACTCTTGAAAAAAAAAAGAGCTTGCTGCAAAAATATTGGGGCGCTATATAAAAATATATATAGCGGGCGGAGGAGGGCCCAGTTTAAAAAAATATATATATTAATTATTTTCTTATATCATAAGATTCCTCTAACACACATTTCAATTTTTGAGAAGTAGACTTTATATTCAAACAGGGGACTCCTACAATATTTTTTGTGAAGGCCAGTTTTTATTTTAATAGGGCACGTATCTCATTTATTTTTAATGCGAGTTCACACTTCGAAGGGTAAAAAAAAGGGGGATCGATGAACTGAATGTATGAAGGGTTCTAGTATTTATGCATAATTTGAATTCTTTGGAATTTTTGTGAAGGGGTCCTTTTTATTAAAAAGGGGATTTGTCCAATTTTTTATGAAGGGTTCAATATCTATAACTGTTTCCAGTTTCTTTTGAAGGGTCCCCAAAATGTATAATCACTCCATTCGAAGGCTTCCCTATAACTTTTAACTATTTTTGCATGCTAACCTAAATAAATGTATTCCTGTATAAACTATTTGTATACTTCAATCCATTTAAGAATCCTATATGTTTTGGCTATCAGTAGTGTAAAGCTTTTTCTTGAATCCTTTGGATTTTTTGTGAAGGGTCTTAGACCTTTTTATTAAAAAGGGGATCTGTAACTGTTCACTATTTTAATTAACTAATGCACTAGATGGTAAAATTATATTTTTTTCACATAACATTTCGATAATGTTTGAAAGTGATTCACGAATTATGCCGCTATGCCTGATTTTACATACTTGTTTATCATAAGAGACGGTAGTCTCTTGAGTGACGCAGCGAAAAACCGAAAACCGTAAGCCCATAACCGAAGATTCCGTCACTCTCATATATACAGCTAGCAGGACATCAAAGGAAAATCGAAACGCCGACATTTAATATCTCAGTAAATATGAGGCATACCGTTTCGATTTTTTCACATTAGTCTTATATCTATGGCCTAACTCTATCCTGAAATTTATAGATTTCTACATGCAGTAGATTTTGAGATCTGGAAACCAATTTTTAAGCGAAAATGGAAGATGTAATGGTGTAATGGGCACAGAGTTGTTATCTCGAAAATGGATCGAACGATTTTTTTAAAATTAATATATTATATTAATCAGTTTTAGATGAAGCGTTTAAGATATTGCGCTAACGTAGGAAAACTCTTGTTTTCAATATAATCCACTTTTAAAATCGGACTATTTTCTTATGCTTTTTCTGGTAGACTAACATTACAGATCTTCAGCCTTTTCACTGCTTTTTATTACTGCGCAATAAGGAAGCTCTTGCCTGTTACGGTTACAGTTAAACGTTAAAGCATATCCATATCGCTGAAAAACTATTTAGATTCTCTTTTTTTTTTTAATACGAAAACAGTTTTTAATGCAATTTTTAATATGTAATACATATATGTATTAAATTAAATTATTGTTTGTATATTTTTCTTTTTTGTTATAATAAAGAATTTCTTATTTCAAAATCTTCATTAAGTCGAAAAATATTTAGATTCCTTGATTAAAATATTGAAATATTTTATAATTATATATATACAATTTAATTGTTATTTATATATTTAATTTGTCATTTTTTAAAGAAAAAAAAGATTCAGATTTTTTTTTTTATCAGTTAATTTGAAACAGCCTGTAATCAATAAATCAATCATCTGTTTGTTTTCAACGAGTCTCGAATGTTGTTTTTGTAAGAATAACACTCATATGGTTTGGATCATTCGAGACGACAGCCCTGCCGCTATAGGTCTCATAGCCCCCTCCCCCCCCTTTAAAGTTCAAACACTCATATGAAGTATTTTATTATTTATTTATTTATTGTTTGTTTACTTATTTTGATTAGATTGTCCTTTTAGAAATTGTTTTTGATTTAGTGGCGTAAATGGTGAGATAATTGTCAATAGTATTACCTGTTTTATCGTTAAAAAGAATCGGTGAATCTTTTAAAGAAGTCTTTTAAAAATCTGATGACGATAGAAGATTGGTTTTTTACTTGTTAGCTATATTTTCCAACTCTCCAAATCAAACTTTCCCATCATTCACTTCACACAAATTTAATAACTAAAACTTTTTATTTCAGTGTGATTGAAATACGTTTAATTGTGATGAAACTTTGGTATATTATATAGGGAATTTATGTAACGTAAGTTTTCACTTTTATGTATATAAAATTAGATACGATGTTTTCATTATGAAATACAATGTTTCTAATTTATGTTATGGCTTACTTTAACATTTTTTTTATTGACTAAGCCTATCATTAATATAGGGGAGACCGGTACACAGTGAACCTATGGACACAGTGGACCACCCCCTAATATTTTATTTATTAAAATTTTTTTTAAGCTTCTCTTCTATCCTAATAGAAAACAGCACTGCAATGATTATTTATAGCCTTCAGAAAGTATGTTTAGCTCAGATTGAACTATTTTATCCTGCTTCGTTGTTTTGAGCTTCTAAAAGTAAAATTTTTCATCATCATATTTTTATTTTTTTAGTAATTAAAGGTTGTAGATAAATAAAATAAAACAGCTTTTTTGAAAAGCTAAGATACTTGTTTTTATTTTTTTTTAAAGTTATTATGTTTAAAAGAAAGCTATAAACAATATTAATATGATTATTTATTGAACTTCAACATGGGGTACAGTGGACCACCCACTCCTGGGGCACAGTGGTCCACAATCCACTCTGCTCCTCTAATGCAGAATGTTCAAAATATGTAATAATTGTTTTCTATAAAGAAAGATTGTTTTAAAGTAGAATTAATTGTAAAATAAAGTAAACAAATAAAAATAAAAAATTTTTAACATAGTAAGAAATATTTTGTTTTGTATTTACTGCCTTTGATAAATATAACTGTAGTCTAATTGTTGATGATTCTATTCAAGTAAGATTCATGAGATGCAAATTGAATGGAAATCAGTTTATTTCTCCCGAAACTGTAGATGAATCTGCTGTTGATGTCAATGATTTCATAATGTTGCTCGCAGACCCAAAATTATTTCTTGAAAATTCCAGGCTCAATCTTACTGATAAGTATTTTGGAATTTCATTTGCAAATTTTTTTGTGAGCTGATTTTTTTTGTACTTAAGTAATAACTTCAACTAAATTGCAATTGTTCCTGTATTAATCTGTTATTATTTTCAAAATATAATTAATTTTTTGTTTTTGTTTCAAAATTTATATTACTATGTTATTTTGCGAATGAAGAGGCAACAAAAAAGAATTAGATTAATGAAAAATAGATTTATATTATATTTTAGATAATACCTAATAGTGGTCCACTGTACCCTGGTGGGTGCACCAGTGTATATATATATATTTTTTTTTAATGTATTGAAAACTATGTTGTGAGAAAATTATGATGGATGTAAGAAGGTTTAAGGAATATTCAAAAATATTTTCATACAGATTGGTCAGTCTGTTAAAGAGAAAAAAAAATTTAACTGAAAAAGTGGTCCACTGTGTACCGGTCTCCCCTACCCGATTACATGAGATTTTGTTATTTGTATTGATATGTTTGTGTTTACGTATTTTATCAAGATTATATTTCAGCTATTTTTAAGTAAGTTTTTTAAGATACTATATAGCAATGTTAAAATGTTGGCTATACTTTATTAGTTTATGTTAAAGATTGGTCAGAAAAAAAAGGTTGGCGAGATTAAAAAATTTTGTCGATCAGCTAGTGCTCGACTAACATAACAATAGGGCTGCTGGGATGGATTTTAATTTTTAAAAAGGACACATTTTGAACCGTGTTGTTTACAGTCCCATTTTATTAGTAGAATTTTGTGATAATTTCCCGAATGACTGGCGAATTTTGCATTTTTTGTAAAAAAAAAAAAAAAATCTTTAGATGTAATTTTAAACAAAATCTCTTTTCATTTCTTTAATTTGCAAATATTTTAAGTTTTCTTATTTAAAATACTGTGATTAAATGTCCAATGTAAGATTTCCCTTAGTTGAAAATTGTTATGACAGAATTTACACAACTGCAAAAATAATTGATTACTACAACAATGCATTTTCAGGGTTTTTTTCCAATAAAATTAGCTATACAACAGAGGAAAGTTTAGTATAGTATAAAACTTCATACTATATTTACATTGCAGTAATTTGGAGAGTTGCAAAATATAGCTAACAAGTAAAACACAAATCTTCTTTAGTCTGCGGGTTTTAAAATACTTCCTAAATATTCACTCGACACGATGCAATTTCCTTACCTTGTATCATTTTTATCGATAAAACAGGTAATTGACAATCATCTCACCATTTAAGTAACAATCTAAATTCAATTTCTAAAAGGACAAGAAAATCAAATCAAAATAAGTAAACAAACAATAAATAAATAATAAAATACCTAATATGAGTCTTATTCTTGTAAACAAGAATTTGCATTGCAATCACCGCTCATGAATACATGACACAAGCGATAGGTTAATTCAGAGGTTCCCAAAGTGTGCTCCGCGGAGCCCTTGGGGCTCCGCCTATACTTTTCGGGGCTCCGCGGCGTACCAGAAAAATTAACAAAACATGAAAGAAATTAGCAGATTGCAAGGGAAAATTTTTCGAAAATATGTAGGAATTTTCGCAAGTGTGTGTCAAAATAAATACATCTATCACTGGGTTGAAAAATACTATAATATATCATTTAAAATCATATAAAAATTTGCATTATAAATGTACCCTATTTCTATATAATATTTTTGGTTTGAACTACTTTATTTTACGTTTCTGCATTTAATGTGTTTAAAAAATTCGATTCAAAATAAGCTAGAAGAAATAGTATTCTGACTCGAATGCACAACTTGAATCGAAAGATCAAAGGCGCGCCAGTACTGTTATGTCTGCTTGCAGAACAAAATGAAGAACTGTTTTGTTCTTTCGAGTTCAGCCTATTAATGTGTTTATACTTAGTTCTTTTTTGCTTAGTAACCAGGCTGTAACTTCCTAATGTGGTAAGCGTGTCTCACCTTGTTTATTTTCTTTCGCTTTATGCTTTGCGATCTTTAAAATAAGGTATTTTATACTCCATTACTTGCTATATGTACTGAGAAATGTGTTATTCAAATTTTGATTGTTTCAGTGATAGACTTATAATTGATTTTCGCTTTTCGTTAATATTTCAATTTAAGGGGGTTTAATCTCAAATTTCATGTTCAATTTCAGTTTAAAATTCAAAACTGCTTCATTTTTTTTAACCTATTCAATTTTTCAAAAGTTGTAATTTATATTGACACCCTGTTCGCGAAAATGGAACATATGTATTTATGAAATAAATATTTATTTTCATTTTCATAATTGCTTGGGCTGTAAATTTTATTTTGTAGTTAAAATTTGTATTCAGATTACTTTTGTAACTTATAATTTATTCCAACAGTTTTATTACTGTAATATTTAGTGTGTTTTTAACACTTTCCAACCTAGTTGAAAAGTGTTTATGACTTCGGTTTGTCTGGCCGTCTGGCCGTCTGCCGTCTGGCCGTCTGCCGTCTGGCCGTCTGGCCGTCTGCCGTCTGCCGTCTGCCGTCTGTCCGTGCTCTAACTCCCGTAAATATGCTCGGATTGCCCTGCAAATTTTATATGTTATAATCGTTATCTATAGCATGTTCCCTATTTCAACGGAAGTGTGTAGCACTTATAGTTTTTTTACAGGGACACTCAAAAGAATTCCGTTACATTGCGGTCTATGGGGAAAAATCATTTGCGGTTTATTTAAATAATGTTTCAATACTTTAAACGCATTGAAATTTATATATATCACTAAGGTGCATTAGAAGAAGCTTAATATGGAATAGGGTGTGCATAGCACTTATACTTACTTTACAGGGACAGTCAAAAGAATTCCGTTACATTACGTCTATGGAGAAAAATCGTCTGCGGTTTATTTAAATAATGTTTCACTATTTTAAACGCATTGAAATTTATATAAGGTTCATTACAAGAGACTTACTACAGAATATTGTGTGTATAGCAGTCATCGTTCATTTACAGGGACACACAAAAGAATTCTCTACTGTATGTTAACAATAATTCCTGGAAGTGCGTTTTAAGTTACTGAATGCGATTTTAATTTTAAATCGCTTTTTGTATATTACGTGGTGTGTATAAATTCTGTAGATCCTATACAGGGAAGTACAAAAGTTCGGGAACACATTTCCGTATTATTTAACTCCAGACGGAGAATTTTAAACTGTGCTACGTGTTTCCTAACTGAACTAAAATTTAGCATCCTATGTAGTATATATACAAATCTATAGATCCTATACAGGGCTGAATAAAGTATTCGGATTACTTAGATGTTATCTTTTAGCTTATAAAAGAGTATGATTCGTAAAATTATTTTGGAAGCGTTGGAAAGTGTTACATAATCTATGCTTGACGCATGATTTTTCGTTCTTGTTATTTTAACTTTTCTATGTCATATTAATAATGTTAACATTATTTAGTTGTTCTTGGTGATTTCAATAATATCACCTCGACACCGGATAGTTCGAATTTTATTGTAACATTTAATTGAAGACACATTTCTGAGAAACATTTCTGTAGCAATCCTAATAATATTATAAATCTGATTGTGTGCAAATGTTAGGCTGAAGCCAGCGTCAAAATGGAGAAATTAATGGCCCTGTATCTTTGCATATAGGCTGATTATAACCCTCATATGAACATAGGCTGGGTTTTGTTTATTTTATTCAAATATTTTTCTTAATAATTCAAAATTTCGTTATTTTCATTGAGAATAAATGGACATTTTTTCGTATAGCATTTTAAAATGGTTAAATTTACTTTACCGTTGCTAATACTTTATCGTTGCCAAAACTAATTCAAAACCCGAAAAAATAATTTTTACTCAACAATTTAGTTTCAATTGAAAAATTTTCACGGGAAAAATGAAAATGAAATAAAAAAAATTAAAGAATTAAGAAGAAGATTAAATAATATTATTAGAAATAAAACGTACTTTTTTTAGTTTTTGATAATAATACAAGGTTTCAATATGCGTAACCATAGGAAACAGGCGAATATGACGTCATTTATTGAAAATAAAGCGGATATGCTTTGATTGGTGAAATAAAATGATCTTGTGTTTTTTTTTTCACTTTTTTCTTTTTTTTTTCTTTTGTATGGTAACAATACTTGCCGTTTTACCATCTGCGCACGGCTAATATAACTAACTATACCGTATTTTTTATTTAAATTTTAAAAAAGTAAAAAGAAGTTTCAAAAGAAAATGGTTAGAAAATGTCAATAACATGCTCCGCAAAATTATCCATGTCGTAAATGATGTCATGGATCGCAAGAAATAGTGATTTTTCATTCTTAAAATTAAAAGAAAGAACTCGATTACCTAAAAAAAAAATGACGAATGTTATAGTTCCATTTTTGTTGATAAAACCTAAAGATTTAATATTATTTCGTTAAAGTAACATAATTTTCCCTATGCCAGTATTGAAATTAATTGCCTGGAAAATAAAATTAATAAGAATTATGTCATTAAAAAGGGATTTTTCTGGGGGAAAAAAGAGACGTCCTATTTGAAATAAAACAGGAATTTTCTCATATATTTTAAAATGAGTGTGAATCAATTCCTTACATTAATAATACAAGGATCAATAAGTATAGAAAGTAGATGAGTTTCACGCCATATTTGTAACGAAAAATTTAAATGTTTTGTTATATATACTGATTATTAAGCATGAGTATCCGTTATTTCGTTATTCCGTTCCGCATGAGTATCCGAGTTTTTTGCTAAAAATCACATCATAATTTTAAGAAAAGGAAAATGAACACGAATCTATTACATTAAAATCTGATCGTGTGTTTGTATTTCGCAACTACTCCTAGACTATCAAACGCAACGCGATTTACTACCGGTTAGTTTACTACCGGTTTAGCGAATACCGGTTATAATTGATCCGAGGATGTCACACAAACTCTCAGAATTAAAAAAATTAAATTAAGTTCCATTTTTTTTAACGAAGTTTCTCTAAAAACGAAAAGTAACTTACTCCATATTTGTGCATAAAAAAAGAGAAATAAAACAGATCAGTATATTTTTTACACCATTTTCTCATTAAAACTGAAAAACAGAATTTATTTTCACTTTGAATAGATGGTGAAAACAAAATCTTGATTTCAGTAAATTATCCGAAAAATACAAACATATTTTCACATATTCAAACTTCATGAATCAATTTATTCTGGAGAACAAAAATTGCCTGCCAATATACTGTCATTTAGAAAACAAGATTTGTTTCAACTATATATTAAACCAAGGAACCAGAATTGAATTTAAAGAAAAAGCATGTACTATTTCCAATAATTGTTTTTTGAAGGATGGCTGTTAAAACGTTTCACAAAGGCGTTAAAAGTAAAATTGTTTATCAGGTAAAATTGACATTTGTTTTTACCCAATTCGTCTATTTCCACGATTTTATTTGGCCCTCCTTTTTGCATTGGTTGCAATTTCATTTTCGCGATTATTTGGCACAAAATTTCACTTTTTTAAGACTGAGTTATGTCAAGGTCCCTATAATAATAAATACCGTATTGTCTCCTATGAAATGTGATAAATAGTAAGTTAATTATTAACGTTTTTAATTATTGGGAGTAAAATATTTTGCTTAATTAATGTATTTATTCTTCTTTTAATGTTGCGTGAACGAAGTCACGGGTAACAGCTAGTTAAAAATATATATTGGTTCTTTACATTTGTCATCACACTAACAAGCTAAACTTTTGCTCAGCTCCACCCTTTGCTTAGACTTTTCGTCAATGAGTACCGGCCCTGATATAAATTTAACCCCACCCATATATCCCGTTTTGTTAGTAAAGTTTTTATACTAGTTTCAGTTCTTTTAACTTGTGTAGTTTTTATCCGTATATCTATTTTGAGGCAAAAACAATGGTGAAAGAAAGTTTCTTTCAAAACTGTAATTAATAGCTAAATACTTCAAATAAAACATCCAAAAAAAATTGAACGATGCTGCACTTAAAAATACAGGTTATAGATTTTGCCCAGCCCACTTAAACACTAAAACGATGATCTGTTTTTAGATGTATTTTTAAAAAATGGTTCAAAAGAAGAAGATCAGAGGAGATTCGTTTTCGTTGTATGTTTAAAAATACTAGAAACATAAAGAAGAACGAAAAAAGAATCCGTGATCGCATGATTCTATTACGGGTGGGCGGGACTAGGGAAACTTTGTTATATAATTACTCATGGGCGACTGGGTCTACCTATTTTCTTTCTTTTCGCAAGTAGCCTATTGGGATTATAGAGAAGTCCTTCGTTGTAAACGAAAACTGTACAACTTACATTTTTTTTCTGTGTGCGTGTGGTTTTCGCCATAAAGAATAATAGTTTCATGTAAGCCCCAATGCAATGCATGACCCAGACAGGGTTACCATTTTGATCTCCCGCTGCGCGCCCTCTTGATGATTCTGTATCGGCCCCTTTGGTGGGGAAGATGACCGGAAGTCAGGCTTTGCGCGAACTCTCTGTCGGGTTGCTCCGAATCGACTCTTTTAGTAGGGAAGAAGACCGGACTCTCGACGCCGGAGGTGTTTCGTTGACACGAGGGGAGCAGCAGTCGACGATCCCACACCTCATCGTGGTAAGCGGGTAAGTAAAGCGATGTCCGAGTAGCCGGAGATTCTACTGGGTCTCCCCCTCTTTAGGGCCGGTTCTCGGCTGCAAGAGGATCAGTTTCGTCGACCCTCCAGGTCCCAACTTCAGAGCCTTGACTTAGTGCCGTGGTCGGTTCTTTTACTGACATGGGTACGGGACTTGTGCTCGGTGGGAACTCGGGATGACCAGGCGGCGAAATGACATTCGCGTAGGCCGATCCCTCATGCACGGTTCCCTCGTGCTGTGTGGTGACGTAAGGGCAAAAGCTAGCGAACGTGGGTCGGACGACTGCAAAAACTTGTCTAGGGTTATACGATGGTTCGGACGTCTTCTGTAGAAGACGGAGCGCAAGGGTTCTATTGTGACATTTGTCGGCAGGCGAGGCGGCATGTCGCAACTCTCGGTGCCGTGCAAGAACGTAGACGGCAGGGAGACAGGGGAGGCCGAGTCCTCTGTTGACCTGAATTTCGTCCCTTGTGTTTCCCTCTGTAACTGGAGCAGTTGTGAGTCGCCCTCAAGGTTTGATCGACAAAAGAAGTACCCGTTCTGGAGAATCATCATGATATGGAGGGGGCCTCAGCCCATATCCCGTACTGGTCGTCTCTTTCGGATCGGCTCTCTTCTCGAACTGATCAGCCACGAGGAACCGGGCCGGAGGCTCGTCAGTAAAATGTCGGTGTTTGAACTTGAAATTGACCTCTGGGTCGATACCCAATCCGGCGTGTCTATGCGCAGTCAGAGCTTTCTACGTCTGACGGGCGGATGAGTAGGAGTCTTCCCCTAATTTTCAATCAAAATTAACCTCGGCCGGGACCGCTCCTTTAGCGTTCTTGCGGGATCTTTCCATGCCCCGCAGAGTCCGGCAGTGGCACTACTTTCTTCCATTTTTGTTGTTGTGTTTTTGTTTTGCATGTGTTGTTTTTATATATATGTGGATGATCCTTTTAAATGGAGTCGACCGGGGACCGTCCGTATTCTGCTGCGAAAGCTCACCGGAGGGAAAGCCATTTAGAAACGGAAGCCCCTAGCCAAGACGTGTCTGTGCGTCGACGGAGACGACGGCGGGACCGAGTTTTTTCGTGGTCCCGGGTTGGCGAGAAGTTCCTCCTTCGCCTGTAGCGACAACCCACAGCAGAAAAGCTAGTTGTTTCGCCTTTCCATGCAACTCAATATTGGGACGCCGTGGCAAGGCAAGAGCCGTCGGAGAATTCGGCATATGACATAGGAATCGGTTCTCCTTATGGGGTTCCGTCGACGAAGTACCTGGGTTCTTCAGCGGTTCATCAAGTGTCTACGCCGAGGTCTCCTTTAATTTATGGGATCCTCCGCGTACTGTAAAGACCTCTGTCGTCAATCACTTGGGTAATAGGTGGGAGAGTCCGCAGGTGGCAGTCCTCCGGCCGCGACAAATCCGGTCGTGAGCTCTAAAAGTCCCTCAGGACTTGAGTTCGGTGGTCGAAGACGTGCCGGACGCTCCTCAGGTGAAGCCTCATTTTGCCATTTTGATCTGTAATTCCGAATTCATACTGGAAATCTCGAAAGAATATTTTTTATTTTAAAAATGGATGTCATTAACCCCTTAACAGTGTTGCGCAAACGTCGCTCGGCTAAGAAGAGTTTGTTTTCTTCGTTACTAAAAGCTTTCAGAAACCACAAATTTTTAACTATAATTTTTGCTGTATTTGGCGGACATATCTCAATTATACTAGACAGATATTTTAATACAAAAAAGTGGTTTTTAGTCCTTAATTTTAATTTATTGTGTCCAATAATAGCAATATTAAATGAAACTGTTAAGGGGTTAAATAATAGAAAATTTGATTTTAAAAATTTCAAGTATGAATTCAGAATTTCTGTATCAAGAAAAGGACCAAGCTGACAACCTTGGCTCCATGTTGGAAACTACTGGTTCGGACTCTTATCCAGCAGATCTTTCTCTGCTCTATAGGCATAAAAAACATTAATTTGTAAACCATAGAGTATCGTGGGGTTAAGGGGCTCCGCCTTAGAAATTTTCCCCAAAAAGGGCTCCGCAAGCCCAAAAGTTTGGGAACCACTGGGTTAATTTATTGTTAATTGATAGTAGAGGTGCCCAATCTTTTTAGGCGAAGGGCCACTTAAAAAATTGTTGGGTTGTCGAGGACCACCATCAGTAGCACAGAGAGAATTTTGTTTCGAGGAGATGTTGGGTAGGTGGGGGGGGGGGATAATTAGCATTATCCATACATACAGCACTGTTCGGTTGCAAATTTGGAAGAATGCACCCACTAGATGGATTTGTGATTTTTATGCGGCTACTTGACAAAATTGTGATTTTTATGTGCCCGTTCTAAAAAATTCATGATTTTTATGTATAGGTTCAACTTTTATGTATAGGTTTCAACTTTTTTCTCAGTGACCACTGGCCAGTACATGGATTTTTTTTACTCCTGTTTTTCAGCAATGACCAATAACAAATTTACAAATACTTGATAAAAAATTTAAGAAATTTGTCAAACGATTGTGGAATAAACGGCGAAATTTGTCAAATAGTGTTGGGAAAGAAATCGCGACATTCGTCAAATGGTCTCGGGAAAGAAGTCAGGCATTGCAGGAAAAAAATTAATTATGTCTAACTGTCGTGAAAAAATTAGAGAAATTCGTCAAATAGGTTCGGGGGAAAAAAATCACAAAATTCATCAAATGATCTCGGGAGAAAAATAGTGAAATTTGTCTAACAATCGCGGAACAGAATTGCAAAATTCATCGAATAGCAGTGGAAAAAAAGTGCACAATTTGTTCGTTCATGGAAAAAGTCGTGAAATTCATTAATCGATAGTCGATAAATCACGAAATTCATCAATCGATAGCAGAAAAATCACAAAATTCATTGATAGTGATTTAATCACAAAATTCATCAACTGGTTTCATGGGAAAATTTTTTCGAATATCGTCGAATGGCTTCGAGAAGAAAAAAAGTTACAATCCGTCAAATAATTTCGGGGAAAAAATCGTGAAATTCGCCAAATGGTTTAGAAATTTGTCGAGCGACAGCGGGGAAAAAAATCTTTTTCCATTCAATCATCGCAATTGGGACTATTAAGTTTTACCAGTGGTGGCAGTAAAGTCAGTCGCCAAATTTTCAGTATTACTCGCCGATTGGCGAATGGCAATTTTGTCCTATATTTTTACACGCCTGATCGATGAAATTCAAGATTTTTACGCACCCGATTGATGACTTTCTTGATTTTTATGGATCCGTTTGATGAAATTAATGATTTTTATATGCCCGATAAACAAAATTCATGATTTTTATGCATGCGTTCAACAAAATTTACGATTTTCCTTCTCCCGATCCACAAAATTCATGCTTTTACTGTGCCTGATTGACAAAATTCGTGATTTTCAACTGATATGCTTTCCGTCGGCCATTTAATGAAATTCACAATTTTTCTTCTCTAGACAATGGCAAAATTTTCATTTTTTTTTTTTTTTTTTTTTTTTTTTTTACCGTTTGTTGAAATTTACAATTTTTTCACAAACATTCGATGGAATTCTTGATTTTTCCACGCCCAATATACGAAATTTGCGATTTTCCATGCCTATCGACAAAATTCATAATTTTGCAGAACCGATAGACAAAATTCATAATGTTTTCCCACAATCTATGGACAATTTGCAAATTTTTTCCGCGACTGTTCGTTGAAATTCGCGATCTTTCCATGCCATTCGATGAAATTCGTTGCTCGATCCATGAAATTTGCGATTTTAAGTGCCTTATCGACAAAATTTGCAGGTTTTTTCAACTGATTTACAAAATTCAAGATTTTGAGTGACTCCAGAATTACCGATTTTGGCATCTCTGGTTTCTGTTGACCGATTATTGAAATTTGCGTTTTTTTTCTAGCGACAAAATGGCGAAATTTGTGACTTTTCCATGCCCATTCGACAACATTTGCATCCAGTCGATGCAATTCATAATTTTATGCACCTGATCGATTAAATTCATATTTTCCTACGATCTATGGACAAAATTTGCGCATTTTTCTCACGAATTATTAAGGAAATTTGAAATTTTTGGATAGGTTGGCATGTATGGTCTCTGCGGGCCACCAGTTACCCATCACGGGCCACAGGGTGTGCATTCCTAATCATGATGCAGTTTAGCTCATTCGACTCGACCTCGATAGAACTTACTGATTTTAGTTTCACCACCAGGGGCAGTTATGTTCATATAGAACAGAGTGCGCCTCTGGCAGTGGAAGGGGAAATTAATGGATTTTGGAACTAACTCGAGTTCTATGGGTCCCATCACAACATGGTTTGATTCATTCAATTTGACATTGACAGGATATATCAATTTTAGTTTCAAGTTTGACCACCAGGGGATGCATTCCTATCTCAGGTTCTATGGCCCCGATCATGACAAGGTATGGCTCACTCAACTCGAAATCGACAGCCTCAACAATTTCAGCTGTTTGTACAGAACAGAGTGCGCCCCCTGGTGGTGGAACATGGAACTAACAGATTTTGCAGCTAACTTGAGTTCTATGGGTCCCATCACAATGCAGTTTGATTCATTTGACTCGACATCGACAGGATATATCGATTTTAGTTCCAAGTTTCACCACTAGAGGACACTATCCTATCTCGTGTTCTATGGGCCCGATTACGATGAGGTATGGCTCATTCGACTCGAAATCGACAGCCTGAAAGATTTCAGCTATGTTTGTATAGAACAGAGTGCGCCCCCTGGTGGTGGAAGATGGAACTAACGGATTTTGCAGCTAACTCGAGTTCTATGGGTCCCATCACAATGCAGTTTGATTCATTCAATTTGACATTGACAGGATATATCAATTTTAGTTTCAAGTTTGACCACCAGGGGTGCATTCCTATCTCAGGTTCTATGGCCCCGATCATGACAAGGTATGGCTCACTCAACTCGAAATCGACAGCCTCAACAATTTCAGCTGTTTGTATAGAACAGAGTGCGCCCCCTGGTGGTGGAACATCGAACTAACAGATTTTGCAGCTAACTCGACTTCTATGGGTCCCATCACAATGCAGTTTGATTTATTCAACTGGACATCGACAGGATATATAGATTTTAGTTACAAGTTTCACCACCAGGGGGCGCTTTCCTATCTTGTGTTCTATGAGCCTGAGCACGACGAGGTATGGCTCATTCGACTTGATATCGACAGCCTGAAAGATTTCAGCTATGTTTGTATAGAACAGAGTGTGCCCCTGGTGGTGGAAGATGGAACTAACGGATTTTGCTGCTAACTCGAGTTCTATGGGTCCCATCACAATGCAGTTTGATTCATTCGACTCGACATCGACAGGATATATAGATTTTAGTTACAAGTTTCACCACCAGGGGGTGCTTTCCTATCTTGTGTTCTATGGGCCTGATCACGACGAGGTATGGCTCATTCGACTTGAAATCGACAGCCTGAAAGATTTCAGCTATGTTTGTATAGAACAGAGATCGCCCCCTGGTGGTGGAAGATGGAACTAACGGATTTTGCTGCTAACTCGATTTCTATGGGTCCCATCACAATGCAGTTTGATTCATTCGACTCGACATCGACAGGATATATAGATTTTAGTTACAAGTCTCACCACCAGGGGGCGCTTTCTTATCTCGGGTCCTATGCGCCCCATCACGACGAGGTATGGCTCATTCGACTCGAAATCGACAGCCTCAAAGATTTCAACTATGTTTGCATGGAACAGAGTCCGCCCCCTGGTGGTGGAAGATGGAACTAACGGATTTTGCAGCTATCTCGTCCTATGGGTCCCATCACAATGCAGTTTGATTCATTTGACTCGACATTGACAGGATATATTGATTTTAGTTCCAAGTTTCACCACCAGGGGCACTTCCCTATCGGGTTCTATGGGACCGATCACGACGATGTATGGCTCATTTGACTCGGAATCGACAGCCTGAAAATTTTCAGCTATGTTTGTATAGAAAAGATTGCGCCCTTTGGCGGAGGAAGATGGAACAAACGGGTTTTGCCATGCATTTTCATCCTTC
This sequence comes from Maratus michaelseni, assembly GCA_963931845.1. NCBI lineage: Eukaryota > Metazoa > Arthropoda > Arachnida > Araneae > Salticidae > Maratus > Maratus michaelseni. The sequence continues at coordinate 41,061,280 of OZ007595.1, read as the reverse complement.
TAATTGTGTTACTCTCTCGCTGTATAATTTAAAAGTTGAGTCTTGGATTCCTCTCCCTGGGCCACCACCCTCATATTTTATTGGGGTCCAAGGGGTCTTTTTTAGCATTTCTTTAAAATTTTATTCTAATGATTAATTTATACCCTATACTTAATTTCGACTAATTGACATTTTCATCAATAACCTTAAAAAAGTAATGATATCAGTACAAAAACCCTTAACGGGTTAAAAGTGTTGACGCAGCACTTTCTTTTGGCTCTATGAATTTTAAATATGGGTCTTAAAAGCAATGATATCAAATTTAAGTGACGCTATGTTAATAATTTTTTTTTAAATCATAATTTTCTTTTTAGTTTTATTTATGTTCACAGGTGCAATTATTATCTTAATATGAAAAAATATATAAAATTTATTAGCTGATGCTTTTTCATTCACATCTCTCATGAATTCAAAATATGGGTTTTAAAAGAAATGATATCAAAATTTGAGTGACACCTTGACGTTAATTTAATAGGACTCTTTTAAAATTCAATTTAAATTATTTTTGGTTTGTCTTCTAAAGTATATTTACACATACAAACAATACTTTTAATTTTTCAATACACTTTTAAATATATTACTTTCACTGAGCCTATATTATGTATTGAAATGTATTTATTTCAATAAATTGATTTATCTTCTGTGCCACGCTATCCAAAATCATAAGTAAAATTTATGTAAATGATTATTTTGCGTCATAGTATCCAAACAAAGGGAAATGTATGCAAGTGGATAATATGACGCAAAATAATCATTTACATAAATTTTACTTATGATTTTGGATAGCGTGGCACAGAAGATAAATCAATTTATTGAAATAAATACATTTCAATACATAATATAGGCTCAGTGAAAGTAATATATTTAAAAGTGTATTGAAAAATTAAAAGTATTGTTTGTATGTGTAAATATATTTTAGAAGACAAACCAAAAATAATTTAAATTGAATTTTAAAAGAGTCCTATTAAATTAACGTCAAGCTGTCACTCAAATTTTGATATCATTTCTTTTAAAACCCATATTTTGAATTCATGAGAGATGTGAATGAAAAAGCATCAGCGAATAAATTTTATATATTTTTTTCATATTAAGATAATAATTGCACCTGTGAACATAAATAAAACTAAAAAGAAAATTATGATTTAAAAAAAAAATATTAACATAGCGTCACTTAAATTTGATATCATTGCTTTTAAGACCCATATTTAAAATTCATAGAGCCAAAAGAAAGTGCTGCGTCAACACTTTTAACCCGTTAAGGGTTTTTGTACTGATTTACATATACGCTAAAATTCTTTTTATAGTACTCCATACTTTTGGAAGTGTGTATTGTTAGTCTATCGAAGGGCCCCCTCTGGGTAAAAAAGGGAGGGGGAGGGGGAGGGGGGAGCTATTCAATTGAGTACAGTATAATTCATGCGGGACCCTATATTTTTTACCACAACCTATATCGAATTCATTAAAACGCGCCTGTTTGCCCCAAAAATGTTGAAGTCCGCCAATTAAAATTAATTAATGACCCTTTTTAATTACTAGCATCTACCATTCTACTGCACATGCAAACTGCGTACTCTCGTTGAGGGAAAAAAATCTCGCCAAAATTTCTTAAGTTCTCCAATTAAAATTAATTAATGACCCTTTTTAATTAAATCATTATTGACTTTTAAAATTGACCTGTAATATACTCTAACATGTATAACAAATAGCCTACTCTCGTTGAAAAAATATTTGCTTCGAAAAATGTCTAAGTTCCCCAATTAAAATTAATCACCATTTTTAATTAAACCATTATTGACTTTTAAAATTCTCCTCTAACATGTATATCGAATACCCTACTCTCGTTGAAAAAAAAAAAAAAAAAACTCGCGAAAATTCTTAAGTTCTGCAATTAAAATTAATTAATTACTATTTTTAATTACTATTTTTAATTAATTAATCATTCACTTCTACTGCATACACTCATAATCAAACTGCATACTCTCGTTGAAAAAAAAAAAAAAATTTGCTTCGAAAAATTTCTAAGTTTCCCAATTAAAATTAATTAAATTTCTAATTCGCTAAAATAAATCCCTTGAAACACACCTCGTATTCTAGTAGAAAATTCTCCGCGAAAAAAAAAAAAAATGGCTTCGAAAAATTTCTAAGTCCCGCAATTAAAATTAATTAACACTAATCCCCTTATCTTAGATGTTGGAGGAGGGTACTTCGGGAGGAGGAGGGCACATCGTGAGGAGGAGCCGGTGCTGCACTTCGGGAGGAGGAGCTGAGCTCGGTGCTGCACCTTGCACCGGCTCCAAGCTCCTCCTGAGGCCGGAGCCCCATTTTCTCTCTACTTACAATAATTAATTTTCTATTGAAAAAGTTTCACGTGAAAAATGAAAATGAAAAAAAAAGTTTCACCAATTGAAAGAAATATTTGTATGACGTCATATTGGTAATAAAACGGAAATTTTTAAACATTCCTCAATAATACAAGGAGCATGAGTATGTATAAGTACAGAAAGTGGGTTAATATGACGTCATTAGAGAATGAAAAAGAAAATTAATCTGACGTCATATTGGAAGTTTAACGGACTTTTTCAAATGCTTATACAGAGAGAGTATCAATATGAGTAATAGAGAAAGCAAGTATATATATGACGTCAGCAAGTGATTTTAACGTCATATGAGTTTGAGGAACGTATTGAAACAGGATAAAAATCTGATTAATGAAATATTGACATATTTTAACATTTTGAAGGTGTCTATACAACATGTTTAATTTTGAAATTGATTTTTTTTTAATATCGCATTTATTCCACATAACAGATAGCATTATGTCGAAGTATAATAGCGGGCTTTGCCCGCTATCTGGCCGGTTCAGATATTCGAAAACACGAGAAAAATAGACCGGTAAATTTTTACTTTATTAAAAACATGACCCTTTTTTTTCTTTTTGGAAAATGAAATTTATTTGGATTTAGTACAGAATGAATACAGTGTCTTGAAAGGAATATTAAACGAAATCTTTTGTGCGATCTTCGATCAGACTCACCCACTTGTTTTGAATTATATTTATATTGAAAACAAAATGACAAAAAAATTTTTTTTTTTTTACTAAATACTTAAAGTTATGAAGTTATTGACGGAGAAACCTTTTTATGCCATTAATAATCTCCACGTGTTGTGAACGATGGAAAGAACACTGAGAACATGTTAAAAACCAGACCCCAATTAAACTCTAGTACCTCAAGTGATGACCGCAGCTGGAAACAAACTGAATAAAACCAGATCGACCTTATGTCGAAACCAATCAACTAAGAAATATTCCATATTGCCTCTTCAACCTTCAATCTGATACCGCGCGCGTGAACTCAATAAAAAAACTTTCTCAGTATCTAAAATATAACCGCACAGTGAAGACGTCCGTGAAAATACAATGTATATATCTCAAACATAATGTAAAATTGGAGCATTTTAAAGCAGTCTCCAAACGCGATATAAATGTAGCCAAGAATTTCAATAATAATATTATATTCAAACAAAATGAACATCTACTTACTACATGCCAATTTGTGATACTACTACTAATATTACTTCTTATTCCAATACAGCGACACGATTATGATTCAAAAGAATAAGTATTTGGATAATACTGTGGATTAATTCTTAGCGCGAAGACAAATTTCAGGTAAGCTGAACTAACCTTTTTTACCATTATCAAAAGATGAAAATGTAAATTAAAATATGAAGATTGATATAACAATTTATAAAGATAGAAAATTTATTATACTACCGAAGGTTCTCTAACAGTTATGACGTATGTCCTAACTCTCGAATCATATTGGCTCTTTAGTTTCTTATTACTATCTTACAAAACTTTCTTCTTCTGTTTTCTTATTACTATCTTACAAAACTTTCTTCTTCTGTTTTCTTATTACTATCTTACAAAACTTTCTTCTTCTGTTTTCTTATTATTATCTTATTACTTTTTATCTTTGCAGAAAGACAGTATTGGATTCATGACTTCCGGTTTTTGGCTAATTTATACGTTTTAGAAGGTCCTGAACACGATTTGACTGCTTTTAGAAAATGTCTGTCTGTGACGAAAAATTTGTGGCAGCTCTATCTCAAGAACTAATGCACGGAATTTCATAAAAATTTAGATTCAGTTAGTTCTTGATATAAATTAGTGCTGATTAGTTTTCAATTTAAATCGCCCTGCAGGTGGCGCTGCTATGCTGCATTTTTCACGATTTTAACGATAGCTCTAACTGAAAAATTAATGTACGGATTTTTATCAAACTTCAGATTCAGTTACACGTTGACGTAAGTTATTGCTGATTGGGTTTTGTTGTAAATCAATCGCCCAGCAGGTGGGGATGGTATACTTCATTTTTCATAATTTTCACAATAGCTATATCTCAAGAACTAACGCACAGAATTTCATCAAACTTCATATTCTATTAGACCTTGACACAAGAAGACGCTTTTGGTGTAAATCGCCTAACAAGTGGCGCTGCTATGCTGCATTTTTCACGATTTCCGAATAACTAATGCACAGAATTTGATCATACTTCATATTCTGTTAGACCTTGAAAAAAATAGATCCTTTTTAAATTTGGATGTATATCGCCCAAGAGGTGTCGCTACAATGGTCTGTTTTTTGTGGTTTTCGTGATAGCCTATATCAAGAACGAATAGTTTGTCATTTAATTTTTTTGCAAACGATAGTAGAAAGTTTTGGGAATTAATTATTGGAATTTACTTCAATGCCAATATTCATACTGACTTTGGTTTTCGGAGTTCATGTAAATCACAAATACTTAAAATCCGGTGAGTAAACTATCTGACTGTCTAATTGAAGTCCAAAATACTTTCTAACTAAAAGTAAGTAACAAAAAAAAATACTTAATCTTAACTTTCAGTATGCATGTCATTTTTCTAATTTTTTCTAATTTTAATCATTTTTTTTCCCGTGAATTCTTCAAATATATTAATATTAAAAGGAGATTTAATAATTTATTCTTCAATGGTTTTTAATCTTATGCAGTTTCCAAAGTCTGCCATTTTTAATCTTTTCCATCTTTTAAAATTTTATAAATATGACATTATGTGAAATATTCATCTTGTGCGCTTTAATTCTGAAAAAAAAAAAAAAAAAAAAAAAAAAAAACAGAAAAACCTTTCAATTTGTACCTTTAGTCAATCGAACCGTAAACAATTTATTTTGGAAACCAAATATTACAGGTTTGAAACCAATTGTTACAGATTTGAAAATGCAGTTACACTCTTAAAAAAGTAAAACAATTGGGTAAGTGTGATCGAAGATCGCTCAAAGGGTTTCGTTTAATATTCCTTTCAAAACACTTTATCCTTTCTTTAATAAATCCAAATAAATTTCATTTAACAACAACAACAACAATAACCAAAAAAAAAAACAAAAAAAAAAAAAAAGTCATGTTTTTTATAAAGTCATGTTTTTTATAAAGTTTTTTATAAAGTAAAAATTTACCGGTCTATTTTTTCGTTTTTTCGAGTATCCAAACCAGACCGATAGCGGGCGAAGGCCACTATTATATTCTGTCATAATAATATCTGTCAAGCGGACTAAATGCGATATAAAAAAATAATTTCAAAATTAAACATATTGTACACCTTCAAAATGTTAAAATATGCGAATATTTCCATAATCGGATTTTTATCATGATTCAATATGTTTCTCAAACTCATATATTTATTATTCTCTATTACTCATATTGATACTCGCTTTGTATTATTCTCAAACATCTGAAAAATTCGTTAAACTTCCAATATGACGTCAGATTTTCTTTTTAATTCTATAATAACGTGATATTAATCTGCTTTTTGTTTACATACACATACTCATACTCCTTGTATTATTGAGAAATGTTTGAAAATTTCCGTTTTATTACCAATATGGCGTTATATTAATCTTTTTTTTTTTCAATTGGTGAAACTTTTTATTTCATTTTCATTTTTCACGTGGAAATCATCTAATAGAAAATTAATTATTGCAGGAAGAATTTCATCGTGGATTTTTAATTTTTGGCATCTGCTATAACGAAAAATGTTTAAATTTAATAGGAAAAGGCTGTTAGAATTTTGGTTTTTTATCTCTATTTATTAAAGTAATACGAATTTTTTTCAAATTTTAATATTTTGAGCTCTTTATAGCTGGTATTCAGCTATATACACCACAAAGTTTCAACTCTGTAAGTGACATAGTTTCTGAGAATAGCTCTGTGACAGACAGACAACGGAGCGGGAGTAATAGGGTTTCGTGAGATGAACGAACCCTAAAAAATAAAAACAGAAGAAACAAATTTTTCTTGATTTTTCTAGCAGTAAAGTTTACGAATATATGATATAACCGCTTCAGAATTACCCACAATTCCTTTATCTTCAAGAACTTCAGAAACCAATAATTTTTCGAGATTTAAAGAAGTATTTCTGAACGTTTTAAACGTATTTCTGAACAGTGTATTAATCAGTTTTCTCAACTCGGTATTAACACGAAATATCGGTATTTCGGTTGCTATCAATTCTCAAGTAAACATATTCATGTTCAACAGGCAAACATGCCAAAATAACAGCGTAGAATGCACATTATTTTGTTACTCTTGCATGTATAAATTCTGCTTCGCAACTGAAAATTGTTCATTAATTAAATTACAAAAAATGAATTAATTAAATTACAAAAATTAATTAATTTACAAAAACTTTAATTAATTAAAAAAATAAATACAGGATTATAAACATTAACATTATACTGAATCTTCTTCGCTCGTGCTTGCGAGCTGTCATGTTTGTATTTAAAGATGTAGATAAGAAAATCTAACAGACAATGTGAAATCAAAAATAGTTTTTTGCTATGTAGGCTGAAGTTAAGGGATAACAACACTTTGACATTGAAAATTTTTATTTTTACTTTTTTCTATCTTTACAAGAAGAAAGTATTGGATTTATGGAAATTTTCTATTTCCGGTTGTTTTTAGAAAATGTCTGTCCGTGAGACTGTGAGTCTGTCTGTCTGTATGTAACAAAAACATCAAACTTCAGATTCAGTTAGACGTTGACAATATATTGGTGTTGATTAGATTTTTGTGTAAATCTTCCAACAGGTGGCGCTGCTGTGCTGCATTTTTCAGGATTTACACCATTTTAGAAATAGTCATATTTCAAGAACTAATGCATGGGATTTAATAAAACTTTAGAGATTCAGTTAGACCTTGATATAAATTGGTACTGATTCGTTTTTAGTGCACGTGAAACCTGTGTGAGATAGAACAAAGTTTTGGGATTGGTATATCCGACTAGTTTTGTTGTTTTGTTGTTCCTTTTTAAAGTACTCTTTATGCATACTAAAATAATATTTTATTACTTAGAAATCGATATCGAAAGTAAACGAGAAATTTTGGAGTTATAGAAGTAGAACGCGCCACAGTGAGTCGAAAACTTTAAGCGCGGATTTTTTTTTTGTCTTTACTTTTAAATATTGATATATTTTGCTGTTCTGTGTAACTTTAAGTAAAGAAATTTGCGGTTGAAAATTTACATTTTACTTTGAATTGATGCCATTTCACGAAAATCAGATTTTTAAAACGATGCGTATTTCACTAGATTTTAGACTAAGAAAACTAATTATTTTTTTACATTGCTCAAGTATATGTTTTCACTGCGTCACCCCCTTTTTCGAAGCGCTCCCGCTCATGAGTTCAAAGCCGCCATTTTTTTATATATATCTACTAGACAAAAATACAGTTTTCTACTTTAATGTATGCATACTAAATTATTGTGAAGTAATTTTTATAAACATTTTGCATTTCTTTTAAAAAATAAAATCCCAAAATAGCATTAAATTTGAGACGGTCAAAGCGGTGTTACCCCTTAAGATGTTACACCTACTTGCGTCTTTTCTTCGCATTCGTCTTTTTTAACACTTTCCAACCTAGTTGAAAAGTGTTTATGACTTCGGTTTGTCTGGCCGTCTGCCGTCTGTCCGTGCTCTAACTCCCGTAAATATGCTCGGATTGCCCTGCAATTTTTATATGTTATTGTCGTTATCTAAAGTATGTTCCCTATTTCAACTGAAGTGTCTAGCACTTATAGTTTTTTTACAGTGACACTCAAAAGAATTCCGTTACATTACGGTCTATGGGGAAAAATCATTTGCGATTTATTTTAATGATATTACACAATTTCAAATACATTGTAATTGATATATATCACTAAGGTGCATTACAAGAAGCCTAATATGGAATAGGATGTGCATAGCATTTATAGTTACTTTACAGGGACAGTTCAAAGAATTCCGTTACATTACGTCAATGGAGAAAAATCGTTTGCGGTTTAATTAAATAATGTTTCACTATTTTAAACGCATTGAAATTGATATATATCACTAAGGTGCATTACAAGAGGCTTACTAAAGAATAGTGTGTGTATAGCAGTCATCGTTCATTTACAGGGACACACAAAAGAATCTCTACTGTCTGTTAAAAATAATTCCTGGAAGTGCGTTTTAAGTAGCTGAACGCGATTTTAAATTTAACTCACTTTTTGTCTATTACTTGGTGTATATAAATTCTGTATTTGATATACAGGGCAGCACAAAAGTTCGCGAACACATTTCCGTTTATTGACAGAAACTCCAGACGGAGAATTTTAAACTGTGCTACGCGTTTCCTAACTAAACTCAAATTTAGCATCCTATGTAGTATATATACAAATCTATAGATCATATACAGGGCTGAATAAAAGTATTCGGATATTTTTCCGAATATTGTATATGTTGGAAATTCCTGAAATTACGTTTTTAAATAGGTTATGCGTTTTCCAAATTGTTTACCTAGATGTTATCTTTCAGCTTATTAAACGGTAATGATTTGTAAAATTATTTTGGAAGCCTTGGAAAGTGTTACATAATCTATGCTTGACGCATGATTTTTCGTTCTTGTTTTTTTTTTTTCATTTTTGCCTTTTTTAAAGAACGATTAGTAAAGAATATTTAGTTAAATTTTTTAATCGATCTGATAAAAATTAAGGAAGTTACGCCATTTTGAATTATTTTGTTCTATCATACATAAATCATAAATCAGTTATCTTAAAACTATGTTTTTAAAGTCGGTGATCACGATACCTCGAACAAAGCTTAACCCATTTTTCAATTTTGATTAATTTTTAACAACAATATTATCTAGAGAGTAATCGTTCCTTTTGGTGGATTTTTACTATTTTTTATAAACAATCAAAGTTAAAAAAAAAAAAATTCTGAAAATCGGTACCTTAAATATGAACGAATTCAATTTTGTCCAAAATCAATTTTTCCAAAGATCGAAAGGTTAGTCTAGTTTTAAATTTTCGGTAAAGACATTACACTTTTTATAATTTCAGATAATATTTGACACGGTTACGTTGATCACCGTGTCGGCTATCAAAACACTACACTGCAAAAAATAATTGTTGATTTTACAGTATAAAACTGGCACCCAGCTGCCAGTATTATACCGTAAAATTTTACTGTTTAATACTGTTAATTTTACGGTATAATACTGGCAGCTGGGTGCCAGTTTTATACTGCAAAATCAACAATTATTTTTTGCAGTGTATCTCTGGGGAGTGGATCTGCTTGCACACCTGACTTTATTTCGTCATTACAAAAATCTATTTCTTTTCTTAAAAGTATAATATACAAAATACAAAAAGAGTTTTTTTTCAAATATCTAATTTCATTTTCCTGAGACAAATTTTTTTTTCGACTTTGTGAGTAGATATAACCCTTAAGTAAATGAATCTTAAGAGTCAACAAATTTTTCAGTAGTCAAATGTTTTTCATTCTCTAAGCAGTAAAATAAACTAAGAATTTTAAGTTTAGTTTATTTCCTAGATAGTTGCTTCCAGTGAATCCGTCAAATCTTCAGATTAAAATTCAAAGGAGGATTTAGCACTTTAGCTTTCGATGCATCCTGCATGACCTACAAATGCCCATCATCGTCAATTCTTTTTATCTTTTAAATTCTCAAAAGTTTGACATTTTGAGCAATACTCATCTTGCACAACTCGACAGAATTAGTTTAGAAAACCTCACAAATATTAATTTTAATTCATGGTTGGAAACTATTTTTTGTTCATTAGTTTTACTTTGAAAATAATTCTTTATAGAGATTTTTTTTTTCTTAAATATATCGAAAATATATTCTAAAATTGGAACAAAATTCGCCTTTGTGTATCAATTAAAATATGAAACCATTAAAATGGATCACAATTTGCGTAATTACTTAAATAGGTGTAAAAATACAAAAGGTTCTAAAACATTAAACCATTTTAAGATGTTAAAAACATTCATCGGAGTCCCAAGCGCTTTCGACCAGAACCTGGCCATTATCAAAGAGGGGAGGAAATGACAAAAATTTCTACTTATTGAGAATTTATTACTTACTTATTCATTACTTACTTATTATTTACTTATTATTACTTACTTATTACTTACTTATTATTACTTACTTATTCTTATTGAGAATTTTTTCTCATTTCCACCCTTTGATAATGGAGAGGTTCTGGTCGAAAGCGCTCGGGACTCCGATGAATGTTTATAACATCTTAAAATGGTTTTAATGTTTTAGAGCCTTTTTATTTTTACACCTATTTTAGTAATTACACAAATTGTGATCCATTTTAATGGTTTCATATTTGAACAGATTTTTTTTCTATTACGTACTGAAACATTGCAAATCAAAATGATTATACAGAAGGTGTTCGCACATTTTTTATAGACGATATCGAGGTTGTTTTTTGTTGGGGTTTCATTCATCTCACGAAAACCATATTACTCACGCTTCGTTGTCTGTCAGTCACAGAACCGGTTCTCAGAAACTAGGTAAATTACTGTCATGAAATTCTGTGTACTTATAGCTAAGTACCTATTATGAAGCTAAAAATCATAAAATTTGAAAAAATCGTATTATTTTAATATAGAGAGATAAAAATCCAAAAATCTAACAGCTTTTTCCTATTAAATTTAAACATTTTTCGTTATAGCAGTTGCCAACAATTAAAAATCCACAATAAAATTCTTTCTACAATAATTAATCTCATCAAAAACAACTCGTTGTAAATGATCCCGCCAAGCCACAAACCTAAAACGTCAGTCACAAAAAGAAGTGATATCACATAAAAAGAAGCGATATAGAAGTGCATACTCCGAGTCCCGTGTAAAAATCTATCACCACTCATAATGTTTCCAAAGGAGTCGGAGTAAAGGTACAGTATGTGAAAACTGCTTGGCGACCTGCAGGCTTTTATAATATATGCAGTATATCAATTTTGAAAATCGAAAAAAATAAATTTGTAATTTTTGTTACATCATTTTTTTAATATTTTTGTATGCGAAAGAACTGACAGAACGGATTTTTCCCCAGATCTATGCGATTCCGCTTACGCTAGAATTACTGCAATATATATCAATTTAGTTAACGTTTATTATAAGGTACAATGTTATTAATATGCGTATGATCATCATATATATATATATATTACAAACTCAAAATCTTTACATGTTTACTTAAAAAATCCTCTTCGTAAGAGTGGTGTTTCTAGTTTAAATAATGGTAAATAAAATCAACAAATTGATTTTTCAAGCTCATAAATAAGAAAGGACATGCAAACACAGAAGCTTCAACTTTTTACAATTTTATGGGAGCAAAATAAATAAATTAAATTAAATTAAATTAAATTAAATTAAATTAAATTAAATTAATATAGTCATATGTAATTGCAGGAAACGCAAACATTATAAAAGCCTGCAGGTCGCCAAGCAGTTTTCACATACTGTACCTCACTCCGAGTCCTTTGGAAACATTATGAGTGGTGATAGATTTTTACACGGGACTCGGAGTATGCACTTCTATATCGCTTCTTTTTATGTGATATCAATTCTTTTTGTGACTGACGTTTTAGGTTTGTGGCTTGGCGGGATCATTTACAACGAGTTGTTTTTGATGAGATATCACTCCTTTTTGTCAGGTATTTAATTTCAATTATACGGATTCCATTTTTATTCAGAAAAGAAAAGATAAAAGGGGCAAAAAAAATAATAGTGATGCTATAAACAGAATTATACATCAGAATTATACAATTTATTGAGTGACTTATTCCAATGTACATGTCACTACCATAACAACTGGGAAACTTTTATATTAATTTCCTTACATTGTATTCATCAGATTATTTATGACATATTTATTTTCCTTTTTCTTTTGCTTATATCACTCTTTCGTTTATATACATTCAAAAACAAAAAATTACACAATTTTACAGTAGTTTACAAACTATTTAAAATACTACAGTTTCAGAAAAATGTGGAAAAATAAGAAGCACTTTTTTTCGGTCAACTACAACGATAAGTTTATGGAGCATACTTTACCGAGAATAATCAACATTTTTGTTTTTCCTACGAACCTATTTCTATTAGCATAAAAATTTACAGGGATTTTTATACTAACATATTAAATATATTATTTTTGAAAATTACTGAGCACCTTAGGAGTTCTTTATTTGTTTAAGTTTTTTAACTCAACGTTTCGAGAATTTGAAAAATATAAAATTCGCAACGTTTGCAAAAGTATAAAAACTATTAAAGTGATTTCTGTTCATATAGTCTGTTCATTCCAATTCGGTGATCTTAAAATATAGGTCCCCAATCTCCGGCAGTCCATGAATTAATTAGGACATATGTATGCAACTGTTAAAATGTTCTCAAACTTGACAATAGAGGCAATAAGTATAGCTCGGCAAATATGAAACACGGCATTGCTTCATCATGGCTTTGTTTCGTGAGGAGTTCGTTCTCCGAACATAAAAATCTCACGCGAAAGTGTTCGTTAACCGATTTGTTCGTAAACCGAACAGTTCGTTACCGATCACCTATTGTATACGAAATTTAGCATTTTAAGTTCGTCATAGCCGGAGATTCGAGGAACGGCAAATATTAAACGCAAAACTTGTAATCTTGGGGTATCAACATTTTTACATTCTATTACTCAGCGCATGAACGTAAAGTTGGAATTTTGTAATCGCTATTTCAATCAATTCATAATACGCTAGAATTACATATTTATAAATAAACACAGTTTTTTTAATCTTTGAAAATACTATATATTAATAGATTTAGAGCTTAACATCGACGCGATTTCAGACGGACAAAATGATCTTATATTAAATTTTAAAGCAAGATAATGAAACCTTACAGAGATTGAAACAGTGTAAAATCATTAAAATACATCTCACTCAGTAAATATACATCGGTTGTAGTGTAATCAAGATCTTCTAAGAGACTCTGTAAACGAAACGTATATGCTTCAATGCCGCTTTACAATAGAGAGGATGTAGTAATATCATATTTGAATATCTTGTGTATATAGCGAATTTGACAAAAGTTATGCAATTTACTATTGTTTTTCCTCTGTGTTAAGTACAGGAATTATGTACTTCAACGTAAAAATTTGCTAATTACACAACTTTTTAGTCTTATTAAAAATTCTTTTGCGTTACCCTGTAAACGAACAGTAAATTCTACAATTCTGTTTTACAATAGGAAACTAACTTAGGTAGTTCGTTGTAACATATTTTAACATCATGCGCATACGTTCTTTTTGAAAAGAGTTAGACCATTTAATATTTTGTTTGCTTCATCTTAAGTATAGGAATAAATCACTTTAAAGTGGTATACATAAAAAACTAATTAATATTTTTACACGAAATATTAAACATTTGAACTACTTATAAAAACAATTCAAATGCTGCAAACCGCGTAAAAATCGGATAATTACACAACTCATTAGCCCTATATCAAAAGATCTTTTGTGAGACCCTGTAAACGAACCTTAAGTGTTAAGATTTTTTATTATAGGAAGCTTACTTGGGTCGAGTGTAATAACATATCTTAATATCATGTGTATACGACCATTCCTAAAAGAGTTGGGTCATTTATTATTTTTTTGCTCTATGTTAAGTATAAGAATCAATAACTTTAAACTGATATAAATCAAAAACTAATTAATATTTTTACATCAAACTTACAAAGGTTTGAACTACTCATAAAAACGATTCAAATAACGTAAATCGCTTAAAAATCCGATAGTTACACATTGCTGTAGCCCTGTCAACAGTTTTTTGCTCTATGTTAAGTATAGGAATCAATAACTTTAAACTGATATAAATCAAAAACTAATTAATATTTTTACATGAAACTTACAAAGGTCCGAACTACTCATAAAAACGATTCAAATAACGTAAACCGCATAAAAATCCGATAATTACACATTGCTGTAGCCCTGTCAACAGTTTTTTGCTCCATGTTAAGTATAGGAATCAACAACTTTAAACTGATATAAATCAAAAACTAATTAATATTTTTACATGAAACTTACAAAGGTCCGAACTACTCATAAAAACGATTCAAATATTTTGTTTCTATCATAAATAGAACGCGAGATACAGATGTGTCAAAAACCCGTTTTGTCCCGTCCGCAAAATATAAACTAGACAGAGTTAAAAAAAAAAAAAAAAAAAAAAATTGCAAAATCGTTTGGCATCCATTGGCGGAAATTCCTTTCATTTACGGTTCAATGCATTGCTGTTTCTTATGCTTGGCGAGAAAATCTGTCGAGTTTCTATGAATTTCTATTGAAAGTTTTCCACGTGAAAAATGAAAATGAAATAAAAAGTTTCACAAATTGAAAAAAAAGATTAATATGACGCCACATTGGTAATAAAACGGAAATTTTCAAACAGATTAATATCACGTCATTAGAGAATTAAAAAGAAAATTAATCTGACGTCATATCGGAAGTTTAACGGATTTCTCAAATGTTTGAGAATAATGCAAAGCGAGTATCAATATGAGTAATAGAGAATAGTAAATATATGAGTTTAAGGAACGTATTGAATCATGATAAAAACCCGATTATGAAAATATTCGCATATTTTAACATTTTGAAGGTGTAAACATGTTCAATTTTGATTTTTTTTTTTTTAAATATCGCATTTAGTACACATGACAGATATTATTATGACAGAGTGTAATAGCGGGCTGGTTTAGATATTCGAAAAAACGAAAAAGTAGACCGGTAAATTTTTACTTTATGAAAAACATGATTTTTTTTTTTTGCTAAATGAAATTTATTTAGATTTATTAAAGAAAAGATAAAGTGTTTTGAAAAGAATAATAAACGAAACCCTTTGTGCGATCTTCGATCACACTTACCCACTTGTCTTTGTTTTGCTTAAAGTCAACCCGAATTTGACAAAAATAAATTGTCAACCTGCAACCCAACACGAACCTGATACACTTTGAGCCGAACCCAAAATATTCAAATCCGAAACCGAGCCGAACACAAAGTGAAAGAAAATTATAAATTAACGAACGTATTAATTATACATTAATGCAAGACCCCAACACATAATGCACTTATTAATATTCAAATATATAGTTTGTACCCGACCCGAACCCGGAATTTCTGCTTAAAGCCAACCCGAATCCGACAAAAAATAAATTCTTCAACCCGAAGCCTTACCCGAACCTTATACATTTCAACTCGAACCCGATATATTCAAACCTGAAATCGAACCTTACCCGAAGTGAAAGAAAATTAATCCATATTTTAATGCAAAATGGAAAAAATAGTCTTAATCCTCAAACATATTGTTTTTTTTTGTTTTTTTTAATATTCAGGATTTAGTTTTGAAAAATTGAGTCAATCCGAACCTGATCCAAAAGAGCCAAAATCTAACCCGAAACCGACCCGAACCTGAAACATTTAAAGTCAACCCGACCCGAACCGAACAGCGGGTCGAGTCGGGTTTGGGTAACAACGCGTTTCTCTACTCGGTGCAGGACCCTATACTCTCAGGGCCTGATTAGCAAAAGAGCAAACAGTCGAACTGCCTAATTTTATACGGTAAAAAAAAAAAAAAAAAAAAAAAAAATTGTAAATAAGCTAATATACTCAAGTAATGTGTGAAAATTAAAAGTAAAGAATGTACATAGATCAGACTATGCATTTAAATTGAAGCATGCTTTTCATTAAAATGATGCATTTAGTGCATATACAGGGCCTCATCGAGTTACTTGTAAAGTTATTGAATGGTTATGTCTATAATTCTTATGCAGGTTATACTATTACAAATTTTTGTATGTTACGCGGTGTATGTTTTGTATGTTATTTGTCATCTAGAAATCTCCTATAATGACATTCAAAATATTCTCATACATTACCAATATTGACTTTAATACTTTTCAGTGATGTTACAAATGTTTAAACTGAACGGAATTTTATTATAAAATATCAAAAGTTGCTTTTCCCGCACTTATACACATTTTGACCGACTTCAACATTAAATAGCTCTTAAAATAACCCTTCGATTTAAAATCTGTCCTGTAAATAAAACATTTATCGAATATTTCTCTGTGATACTACCAATTTTCATATTTTTATCTACAGTAGTTTTCTTAAGGTGCCTGACTACGTACGGAGCAATTTTTTCCAAAAAAAGCTATTTAATTATTTTTTGAACTTATTTTTATTAAGATTATGACTAGAAACTGTGAAAAAAAAAATTTCATTAATTAATGAAATTTTGGTGAATGGGGGATTTTGTGGTAAAATTTAGCGGGATTTGGCATAATACGCAAAACGCTCTACAGAAAATTCTGTTGTATGTATCTTAATTTCCTTTTTACTCTTCATACTTATGCCATTGATGAAGGCAATGAACTAAAATCTAAGAGATATTTTATATGTTTCAAAACTTATAGCATATCGCACTTTTTTACATATACTAATTTTCATAAAATTCATCGATGTCATTCCACGAAAACATCCATAAAACAAAAAAATATTTATTTTAAAATTAAATATTTAGTTCATTGCCTTCACAATAGTGTAAACAACATGCAAGTTAAATTTCATAGTGATATTCTAATAACTTTTTGCGAAATCATGTTTTGCGTATGGAATTTTCACCAAAAATGACATATTCCAAAAAATGCATTTAAAATTAAAATTTACGTTTTACTACAAAAATTTACACAGTAATACGCATCAAACATCACTGTTTTTATGAGCCATACTCTTTTTTTAAGTACTGAGCCTTTATTTATTTCTAGAAGGCCATATTTTTGCTTCATACCTTCCGGTTAGTACCTTTAAATAGTACTTCCGGTCTTTTAAACCTGTTGAATAGTTTAAAAACCGCTACAACTCCGGTTCTATTTATCGTAAAATAAAAACTAGTCGGATGTGTCAATCCCAAAACTTTCTTCTATCTCACACAGGTTTCGCATACATTAAAAAGAATCAGCACCAATTTATATCAAGGATTTATATCTGAAACTCAAGTTTTATTAAAACCGTATTATTCCGTGCATTATTTCTTGAGATATGACTATCGCTAAAATCGTGTAAATCCTGCAAAATGCTGCATAGCAGCGCCACCTGCTGGGCGATTTTTACCAAAAACTAATCAGCACCCAATTATATCAGAGACTAACTGAATATAAAGTTTTATTAAATTCCGAGCATTAGTTCTTGAGATAGAGCTATTGCGGAAATCGCGAAAAAGGCTGCATAGCAGCATCACCTGCTAGGCGATTTTTACCAAAAACTAATCAGCACCCATTTATATCACGAACTAACTGAATATAAAGTTTTATTAAATTCCGTGGCATTAGTTCTTGAGATAGAGCGCCCACAAAATTTTTGTCACAGACAGACATTTTCCAAAAATAGCCAAATCGTGTTCAGGACCTTCTAAAACGTATAAATCCGTCGAAAACCGGAAAGTTGAAAATTTTCATGAATCCAATACTTTCTTCTTGTAAAGATAGAAGAAAGTAATAAATACAATTTTGGAAAGGTAAAAAGCTGGGCTTGTCAAAAGTAATAAAATCACTTTGACAATTTTGGTAGAAAACCACATTTTAAACGTAGCCAGATACCTTAATATGAACCGAAAATGACTTTTGGTTACAAAAATTCCTTTACTCCGGTGACAGCGTTAGTTACTCTTTTTAGAATAGAGAGATACCATCCCGAAACAAAAATAGATGTTCATAATTGCCTCTTAGTCTATGGGGTAATTATGAACAGCCGGGGTAATTATAAAGCGGCGATTTTAAGAACTTAATTAACATACCATAGAAGCAATAACTGATAATAATTGAAATATAGGAATGAAAACATAGCTTAATGAGTGTTTACCAAGGTTTTACATGGATCCAGGATCTGATTACCAACGAGGCACACCTCCACCAGTAAAAAAAGAATAGAAATTTTTTTCGACGAAAATTTCTATTAAATTTTACTGGTGGAAGTGAGCCCCGTCGGTAATCAGGCCCTGCATGGGTTATGTGCAGGGCTTTACAAATTTGATAAAATCTGGTAGCCAGAAAAAAATTCTAGTAGCCAGTATTACCACCCCCTCCTTCCTCGTCATTAATTTTCAAATAGCACAAAAGTTTTTATAAATTATTACAGGAAAAATAATAACAGGCATTTTTTAGAATTATTAGTTACATAGTTTAGAAAGATAATATAAACTAAGTTTTCTAATGAAACTTATCAAAATCATATATCTTTCAAAAAAAAAAAAAAAAAAAAAAAAAAATACGGTAAAGAGTGAATTAACCGGCAAGTTTGGAAAATGCTGATTGCCGAATGCTTCAAATGTACGTATAGTTAAATGCTACAAAATCTATATCTGCTGAGGAGGGCATCGACGAAATGGTGAAGCAAGAAAACAACTTTTCGCCTATTTTTCTGTCGAAGTCACAAATAATTCTGATTTGATTATTTAAAAATTTACATTTGATGAACTTATTTTTGCCAAATTAAAAGAAAACAGTTAAAAATATTTTTTGTGTGAATATAGTTTCAAAGTTAATTTTTAATATTGGAAAAGGTGGAAGGGGGGGGGGGGTCGAATTTGGGCTCATTTCAAGAAAGCTTAGGTCAATTTTTGTACAAAAAAGAAAAAACAACAAAAAATCCCCTTAGATTAAATAATTTGGTCGACCGTATTTGTCAAGCCCTGGTGCTTCTCAAAGCTGCCAGTAGTTGAAACTGGTAAAACTTGTTCACAATTACCCCAATTGACCCTATAATGTATTGGCCGGCGAAGAATCGGCGAAGATTTGATTTATCTCTCATAATCATGAAATGTGTTCCAAAAGAAGCGCGTAATGCATGATTTTTCTTTCTTGTTTTAGAAATCGGTCCGTAATTAATACTTCCTTCAAACAGGTCTTTTCAGTTCATTACAAGAAACTCATTAATCAAACTAGATTCTTCTTTTAACTATTTCATTTTTATTCAACTTCAGTTAATTTGACTAACCATATTCACATCAACGGGAAAAGTTTTATCAAAACTTTTATAATCAAAAATATTTAAAACTTTCCTTCGAAAAAGAATTTTCCGATAGCAGTTTCCTAACAATCTAGAAGCATTTAAGATGAAATATTTACTTATTTTCACCAAAATTGATTGAAATTCCACTGTCCTCCGCTGAAAAGAGAAATTACTACTCATAAATAACCACGACCCACTGCTCTGGTTTCCGTTAACACTTTCAAACAAAATTTTGCTAGCATATTAGAATCAACAACGAAGTTTACTTGATAGATGATGCCTCAACTTTCGTCTTGAAAAATTGTTTATAGAAGTAGAATGAGGGTACCTTTCTTATTTATCAAAATTAGAGACAAGATGTAATTAAAATTCGGTGATGTGTACAGTTTCAGTTCATAATTATGTGGTGCTGTATTTTTCTCTTCAAACTTTAAATGCAATCATCTTTGAAAGAAGCAATTTTTTTTCGTGTCGTTGTTTTGAAATTAGTTAGGAAATAAAATAGTTTGCACCGTATAAGTTTTTGTTTTTAGAATTTGATTGATCATATATCTTTTTAAGGCAATTAAGAACACAGATGATCCACTATGTCATGTCACTGTCTGAAGAAATTTTTTTTGCTTCAAACAAGTACTTTTCTTGAAAGTTATATATATATTTTTTTTTTTGCTTCAAACAAGTACTTTTCTTGAAAGTTGTATATATATATATATATATATATATATATATATATATATATACTAGGGGGCCTGCCCCCTGCGAGCTACGCTCGCCAACCCCCGCTCTGACTTCGAGGCCTCTAAAAACATGACAGCATGCTATATTTTAAAAATATTGGTAAATCTGTAATTTGGTTGCCATGCTTTTAACGTTTTAATGGGGTATTTTTCATTATCATGGCCTCATACACAGCTGTTGCGACAACTGACGACTGTTTTCGGGATTGATAAGTAAAATCAATTACAACTTGAAAACCAGCTTGTATAAAATGGTTAGGTTTAAATTGTGGCTACCTCTCGGACTTTTATAACAACGATCTGTATTCTATTCTTCCTTTGCGTTTAAGGATGAGAAAAATTCCATCTGTGCTTGTGAATAACATTAAGAACTACGCTATTGAAAAGTACTATGTTATAGACATTTTCAGTAACAGGTTTTAATTTTCTCTCAATTTTAGTGCACCATCATGCATATTTTCATGTTATTTTAAATATGTAAATTATTTATTTTAATTAATATGTATATACGAATTTTCTAATAATTATTTATCATACAAAATTAATTAAATATTTTGTGCATGCATGCCTGCATTTATTCGGCATCAATTGATGAGATATTTAAACAAATTTGCTATCCGTGATAATTTTACACCATGTTATGTCACTTGCATATTGTTCATAAGAAAATCGGGTACTTTTCCAGTATAGGATCCTTTGCTTTTAGGTTTGGCGTAATTCGAGCTTCAAAAAGGGATAGATTCGTTAATATACATAGATTTGTTGCCAAAAGTTATGAAAACAAACCCAATGAACTTTTGTTGCTTTTCTATTATAGGGGACTTGACGCTTTTTTAAAAAGCTTGGTGGAAAAAACTAAGCAGGATAGAAAACCAAGCAGGATAGAAAACCAAGCAGGATATTTTATTCTCCTTCCGTTCAATTGGGTAATTATTATTTTATACATTCGTTTCAAATATCCGAATTAGTGATTTTATAAATTCGTTTAATTAAATTTTACAAAAAAATAACAAAATGATATCAATAAATATTAATTACTATTAATTCCCTTTACCCCCTTTCTTTTGCGTTACATAAATGACGTCATTTGGACGAATTTATACAAAATATTTTCAGTTTATAAATTAAATTAAATGCTGGCAGACGATTGAATCCTGACGATAGAAATGTGATTTTTTTTTCAAGTTTTCCTGAAAAACATAATTTAATCACAATCTTGTCTTCATTATCGATTGAAATAAAAGATAAATTCAATTTCAATTTGAAAATGACGAATATAAAGAAATCAATAATCCCTATCGGAGCCTTTTCAATTTTTTTTCCCTTTTTTGTCACAAAAAAAACTGAGTAATTAGTTGCCATCATTACAGAAATGTCATTAAAATTAGAAAAAAATTAATATCTCGAAAACTAATCCCAATTTCAAAATTCTATTACCAGTTTTGACATCCGCGGATTTTTATGGACAATTGGTATTAATTTCACCATCAAGCGTTTAATATTTTATTAAAAATAGCCCTGAAACATAATCAGTCGTTTAGTCAGTCGTTTCATAAAATCGTTTCATAAATTCGTTTCATAAAATCGTTTCACAAATTCGTTTCATTAGGATTTTATATATATAGGGTAGATATAACTTTCAAGAAAAGTACTTGTTTGAAGCAAAAAAAATTTCTTCAGACAGTGACATGACATATTGAAAAAAAAAAAAAAGATTTCTTCAGCCAATGACATGACATATTGAATCATATGAATCATATGTATTCATATTGAATCATATGAATTCATTGATGCACTATTTACAGATTAATTATTTGCAAATGTGGCATAACAAAACATCTTCGCCGCTCTAAAAAAAGATCTTTAAATCAGCGTCGTGACAGGGACGTAGCTTTAGGGGGGGGGGAGGGGGGGGAGCATCCCCTCCCAATAAGTTCAAGTGGTAGGGCGCCACAGAAGGTTTAAGGGCGCCGTCAGGCGCCCATAAAGAAAGGGTATATTAGTAGTAATAAGTGTTTATACAAACACTATTTTAAATCTTAAATTAGAAAGTAAGTTACTTTTAACATACAAAATTTGGATAAGGGGTTTAATTTTAAATTTGTTACTACCTCTACTCTCCCCCCTGACGCCACGCCAAAAAAAAGTATACATGCAAAAGATAAAATTTTGAAAATAGGAATTGTAATCAATTGCGGGACGGTAAGTGTTATTCAATCCTTAGAAGTCCAAATATTCCCTTCTTATCTTAGTAGTTTTTGGTCACCATTTGTTGTAGAAAGAAAGTGTGAAGAAGTGGAACTGACTGGTGGGGGTTAGAACGGTTCTCCAATACGTTTATGTAAGGGGCCAAAGATTGTTTAAGGGCGCCGTTAGGCATCCATAAAGAAAGTGTTTAAATAGTAGTTGCAAGTAATTATGCAAGAACATTATTTTGAATGTTAAGAATTGCAATCAATTGCAGGGCAGTAATGTAATTCGATCCTTAGAAGTACAATTTTTTCCTTATCTCAGTAGCTTTTGGTTACCTTTGGTAATCTCAAGAAAGTGTAAAGAAATGGAAGTGACTGGAGAGAGGTTACAGAACGGCTCAGAGAGGTGGTGGTGGTCTAGAGGTCTCCACGGGCTGAAATTTCTAGGGTCGGATCCGCCCGGGTACAAACGAAAGCTATCTTGGTCCTGCCCAGTCCGTTTTAAAAACCGAAAGTTCGGCCCTACCCGGAACGGTACAATTTCTACAAAAGAAAATCCGATTTTTCATAACATTCTTTTAAAGAATAGTGCAAATATATATATATATATATATATATAATTTTTTTTTTTTTTTTGCGAAATTTTTAAAGTATATTTCAGACTACATGTGGGCAATCCATAGAATACAGAATGTCAACATTAATGAATACTTAGATTTCTAGATATTTATATTCAAATAAAGACTCATTAAAAAATATATACTTTAGAGTAAAGATAAAAAATGTTTAAAAACATCACACATTTTGAAGCTTTATAATTAAAAAATTAGATTAAAAAAATATTTCTTCGGAATTCATTAAAGTTTATTTCCAAAGATTTTGTTACCAAAAACCCATTATCAATTTTAGTTTTGAATAAAAAATTGTCTGCTATGCACGTCTTGGGAATAATTAAGTTCAGGCCCAGCCAGGCCCGCGTATATAGAAAAAACGTATGCCCGAACACGGCCCGAGTCGACAGGAAAAATTAGGTGCAGGCTCAGAAACAATGTAACTGTCCGATGAAAATCTCTACGTTAGGCATATTAATTTCTGTATTAATATGGTCAAACTAGTATCGAATTGTGCAACATAATGTATAACGTATTCTGGCATAGCCAGGTCCATTGAAAATTGTTCATATTTCATCGGCTTAGACCGATCTTTTTAAATTTGGTATATCGGTGCCGGTAGTTCCTCTTAATTTTTTTTACCAAACCGCCTAGCCTGTTTATGTTTTTTAATTATTAGCCCGGAACGTTTGACTTCATTTGGCCGGGTGCGGGAATCGGACCGTGCAGATCGTGATCTCTAGGGTATAGGTCTGCACGGACTAGAATTTACAGGCCCGGCCCGAACGAAAACTATCTTGGCCAAGCCTCCGGTCTAAAAGCTAAAAGTTTGGCACGGAATCGGACCGGCCTGTTGAAAATTCAGTGAAAACAGGCCCGACATGTTGGCCTGATGGGTTACATCTCTTAATAAGCAACTTTTATATTAAAAGCTGTTGCCGTATCCAATGGCTACTTTTCCGAAACTTTTAGAAAGTCATTTTCATTCGTAAATACAAAAATATCGTATTAATATTTGTAAAAATATAAAATTTACACAATTTATTCAGATACCAAAAAATTGAAGAATTTACCATTTTCTTACAAAGGTCATGGCTCGGTGCGAGATTTTAGCTTTACTCGTATTTCGATCTGGGTCAGTATTTTTTTTTTGCGGGCCGGACCTCGCCAGCAATTTTTTTTTGTCGCGTCGGTCGAGAACTTTTAGCTTTTATATCGGGCTGGGCTGGACTTGGACCATACTTTTAAGTTTTATACCAGGCCGGGTTGGGCCGGCCAATAATTTGTTTTCACGGGCCGGGCCGGGGTCGAATTTTCATATTTTATACCGGGCTGGGTCGGGCCAATCACTTGTTTGATACAGGCCGGGCTCGGGCCGAACTTTTAGCTTTTATACCGGGCCGGGCCTATCAGTTTTTTGCACAGGCCGGGCTGGCCTCAGGCCTACATTTTAACTTTTATACCGAAGCGGACCGGACCAATAATTTTTTGTACGGATCGGGCCTGGAAATTCCAGCCCGTGCAGATCTCTGGTTTGCTTTAGTTAAGGTTCAAATCCATTTCAAAATGTTACGTTTGTCACATTCATAAAATCATTATCACCTGTTTGCATATAAAATTTCATATATTTTTAATCAGGTCTCTAAGAATCAAATAGTATTGTAATTTTTCTGTAAAAATTAAAACTGATATTTTAAACAGGCAATCGAGACGCACGAGTTAGAGATCTGCACAGCCCGGGCTTAATTTTTTTCTGCAGACTTGGGCCGGGACGAGCTAGACTTCATTTTTTCTGGGTCAAGCTGTGCTTGAACGTCATTCTTCCGAGAGGTCTTCATGGACCAAAATTTGCAGGCCAGCTTAAAAATCAGAAAATTAAGCCTGGCACAACAATTTTTGCGAAAAATGAATACCTTTTTAAATGCTCATTATTCTACAATTAAAATGTGTTTTAAAGAATAGTACATACTATTCTAAGCAAAAAAATAAAAATAAAAATAAATAAATAAAGTACAATAAAACATGTGAACTAAAGACAGTCTATGACGATATCCTTTCTTACACAGAAAAATGTCTTGAACCATGCAAAAAGAATATAATACATACAACAGACGATGTAACCTGCTAAGAATGTAACCAGTCTATAACGGATTTTTCTTCTCTTACTGAATTCTCATTTGAATGTAATAGTCTAAGTCAATTTTTTAATCAGTGTTTATGTACATTATTGTCTAAGTGATCATAAATATTGTTGATATTTTGCATTCCATGCATTTTGAACGTAATCTGAAAATGAAATCTATGCATAAGTAAGTGCGCTTCTTGAATTGGGACTTAAAACGGCCTATAGATGCGCTGATTGCAGCCGTCGGTACAGGAAAATTGGCCCTTTAACTAATGGTAAAGTACCATTGAAACCATTATTTATTGTAAACGCGTTTAAAAGTGTTAAATATTCAAATTCGGATAATTTTTACTTTGACATATAAACACAGAACACAAATAGCACATGAAATCTGAAATTGTGCATAAAAATAATCATTATGAACAAATTAAAAATGCATGTAACGCAATGGGATTGCAAGGAATTTTCCTGAAGGGAGAAGTTATAACTTTTTTCCACCAGATGGCGTATTCGAGCGCTTGAATTCCCAACAAGTAAGTGTAATTTTAATTTTAGGTTAATGTTGCTTCAGAAATATCGCTATGCTTTGTAAATATTCAGTCGGGCCAGGCCGAAATTTTTGCTTTTATACCGGGCCGGGCCAAAATAATTTTTGATCGGGTCGGGCCCAAATTTTCAATTTTATGCCGTGCCGGGCCTGGGCCTGGAAATTTCGGCACCTGCAGACCTCTAGCGCGGCTGATGGCAATGCGGCGAGAGAAGGGGGGGGGGGGAAGTGGAGAGTGAAAATTATAAAAGGGCGCCAAAGTCAGGTCCTCCCCCCCCCAATAAAAATTTCAAGCTACGCCCCTGCGTCGTGATATCTTATAGAACACCAAAATCCAAACGCACTCTCTTACTTTGTCTCTTGCTCTGCTCTGACCGGAGCGGTTTTTTTTTTCGCATACAACGTTCGTTCCAAGTTTTATGAGTCCGCTGTTCGGGACTGACATCTACCGCTACTTGTGAGTGTATTATAGGTGTTTGCAAACAGAAAATATAATGCTCTAGAAACTCGTCTCTTCTTGACAAGTTGGTTGATTTCAGCCGAATTAGGTCAAATGGCAACTGGAGTACCTGAAAAGATGAAAAAAACAGAGAGCAACATCCAAAAATCT
The DNA here is from genome assembly GCA_963931845.1 of Maratus michaelseni. Classification (NCBI taxonomy): domain Eukaryota; kingdom Metazoa; phylum Arthropoda; class Arachnida; order Araneae; family Salticidae; genus Maratus; species Maratus michaelseni. The sequence goes on along the minus strand of OZ007595.1, from coordinate 41,035,010 downwards.
TTGCTTATTTAACAACTTAATTTAACAAACTATGTTCTTCAGGGAGATGCTGATGCCTATTTCAGTTCACAAACAACTAAATTATTCAAAATAAACAATTTCTTTTAACTACGTCTCGAACAGTCAAATGTTAGCTTAAATAATGCAAAGTCCGTGAAAGTGTCACAATTGATCTTATTTCTCGAAAAGGACACAAAATTCCTTAAAAAAAAAAGTTCGTCGTTAAAAAATACAAAGTTCATTGGACAGTCAAGGGGTAACAGTTTGTCTTTCAAAAGGCACATCCGTTATAATGGTTTTAAATTTCGTTAAACAATGTCGTTAAACTTGCGTCTTTTCTTCGCATTCGTCTTTTTTAACACTTTCCAACCTAGTTGAAAAGTGTTTATGACTTCGGTTTGTCTGGCCGTCTGCCGTCTGTCCGTGCTCTAACTCCCGTAAATATGCTCGGATTGCCCTGCAATTTTTATATGTTATTGTCGTTATCTATAGTACGTTCCCTATTTCAACTGAAGTGTGTAGCACTTATAGTTTTTTTACAGGAACACTCAAAAGAATTCCGTTACATTAAGGTCTATGGGGAAAATTCATTTGTGGTTTATTTTAATGAAGTTACACAATTTCAAACATATTGTAATTGATATATATCACTGAGGTGCATTACAAGAAGCTTATTATGGAATATGGTGTGCATAGCACTTATAGTTACTTTACAGGGACAGTCAAAATAATTCCGTTACATTACGTCTATGGAGAAAAATCGTTTGCGGTTTAATTAAATAATGTTTCACTATTTTAAACGCATTGAAATTTATATATATCACTAAGGGGCATTACACGAGGCTTACTACAGAATAGTGTGTGTATAGCAGTCATCGTTCATTTACAGGGACACACAAAAGAATTCTCTACTGTATGTTAACAATAATTCCTGGAAGTGCGTTTTAAGTTGCTGAACGCGACTTTAAATTTAACTCACTCTTTGTCTATTACTTGGTGTGTATAAACTCTGTAGATCATATACAGGGCAGCACAAAAGTTCGCGAACACATTTCTGTTTATTGACAGAAACTCCAAAAGGAGACTTAAACTGTGCTACGCGTTTCCTAACTAAACTAAAATTTAGCATCTTATGTAGTATGTATACTAATCTATAGATCATATACAGGGCTGAATAAAAGTATTCGGATATTTTTCCAAATATTGTATATGTTGGAAATTCCTGAAATTACGTTTTAAAATATGTGATGCGTTTTCCAAATTGTTTACTTAGATGTTATCTTTCAGCTTATTAAACGGTAATGATTTGTAAAATTATTTTGGAAGCGTTGGTAGGTGTTACATAATCTATGCTTGACACATGATTTTTCGTTCTTATTTTTTTGGTCTTACTCTTCTCTCATCACATTTCATAATCACAACTGTGTAAAATTTTATCATTTTTTCTGAACATAACATCATGTTCAAAATCAAAGTATTTGTCAGAATCGAGATCATACTTGTCAAAATCGGTAAAATTTTTATCTTCGGAAATATCGGTGTCATCTTCGGAATTTAAGTGAAATTTAATTCTATTTTTACCGAAAAGAAAATTTCTATCATCAGGCTTTTTTTTCTTAAACTTCTGTTTGCGTTTCTTAACTCCATAATATTTATAATAATTTACTTCTGATTCACCTTCAAATTCATCTGATGGCTTATACACTGCTTTAATTTGAGGAATAACTCAACAATTTCTCATTATTTGAAATTTTCTTTAAATCAATTAGATTTTCTTTATTTCTTACTTCTAAATTCGGTTTGTTCTCATTTTTGGCGAAGCACATATTTTTTTCTTATTTCGGAAATCTGCGGAAACTGAATCATTCTTAAAGCTTTTGAAATTATTACATCGCTTTATTTTATTTTAAGTCTAATCAATTCTTGCTGAAAATTTTCGAAATCTTCTTGGGAATTATATATTTTTCTTTGAATTCTTCTTTTAGGGGTATTTATTTTAGAACAGTCTTCTGCGGATTCTTTTAACTATCTTTCTAGTTGCTTAGAACGGCTATTGGCTTTCACTGAATGTATCTATATTATTATGAGCGTGTTCTTTCCTCATGTAATCGGGATTTCATATCTTGCAAGCACCTCTATAATTTTCTGTATGATTTGGCGATGTTTGGCTTTCTGTTACTTCTTATTCTAATTTAATTTCGATATCGTACAATTTAGATTCTACGGATGCTGTCGCGATTTTTGTCGCGTTTTCCGGCAGTCTCAGCTCTAGCTGAAAGTGTATTTTTCTTAAACCTTAATAAAGGTACCGGGAGGGACACATATGCTCTACAGACTTGGCCTCCTCGTCTGAGCAGTCCCTCTTAGGCTGTGAATGAATTTTGTTTTTCCTGACAAACTTGTCTTGTATTTCGATTATTTCTGTTTTTAACATTTCTTTATTTTATTTCAGATTCTTTAACTTGAATAATTACATTTTCATTTTCTAAGTAATTTTCTTCATCAAGTTTTTAATTTTTGTACTGAAATAATTAAATTAGTTAAATGACAAATTTTTGTGTTTGTTTAGAATTCGTGAGTTACTATTTTGGAATGTTTAAGAATAAGGTTTAATTTCAGAGTTTACAGTCACTTCATTTGAATTTATAATATTAACCAAGGAATTTTTAGAATCATTTTGATATTTATTTATTTTTACATCATTACCAGAAATAATTAAAACATCTTGATGCATTACGTCAGTACCAATAATCATGTCAAAATCAATAGAATTATCATTTATCAGAAAAACAGAGATTTGAAATTTAGAATAAACGTTGGCTGCCCTTATCTACTAATGAAAATAAATTTAATGAGTGCTGATTAACTTCTTTAAGAATTAAATTTTGAGAATTAGTTACAATATTTACTTGAGAATGATCATTAGAAAATTTTACATCTTTTTCTTTACTACAGACAAATGATTTGTGGCCATGCAAATTATAAGAAAACAAACAGGACCCTTTTCCCTATTTTTACAATTAATACTTTTATGATTTTTATCGCCACAATTTTAACTTCGAATGTCAGACTTTACGGAGGGAGGCAACATTAACTAATGGTAGCAATAAATAAATGCTTATTCATATAAATTTATTAAAATTTCTTAAAAATTGAAAAGCTTTAAAAACTTGAAAAATTTTATAAAGAAAGAGTTAATTGCCCACTCCTTTACCCTACTGCCTATAAGATTTCCCTGGTTCAACTTTTACCAAATATCTGATGCATCAATTTTATATTGTGACAAGAAGGATGATCTTTTTTTAATTTCCAGTGACTGAATTTTTTTATTTCTCTTACATACATGGGAAGGCGCGGCAGGTTGATGAAATGTTTAAGAATATTTTGACACATGCCTATGATCATCTCGTCTATTCAAAGTTACTGTCACAAGACTGAAGCCCAAAGATTTTCTTTCTACAAAAATCCTGCGTCTACTCCTTTTACGACAACCTTTGACCTCCCCCCCCCCCAACGTGACTTCTCTTATATTCAGAGCTGTAACCAATTAGGCCAGGTTGACAACTTAACAGATCATGAGTGTTTTCTAGGGAAAGCTAATTTTTAATCCCAAATGACAGTGATTGGATAGATTACATTTCAATTGTTGCTTAATTACGTGAAATAAAACGAAAAAAAATCAAGCTTATAGGCGTATAGAGAACTTTCGGATCGGTATGATGAAAAAAATTTGAAATTTCTAAATTTAAATGAACAAGAAGGATAAGTATTTACTCCCATAGAAAAACATGGGATTCCACAATTTTTCTCTCCCATGTCATAATTCGCTGTTTCACCGATAGCATCTCCACAACGTCACATACGTTCAGAAGACTTGGCCTTGGCGAATAAAAGAGAACGATCAAACAAGGTCTTAACCCTTTAACGTTCATTGGTTTCCCCAGGATACCACAAAACTTTAATTACGAAACTCAACAATGACAGCAGAATTTTAATAGAAATGTTTTTCATTTATTATATATGTGAAATATCGCTTTTTTATTATATAAAAAGAAATTTGTTCATAATTTCCGGTGTCATTGTTGAGTTTCGTAATTAAAGTTTTGTGGTTTCCTAGGGAAACCAATGAACGTTAAGGGGTTAAGCAAAAATGTGTTTAAAATATTACTTGTTACAAGGTGGTGCTTCCAGGTAGACTATCCCCCTTACAGCATCATCAGTTGTTGCTAAGCAATATTATATTTATAAAAGTTTTCGTTTCAACCTTCTACATATGAAAGTAAGGCGCATTAATTTTTTAATATCTTTAAATTTCTGGTAACAAGATTTCGAAGCATTTTCATTAGTCCCATTAGTATTTTGTATTACAAACTATCTTTTTGTTATACAAAGGAAAGCAATTGTAACAAAAGATTTAATCAAATTTCTATCATCGTGAAAATTCAATTTTTAATGATGCTTTTCGACATTCTCTGTCAAACATTGTTACTTCACAAATTTGTTCAAGTAATACTGGAAAAGATAATTTAAAACTTTTGTTTTCAGATAATTATTTAAAAATATGATATACATAATTTATCTTTCCGAAATTTCTTAAAAGATAACATACGCATTAAAATTATTAAATTAACTGAATTTAGTATACGGCAGATGCGATAGATTTTTTTCTTTTCTGTGCTTAGTGGTTCTTGTTAAAAATTAAGATGAGAATTTCCAAACAATATTTTTGATATTGTGTTAAATTGAATTAAGTTTTCAGAAAATATCGTGTCTTTTAAAATGAATGTTACGTTTAGTCGCATAAGAAGTTAATGTTCAGAAAGAATAAATTTGTCAATAAGAAACTAGTCGTTGGGGCCACCGTAATACTTACCCATCATGGATATGCATAATGTAAAATATTAAAATAAAACATGTGGTAAACTACTTATAAAATGCACTGCAATTCGAATAAAATCGTGTCTTGATGACGTCATAAACTTTAAAGGCTCGATTACTGAATTGCTTAAAAGAAACATCCTTATTATAATTCCAAAAACAATAATCCTATTAACTATCGGTTTATTGCATCTGATTAAGCGTCTCATTTCCAATTAAAATATATCTTTGAATTGGAATTTGGATGAAATACAGGGACAGGGTCATGAAAAATCAAAGAGTGTGGAAAATAGGATTCCAAATATCTCGGCAACTCATTATCTGATCGACTTCATGCTTTATGCAAAATTTATGTTTTTTTATTGTCTTTTATATTCACTCCTTAAAATAAACAATTTCGAAAATTTTTATATACCTTTTATCAGAACGAATATTTCGAGAGTCCGAAAAAAAATAGTTCCGGTTAATCGAGGTTATTGAAATGAAATAGGCTTCTTCCCATTATTACATACTAAGTACATACCAAATTGCAAGTCTCTATCTCAATTTGTTCGGGAGATAGAGCGTTTACAGACACACAGACACACACACAGACGGACGGCAAATTTTTTTTTTTTTCTAAAAATATGTTTTTCGGAATCTCCAGTGTCTGAAACGTATAAATCCGTCAAAAAATTTTTTTTTTCGATTTTCAAAACTATTACAAGACTTACCCTATACTACTTATGATGGGTAAGTAAAAAAGAAAGGCATCTCTTGCTGTTGCCACAGATGAATGATAAATCATGTTTTGTTTTCAGGCAGAGACAAAGTAGATTTCATAAAAATATTCCATGTTTTATTAGTTTTAAAAATGTCTTTACCCTTTAGAAAGTAAATTATTTAATATTAATGGAAAGAAGGTAATGATCTTTAGGGAAATTTCTTATAACCGATAATACGAGTTTTATTAAGGATACGGGGATAATGTGCTAAAGGTATCTGGAGGCATGGCAGTGACTCCGCCAAGTCAAGAAAGCACAGCCGTAAGCATCCTTTTCTGGAAACAACTCAGGGCACTTTTGACCCCCCCCCTCCCCCCCCCCCCCACACACACACATCTCATATCTTTCCGCTGTAGTTTCCCAAAAACCCGAAACTTTGTTTTTCTAGAGTATGTGGCACACTGGACCAAAAAATTAAAATTTCACGTTTCTGTCTCTAGTTCAGACAATATATGAACTCAAAGTTCCGATTTTTTGTCACTCACTCACTCACTCACGCGTCATAAAAAAGATAAGGTAGATCCCGTACCCTAGAAACTTGAAATTTGGAATAAAGGTTGTGTTTAGGGTACAAAGAAAGGGAAAATTATAAAATCCGGAAAATTCGAAGAAACATAAAAACATTCGAAAATTCCAAAAACTTCAACAAAATTGAAAGTTGAAAATAATACGAAATTCGAAACAAAAATAAAAAATTCGAAAAAAAAAAGGAAAATTTGAAAATAGTTCGATTTCATAGCGCTAGAAACTTGAAATTTGGAATAAAGGTAATATTTAGGATACTATTTAAGGAAAAATTAAAAAATACGGAAAATTCGAAAAAAAAAAAAAAAAGAAGTAGACAAATCGAAAATAAATCGATCTCGTAGTCTTAGAAACTGAAAATTTGGTGTAAATGTAGTGTTTAGGATTCAGAAATATAAAAAAAAATTTTAAACAAAACAAAAATCGAATATAAAATCAAAAAATTCGAAAAAAAAAAACGAAAATTTGAAAATAATTCGATTTTTTAGAGCTAGAAACTTGGAATAAAGGTAGTATTTAGGATACAAAATAAGAAAAAATTAAAAAATTCGAAAAATTCGAGAAAAAAAATTGAAAATTCGAGAAAAAAAAAATCGAAAATTCGGAGGTCGAAAAAAATTGAGAAAATGAAAATAATTTGATCTTTTAGCTTTAAAAACTTAAAATTCGGCGTAAAGGTGGTGTTTAGGATTCAGAATACGGTAAAATTAAAAACACATAAAATTCCAAAATAAAATGAAAAAATTGAAAAATAAGGAAAATTTGAAAAGAATTCGATTTTATTGCGCTAGAAACTTGAAATTTGGAAGAATACTAAATAAGAAGAAAATAATAAGAATAATAAATAATCACTAAATAAGATAATCACTAATAAATTTAATATAATAAATACGTAATAATATTTTAATTAAACTAATTAAATTATAACGATTAATTAAATTAAATTAATAAATAATAATAATTAAAATGTTAATAATTGTTAAAAATTGTTTTAATTAAATAATAACGATAATAATCACTAAATAAGAAGAAAAAAAATAATTTCGAAAAAAAAAAATAATTTGAAAATTCGAAAAATTTCAAAAAAAAAAAAGATAAATTGAAAATAATTTGATTTTGTTGTCTTAGAAACTTAAAATTTAGTGTAAAGGTTTTGGTTTAGGATTCAGGAAAAGAAAAAAAGAAAAACACAACAAAAATAAAATAAAAAAATCGAAAAAAAAATTTTTTTGAAGATAATTTGATTTTTTAGCGCTAGAAACTAGAAATTTGAAATAAAAATAGCATTTAGGATACAAAAAAAGACAAAATTTAAAAATCTGGAAAATTCGTTAAAATTCGGCGTAAAGGTAGTGTTTAGAATAAAGAAAAAAGAAAAATTAAAACACAATAAATTCGAAAATAAAATCAAAAAATCGTAAAAGATCAAAAATTTGAAAATAATTCGATTTTCTAGAGCTAGAAACTTGAAATTTGTAATAAAGGTAGTATTTAGGAAACAGAGTAAGAAAACATTAAAAAAAATCCGGAAAATCGAAAAAAAAATCAAACATTGAAAACAATTTGATTTTGTAGTCTTAGAAACTTGAAATTAGGTGTAAATGTAGTACTTACAATTCAATAAAAGAAACTCTTATGACGTTATAATCACTTTCTGACGTCACATCTACTTGCTTTCTCTATTACTCATATTGATACTCTCTTTGTATAACTCTCAAACATTTGAAAAAGTCCGTTAAACTTCCAATATGACGTCATATTGATTTTCTTTTTAATTCTCTAATGACGTCATATTAACCTGCTTTCTGTACTTACATACTCGTAAATGTTTGAAAATTTCCGTTTTATAACATGATGTCATATTAATCTTTTTTTCAGTTGGTGAAACTTTTTATTTCATTTTCATTATTCACGTGGAAATCTTTCAATAGAAAATTAATTACTGTAGAAATAATTTTATTGTTTATTTTTAATTGTTGGCAACTGCTATAACGAAAAATGTTTAAATTTAATAGGAAAAGGCTGTTTGGTTTTTGGTTTTTTATCTCTCTGTATTAAAATAAAACGATTTTTTTTTTAATTTTAGATTTTCAACTTCATAGTAGGTATTCAGCTATCGTAAGTTATATAGTTTCTGAGAATCGGCTCTGTGACGAACAGACAACGTAGTGGGACGAATAGGGTTCCGTGAGATGAACGAAACCCTAACAAATGTGTAAGTGTGATCGAAGATCACACAAAGGGTTTCGTTTAATATTCCTTTCAAAACACTTTATCCTTTCTTTAATAAATCCAAATAAATTTCATTTTCAAAAAATAAATAAACAAATAAATAAAAAAGTCCTGTTTTTTATAAAGTAAAAATTTACTGGTCTATTTTTCTCGTTTTTTCGATTATCTGAACCGGCCCAATAGCAGGCGAAGCTTGCTATTATGTTCTGTCATAATATTATTTGTATTATCTGTCATGTGGACTAAATGCGATATTTAAAAAAAAATCAATTTCAAAATTAAACAAGTTTTATAGAGACCTTCAAAATGTTAAAATATGCAAATATTTCCATTATCAGGTTTTTATCATGACTCAATACGTTTCTTAAACTCATATGACATTATTCATTTGCTGACGTCATATCTACTTTCTTCCTCTATTACTCATATTGATACTCCCTTTGTATTATTCTCAACATTTGAAAAATTCCGTTAAACTTCCAATATGACGTCAGATTAATTTTCTTTTTAATTCTCTAATGACGTCATATTAAGCTGCTTTCTGTATTTACACATACTCATACTCCTTGTATTATTGAGAAATGTTTGAAAATTTCCGTTTATTACCAATATGACGCCATAATAATCTTTTTTACAATTGGTGAAATTTTTATTTCATTTTCATTTTTCACGTGGAATTCTTTCAATAGAAAATTAATTATTGTAGAAATAATTTTATTGTGGATTTTTAATTGTTGGCAACTGCTATAACGAAAAATGTTCAAATTGAATACGAAAAGGCTGTTAGATATTTGGTTTTTTATCTCTTTATATTAAAATAAAACGATTTTTTTTTTTTTTTTTTTTTTTTTAATTTTCAGCATCATAGTAAGGTATTCAGCTATAAGTACACAAAATTTCCTGTCTGTAAGTTATATAGTTTCTGAGAACCGGCTCTGTGACGGACAGACAACGTAGCGGTTATGAATAGGGTTTCGTGAGATGAACGAAACCCTAAAAATGATCTTTAGAATGTGTGTCTTGTATTATGTGATTTTGCACAGCTTGTTGGACAACTAATAGTTCGTGTTCTTCGACGATTTTCTAATGTGCACCATTCTTTAACAAAAATCATTTACAGGAGAATGCTGAACAACTTGTTTCATACTACTTATGAAATCATCGTTCGTTTGAAATGCAATAATTTTTTGGGTAATCCTCTTTAATAAAAATCTATGCGTTGCTGATGACTGGGATTTTCGCTAATGTTAGACAAACTGTGTTAGAAAGGTAAAAAAAATGTATTTTTCTTGATATAAATTTCAAATCTAATGATTAAACAGTTTTTCAAATATTGAATTTCAAAAATTACCAAATTTTACAATGGAGTACCATAGCGAAACCTTCACGCATAGAAAGATAATAATAACAGCAATGTGTCCTGACGTAAGTATACTGACTATAGCACGAGTCACAAATTATAGTAGCCTTATAATTCTGTTAAAGTATAAAAGGGAATTATTATGTCACAAGTGAACAAATAGCATATTTTAGGACAAATAGCATATTTTAGTCCACCTCAGTGAGTCATATCAATTTCATTATATTTGAAGTATTGTAACTTCATTAAAATCCAATGGAAATGATTTTTCCGCATCGACACAATAATGTAAACCCCATAGACACCATAATGTAACACAATTATTCATTTTTTTTTTTTAAAGCTGACCTATTCCATAATAGAGTCTACAGAGAATTGGCCTAATTTGGATACCTTTTGGTACCTTTCCGTTATACCAACATCATGCCAAAATGTATGCTAATGCGCCATATATTTCAACACTGATTGTGCAAATAATTTTTATTTCAAACCGCTCCAAGCATTTTGACTCGTTATTTATTCAACGCAAATCTCTCTCTCTCTCTTATTTTTTTTTTTTAATTATTCTTTAATTGTAAGCATGCAAAACATTTTAATTTACTATTTTTTTAATCGTAAAACCTTTTTATTAAGTTATAACTTACAGTTGTCGCTGATTCAAAAAGAGAATGCTTATTAACCTTGAGGAATGGATTTTGGCGGGACTTGCACTGTTAGTTATATAATTTATCAGAGATGGTTTTAGTATCTCGCATATTGTTCTACTTTGCTTAGTTATAGAATTATGGGGAAAGTTTTATAATCAGAAGAACCCGTTTATGAAAACTTAGCCTTTTAAAAATATTCTGACGAATGGATTTTGACGGAACCTTCACTGTTAGTTAGATGAGTTTTCAAGGATGCTTATAGTATATAGCAAGTCCTTTTATCGTTCTTTACCAAATCCTGCTGTAAATGATCAACGAAAAGAGTTTGTCCTTAAGAGCCCAAATTTTGTCTCACACATTAAAAATGTAATAACGCAATGGCGTTCGTATCGTTTTCAGAAATGCAGAAAGACATTCCAAGTAAAGTTCCATATGGTTTTATAGAACAAGGTCAAATTCAAGGTCAAAATTTCGTTTGATTAAAGGTGCGTTAAGAGAAATTGACCAGCGTAGCGTGCTAGTTTCATTATATGTGATTAACATTACTGGGTATCGGCTTAGAGCGTCGACATGTTGCATATGTTTTGCAGATCTGTGAACGACAACAAAATCAAAATCTTGTAGAAAAAGGCCCATCTGGCGATTTTTGCTCTAAGCTCATCTTTATCCATAGTTTTCTAGAAGGCCTCACAATCTGTGGCGATTTTGAATTTAGTTTCATCTATATAAACTCTGAATTTTTTTTTAGTGTCTCGATGACCACGAGAACGTTTCATTCATAACTATACAATTTCTCTTCTTGGGGGATTTCTTTTTTACTCATGTATAAAACTGGGTGAAATTTGCCATCGGTAGATTTTTGTAAAATAACTGCACCGAAACCGAACTTACAAGGAGAGGTCCAAGCTTTGTAGTCACAGATTTTGATTATTTTTATATATATTGTTGGGTAGAATCTCCTTAGTCTCAGGTTCAACGAATTTTTTACAACGCTCCTTGGTTCTCAAGAAATAGGGGGTGGTCTAATATTTTAACACAACTTAAATACTTACTTTGTAACGAAAATACTGCGTTGGTCCTAGCTCATTTGTTCTGGCGTCTGCTCGTTGATCTGCGGACATCATTTATATATTGCCTAACAAAGGAAATCAAAGCGATGATAATACTACTCTGTTTTGAAAGTAAGAAGCATAATTATATTAAAAATTAGCACAAGAATTAATTTACAACATATTTTTTTGCATATTAATTTTTTTTTATTTGATACGTATGCTTGCGCTTTGAATTAATTTATAATTAATAAAGTAAGGTATGATTTTGCAACGATTTTGTAATTTTTACTAGTCTATAATGGATCCATTAAACAAAATCTCTTTAAATGATAAGAAATGTTTAATAATGGTTTAAAAATAAAAGTAATTAAATTTAAATTTAAATATTTTAACATTATAATTAATTTACGATATTAAAAAAATTCTGAGATTATTGAATTTTAATTACAAGTATAATATAAAACAAAAAGTGAGAAAAACAAACATGGCGCGTTCCGGTCTCGCGGATCAATGAGCAGACGCCATAGCAACTGAGCAACGACCAATGCGGTAATTTCGTTATTAAGTTGTGTTAAAATATTAGACCACCTATTTTTCGAGAACCAAGGAGCGTTGTATAAAATCCGTTGAACCTGAGATTAAGGGGCTTCTACCCTACAACATATATAAAAATAATCAAAATCTGTGATTACCAAGCTTGGCCCTCTCCTTGTTAGATGCGTCGGTATGTATCTCCAATTCAGAACAGGGGACAAAAAGATGGAGAACAGGTTCTTTTGTAAGCAGCTTTTTAAGAAAGAGTGGAAAATGCAGATTGTTGCTCTGATCCAAAATAAAATGTAGAAAAATTTCTGAGAAGATCACTTAAGGGTTTTGCAATTTCTGCATATCCAGAGTTATATTCAAAGTTATATGCATATTCATATAACTTTGATATAGGAATAATTCTGCATATTCAGCATAATAATTTTTTCATAATTCTGCATATTCAGTTATATGGTTCCGTTCAAACCATAGCTTTATGCTATTTGTAGTACGCATTTCCTTTCGACAAGTCCTTCCTCTTCAGTTTTCGCAGGAATGATAAAGTCATTCATATACAAAAATAATGTGCTGTCTGCTAGTAAATGACAAAAGACACAAGCTAAATAATCTGTTGAAAGCAGCAAAAGTAATGCATAATTCGAATGGAGCTGTTAAAAATTTCCATTGTTCATTATGAGAGATGAAAGCGGTGTATTTAGTACTGTTAGGATCTATATTTATATGAAAAAAATATCAAAACACTTTGGCATTTTGTAATTGATCTGAAACATCATCGATGAGGGGTAAAGGTTAACAATTTTTTCGTTTAACATTCTCTAATCAATACATAAACGTGTAGAGTTATCTTCCAATTTAACGAGGACTATCGGACTTACATAGTCACTACAAGATGGTTTAATGAGGCCTTCTTCGAGCCATTGTTCGATTTGAGCAAACACTTTGTTTTTCAGGTAATGACATTCGACGTGCTAGTTGATAAACAGTGATATCATCTTTTAATACACTGCTCAAAACAATTAAAGGATATTTGAAGTTTTATATAAAATAAAGATATAAACGAAATTTTTTTTGCCGAAAATAGAAGAAGAGAATCACAAATGCAAATTTTTCTGGTTTTCAAACTGTGGAGTATGCAAATTTTGAGTTCGACGTCAAAAACGTCGCTTCAGCGGCAGCGAATGAAATTTGACTTTCAACTGGATAAAAGAGAATGAAGACAAGGATGATCGTCATTCAGTGATTGCTTTGTTTCGATGAGTACGATGTCTCAGCGAAGTCATTTGACAGATTCAGAAGCTTGGAGAATTGTTGGTAGGTTAGAAGGGGGCCAAACTCAAGCCGAAGTAGCGCAAGCCATTGGAGTGTCACAAAGTGTCATTTCCAGGATCTGGAACCGTTTTTTGGAGAGTGGATGTGCAGGCCGAAGACCAGGGCAAGGTCGTAGACGGGCAACAACGCCCAATGAAGATCGGTATTTAGCGTTAACAGCTCGGAGACACCGAAACATGAACGCTACTCTTCTCCAACAACACCTTCGCTCGGCTACAGGCACCACGATTTCAACTCAGACTGTCCGAAACCGACTCCATGCTGTAGGTCTGTATGCTCGCCGACCGATGGTATGTGTTAGATTAACATCAAGGCATCGTCGCGACCGCAGGGAGTGGGCAACCGAGCATGTCAACTGGAGGAGAAATGAATGGAACAATATTCTGTTTTCTGACGAGTCCCGTTTTTCTGTGCATCCGGATAATAGGCGTATTTTCATCTGAAGGGACCGTGGCAGTAGGAATAATCCTGCGTTCGTGCACGAAAGTGTCATATTTGGCGGTGGAGGAGTGTTGGTGTATGGTGGCATCTCCATTGACGGGCGCACTGACCTCTACATCATTCGAGATGGAGCTCTGACTGGTCGCCGATATAGGGATGAGATCCTCAGACCTATTGTAGTCCCTTACGCTGCAGCAATCGGAGATAACTTCATTTTAATGGACGATAACTGCAGGCCACATCGTGCAAACCTGGTGGAGGATTTCCTTTTCGAGGAAGGAATCGTTCGAATGGAATGGCCAGCGTGTTCTCCAGACATGAATCCAATCGAGCACGTTTGGGACGCTCTAGGAAGACGAGTTTCTGGCCGCTAACAGCCCCCACAAACTCTCCAAGAACTGGAAAGAGCTCTTCTGGAAGAGTGGGGCAGAATACCCCAACTCGTCATTAATAGCCTCATTGAGTCCATGCCTCAAAGGTGTTCAACGTTGCTGGCCGCCCGTGGAAACCATACCCCCTACTGAAAATGATTTTCTTTGAAGAAAACACCTGTTAAATTGTTATTTCCAGGTTCTTAAAAACATAGTAACTGTGGATACTTGTAGTTAAATATCACATCAACTAGACTTGAATTAAGTGACAGATTGTATTTTGACGATAACCGTGATCAATTAGTTCATGTATCTTTTAACTAAGACGTTATTTAAAATAGATAAAAGACTTTACCTTTTCTCTTTAAGTGTAGGAGATAAGAAGTGATGACACAGTGTTTCCAAACATACCAGTTTTATTTCAGAGCAATACTTTCAGGGGTGACGTCCGCTGTTCCAATGACGGCTCCGAAGTTACTTAGATAATTTATAGTGACTAAACATATATTTAACATATTTTCATCTTGAAGTGAATAATTAAAATAATACTAAATGAATAGCTGATCCAAGATTTCAGATGATGAACTCCAAGTGTCGATGCGCTCCATGTCCCGCGTCGCGAGATCAGCGTGGCTTAAGAACCACCAAACGTACTGCAAGTCAAAACGTAATACGAATGAAGTGCCGAGTCACGCTTCCGACTGGAAGATTCGAACCGGCCGCCGCGCGAGGGAAAACGCGCAAAAAGAGCGCCGTCGCTACGAGCGCTCGCCAAACAGTACCGCCAAGGGAAGGAAAGGAGAAACGCACCGATGTTCGGACAACGCGCATGCGTCAAACGGGAGATGCGATGAGAAACTAAGAAGGACTCCGTTGGCTGACTGCCAAAAGCAAAGCAGACGGTGGATTTAAAAGGAAAAACAGAGATCGTTTATTTAGGTATTAGAAAGGAAGGGAAGTACAAATTTAAGATAGAAATAATTAATGGGTAGCTTTTAAACTGAGATGATTGAATACAGAGGTAACATTTAAAGATAGGGAATAAAATGCTGAAAAATAGAATTTAAAAGAATGGAAGAATGTAGATAAATATGTCACAACATGACATATACTCCCGGAGGAATAGGGAAAAAAACTAAAAGACCATAGATATATATGCAAACTTATATATCAAAACTGCTTACCCAAAAACCAGATAAGTGACAGAATGGAACGAGGACTATCACCGAAAAGTAGCACATCATTGGAAACAGCACGGACCTACATGGGGTTTACATTTTGATACCCTACAGGCGGGTACCATGTTAAGAAAAACATCTAGATTATTCATAAACATACATGATTGAGTTACACGATAATTAATACAAAAACAAAAATGCAAACAAAGTATACAAGGGAAGGGGAAAGGTGTGGTACCACAAAAAAAAATAGGGATAAGGGGATGATACAATAAATACCTTTTGCAATATAATTCTTGATACAAACCAAAAATTTCACACAATTTTGTTACATTATAAAATACAGTACAACAACATACGTCTTGAAAAAGTAAATTTATGAGCATTTACAATAGCACATGTACGTATATGTATGAGCATAGTATATATCACATTGCATTTTGATTACATAAAAAAATATATATATAATATCCTGCAGAAAAACTTTTTCACATACAGACATATAAAATTTGTTCGCACAAAAAAATACACTTTCTCTGAATGTATAAAACACAACACTTAATTTTCTTAGTGCATGTTAAAAAATTTTGGTCAAAATTACAATTTTGACAATACTATATACAAAAACTTTGAACTGGGGAACATCCGCATCAAATGTTATACCATTAAAAATTTTGACACTCGAGAATTCCAAACTAAAATTTCAAAAAGTATGATAGAGAACTATCAAAGATATAAAAAGTATCATTTATAGTCTGAAAGGACTGAAATGTGGTGTTAACCACAACTAGATGAAAAGTTAAATGCAACAATAAGCACAATATGAATGAAACATCCAAAACATTACCCATAACACAGCAAAATTAAATGTATTCTATTATAGTAAAAATGATTAAATTTTAAGAGTACTTGGTAAACTGAAACTAAATTAATATATATTGAAGTACTTAGAAAAGAAAATATTTAAAAAAATTGATAACATTCATAAAATCGCACAATATAAGAGAATGTACTTTACAGGAGTCCACCAGCAGACAGCAAGGTACATTGGTAGCTACACTTTTCTCATACTAAGCGACCTCTGGAACGTAGATCATAACGGGATTGAGCTGAAAAAGAATTAAAACATTTATTAGACAGGTTACATTTTTTTCTTTTTCTAGGATTCTTGTTGGAATGAGAAAGTTCATTAGCTGGAACAGAGTCAACAGGTGGATGGGTAGAGTTTATAGGTACATTAACAGTCTGTTGTGAAATGGATGCATCAGGCGTATTGGAACTCTGAGCAGGAAAGTTGTTGGAGGCATCATTCACTTGTGCAGGAAAAGCATCAAGGACTGGGAAAGTTGAAGGGGCATCAGCACAAACTGGATCACTTGTCGAAGATGAAGAGACCTCTGGAATGAGGTGTTGTTTGCGAGGTGGAGATATCCACATTCTGTCGATGTGCATTTTAAACTTCTTTGCAGATGGGTTATTGGGACGTTGCAAAACAGCATTAACAGGACCACACTTTTGTATTACTGTGAAAGGACCATTATAACTGGGCTTGAAAGAATGAGAACTCTTTACATAAACAAGGTCTCCAACTTTGAGTACACGAAGTTTGGCATACTGCTGTTGGGTTTGATTTTGTAGCATTTGCGCAAGTTGAAGATTACTATACACCTTCTGGTATATGTTTTCCAAGTCTTGCATCAATTGAAAGAAGGACCGATTATTGTCTATGGCGAGAAGTGGCTGGAATGGCATGTATGTATCATACAACGTTGAAAGTTCTCGAAATGAATGGAGTTAGGTGAGAATTTCGTGGTTGAGTGAACAGATCCATTATACATCATCTGATGGATTTTAACTGCATTAAAGAAATTATAGCCATCATCTTCTAAAGCAATAATTGTGGCTTTGATTGCTTGGTTAATACGTTCAGAAATTGAATTAGTTTGCGGGTGGGCTGGAGATGAATATGTTAATCTAACACCAAACTTAGTGCAGAAACCATTAAAAATTTCAGCAGTAAATTGTCGACCTAGATCTGAATGGATCATTGCAGGGCGACCATGGGTAGATGTATATTTAAACAAGGCATTTATGACATTCTCACTTGAAATAGATCTTATGGGATAAAGTTGAAGATATCTTGAAAATCTGTCGATGATTGTTAAGATGTGATGTCCGTTTCTGAAAGGACCGACTAAATCCATAGAAACAAACTCGCCAGGGTGCTGTGGTAAGGGGTTATTTTGGAAAGGAGCTTGCGGAATTCTGTGATGCTTAGAAGTAATGCAAGTGGTACATGACTGGACAAAATTCACAGTGTCAGCATAAATACCTTTCCAATAATACTTTTCTGATAAAAATTTAAATGTTTTCTGAATTCCATAATGAGGTGTATGTGCAATTTTAAGAGCTTATACATGAAGTGAACTGGGCATAGCAATTTTTGGAGAAATCTCATCATTTGCAGATTTTGGATCATGAATAAAAAGAAGAAGTTTGGATGTTGGACATATACAGAAAAATTTAGCATTTTGTGTTTTTCTCTTATTCAATACATCACAATAAGATTTATAAAGATTCTGGTCTTTAAGCTGTTCTTTAAGAATTTGCTTTTCAGAGATTTGGAGTCGAGAATCTTCAGGTAAGTTATTAAGTTGTTCTAGCATTTGCTGAATTGAAACATTATCAGGTGTTGGAGATTTATCACAAGATGTAGAGGCATGTGTTAAATTTACAGATTCAATATCAATAGGAAGTATTTGATCAGATTTTAACAATTCGGGGCTATTGTTGAGATCAGAAGTATCAGGAAATAGAGTGCGAGAGAAGAAATCAGCTAGTACATTTTTTTTGCCAGGGAGGTGTTCAAAAGAGAAGTCATACTCTCCCAGAGTAAGTAGCCATCTAGAGGTAATATTAGCTGGTGATGAAATTTTAGAATAGTGCTTCAGTGGTTTGCTATCTGAAAGAATAATAAAATGACGTCCACGAAGATAATATTGAAATGCACATACTCCCTTAACTATGGCCATCAATTCCAACTGGATCGCTGGATATCTAGATTCAGATTCTTTTAACGTTTTACTGTAGTATGAAATGGGTAAGAGGTCTTCGCCATGTTTCTGCATCAGAATGGCAGAAACTGCAAACGAACTGGCATCTGTATTCAAATAAAATTTTTCATTGAAATTAGGTTGGATTAAGAACGGTTTTTTGAAAAACATAGACTGGAGTTGATTAAATGCCTGTTGATGCACTGAGTTCCATTGAAAAGGAACTTTAGGCGACGTCAGCTTCACTAGTGGAGAAGAAATTTTTGCAAATGTTGGGATAAGGTGTCTGTAATAACCGCATACACCTAGAAAACGTTTGACATGTTGCTTTGACTTAGGTTGAGGAAAAGAATTAATTTTAGAAATGTTTGATGCAATAGGGAAAACTTTATGCTGTGCAATTTCGAAACCAAGATATTTAACGTTGGTTTGATGAAAAGAACACTTTTTGGGATTAAGGGTCAGATTATGTTTTTGAAAAACTTGAAGGATTCTCTCTAGTTTGCTGCATGTGTCCTCAAAACTTTTGCTCCCAATCATGAAATCATCTTGATACGCAAATATTCCTCCTAGAGCAACTTCATCAATAATTGAATCAGCCATTGACTGGAAGTATTGTGCTGCTGTCTTAAGACCAAAAACGAGTCTGAGGTATTTGTATGTGGCCCAAGGAGTCGCAAAACTCAACTGATCTTGAAATTCACTAGGTAAGTGAATTTGGTGATATGCACTGGGCATATCAAGTGAAGTAAAAAAATGAAAATTCTGTTAATTTTGATATGATGTCTTGAATACGGGGTAAAGGATAGCTGGATCCTTCAATGATAGTGTTAACAAGGCGAAGGTCCAAGGCTAACCTATAAGATTGCTTTGATTTGCTGTCAGGAGCCTTTTTCTTAACCAAGATCATAGGGCAAGCCCAATTTGTCAAATTCTTCTCGATTATTCCAGCATCAATAAGTTCCTCAAGTTGTTTTCTGGCTTCAGCCTGTAAGGCCTGGGGAATGGGGAAAGGTAGACATTTTATCGGACAATTAGATGTGAATTTTAAGTCGGGCTTTACAAGATCTGTAAGTCCTAGGGTTTTTAACGATGATGAAAATGCTGCATAATTTTCTTTTAATATCTTTGTTAATTTTTCTCTTTCATATGGTGATAAATGTTGAAGGTTAAAGTCATTTATGCCAAATTCTGATAATCTCTGCTTTAAAATATCTGGACTGGGCTGAATTACATTTAGAACTTCAGGATTTTGTTGTTTTTTACCAAAATTGTAAGTTTGAATATCTTTAACAGGGGATATAAATCCAATATGCTGATTTTTTCTTAGATTAGAGTATTCCAGAGAAGAATTTTCGACTAAAACGTGAAATGTAAATTCAACTTCATTTGAGCTATTCGAAGACACTACAGGAATGTTATATATGGAGGTGTGAAAATTTAGTGAATTGTTAGTTCCTCTGGGTGAGAAAACAAAGTTATCAGAACACGACGGAGGAAATTTTGACTTTACTCTAATGTATTGTTGTTCACCAGGATAAATTTTTGAATATTTTGCAACAACTACTTTAAAATTGAAAGAATCATTTATGTTTTGAGAAGATGAAACATTTTCATGTGGATCATATTTTGATGGGGAAGGTAAAGTCACAACATTTTCTTGAGGAAGAGAATTAACCCAATGATAATCATTTGTATCTTGAGAATTCTCATGCAGAAATGGTACAGAGATACCATCAATGACACATCCTGTATATTTATCACCTATGTTAACTCTGAATTTTCGAAGGAAATCATAACCAAATATGACACTGAATGTGGAATCTTCAGCCATATCTATTACATAAAAGGAATGTTTAAATGTTTTGGTGGACACCTTGAACGAAAATTCTACACATGAAGAAAAATTTACAGCCGAATTAACAGTAGTTATTTTAACTTGGCGGGATAAATATCTGACCTTAATTGACTGTTTCAATTTGTCAAACAGGATTTTACTGAGTATAGAAACAGACGAGCCTGTGTCGAGTAATGTGGTTACATCAAATTCTGCAATTTTTATAATTATCAATGGGAGTAAAGGACCACTTTGCTGTACATTGGCTATAATTTGTGTAATGTTATTATCTGGAAGTACTTGAATCTCAAAAGTTTGTGTGGATGCATTTGACGTGGAAGGAGGAGGTGGCGCATCCATGCATACCCTCTCTACCAGTTTGGGTGGGGCATTTCAAAAGAAGGTGCATTCGGATCTAAATTTGAATTTAGATTATTAGATTGTTCAAATGTTGGCCTGCTGGGACATGGATCATTGACACTTGGAGGCGGAGGGAGTGAAAGAAATGGTTGATCTTGAACTTGAGAATGCTTCGGTACAAAATAATTTTTGAATGTTGGACAAAAACGACAAGAGTGTCCATGAAGACCACAAAACTGGCAAATTGTTCCTGATGAATTGTCATGAGTGCGTGAAAAATTACTGGACCTAAAGTTAGATCGTTGATTACCTCGTCTTTGGAAAGAACGAGATCGGTTGAATCTTCCTCGAAAGTTCCTTGGGTTCCTGTACGGTTGAGAATTTCTGTTATCTCTGACTGATTGTACATTGAAATTCTTGTTTTTGGATACATTTCTCGAGGGGGAAGCATCCCTATCTGATTGCCTCTGGCCAAAATGAGCAATTGATTCTTTTAACTCATTGATTTGTGACCTAATGTCCTGTAATGGTGTACTCATAGATGTTTGGCAGATCAATTCATTGTTAACCTCACAGTCCTGTAAAAGCCTTGCTTTTTCAACTGCTTCAACATATGATTGAATGTTGTTTTGTAAAATATGTACTCTGTAGCTATTGGGGATAATTGAAATGAATTTATTAAATTTTATAGCATTGAGTGCATTAATATCCTTAATGGATTGATGTGCCTTTGGGACCAATGAGTCCAAACGATGAGCAATATTACTTATTGATTCTCCTGGTAACATATTCATTGCATTAAATTCAGAAATAGCACAGCATACGTTTTGTTTTTTGAACTGGTTCCGTATAATATTAAATAATTCTGTGGTTGTATTTATTACATGATACTCTAGCTTTTGTACAATGAAAATTCTAGCAGGACCCTCCAATTTAGATTTTGCAAATGTAAGAGTGTCTTTGTCAGACCACCTATTACTTAAAGAAACATCATTCACTTGACTAATGAAGAACTCTAACAGTTCCGGATCTCCCATAAACGGAGATATGTGAATGTTAAAATTTGGGACATTTCTAGTTGGAATATTAATGTCTAGTGCTGTTTGAGCAGAGTTATTAGTTGGTCTAGTCATGTTTAAAAAATTAACTATTGAACACAAAAATACTTAAATGATGAATATATATATATATATATATATATATATATATAGAAACAGGTAAATGAAAAAAAATGTTCACTATAACAACAAAATACACAGGTTATTTACTCCACTCTTGATTGTCTTTCAAAAAACAGATTAAAATGAATAAACGTATATTGATAATGTTTACTTGAGTTGAAACTTGGAAATGTAGGCAATGCTAAATTTGACAAGTATATTCACAATATGTCCAGAAATTTTATTCTGAATGATCTATTTGCATCCACGCAGAAAAAGAAAATTTTCAAATCAAAAGTTTGTAAAAATGATAATGAGCTGTATTTTTTTTATATATACTATAAAAGTTTTTCATTCATATAAAATAATAAACACTATTGAGTCACCATGTGCTTGGATGTAGGAGATTCACTGATTAAATTTTCAATCTATTTCGATCCAACGAAATAATGATTTTTTTTTTTTTAAATGAAAGCTACATCTATTTCATATTTTAAATTAAATTTCTATATTTCTTGCATTACACATTTACTTTGTTGAAAAAACTTAGTTTTTGACATGTGATTCACGTGCGAACCACGTGTTTGCGTGTCCGACGGACGAAAAGAAAATTAATTATGCACTGTATGTGCACATGGCACAGGCACCAATATGTTAAATTGTTATTTCCAGGTTCTTAAAAACATAGTAACTGTGGATACTTGTAGTTAAATATCACATCAACTAGACTTGAATTAAGTGACAGATTGTATTTTGACGATAACCGTGATCAATTAGTCCATGAATCTTTTAACTAAGACGTTATTTAAAATAGATAAAAGACTTTACCTTTTCTCTTTAAGTGTAGGAGATAAGAAGTGATGACACAGTGTTTCCAAACATACCAGTTTTATTTCAGAGCAATACTTTCAGGGGTGACGTCCGCTGTTCCAATGACGGCTCCGAAGTTACTTAGATAATTTATAGTGACTAAATATATATTTAACATATTTTCATCTTGAAGTGAATAATTAAAATAATACTAAATGAATAGCTGATCCAAGATTTCAGATGATGAACTCCAAGTGTCGATGCGCTCCATGTCCCGCGTCGCGAGATCAGCGTGGCTTAAGAACCACCAAACGTACTGCAAGTCAAAACGTAATACGAATGAAGTGCCGAGTCACGCTTCCGACTGGAAGATTCGAACCGGCCGCCGCGCGAGGGAAAACGCGCCAAAACAGCGCCGTCGCTACGAGCGCTCGCCAAACAGTACCGCCAAGGGAAAGAAAGGAGAAACGCACTGATGTTCGGACAACGCGCATGCGTCAAACGGGAGATGCGATGAGAAACTAAGAAGGACTCCGTTGGCTGACTGCCAAAAGCAAAGCAGACGGTGGATTTAAAAGGAAAAACAGAGATCGTTTATTTAGGTATTAGAAAGGAAGGGAAGTACAAATTTAAGATAGAAATAATTAATGGGTAGCTTTTAAACTGAGATGATTGAATACAGAGGTAACATTTAAAGATAGGGAATAAAATGCTGAAAAATAGAATTTAAAAGAATGGAAGAATGTAGATAAATATGTCACAACATGACAACACCTTTTCTTATATTCTTTTTTTCTCATATGCACAAATTGTGTTTTTTTCCTTTTGTACACAAATGCGCAATAAAATGCATTTTTTTCTGCCAAACATGTGTAATTTATTCTCATATAACCTACTATGTCTGTCGACCATGTATCAATCAGCTAAAAAGTTTCCCAGATACAAAATCCACCTAAAACTGCAATATCCTTTAATTGTTTTGAGCAGTGTATAATTGACATTTTTAGATCAGTTGTGTGCTTTTTGACTGGTTTGTAATTGTGAATTAAATTATGCATTTCTTGTTTTCTTGTTTTATCACGAATATGAATTAAATCTACATCAAGGGGACCTTTAACAGAATTAACTAAGTATATAAACAAATTATCTTCAGATGCTGGTTTACTAAGGGATATACCAGTTTTGTTTTAAAGTAAGGTCCCTTGAGTAATTATATCTGTGCCAATTATAAGAGGGAGATTCATGTGGTGCTTAGTAATAGCATACATAGTAGTAGAAAAAGTACTATTATCAATATCGATGTCACCATAAAATGAGCCAATTGGTTTAGTATTACCACTACCAAAACCTGTTTATGTTAAGCCTACGTGTGTTAACGTTGACAAACACATTTCTGCATATATATCTTCACGGAGCAAAGTGAAATTGCTACCAGTATCTGTGAGAGCATCAGTGATAAACCCAGAAATTTTAATTTATGCATCTCGTTTTGAGAGTTTATTTCAGAATCTATATTATTTGCTTGTGGCTTATGGCTATCCACCATTATTTATTTTCATAACCCTTATTTTCAGAAGAATTACATTTAAAACATTTAATACCTTTACTCTTATGAAAACAATAGTTAGATATGTGATCTTTGTCGCCACAGTTGAAACAAACTTTAATGTTTATATAAAACTTTATGATTTCTTGAATTATTAGAATTAAATGTTGACCCCTCAGCATCCCCATGTTTCGATTTAAATTTAGGAACATTTTCATACTTAGGAACAAATTTTTCATTTTATTTTGATTTTGTATTCTGAAAGTAGCTTTTATTTTTAACATAATTATTTCAAATTTTATCATAAATGTCCAACTTCTGTTTAAACTCTAAAATAGTTTGACATCCATATAGAATAGATTTTCTAGAAACAAGATCTGGTATATCATTAATAATATACTGCATGAGGGCAGAATCCTCAATGCTACCGCGTGAACATAAGTGTTTCATAATAATGAAATATTCTTCTAGTGACTCATTCTCTTGTAATTTTCCCTTCTTTAACAAATCATGTAATTCGGCAGAATTATATAATGAACCGAATTTTGACATGAGGAGCTCTTTAAGTTTACTCCACGAATCTATGTGACACCCAGTTTGTACTAATAAGTGAGCTTTACCTTTTAGAGATCCCACTCGCTCCTCCGGGTGATCCTGAATCGGCCCATTGAGTTGGGAAGATGACCGGGAGCCCGGCATTGCGCGCAGTAGCGTCGACACGACGGGAGCCGGTGGCTGACGAATCCCCACCTCATCGTGGTGAGCGGGTGGTAAAGCGGCAGCCGAATAGCCGACTTCGCTGAGGGCTGGGTTTAGGTCGACCCACATTCCTCGGGTAGTCTCCCCCCTTTGGGCCGGTTCTCGGCTGCAGGAGGCTTGAGGCCTTGGTTAGTCCTTTGAGATCCCATGTGCAGAGCGTCGACTCCGCGGGGTCTTGGGGCAAGCCGGGTGGCAAAAAGTGCAGCGTAGGCCGAACCCTCGTACCTAGGCGGTTGACTGTGTGTTGCCGCTAAGGATGGTGATGTGAGGGCAAAGGCTAGCGAACGGGGATAGGACAGTCACCACCTTTGTCTAAGGCAAGATGAAGGGGAGGTCGGACTCTGTACGACAAGGACCGCAAGGGTTCTATTGTGACGCCTGTCGTTGGGAGTGGAGGGCATGCAGCAACCCACTGCAACGTGCGGTAGAACGTAGATGTGACGGAGAGGAGGAAGGTGCCTTTCCCGAACGTCCCTTGCGAGTCTCTCTGTAGCTGGGGTAGTTGTGAGCCGCCCTCGGGGTCGTACATGAAAGAGATGGCCCGTTGGTACCAAGAGCGCTTCGAGTCACCGAGTCGCCCAGCCGAGGTGGCTCAGGTCGCCTTCTCTGGGAGGGTGTTGATTCCTTCTCGGAACTGTTCGACTGCGAGGAACCGGGCCGGAGGCTCTTCTTAAGACGGCGGCCAACCCTTCTTTCGAACCTGGGGCCGAAACCAGTCCAGTACGTCTTTGCGTAGTCAGAGCTTTCTGCGCCTGACAAGGTTGGGACTAGCAGAACTCTTCTAACAATACCTTCTATTTATTAATCTCGACCGGGTCCGCTCCTTTAGCGTGCTTGGGGGGAGTTTCCACGTCCCTCAGAGTCCGGTAGTGGTCCTTAATTCTTCCGTTCTAGTGCATATTTTATGAGCGTGATCTCGTTGAAGGGGGTCGTTGGGCCTGGGTTCGCCCAGGGGTTTTTTAGCCTCGCGGGAATTCCTTCGATGAGTGACAACCTAGCCAGGCGTGTTTATGCGCTTGGCACCAGTTTACTTCGAGGTCCCGGGTTGGCGAGAAGCACCTCCTGCTCTTTTGTAGTGATATGATATGTGCATGACCCGTTGAATGGAATCCCATTTGATGGTGAAAACCCAGCCAGGCGTGACTATGCGCTTGGGACCAAGTTTCTTCAAGGTCCCGGGTTGGCGAGAAGCACCTCCTGCTAGCTACGTCAAATGCACTAGCCGCTTTCTCCTTCCCTAGGATTTGATATTCGGAAGACGTGGTACATTAATGGGAAGTGGGAGTTTTCAACATGGGCTTAGGACCCGGCTCCCCTATGGGATCCCGGCTACGAGGCTGTAGTTCACTCTCACTATCCGCCCAAGTGTGAAATAAGTTGTGTCCTCTAGTTAGGTCTCCACCGTATCGCTTCGACCTTTGCCGTCAACTCATTTGGGAAAGGGTTACGAAGTGCAGGTAGGCTCACGCCCCCGCTTCTTCCCCGGTCGAAGAGCACTACCTTGAGGGGTCCGGGTAAACCGGCTCCTTCTTGGCCGTGACTCTTGTGGGCTTACGAGAGCCTGGAATCGCTGGATGACGTACAACCGCCTTCGGTGGCCGTAGCCTCTCATTTTACCTCTTAGAGATATTTTAGCAAATATGAATTTATGCAACTCAGACAAATCAAACATACTAGTGACATTCTCGAAATTAGAAATCCATTTGTCAATATTTTGAAAAGAACTGCCGTCAAAAGGAGTTATGACACTTTCAACATCATGAAAATTAACAATAAATGGCAAAACACTTTGAACTGGAAGTTACTTATTGTTAACAAAACGAGATTTCGCCATAGCTGACGAGTAGTGGTTTCCTTTGTAGGATTTACACGTTCGAAAGCTTTGGTAAAGCAAGGCGTGCTGGGGAAGCTCGGCATAAGGCCGAGTGCCCAGTTCCTCTTTTGGGTTTCTGGCTCCGAAACTATAGGGGGACTTTGGTACGACCCCAAGTGTGATGTTATGGTGTCCTAAGAGTTTTGGTTCCATGCGCATATCGCAACGACCTCTGCTGTCAAAGTTTGGGTGCAGGGGAGTGATGCACAGGTGGTGGTGCTCCTCTTGGCTGAAGTGCCCGCCTGTGAGGTGTCCCGGATAAATTGGGCCCTCCTAGCGGTTCACCCGCAAGGGGTCCATGAGCCTAGATTCGGCGGTGAAGAAGCTTAGTTTTACCTAAAGAATTTATAAGCGATATATCATGTTGTTTATTCTCAGATTACTTGAATTTAATTCAGTTTCCGATTCAGCATCACTTTCATTTTGAATTATGTTAGCTTGAGGTAAGCTTAAATTTGAAAGATAAGTAACTAATCTAGTAGCAAGATCGACTAAGGAACCTTCATTATCAATACAAAGTAAGTTATATAAAATAACTAGCTGTTACCCGTGACTTCGTTCACGTATCATTCAAATAAGAATAAATTCATTAATTAAGCAAAATATTTCATTCCCGATAATTAGAAACGTAAATAATTAACTAACTTTTGATTACATTCCATTGGAGACAATACAGTATTTCTATGCTATAGAGGCCTCGACATAACTAAGTTTTAAAAAAGTGAAATTTTGTGACAAATAATCACGAAAAGGAAACTGCAATCAACAAAAAAGGCGGGCCAAATAAAATCGTGGAAATCGGCGAATTGTGTAAAAACATATGTCAAGTTTACCTGGTAAACCATTATACTTTTAACGCCTTTGTGAAACGTTTTAATAGCCATCCTTCAAAGATAATGGAAATAGTATATTCTTTTTCATTAAATTCAATTCTTGTGAATAGGGAGCAATAATTGTAGACCTAAATGCATGGAGCTTAAATTTGTCTCCTTAATTTAATCTATAATTACAGCGGCTATATTCTAGGCGCTATACTACAACTGAAAAAAAAAATTATTTATTTCTAAATGAAAATATGTTGACAGACGATATTTGTTCTCTAGAATAAATTGACTCATGAAGTTTGAATATGTGAAAATACGTTTTTATTTTTAAAAAAATTTACTGTAATCAAGATTTTTTTTTCTTTCACCATCTATTCAAATTGAAAATAAATTCTTTTTTTTTTCAATTTTAATGAGAAAAAATATATTATACCGTTTCATTTCTTCTTTTTTATCCACAAAATTGGAATAATTTAGTTGCCATTTTTAGAGCAACTTCGTTAAATTTATATATAAAAAAAATAATAATAATCATATCTCGGAATTTAAATCATTTTTTTAAATTCTGAGAGTTTATGACATCCTCTGCGAAATACAAACAGGCGGTCAGATTTTAATATAATAGATTCGTAATTATTTTTATTTTCCTAATAATCATGGTGTAGTTTTTGGCAAAAAACTCTCATCTGTATGTAACTGATATTCATGCATAATAATCGCTAGCTGTAAAAAAAGCTAAAAAAATATATTTAAATTTTTCGTCTTAAATATAACGTGAAACTCATCTACTTTCTAAACTTACCGATTCTTGTATTATTAATGAAATGAATTGACACACACTCCTTCTAAAACACATTTGAAAATTCCCATTTTATTTCAAATATGACGTCACTTTTTCCTCAGAGAAATCTCTTTTAAATGGCACAATTCTTGTTAATTTTCTTTTTCTGGCAATCAGGACGTAAATTTTAGCGGAAAACTCACATTTGTGTGTAACTGGTATTCAAGCTAATTATTAATCAGTATCGATAAAAAATATTTCAGTTTTTCATCTTAAATATTACGTCCATTATCTATTTACTTTCATTATACATTGATATTCATGCTCCTTGTATTATTACAAATATTTGAAAATACATGTTTTATTTATGACGTCATATTTGTCCAAGCCGAGGAGGATCCTTTTCATAGTTCCATGGTCCAAGCGAAATCTATTTTTTAATAATATAATTATTGTTGCACTTTTCCTTCTAATTATAACGCAGTTTTTGACAGAAAAATATCTTTTTATTTTAACCGATATTCATACTTCATGTATAATAACAAATACTCCATATTTTTGTTTTAAATATCAAGGAAATTCACCTTCTTTTGAATTTTTTTAATTTTCAGTTTTCACGTGAAAATCGTTCAATTGAAAATTAGTTGTTGGGGAAAAATTATTTTTCCGTGTTTTTATTTTTGTGGCAACGATCAAAGCACCTAGCAACGATAAAGTAAAATGGTTAAATTGTATGGAAAAATGTCCATTTATTGTCTATGAAAATAATGAAATTTTTAATTATTAAAGAAAATATTTGAATAAAATAAACAAAAAACAGCCTATGTTAATTTGAGGATTTTAATCAACCTATATGCAAAAATACAGGATCATTAAATGCTCCATTTTGACGCTGGCTTCAGCCTAACATTTGCACACAATGAGATTTATAATATTATTAGGATTAAATCATTTAAAGAAAATTCAGTTTGATTTCTATCCATTTTAGGTTTATATTCAGAACAATTCGCTTGAAAACCGAATCCAGAAAAGTCGCGATTTTTTTTTCTGATCACCTTCCGAATCGAACAACAGTTTGATTTTATTTGTACGTTCATTTTTGAACGCAAATTGCAGTTCTGGGATGTGTACTAGCTTCATAATAGAAAGTAAAATCTCTATTATAAAACCGTAAGTCATGTGACTGTCATCAACAATTCCGGAATGCCCGCTTCACGTTTTCATATGCCAGGCGGCCATTTTTATTCAAAATTATTTTTTCGAATAAAACTTAATAAATGTTACATTTTTAGAAAGATCGTTCAAAACAAATTAATATTTGAGAGATGACTTACGTTCAATGATGTATATATTCTTCAATAACTTCAGTTGAAATTAGCCTCGCAGTTCAAATTCTCTATCCATGAAAGTAAACAAAAAAAAAGATTCATTCGTCGTGAAGGTTTAAAATATTAAACCATTAAACCATGGAGATAATCGTTCGTAAAGTAAGTTTTCCGTAAAATATTTTTTGGAGCGCTACCTGGTGTCAAAAAAATAATTCGTACCAGTGACACAATCAACGTTTACCTTAATTATGTGCTATACAACTCAACTTAATTCTTTATCTTTTCTTGATGTAAGCTGAATGTAAACAAATCTAGAAACAAATACAACTCCTGTAATGATATTTAATGAATCAAATTTCGAAACAAATTGTCAGTTAATTTGTAATTTATGTATTATACGTGCAAGGAAGAGAGACCACTGAAAATGATTGTTAATCACCAATCATATTTACCATTATTAATGACCAATCGCTTACAAAACAGTAATTTCATATACATTTACAAAATACATAACATCATTAAGTACTTTTGTGTTATTTGGGCGCAAATCTCGCCAATAGCATATTTAAAATCGCCAATACCAGCTTTTATTTTTCGCGTGTGCAAATTAGAAACGATATTTTGATTTTGAAATCAAATGTTCTGATGGAACAGCCGTCGTAGACGCACCGGGGCACTATATTGACTATAGAGTTGCAATATAGCGAGAGAAAACAGATTGCTGTAATTAGAATTATAGGCAGTAATGTTGGCGTGGCGTATTTACAAGTTACGGATCTTAATAGTCAGTAGACATTAAGCAGAAATGACAAAGTAAGGGAATTATGCAGTTATGAAAACTCCTGAACTATATCAAAATAGGAGAGCAGAGAAAAACAGAGTCGAACAGAGATCGGCATCTAGAAGGAAGTTCGTGAATTTTAATCAGATTCTCCGCCACGGGTCAAAAGTGCTGACAGCAAATATGGTTTAAAAGGAATGTGATTATCAAAACTGGCTTCCAAAAGTTCAATGTTTCACCAAACCATACTCGAAAATTACGTG
Organism: Maratus michaelseni; assembly: GCA_963931845.1. NCBI lineage: Eukaryota > Metazoa > Arthropoda > Arachnida > Araneae > Salticidae > Maratus > Maratus michaelseni. The sequence goes on along the minus strand of OZ007595.1, from coordinate 41,004,312 downwards.
TTATAATACGCGCCCCGATTATGTCAGATTATTCAAGACGTTTTAAATGAGAATAATGATAAATTTTCTAATCTCCCGTAATCAAGTCTACAGCCAAAGTTAGCGAGAAACAAACAAACAAACAAAAAAATATTGGCAACAATATGGTTCAGTGTAAATGTGGATATCATTAAAGACTTTCACAAAATAGACTTCAATGCACCAAATCGTATTAACTAAAATACGCTTATTATGATTATGTCAGATTATTCAAGACGTTTTAAATGAGAATAATGATAGATTTTCTAATCTCCCGTAATCAAGTCTACAGCCAAAGTTAGCGAGAAACAAACAAACAAACAAAAAAATATTGGCAACAATATGGTTCAGTGTAAATGTGGATATCATTAAAGACTTTCACAAAATAGACTTCAATGCACCAAATCGTATTAACTAAAATACGCCATTTGGCAATGGATCCAATTACGGAAAACTACTTAATATGTTTAAGAATCGCCTCATTAGCAAACATATTGCAACTGATAAGCAAACGGATATGAAGCCTAAACGCTTAAGTTGGTTAAGCGGTTTTTGTCAAGAAAGATGAAATGCATAGCAACAAAAAATATGCAAAATGCTACCATGATCGCAAAAGTTTTTGAATTGTCTATTAGAATCTTCCGGTTTGGCGAAGGATTACGGAAAAAAATAAGTTATGAATAAAAGTAACGTGTTATAGTGCTTAACATACATTTAAGGGAGACCAAACTGGTCGCCATTGGCGGCTAGTATAAAAAGAAACTCACCGCATGCGAAAATATCATCTGGAATGAAGATTGAGAAGTGCAGTTACGTTATTAAAATACTTCCATAAATATAAAAGCACGGTTTTTGAAGTGAAAACTTCTTTAGGCGCGTTGGGCATTTTTGAGATGGGAAAAAACATTGAATTCGCGACCCGTCACCGTTACTGTTACCGACACCAAATTAAATTATGTTGCCAATTCATACAATGAAGCGAAAGTATCAAAAGGAAATAGTTCACGTGCAGAAAATGAAATGATTGGTATTATGAATAAAAATAATTCAGAAAATTATTTCAAGATAAATTTAGCACGCGCGGTGAAAACAGATAAAAGTGACTCAACTCGCGAGACCAAATCAAAAGATGAAAATGAAATAACAAAACACGGAAAATATTATAATTTAACTAGCACGAGAAAAGAAATAGACGGAAGTAATATAAAAAGTAAAAATTAAAATAAGGAAATATTTCACGAAAGTTTTAAGAAATGTGGTTACTGATACGGAAATGAAGTGAAATCATTTTATAGAAAAGAAAAGTTTGTTGATAAAAATTATAGATACCGCAAACAATACGCGCAGTGTGAAGATAGAAAAAAAGCATAATGTTCACGAATACCGTAAACAAGACAGGCAGCAAAGAAGTAATAATTTTTGGAGTGATAGGAAGCGGGAACCCTATTTTGCAGATAAATGTTATTACAAAAGATATGAAACTATATCTCATGGAAGAAATGACGAATGTATTGAGAGTTGTTAAAATTGTGGATGAAAATTCATAAGTTTCATTGGTATTCATTTCAAAGAATACCAATTAATTAAATTTCATATTTCATGTATTTGCAAATTTACGTTTTAAGCAATGGATTGCAATTTTTGTATGTAAAATAATATGCATTATTTTTCATGTACAATAGTGCATTAAATGAAAATTGTAATATAATTTTTGTAGTAGTAGTTTATAATAATGAATTAAAAAAAAACTTCATTTAAAAGTATTTCCTGCACAATGAAACATTTCCTGACGATTCAAAAAATACACACGTAATTGTTCAAGTTTTCACTTCTGTCGGCACCCACGGAGTGCCATTGTGTTTTTTTATTCTTTTTGAGCATTCACCACCTTATATGTTGCTTTGTAGTTGTCTATCGTCTTTAGACGTCTTCGGTGTAACAGTCTAGTCTAGACGTTTAGGGGAAGGTTTTTTTTTTTTTAAGAATTACAAAGTCAAGAGTTCCACCGGTGAGCCTCCATGTTGGTATTGGAACCAGAAACATGTAGATGTAGATTTTAGAATTAGTATGCACACTTCAGCTAAGTCGAACTATTATCTATACTATTATATAAAGAGGAAACGGTGACTGACTGACTGACTGACTGGGTGACTCATCAACGACCAGCCGAAACTACTAAAGTTAGGGTCACGCAATTTGGACTGTAGATTGCTGTTATGGCCTAGGCAAGCAATAAGTAGGGATTTTTGAAAATTCCGCCCAGAAGGGGGTTAAAGGGGGTATCGAATGTTTTAGGTCATTTTGCCATATCTCAGCAGTAGTTATATGTAGGAGCTTGAAATTCTAGAAAACAAGCCTACTGTTGTAATTGTGAATTCATTTCCTGTTGCATCATCCAAACCCCCCTTTTTCTTCTCAAAGTTTTGAAACATAAAAAGCACCTACGCAGTGTAGAGGTAGGGATGTACTTCGATTTGCAGAAAAGAGACAGTGAGACTTTGACGCATGCGCGCAACATTGTTTATTACGTAACTTTTTCAGAACATTTTTTATTAGAACTTTCGTTTTGAACTCTAAGTATAAGTTTAGTATTGTTTATGATTATGATTTTTGAGAGCGTGTCGCTCGTCTGAAAAGCTGTATATAATAATTTGTTCGTCGTCTTATTTGTGTTCGTGCTGTGATTTATCAATTAAATCGTGATGTCTTCTAATATACTGAATTTATTTGAGTCAATAGTGTATTCATGCTGAAAAAGGATTTAGTTTTTTGAAATATAAGGAATTATGAAGACCGCGGAGCACCGATGTCCCTTTTGGAACTTAGAGGTAAGAAAAGTTGTTTCTTACTAAATTTATTAGAAATCAATTACATTGAAATTGATTATTTACATGTTGCAACTCTCAATTGAATTAGTAATATAGGCAGTTGGAGTTGCCACACCTACTAAAAAAAGGATTAAACACCTATTTCAGCGATTTTAGAAATTCCCCCCAGAAGGGGGTTAAATGGGGGTGGTCGAATGTTTTAGGTCATTTCGCCATATCTTAGCAGCAGTTATAGGTAGGAGCTTGAAATTCCAGTAAACAAATCTACTAAAAAAATGATTAAACACCTATTTCAGCGATTTTAGAAATTCCCCCCAGAAGGGGATTAAATGGTGGTGGTCGAATGTTTTAGGTCATTTCGCCATATCTCAGCAGCAGTTATAGGTACGAGCTTGAAATTCCAGAAAACAAATCTACTAAAAAAACTATTAAACACCTATTTCAGCGATTTTAGAAATTCCCCCCAGAAAGGGGGTTAAAGGGGGGGTGGTCGAATGTGTTAGGTCATTTTGCCATATCTCAGCAGCAGTTATAGGTAGGAGCTTGAAATTCCAGAAAACAAATCTACTAAAAAATGATTAAACATGTATTTCGGGGATTTTAGAATTTCCGCTCCCAGAGGGGGTTAAAGGGGTAGATGTAAGTTTTAGGTCATTTCGCCATATCTCAGCAGCAGTGATAAGTAGTAGCGCGAAAATCAGGATATTAAATCTATTAAAAAAATGATTAAACACGTATTTCAACGATTTTAGAAATCCCCCCTGAAGGTGGTTAAAGGGGGTGGTCAAATGTTTTAGGTCATTTCGCCATATCTCAGCAGCAGTTTTATGTAGGAGCACGAAATTAAGGAAAACAAATCTACTAGAAAATTGGTTAAACACGTATTTCAGCGAATTTAGAAATTTCCTCCCAAAGGGGGTTAAAAGGGGGTCGAATGTTTTAGATCATTTCGTCATATCTCTGCAGGAGTTTTAGATAGGAGCTCGAAAATCAGGAAAACAAATTTACTAAAAATGAATAAAACACATATTTCAGCAATTTTGGAAATTCCCCCCAGAAGGTGGTTAAATGGGGGGGTCGAATTTTTTAGGTCATTTAGCCATATCTTAGCTTTTATGTAAGAGGGCGAAATTAATTAAAACAAATCTACTAAAAAATTGTTTAAACACGTATTTCGGCGATTTTGGAAACTCCCCCCAGAAGGTGGCGAAAGGGGTATTCAAAAGTTTCGGGTCATTTCGCCATATCTCAGCAGCGGATTTAGGTAGGAGCGTGAAATTCAGGAAAACACATCTACTAAAAAATGGATAAAAACGCATTTCAGTGATTTTAGAAATTCCCCCGAAGGGTTTTAAAGGGGGTGGTTTCGAAAATTTTAGGACATTTCGCCATATCTCAGCAGCTGTTTTATGTAGGTGCGCGACATTCAGGAAAACAAATCTACTAAACAAATGATTAAACACGTATTTCATTGAATTTAGAAATCCCCCCCCCCCTCCGAAGGTGGTTAAAGTGGGATTCGAAAGTTTTAGGCCATTTCGCCATATCTCAGCAACAGTTTTTGGTAGGAGCGCGAAATTCAGGAAAACAAATGTAATAAAAACTAGTCGTTGGGGACCACCGTAATACTTACCCATCATGGATATGCATAATGTAAAATATTAAAATAAAAATGTGTAAACTACTTATAAAATGCATTGCAATTCAAATAAAATCGTGGCTTGATGACGTCACAAACTTTAAAGGCTCGATTACTGAATTGCTTGAAAGAGGTTTTTCCTTATAACTCCAAAAATAATAAAGCGGTTTATTGCATTTGATTAAGCGTCAAATTTCCAATTAAAATATATCTTTGAAGTGAAATTTGGATGAAATACAGGGTCATGAAAAATCGAAGAGTGTGGAAAATAGGATTCCAAATATCTCGGCAACTAATTATCCGATCGACTTCATGCTTTATTCAAAATTTGTTTTTTTTATTGTCTTTTATATTCATTTCTTAAAATAAACAATTTCGAAAATTTTTATATACCTTTCATCAGAACGTATATTTCGAGAGTCCGAAAAAAATTGTTCCGGTTAATCGAGGTTATTGAAATGAAATAGGCTTCTTCCCATTATTACATACTAAGTACATACCAAATTGTCTCTATCTCAATTTTGTCGGGAGATAGAGCGTTTACAGACACACAGACACACACACAGACACACACACAGACGGACGGTAAATTTTTTTTTCTAAAAATATGTTTTTCGGAATCTCCAGTGTCTGAAACGTGTAAATCCGTCAAAAATTTTTTTTCGATTTTCAAAACGATTACAAGACTTACCCTATACTACGTATGATGGGTAAGTAAAATTACATTGTCTACCCGTGCAAAGCCGGGACGGGCCGCTAGTATTGACATAAAAATGATTATTTATAGCTATTTACAAGTTAATCTAAACGAGTAGATCGTCTTTCACATATTTCAATACCGCTATTCAGTCTGCACATCTTAAACGTTCAACGTCTTTTGTTCTGTTATGAAATTTGTACTCATATGTCTGTCTCGGTCTCTTTCATTTCCGCCTCTGGCACAATGATCGGAGCTAGTTCGTTTCCTTGTATACGACTCGACCAACATGTATCGTGTCTTAGGAGAAGAAACAGGTTTGAAACCGGTTTTTACTTTGTTCTAAGTTGCTATTTCTCCTAAGACAAGAGACATGTTGCTCCTGTCGCTTCAGTGTGTGGCCTGACTAAGAGTACGGTGCTGCTGTCGACCGCTTCTGTGTGAGCTGACTCCATATAGAGGTGCCATCTATCGACATACATATGAAATTTGATTCAATTTTAGGCACAACTTCATTCACTTTTCAATGATACAAAAAGAGAGTCAGACAGGAGGAAGGCCTACCAAAAAGGCTTTAGCTAAACAAGCCCCTCCTGACTTTCGATGATACAATAATGAAAAGGGAACAAAAACTGCTATCAGAGTGCCTCCTTCTGGGGGAATATCTCCAAATTTTACTGGGACCTGCTAGCTATAGCCAAAAATATATATCAAATTTGGTTCAACTCTATTCATAACTTCATACACTTTTCGATGATACAAAGAGGACACACACACAGATAGACAGACATTTTGTTGTAAAATTTTTGAAGTGAAAACTTCTTTAGGCGCGTTGGGCATTTTTGAGATGGGAAAAAACTATTGAATTCGCGACACTGTTACCGACGACACCGGTACTTTTCGGTTAGCCGGGCGCCAGTAATATATATACATGTATATATACACGCACACATATATCTACACATATCTACAGATACATATATATATACATATACATATATATGCATATATGGATGTATATATATACAAATTTATGTATATACATATCTATACTAATATTATAAAGGAGTAAAGATTGTTTTTTTTTGTTTGTTTGTTTGTTTGTAGGGGGTAAACTCTGGAACTACCTAACCGATTTCAAAAGTGATGGTGGCAAATTGATGGTGACAACCCCTGCTCCAATATAGGTTATATTTTATGTCGGTGTCACTAACCCCAGGGGGGTGCAGGAGCAAAAAACGTTCTAAAATTGCGATCTTTTTTATACTGAAGGAGCTAGAAATTTGAAATTTGGCATTGTAGTTACTTATAAGATGTAAATGCTCTCTAAAAACAAAATTAAAAAAAAAATTCGAAATTTAAAAGTGTGAAATGAGCGAAAAGCGTTCTAATAAACATTCTAAATTACAATTTCTATGAAATCTCTGGAACTACCGAACCGATTTTAAAAGTGATGGTGGCAAATTGATGGTGACAACCCCTGCTCCAACATAGGCTATATTAGGTAGCTTTCAATACAAAAAAGTATAAAGCTACCTATTGCAGCCGTTCGGAGGAAAGCAGTTCCGGAAAATTTCGATATATTTTCACCGATCATGACCCCCACACCCCAAAACCACCCTCCGTTCAAATGTTGATTTATATATATATATATATATATATATATATATATATATATATATATATCTCCATATATATATATATATATATATATATATCTGACCTATGTCATACGATAACGCTCGTATTTATAAATCAATTTTGATGAAACTAATTGTGTGTATTAAGCTCACCAATGTCTCGACCGAGTTCGTTGGCCAGCTTGGTCCGCCATTTTGTTTCAAGATGGCGGCCAATTAAAAATTTAAAACTAAAATAAATGTACAAAAAAGTTAAAAATTCAAATTTATTTTTTAATTCAGTGTTAGGCCTTGAAACGAGGATTCCAGAGCATTTTTTGTTTTACCTCTATCTTAAAAAACGGCTGAGATAGACCAGTTTGAAATTCTAGGGTGGCTGACATTTTGAAACAAGACAGCACATTACAAAAATTTTCATTGTTGTAATAATTTTCCCAATCAAACACATAAAACTATATATTCATATCCGTTAGCGCCAAATTCTCGCCAAACTTGGCGACATTTGGCGAAATATCGCCAAATTTGGCGACCAAAATAAGTCTTCATAAATGAAGCCAATTTGGCTATTGCTCAATAATTTGGCGAATTTCTTATTCAAATTCAGTATTTACGAATCTTTTGTAAACGTTTCTTTGCATTTTAATTTGCTGTTTTCGTGTAACAGCTAAAATTTTAAAACGAATATATAGGAAAGCTACCTTTTCCTCCCGGTACAGGCCGGAAGGACTTTTTTATGTCGGTGTCACTAACTCCACGGGGGTGCAGGTGCGAAAAACGGTCTAAAATTGCGATCTTTTTTATACTGAAGGAGCTAGAAATTTGAAATTTGGCGTTGTAGTTACTTATAAGATGTAAATGCTCTCTAAGAATAAAATTTAAAAAAAAAATCGAAATTTAAAAGGGTGAAATGAGCGAAAAGCGTTCTAAAAACATTCTAAATTACAATTTCTATGGAATCTCTGGAACTACCGAACCGATTTCAAAAGTGATGGTGGTAAATTGGTGTTGACAATCCCTGCTCCAACAGCCTCTTTAATAAAAAAAAGTCCTTCCGGCCTGTACCGGGAGGAAAAGGTAGCTTTCCTACATCTACGTTTTAAAATTTTAGCTAATGTTACACGAAAACAGCAAGCTAAAATGCAAAGAAACGTTTACAAAAGATTCGTTAATACTGAATTTGAATAAGAAATTCGTCAAATTATTGAGCAATAGCCAAATTGGCTTCATTTATGAAGACTTATTTTGATCGCCAAATTTCGCGATATTTCGCCAAATGTCGCCAATTTTGCCAGTTTTGTCGCCAATGTCGCCAATTTTGGCGCTATCGGATATGAATATATAGTTTTATGCGTATGATTGGGAAAATTATTACAACAATGAAAGAAAATAATTTGCGAGTAATCGCGTTAATGTGCTGTTTTGTTTCAAAATGTCAGCCACCCTAGAATTTAAAACTGCTCTATCTCAGCCATTTTTTAAGATAGAGGTAAACCAAAAAAAGCTCTGGAATCCTTGTATCAAGGCCTAACACGTAATTGAAAAATAAATTTGAATTTTTAACTTTTTTGTATAGTTATTTTAGATTTTAAGTTAATTTAAATCTTTAAGTGGCCGCCATCTTGAAACAAGATGGCGGAACAAGCTGGCCAACGAACTCGGTCGAGACATTAGTGACCATAATACACACAATTAGTTTCATCAAAATCGATTCATAAATACGGGCGTTATCGTATGACATAGGTCAGATATATATATATATATATATATATATATATATATATATATATATATATATATATATATATATATATATATATATATATATATATATATATATATGGATATATCTATATATATAAATCAACATTTGGACGGAGGGTGGTTTTGGGGTCTGGGGGTCATGATCGGTGAAAATATATCGAAATTTTCCGGAACTGCTTTCCTCCGAACGGCTGCAATAGGTAGCTTTATACTTTTTTGTATTGAAAGCTACCTAAAACTATGCGTTTCTGACGACTGGGTTTTTCTCTAATTGTTGCAACAGATTAATCTCGGAAAATGGAACATTTGAAGTTACTGAAAAAAATAGTAGCTCGAAAATTATTTGTCAGAAAATTGTTAGGCAAACTGCGTTTGAAAGGTAAAAAATTGTATTTTTCTTGATATAAATTTCAAATCTAATGATTATGCCATTTTTCAAATATTGAATTTGAAAAATTATCAAATTTCACAATGGAGTACCATAGCAAAACCTTCATGCGTAAAAAGATAATGATAAGGGCGACGACGTGTCCTGGTGTGTATATTGGCTATAGCACGAGTCACAAATTATAGTAGCCTTATTATTCTGTTAAAATATAAAAGTGAATTATGAAATGTCAATATTTTGTTGGATTAAAAGTTCGTTATAAGAAATTGACCAGCGTAGCGGGCGTAGCTTGCTAGTGTATTTATATATGTACATATATCACTGGCGCCCGGCTAACCGAAAAGTACCCCGACACCTCTGTATATTTGGCGACGGTTCTGCAATAGCTGGTTCAGGTAAGCAACCATAGATTTGCTTAAATTAATATCTCACTTTGACAGCAAAAGTGATATTATTCTCTATTTAGCATTATTTGAAAGACAAATTTCTCGAATGAATATAATAAAAGAAAATTGGGTCACACATTTGTTAAGTTTAATTCCGTTAGAAATCGCCAATATTATAGCTAGAGAGCTAGATACATTGGCGAACAATTACGATTACGTAAAAGATTTACTTCTTAAACGCTTCAAAATGACCCCAGAAGAATTTAGGCAGAAATTAATGTCACATAAAAAAGAATCTTCAGCCACTTGGCGCGATTTAGCATTTGAATTAAGAAATCATTTGGAAGAATGGATTTGCGGTTTTAAAGTATTTGATTTTTATTCCTTAAAAGAATTAATTGTAGTAGATCAAATTAAGAAAAGGTTACTTATAGAAATGAAAGAGCATTTTATTGATGATCTTCCAAAAATTAAAAATGCAGACGTATTAGTAAGTAAACTAGACGATTATGATGCGGCGAGACGTAATGTTAAAACCATGAATAGAATTTCACACCACTTTGAAGATAGAAAACCCGAAGTAAGTAAAAATGAAAATTCACAATCTTTCTTTCATACCCAATACCAAAACAAAAGAAATAAATCTCAAATTAGGTGTTTTAGATAGATGTAACTCTCAAGGCCACATAGCGTCTCAGTGTAATAATAGCAATAACGGTCAAAATAATGAGTTCAGTCAAGACTCTACCGAAAACTATCGAAATTATAATCGCCAAAATCACAATCCTAATGCCGATGTACAGGAAACAGCTAACATTGCTACAATTCGAACCAGAAATAAGTCTAAACCTAATGGAATGGGTAAACTAATTAATATCAAAGGCAAAGAAGCAAATCTATTGTTTGATACAGACAGCTATATTTCTTTATTCAGTTACGTCATATTATTCACGTCATATTATTACGTCTTTATTCAGTTATGTCATATTGGGTCGCCAAATTTGTCTTCTGTTGATATCTTATTAACTGACATTGGCGGAGAAACTGTAAATCTAATTGGATATTTTGTGTATGAAATACGTGTCGATGGGTTTCTTATATCAACGAAATTTTATGTTTAAAAATCTCTCGCATACGATATTGTAATAGGGCAAGACGGGATCAGCAAACTAAAGTTGGCGATAGATGAAGAGGGAATTAAAATTGTTGGCGAGCGCAATACTTTTCAAGTACGTTGCCTTAAAGTTGTAAATAATTCCGATAAAAAATTAAATTATGTTGCCAATTCATACAATGAAGCGAAAGTATCAAAAGGAAATAGTTCACGTGCAGAAAACTAAAGGATTTATATTATGAATAAAAATAATTCAGAAAATTATTTCAGATAAATTTAGCACGAAAGGTGAAAACAAATAAGAGTGACTCAACTCGCGAGACCAAATCAAAAGATGAAAATGAAATAACAAAACACGGAAAATATTATAATTTAACGAGCACGAGAAAAAAAAATAGACAGAAGTAATATAAAAAGAAAAAATGACAATAATGAAATATTTCAATTTATAATATATTATAATTGACAATAGCGCATTAAATGAAAATTGTAATATAATTTTTGTGGTCGTAGTTTATAATATTGAATAAAAAAAAACACTTCATTTAAAAGTATTTCCTGCACAATAAAACGTTTCCTGACGATTCAAAAAATACACACGTAATTGTTCAAGTTTTCACTTCTGTCGGCACTCCCGGAGTGCCATTGTTTTTTTTTTTTTTTTTTTTTTTTTTTTCGGAATCTTTGAGCCTTAAAACGAGAAAATCCATCGAAAAGCAGAAGTTGAAAAAAAAATCGATTATAGTACTTTATTCTATTACTAGCTGACCCGCCCAGCGTTGCCGGGCCCGTGATAAAACGTTAAATAAAACCCAAATTTGTATTACTTTATATATTTTACCTGATTTTGTATGAATTTTTATCTTTAATGACGAAATCGCAAAATCGTAAAAAAACATTTACTTCTTTTTTGAAGTAGAATCATTATATAGTTAAAAAAAATAGCTTTTCTTGTACAAGTCCTTTGAAATTTTCAATGGCCATAAATATAGCGGTTTTATAGCCCGAGTAAAAAATACGTCAGAAATATCGTTATCTGGTTGTAAAATAAATATGTTTTCTTTTCGCGTCGGGTCCGTTTACATAGGTGCCAACCTCTCATTAATATTCCGTAATATGCGGTTTAATTTGACCCGGGTTTAACACGTTTCGCACCAGAAATTTTTTTAAGAAATAAAATTAAATAAATTCCACGTAGAAATCTGAAATTGAATAAATAAAGATTCATCCAATAATTTTTCTGGTTTGAAGCGTTGTTAAACTGGGTCAAATTAACCCGCATATTACGGAATATTAATGAGAGGTTGGCACCTATGCGTTTACATAAAAAAAAATATATATATAGTATTCGTCGTCCGATTGCTCTGAAATTTTAGTCGTTTATAAATATAACTGTTTCCAAGTCCTCTATAAAGTTATGTGAAAATATATGCATTTTAGATACTTTAAACGTTACCAGAAGCCGAGCGTGACTGCGGAAAACATCCCGTTATTATGGGTTTTCGCCGAAAATATCTGATTTTTTTTTTATATATACTTGTTCTCGTCTCGAACGCTTTGAAATTGTTGCAGCTGATGTAAATCTGGTCTATCAAGATGTTCTTAAAAGATTGTGTCGAAAAACGAACATTTAGTAGTTTTTAGCGCAAGAAAAAAAAAATCTTCTGGTGAGGCGACAAATGACCTGCGTTCGCCAGTGTTTTTCAAAGGGTTAAAATCAGTATTTAAAAAAATATTAGAAGAAGGTTTCAGCTTTAAGAGCATATGTTTGGTTTGTCTGTATCTCTAAAATTGTGCTATTGAGGGGAGTTGGCGTAAAGGAGAAAACATAAGCCCGGGAAAATGACCCTTTTCAAAAAGGTTTTTCAAAGGGTTAACATAAAATTCTTTTCGAATTGATTACGGCATTGGAGACGTAAAAGTGCGATCTTTCAGAATATGCTTTTCGTTTTTAAATGAGCCAAACGGTTTAGTCGATATAATTTAAAACAGAATTGCGAAATAAACGCATTCTTCATGCAAATGGTTATCCATTCTCGTACAATGTGCAGAATAGGGTTCTGGGCATGTGCGAGTTCTGAAAGCCAGGCTCTCAAAAATAGATGAGTTATTGATGAGTTTTTATTTAATATTTTGTCAACTTTCAAAGTATTAAAATTCTGAGACTCAGGTGCACGACTATCCACACCTAAATTTTCAGACTTCTAGGTGGGCTAGATTTTGCTAGCCATCGCAGACAAATAGACAGACACACACACACTGAGCGAAACTTTATATTATTAGTATAGATAGATACAAGAACGTAAAATTCATACAAATTCGAGAATAAATTAAGGCTATTATTACGAGTTCGAACCACGCCGTGCGGGTCAGTTAGTTATCTATAATGCAAAATCTTTAATAGTACTTTCAAGTCATGCGAAAATAACAACTAAATGAAATACCATTTGGTTGTATTGTAGCGCCTAAGATCGACGATAAACACTTAAGAGGTTGATGTAATGTTACTAAGAAACCATATTGTCCGTTTTTCATTTTATTTAGACATTTCCACAGGCACAATTTACAACACACAACACAAAATCAAATACACTTAGAAGCATTGACACTTTTTGTTTCGTCCCACTCAACCATACATAACTTCACCTTCACACGTCCAGCTCTGACCGCTCACTCTCGCTCTGAGATTCTTCTTCTGCAAAACAGTTCAATTTAATCTCTCATTGGATGAGTACTGCCATCTATCGGTGGCCTGGAGAAAATAAGTTCTGTGAAAGTGAGTTCTTTACACTGAAAAATAAGTAATCTGTAAGTAAGTTCTTTACAGACTCCTCCCCACCTGGAGAAAACTTTTCACGGTCTTGACAGGGAAAAGTTTCTTTTTAATTTATTGTTCTTAAAGCACTAGTTCAAAAAAAAAAGATATTAGTACCTTGAACCACACCTGACTTATTCCCACCGTGAAAAAAAAATATATGTAATTAATACAAATAAAATTTACAAATACTCAGACATTATATTCAAGATACAATTGAAAAATAATATATACATATTCAAAACAATAAATTCAAAATTAACTGTCATACAATTTATCATATATACATATTAGCATTCTGATCAAATTTAGGCTTTCATGGCACGACTCAAACTATCAGCATTCTGATGTTGTTTTCCCTTTTTATGAACAATTTCATAATTAAAGGACTGTAGAAGTAAGGCCCATCTTAAAAGTCTAGGATTTGTTCCGCTGTTTTTGTCTAACCATACTAAAGGGTTGTGGTCAGTCTGGATCTAAAATTTTTGATGTCCATCCACATAGCATCGTAGTTTTCGCACTGCAAACACAATAGCAGCGCATTCTTTTTCGGTGGTACTAAAATTTCGTTCTCTGTCTGAAAACTTTTTGCTCAGATACAGTATAGGATGTTCTTCATTATTTTCATTTAGCTGGGATAGAGCTATACCAATTCCCAAATTTGAAGCATCACACTGAAGGATGAAAGGTTTTGTAAAGTCCGGACTATATAAGACAGGATTTTCAGAGAGTTTACCTTTCAGTTCGTCAAATGCATTTTGACAGTCGCTATCCCAATCTACTGTTGACTTGCGAACCTTTCCCTTTAATAAATTAGTGAGAGGCGTTGCAATTACAGAAAAGTTCGGAATATAGTTCCGATAATGTCCGGCTAAACCTAAGAAAGACCGGATTTGAGTTGTAGTAGTAGGAACTGGGAACTCTCTTATGGCTTGAACCTTCAGCTCTCCTGGAGTTCTAAGACCTTGACCCACTAAGTGTCCAAGGTATTTTACATAAGCTTGGGCGAATTGACATTTAGATGGTTTGATACGCAGGTTTGCTTCACTCAGTCTTTTGAAAACGTCTTCCAGGTGTTTTAGGTGATCTTCCCAAGTTCGAGAGAAAATAGCAACATCATCCAGATAGGGCATTGCATACTCTTCACAGTTTTTCAGTAATCCGGCCATAAGTTTACTAAATTCATACGGAGCATTTTTTAAACCAAAAGGGAGGCGTAGCGGTCTGTACGTCCCAAAATTTGTCACAAAAGTTGCATACCTTTGAGCACGTTTGGTTAACGGAATTTGCCAGTAACCTCTGGTCAGATCTAAAACTGAAATATATTTAGCTGAAGACACCTTTTCTATTAACTGGTCAATGTTGGGCAAAGGGTAAAATTTTGTGCGAGTCACTTTATTTAAACGGCGATAATCTATGCAAGGTCTCGCTTCTCTGCCTGGAACTTCAACTAAAATTAACGGAGAGGCAAAGTCTGATTCACCTGGCTCAATGACTTCCAGTTTTAGCATTTTCTCAACTTCGGTCTTAAGGATTTCCGTCTGTCTAGGCGACATTTTATAAGGCCGGGCACAGATTGGTTTTTCTGATTCCAGCTCGATATCATGTTCAACTAGATTCGTGCACCTTGTTCAGTCGAAAAAGAATCAGCATATTTTCCGATAAGTTGTCCTAATTCTTTTCGTTGACTTTCATTTAGTCGGTTATTTTTTTGGATGTCTTGCCATACTTCTAACAACGCATTGTCATTGTTTTCCTCATCCAATTTAGGAATTTCATCCTCTTCTTCATCATTAGAGGTTGTTTTTACCGTCAATAAATTTATATTTTCTACTGTTCTTTGATGATAAGGCTTTAGCATATTTACGTGATACACTTGGGACTTCTTTCCCTCTGGATTGTAAATAACATAGTTGGTTTCTGATAATCTCTTTTTTACTTCCCTAGGTCCTATCCAACTAACCGACAGTTTAGTTGGTCTGGATGGAGCCACAATTAAAACTTGATCTCCCTCTTTAAACTTTTGCAGAAGTTTCATCAGAAATTTCGTGAATTTCAGGTTCTTCAAGAGAAACCTTCTCTGCTTCCAGAATTTTCTTCTGAGCTCTGGTTTGAACAGCATTAATCATATGCTCTTTCACTGCCTTCTCTTTCTTACAATGCTCGAATAAAGCAGCTGTTTTATTTCCTAATAAATATCTTCCTAAATCTACAGAGTCTCTAGAGACAGCAGCTTTAGTTATCACATGCCCCATTTCACAGTCTAATTCAATTGCTGCGAGAGGTAAACAGAATAGACCATCGTGTAAGGGCACCCGAACCCACACTTTTTCGTTCAGATACATATGTGGTTTGACATACCTTTGTGCATTTAAATCTATTGTCGCACCTGTATCTCTCAAAATTGCCATTTGTACGCCGTTTACTTTCCCCACACTAAGATAAGGCGTTATCGAAGAATCTTGTCCAACTCCAACCTTAACATGAGAAATGATTTCTGTGGATTTCTTAAGTTTATCGCATTGAGGACGAAGATAATTGCTGGATCCACATTCGTAACAACGTAATGTTTTCCTCTTATCAAATTCTCTTTCTTTATGGTTCCCGGAAAATGATTCTGATTTAATTTGAAATTTTGGCTTATTATCCTTACCTTCTTTCTTGTAGTCAAAGTTATTTGAATTCTTAAACTGGGGTCGAGAATTAAACGTGTTCTTTTTCGGAAGTTCTTTCTTTTTAAAACTATCTTTGATACTTTCATAGTCATCCAATTTCTTAGCCAAATCTAAAGGCGTCACAAAATTTAACCAATTATCAAGAAAATGTTCTTTTGTTTCCGCAGGGACTCGAAACTTTAACTGTTCTGTAATAATTAGATTTTTAAGTTCATCAAACTTTTCAATACCTAATTCTGTAATCCAAGCGTTAAAAAACTAGCGAGTTCTTGCGCATAATTCCTCCAAGACTTGTCTGGCGTTTTATGATGCCGATAAAAACATTGCTTTAATTTCTCGCTATTCAACTTATATCTTTATAAGATAAAACTTTTAACGAAATCATAGTTAATCGCATCTTCGGGAGATTCCCTGGCTAACATGTTCGTAATTTCTGCGGGCAAAACAGCTAATAAGTATGCAACCCAATCAGTCTTCGAAACTTTAGCCATCTCTGCTCTTCTCTCAAAATTAATTAAAAAGAGACCCATCTCATCAGATTTTTCGTCGAATTTTGGAACAATTTGTGCCAACTGTATCTTAGGTCCGACATCAGCCTTTCTTTCTGAACCGTTGTTCTGTGTAGAAGTTCTTTGCGATTGCTCGAGTTTCTTTAACTGTAGTTCATGTTCTTGAGCCTCCCTAGCCATACGTTCTTCCCTTTCTTCTTGTCGAATTCCTTCTTCTCTTTCTTTCTCTTCTTGCCGAATTCTTTCTTCTCTTTTTTTCTCTTCTTGCCGAATTCTTTCTTCTCTTTCTTTCTCTTCTTGCCGAATTCTTTCTTCTCTTTCTTTCTCCTTTTTCTCTCTCTCTTCTTGCGCTTTCCTATCTTCTATTACTCGGTCTAGCATGATTTTAATCTCTTCTTCCTTGTAAACTTCACTTTCTAAAATCAGTTTTTTTATTTCTGGAATCGTCCTCACAGGATCAATCTTCAACGCTAATTCATCACAAATTTCTAGTAAATCTGTCTTTCTAGCTTTTGCTAAAAAGGCCATCGCAATTTTTGACTAAACTAAACAAAATCAGAATGCTTAATTTCTAATTATAGCACACCCAAGTCTCCCCTACTTAAAACTAACAACAAAGATTTCAAGCAGATAGAATAATTTTCAATTAATAAAGCAATTCTAAATTCCACTTCTATTAAATCCTCTGTTTAGACCTATTATTATTATTATTATTTTTTAAACAAATTAAAATCTTAACCACGTAAGAAAATCGAACAATATAACGTTTTACCAAAATTCTTAGTAAATTAAACACTATGCAAATTTTTTAAACATATTAAATAACCATATGTAATTATTACAAAAATACGATTCATATAGATAAAAGAATATTTTTAAACTCTCAAAATACACAACTGTACTTTATGTTCAATAAACAAAATTATTTCAAATCAATAAATAAATTACGCAATTAAAATTAAACCAATCAAAACCACGTAAATACGAGAATTTTTCTTAATTCTCAAACCTTTTATACAAGCATAACAAATTACTCGCAAAAAAAAAAAAAAAAATAATCCACGAAACATTTTTTTTTTTTTTTTTTTTTACATAAAAAGAATAAATGTTAAAATATTCAACTCAAGTTCTTTTGCAAATGAAAATAACACTTTCTGTTTTCACTTGATATTTTATCAAGTTTTTATTTTTTTTCCATAAATCTAACAAACAAAACAGAATTATAACTCAATTTGTTACCTTTCCCCTTTTACAACAACAAAACAAATATCAAATCTGACAATTTTCAACTCAGATATAAAAGAACAAAAAATCATTTATTCTATTTTTAGAATAAACAAATAACCAAATAAAGAAATACTCTAAAATAAAACAGAATAAACCAGCGCTTTATAATTTTGGCATTTATCCAAATGGCAAATTGGAAATTTTATTCTATTTCCTTCAAAGAATGAAATACCATTTTACACATTAAACCATTTTAATTCAAAAGAATTATGACATCATAATTATCCCCAACAAAAAATAAATAAACTGTATTATTTATTCTTCAAATTTATTCTCAGAACAATTCTTAATATTTTCTAAAATAAAATAGCTTACGAATTCGAAATTCACACTATTTATCATCAAGAAACTATTTAATAACTTTTCAAAATTCTGATTAATTTTATTTGATGGGAATAAGTCCAGTATATTTCAGTACCTGAATATTTGCCCCAATTAACTCACAACTTTTACTAAAGTCTGAAATTAATTTACGAAAGCAAAATAAATGAATCAAATTAATCCAGATTAAAAAGAAATTTTATAATCGATAATAGATTCAATTCAAGGTACTAAAAAAAAATACAAAAAAAATTTTTTGAACTGGTTTACGCGCTTCAAGACGAACTTGCATCTTTTTAGAGAGTAACACTGGTTATATCACCTAGGTATCGCACCGGTACTGCCACCAAATGGATTGTAGCGCCTAAGATCGACGATAAACACTTAAGAGGTTGATGTAATGTTACTAAGAAGCCATATTGTCCTTTTTTCATTTTATTTAGACATTTCCACAGGCACAATTTACAACACACAACACAAAATCAAATACACTTAGAATCATTGACACTTTTTGTTTCGTCCCACTCAACCATACATAACTTCACCTTCACACGTCCAGCTCCGACCGCTCACTCTCGCTCTGAGATTCTTCTTCTGCAAAACAGTTCAATTTAATCTCTCATTGGATGAGTACTGCCATCTATCGGTGGCCTGGAGAAAATAAGTTCTGTGAAAGTGAGTTCTTTACACTGAAAAATAAGTAATCTGTAAGTAAGTTCTTTACAGTATCTTTTGCATTCACCCCCCCCCCCCGGTTTGTGAGAAACAAGAACGAAAAATCATGCGTCAAGCATAGATTATGTAACACTTTCCAACGATTCCAAAATAATTTTACGAATCATACTCTTTAATAAGCTAAAAGATAACATCTAAGTAATCCGAATACTTTTATTCAGCCCTGTATAGGATCTATAGATTTGTATATATACTACATAGGATGCTAAATTTTAGTTCAGTTAGGAAACGCGTAACACAGTTTAAAATTCTCCGTCTGGAGTTAAATAATACGGAAATGTGTTCGCGAACTTTTGTGCTTCCCTGTATAGGATCTACAGAATTTATACACACCACGTAATATACAAAAAGCGATTTAAAATTAAAATCGCGTTCAGTAACTTAAAACACACTTCCAGGAATTACTGTTAACAGACAGTAGAGAATTCTTTTGTGTGTCCCTGTAAATGAACGATGACTGCTATACACACAATATTCTGTAGTAAGTCTCTTGTAATGTACCTTATATAAATTTCAATGCGTTTAAAATAGGAAAACATTATTTAAATAAACCGCAGACGATTTTTCTCCATAGACGTAATGTAACGGAATTCTTTTGACTGTCCCTGTAAAGTAACTATAAGTGCTATGCACACCCTATTCCATATTAAGCTTCTTCTAATGCACCTTAGTGATATATATAAATTTCAATGCGTTTAAAATAGTGAAACATTATTTAAATAAACCGCAAATGATTTTTCCCCATAGACCGCAATGTAACGGAATTCTTTTGAGTGTCCCTGTAAAAAAACTATAAGTGCTACACACTTCCGTTGAAATAGGGAACATGCTATAGATAACGACTATAACATGTAAAAATTGCAGAGCAATCTGAGCATATTTACGGGAGTTAGAGCACGGACAGACGGCCAGACAAACCGAAGTCATAAACACTTTTCAACTAGGTTGGAAAGTGTTAAAAAAGCATACTCTCCTGTTACATATGCCAAAGTATACCTGTATTCGCATTTATAAAGCTGAGAATTTACTATGATTGCGTCAAAGTAACGTCAATTTCGTCTAGCTTTCGTTTTAATCAATGATTTATGGTCGCGAATGCATAGAGTTCTGTTATTGTAATCACCTTATTTTTAGGCTATTGCGTTTCATTTAACGAAGTTAGAGCGCCTAGAATAGCGTTCTAGGCGCTGTAACGAAGTTAACCCAAGCGAAGCTATCGTGGTTCTGCTACCATCCTATAAATTTTAAATCGTCTATGGTTTCATTTATGCGCACGTGATTAAACTTTTCTTTTTAGGTGCGTTCGTAATTATATAAATACGTAGCACCTATAGTCGTCGTTTGGTCCGTCCGTCTGTCCGTCCGTCTGTCTGTCTGTCTGTCCGCATATAACAACGCAAAAACTACCCAACGAAATGGTTTGCAATTTAAAATATATTATCTTTGCAGAATTTTGTCGAGACATTTCAAATTTTATTAAAATCGAATCAAAACTTTAGGAGATATTAATAAAAATATTTATTAAGAAATTTGAATTTTTTTTTTTAAATCGGTGCTTTTTTGTTATAGGAGCTTCCGAAGTGTAATCGTCAAGCGACCGAGATACTTATTTTATGACAGAAATTAATCTGCAGACGATATAATTCATTTCACAGAATTAAAAATCATCAAGATCTGAATATTTATATAACTAGCTGATACATATATATCTGAATATTTATATAACTAGTTAAGATATTTGTATGAACAGTGTCATAAAATATATACTTAACTAGCTGTTTAACCCGTTCTACGCACGGGATATCATTAATTTAATTCTAAAACGTGCGTACGAACGCACCTCGTTTGTAACGTTTGACGTACAATTTCCAACTTGTTCTTCAATATAAGCGAAAGAATCCTTATATATTATTTCTCCTGTCAACATCCCTTTTACTCAGAAAATATGAAACGCAGAACAACGAATGAGATACCATATGAAAGGTTTTAGAACAGGCTTCTGACATAGCCCACTTAACAATTCGTTAAAACATGTTTTTGATTAAAATTTGCTGAAATTAAAAAATTAAATCGGCATTGTTTTCATGAAAGAAATGAAAAGTTTTCCTGAAATTATTGTTGCCAAAAAAATAAAATACCACATTATATGATGCTCACAGCAATTATTATAAAAAACACCGCACGGGTTTATTTTATACTTATGATTAAAAAGCGAAATTGAAATTGAAATATTTAGATTTATATTTCTAAATCCCATGGTCTTCCCGAAGCGGATGACGTCATCCTCTAATGCAGTCAAAATACGATTGTTATTTTTTTTTTCTCGCGCGTGCCTTTTGCAATCTTGGATCAGAGTTTACTCTAACTTTGATGGAATAAATTAAAGGATATTCTGGCTTGAATAAAAACTAAATGTTGTTTGCAGATATTTTTATCCTTACTTTTCTTTAGAAGTTTAAACCTGCATCTAATAAATATTACATATTGATAAAAAATGATACTTCTCTATTATCCCGTCGACCACTTTTCATAACAAAAAACTATCGCCAAATAAACGAGAGAACGTTATCATTGGAATATCAAAATAAATAAATAAATAAATAAAATATAAGAATTTAAGGACACAATTGTTATTTTAATTAATGAAATAACTAATCAATCAGTAAAACATAATAAAAAATACACGCAAATGTTGAATTAAAAAACACTTGATGACGTAACAAACACGTATGATGCTTCTGACATCAAGTAAATGGGACTGTATTTTTGGCGTTTAATCTTACAGTTTGGCGATAGTTTTTGTTATAAAAAGTGGTCGACGGGATAATACAGAAGTACCTAAAAATATTAGATTTCAGTGCGAAATCCTCGCACGGGCCCTCTGGTTATCTTTAATTCTAACCAAAGCCTAATAACCTTTAATACTAATCAAAGCCTAATAAATATAGTTAATTCTAATCAATTAAACTTTAATCTTTAATATAATTTACCTTATTACATATCATTTTGCTTTTAATATTTCTTTAATTTTTTATTAATTTTCTTTTATACTTTATTTGGAAAACCAATAGTTACTAATATGGATGCTGAACCATTATCACTTATGATCAAGACAGCCATTTTGAAACTCCAAAAACGTAAATGCGTTTCATTTCAAGAATTGATGGATTATTTGCATGATGTAAAGAAAATTGAAAAGGATTTGTACCTTATAGCAGTGGTAAGAAAATTGAAAAAATTCGTGGATAATCAAGTAATGACCCTAGAAAATGGAAGGTATAAGGTAACGTTAAAAATGCAGTGTCTACTTTTTTACTTTTTGCTCTTACTTTTGGGTCGGGTTGACTAATTATTTAGGGTTTGTGTTGAGTTTTGATCAATTCTATGGATTTTTGAAAAAAAAGTTGGAAATTGTACGTCAAACGTGACAAATGAGGTGCGTTCGTACTATAGGTATTTATATACATATTCAGACCTTGATGATTTTTTATTCTGTGAAATAAATTATATCGTCTGCAGATTCATTTCTGTAATAAAATAAGTATCTCGGCCGCTTAACGATTAAACCTCAGAAGCTACTATAACAAGAAAGCACCGATTTTTTTTTTTAAATTCAAATTTCTTAATAAATGTTTTTATTAATATTTTCTAAACTTTTGATTCGATTTTCATAAAATTTGAAATGTTTCCACAAAATTCTGCAAAGATAATATACCTTAAATTTTCCTTATTATTATTTTTTAATGGGTATTTAACAGAGCCCAAAATGGATACACAGTGGTAACCAAAACAGGCATGACCCAATTTGGGCACATACCTAAGAATCTTTCGACACAAATTGGGTTTTTTTTTTCTGTGTAGTGATAACTCGCCAAATCTTGTTTCAATTGGCATCATTTGCGTTACAAACAACTAGCGATCCATTGCATAACGATTGAACAACTAACGATACATTTTTACAAATTCTAAATGACAGTAACAGATTTTGGGATCTTATGTAAAATAATCCCGTCGACCACTTTTCATAACAAAAAAGTATCGCCAAACTGTAAGATTAAACGCCAAAAATGCAGTCCCATTTACTTGATGTCAGAATCATTATACGTGTTTGTTATGTCATCAAGTGGTTTTTAATTCGACATTTGCGTGTGTTTTTGGTACTTACGTATTATCCGTGCCAGTTTTAAGCCAACTGCGCCAGGCATGGAGCCAATATTACGAATTATAGTAACCATTATATTTTGTTTTCTTGCTGCATGGTACCGTGACGTCCCGATGGTACATGCCTGGGAATAATCTATAATATTATTCTTTCTTATTTGCTATGCTATTTACCATTTATTAATTTTACTAAAATAATGTTATTTACTATTTTTAACAATGTTATAAATTTAATAAACATACATTACATTTTATTTATTTTATATTAATTACCATTTTTAACAATGTTATTTGATAATGTTAAATTACTGCATTTGAAAACATGATTGGCAACGATAAACACGATTGGTACTTGGCAACCATTTTTGGCGATCCATCTCCTGCCACGGATAATACGTAAGTACCGTGTTTTTCATTATGCTTTACTGATTTATTAGTTATTTCATTAATTAAAATAACAATTGTGTCCTTAAATTCTGATATTTTATTTATTTTGATATTCCAATGGCAACGTTCTCCCGTTTATTTGGCGTTACAGTTTGGCGATAGTTTTTTGTTATGAGAAGTGGTCGACGGGATAATAGAGAAGTACCAAAATATGTTTCTATTTTTGTGTATATAAAATAAAATAAGATACTTTCATTATAAAATAAAATCTAGTTTATATGTATATTTTTTAAATTTTTGTAATAGAGTCAGCCTAATCGTTAATAGACAATAATTAATTTTGTTATTTGTATTGTATTAATTTTGTTATTTGTATATCGTTTTACATATTTTATCATGATTACATTTTAGCTATTTTTAAGGATGTCTTTTAAGATATTTTAAGATATTTAGATTTTTTGCAGGTGTTAAAACATTGGTTATTTCTTATTAGCTAATATTAAAAGATTGGCGAGACGAAAGGGTTGGCGGGATTCAAAAAATTTTGGCGACCACTAGTGCCCGGCTGACTTACCATATATATATATATACAGGGTCATTCATAATTCCCTCCGGGGTTTCGAAACGTTATAGTAAAAAAACGAAGACGAATATGAAAAAAAAAGAAACATATGAAATTATTCCGAAACTATTCAAGTTTTACTTACATACATTACAGGTGTTCTATGTGTGAACCCTTGGTCACACGGCATACATCCATGCGATAGTCCAGTTCCTGCCATACTCCGTTTCTTTAAATCTGAATCAGTGGTGTCAGTTCAACGGGCCTTTCGTAATAAATATCGAAAACAGGGACCAACTGACAAAACAATTCATGTGTGGTACCGGAAATTTAAAGAAACGGAGTATGGCAGGAACTGGACTATCGCATGGATGTATGCCGTGTGACCAAGGGTTCACACATAGAACACCTGTAATGTATGTAAGTAAAACTTGAATAGTTTCGGAATAATTTCATATGTTTCTTTTTTTCATATTCGTCTTCGTTTTTTTACTATAACGTTGCGAAACCCCGGAGGGAATTATGAATGACCCTGTATATATATATATATATATATATACAGTGAAACTTCCATTTAACGAAGTCTCATAGTTACACTTAAAAATTTCGTTATGAAGAAAATTCGTTAAATAGAGATGAACTTAAATTCATGAACATTTTCCTTCAGATATGACAAACAGGTGTTGGATTCTAAAGCATTTAATTAAGTTTCAAGAAGCCGTGTTTTGCAAAACAGTTGTGTACGGTCGACATCACACTCCCAAACTTTCATCAGCTCTGATACACAGGCTCTCAAACTAATGTTTTCACTACATTGTCTTTTTTCTGTCTCTTTCGATAATGTACTTCAAGATTTTTTATTATTCCTTAGACTGATGGCTGAGGTTTAGAAGTTGTATTGGCAGGAACACAAATAACTTTGATGTTCTCCGATTTGCATTTTGAAGCACATTCTTGTGGATGTACAAGACAGTTGTGTATCAACAATGGAATGTCAGAATGGTTACTGTTTGACTGTAATTGATATGTTTTGCTTCAATGCATCTGACGCCATTGCGTTACTGCATCTTCTATATCATTGAATGTAAGAAGAGGATTTTGACTTCCCCCAACTGTCAGCACTAGAGTCTCGGTGTGAGGGAATAATGATAACAAGTGTTTTTCTTAGTGTGATAAAAAATTGTTTTGTTTAGCTCCAAGCAGAAGGAAAATTATTTAAATGTGTTCATTTTCTTATAAATTTGCATATTCATCGCAACAGCAACCTCTTAGTTTGAATTCTCTACAAGTACAAAAGTGGAATAAACTTCGTTATATAGAATATATTTTTCGTAATACGAAGATTAATTTACATGCTAATGGTGTTCAAAGTTCTGCAGAAAATTTCGTTAAGTAGAAAACTTCGTTAAATAGGGACTTCGTTAAAGGGAAGTTCCACTGTATATACATATGTATGTATATACTAGCAGGCTATGCCCGCTGTGCTGGTCCATTTTCCAAATGAACCTTGAATAAAACGAAATGGTGAATTCGACCATGTATTTTCAAGTAATTTGGACCTTCACCTGGCAAATCCGTCTGCATTGTCCAATACAATGCGAGTGCCATTGCGCTATTATTTTATCTTAGGCGTTAGACAAAATTCAGGTTATTAAGAAGCAACTGTTTTATTAGATAATTTATAGTAGAGTTTCGTAGACAAATGTGGCCGCTATGATCAATAGAAATTAAAATGTTCTCTTGTCAGTACTCTACTGAAAAAGAGACAATTACAATCATTGCAGAGATTGACCATTGAATTTAAATAATGTTCGGGTTATTCATTTTCGTTTGTTAGATCTTGAACTCCGGACCTTTCAGCTTGGCGCTATGCGTGGTTCTAGTAGTTTAACTAAAGTCTCACTCAACGTTAAATTATATTTCGTAATATACGTCATCTTCTGACAGATCTACTGCAGTTTTCTATCTTTGGATTCTAGCAGAGTAAATATAGTGAAAAAAGCAATCCATTACTTGCACATAAAGAACAGTGTTTAACTTTTGTATTTAAAAGAAATGTGAATCTTAAAAAAGTAAGTTTTTAAATATGAAGTGTTTGAATAAAATTAAAATTACGTTATTTTTACTGCCTGTTCATTTTATATACCAGTTGCAATCATGTAACAATTAACCTGGAAAAAAAACCTCGAAATCTGATCCTGATATAAAAATAATCCTCTAGTTTGCACAAAATAAAATCTTTCTAGTCTTCCGTACTCGGGTCCACAGCCAAGTTGTATATGGTTAAAAATGTACCAGAGTTAGCTACAAAACGAAGTTAATTATGCGCCAAACTATGTTCCATTAAATAATGTCAAATTCCTGTTGACTGAATTATATACCTTTCACCCATAAAACTACTTGAGAATGATAAATAAAGTAAGTTTTGTAAATTTTTAGTAATAATTATTTTGGTAAATACTTGAACCGAAGCTTCTTTTTTAATTTTTTTTTTCATTTCTCTAATGAGCATAAGAAAACGGAAAAATAATTAAGGTAAAGCCAGGAGAGATGGCGCGTCCGTATAGATTGCGCACAAAGAGGTTAAGGGGGAAGGGGTAGAGTGCACGCGCATCGACTCAAGGTAGCTGTGCTACAGCAGTACTGGAGTGTCTTCTTGAATGTGTACGTTGATTGTTTCAAGCGTCTAGAATAAATTATTGCTATTTGTTTTATTTTCCCAAGGTAAGTGCTTGAATTTTCATAACTATTCGTTAGAATTTCTATAGAATGTCAGTACAGTAGAACTCCAATTATCCGAACTCCGACTATCCGAATCGCTATCAGAATTTCAGAAAAAACAAACAAATGAAGACGGAAACGTACTGCGATTCCCAAAATTATGATTCTGTCTACGCGCGCTACTGTCTTTCCCGCCGTGAAGACGCTGGGTTTCAAATTCTAAATGATGATTGATATGATGATTATATAAATGATGATATAAATGATGATTCTAAATGAACTCATTGAAAGTGTGAGAGAAGAAATTGTCGAAGAAGAAGATGACCTTAATGTCGAAGTTGGAGCATACACGGGACCATGATCTAGTGAAGAATTTGCCGGCCTTGAAACTGCGTAGAAGTGGATGGAGCGTCAGCCCGAGTGTGACCACATAAAACTTCTGACTGTCAAGCAGATGTGCGACTTGGCTCCTCGAAAACAGACGAAGACTGTCAAACAGCTTACTTTGACCGAGATGTTCAGCAAGTAATGACTTTCATTTACAGTACGGTATGTACATACTGTACTAATGAACAGCACTTGTAAATACGCTTAACATGTAATAGTGTTGCATTTACATTTATTTAATTTAAAGCTCTTTTTCTTTAAAAATATTTTTTCTCCCATTTTCAACATACAACCAGTAATTAATTAAAATATACCTCTTTTTTTGGAAAAAATCCAATTATCCGAATTTTTGATTATCCGAATAGGATCCGGTCCCAATTGATTCGGATAATTGGAGTTCTACTGTAGTATAAAATATTTTAAATTTAAACGATTTCTCATAAGCTACTTAGACTAACGGTGTGAACACCAATGTTCAGTTTTATAAGCGGCCATGTGTAAACAAGTGGGTAAGTGTGATCGAAGATCGTACAAAAGGTTTCGTTTAATATTCCTTTCAAAACACTTTCTTTAATAAATCCAAATAAATTAATTTAGCAACCAAAAAAAAAAGTCATATTTTTTA
This sequence comes from Maratus michaelseni, assembly GCA_963931845.1. NCBI lineage: Eukaryota > Metazoa > Arthropoda > Arachnida > Araneae > Salticidae > Maratus > Maratus michaelseni. The sequence goes on along the minus strand of OZ007595.1, from coordinate 40,976,656 downwards.
TAAGGCAAAAATTTACCGGTCTATTTTTCTCGTTCTTTCGAAAATCTGAACCAGGCCGATAGTGGGCGAAGCCCACTATTATACTCTGTCATAACAATATCGGTCATGTGGACTAAATGCGATATTTAAAAAAAATCAATTCAAAATTAAACATGTTGTACACCTTCAAAATGTTAAAATACGCGAATATTTCCATAATCGGGTTTTTGTCATGATTCAATGCGTTCCTCAAACTCATATATTTACTATTCTCTATTACTCATATTGATACTCGCTTTGTATTATTCTCAAACATTTGAGAAATCCGTTAAATTTCAGATATGACGTCAGATTAATTTTCTTTTTAATTCTCTAATGACGTGATATTATTCTGCTTTCTGTACATACACATACTCATACTGATTGTATTACTGAGAAATCTTTGAAAATTTTCGTATTATGACATATATGACGTCATAATCTTTTTCTTTTCAATTGGTGAAACTTTTTATTTCATTTTCATTTTTCACGTAGAAATCTTTCAATAGAAAATTAATTATTGTAGAAATAATTTTATCGTGGATTTTTAATTGTTGGCTACTGCTATAATGAAAAATGTTTAAATTTAATAGGAAAAGGCTGTTAGAATTATCTCTATTTAATAAAATAATACGATTTTTTCAAATTTTAATATTTTGAGCTTCATAGCAGATATTCAGTTATATATACACAAAGTTTCAACTCTATAAGTTATATAGGTTCTGAGAATGGCTCTGTGACGGACAGACAATGGAGCGGGAGTAATAGGGTGAGTTGAACGAAACCCTAATAAAAATTATAATAAAATTAATAAAATTAATAAAAATAAAATTATAATAAAATTATAATAAAATATATATATAATAAAATTATATAAATTATACCTAATAAAAATATATACCTAATACATATCCTAATCTATCCTAATCTATAATCTATCCTATAATACTATAATTCTAATCTATAATCTATAATCTATAGTCTATCCTAATCTATCTTAATACCTAGAGGTATCCTAATATACCTAATAAAAATTATAATAAAATTAATAAAAATGAAATTATAATAAAATTATAATAAAACATATGTATAATAAAATTATAATAAAATATATGTATAATAAAATTATAATAAAATATATGTATAATAAAATTATAATAAAATAATTAATAAAAATAATACTAAAATTCGTGAGATGAACGAAACCCTAATAAAAAACCACGCAATCTCTCCTACCGAAATTGGAGAGTTTGCGCATCTGCTGCTTAGGAGAGATGGCGCATTGATCCGATTAGTTTCCATGCTAGGAGTTTATTTGTAAATTTGCATAAATTACAAATTACATGTAAAATATATGAATGATTCAATTTCAAAATACGCAATTTTCAAAAAACGCATATCGAACCTGGAATTTACCCTTTAAATGTTCAAGTGATTCTAGAGCACGAGCCAATATTTGCTAGGCTGTGATGAAGGCATGATTCAAACTGTCCCTGAAACAATTGAATTACCACCAGAATCCACACCAATTCATTTCAACAATAGTACTCGTTACAAACACTGAAACTTCTCATATTCTAGGCCTATCCTCGCATCCCATTGCAGCAGCTACATATGCATTTGTTAACCATTAACTTCGGGGGAGTCTAATGTTACTCTCAGAAGTATAACTACGAAGTACACCTACGAAAGTTTTGGAAAAACTTAAAAGTAGTTTAATGCCATCGAAAAAAAACGAGTGCAACGAATGTTACCGATCCACAAAAAAAAAAAAAAAAAAAACTTAACAACTTAACAGCTACGAAAAAAAAAGCAGGTGAAGATAAGATGCTTCCATAAAAAGTGCGATAAAAAAAAAACTGAAGTTAAGAAAACAAAGGGCAATGAGGATGAGTGCACTGAATGTCGAGAAATGTACCAGGATACAAATTCGATCAGTGACTGGATGGTTTATTATTTGTGGCAGATAGTTGCACGAAAGCTGCACCATTTCCATCCATCGATTGTGGACGACGACAACTTCGGTCAGCAAACAAAACATGGAAACTGCGGAAACAAAAACGGACCACTTTTAAGTTAAACGTGTTATCATGTAACTTAATGTTATTTTCTAATCTTTTCCAGGCTTGCTTTTCCAGATTCTTTAATTTTTTTATTTAATTAAAATTCTTCCCCTTTTCTGATTCTTTAATTATTAGGTTCAAATATTCACTCCTAATACAACAATATTTCTTCACAAAATCATTACAACAATGTCATATAAGTGTAATTATTATTGTTAACAATTTAATTGTAGTTATTATTAATAGCAATCTCTCCTTATGCGCAATCACATTAACCCTGTAAGGACAGATTGCGCAAAATAGCTTTCTAGGTTTTATTGCAATTGTTCTGTTAAATTACAGCATAACAACAAAATAGCAATGGAAATGCATAAAAAACAAATGAAGTCAAACTTATTCAGGGGTAGTTTAGCGAAAAATTAATATTTAGATTTTTGAATATTATTCTATTGAATTGTGCGCAGACTCTCCTAGCTTTACCTTAGTCTTGCAATTTATTTTATTTTGAAGATTAGAATATCCTTCAGTCTGTTGTTTAAATAAACCCTATAATGAACATAATCGATAATTTGTCACTACGTTTAGTGGCTAGAGCTGTGCGTTAGGCGAAATTGCATTGTAATGATCAAAATTGTATCTAATCTGAATTCCAGATACTTTCCCACGTAGGCCCAGTTGAGATCGATGTTCCATTGAAAAAGTTTTGTTGATGTTTGTGATAAAATATTTTTCTTTATTTTTTAAAAAAGGTATATACATAATTCACTTTTATATTTTAACAGAATAATAAGTCTACTATAATTTGTTACTCATGCTATAGCCAGTATACACGATACATGTCAAAATACATGATCATTATCTTTTTACGCGTGAAGGTTTCGCTATGGTACTTCATTGTGAAGTTTGGTAATTTTTGAAATTCAATATTTGAAAAATGGCATATTTATTAGATTTTAAATTTATATGAAGAAAAATACAATTTTTTACCTTTCTAACGCAGTTTGCCTAACAATTTTGTGGCAAGTACTTTTCGAGCTATTAATTTTTTCAGTAACTTCAAATGTTTAATTTTCCGGGATTAACCTGTGGCAATGATGGATGACTGTCACTTTTCATAAACATGAATTTTACTGTTGCCTGAAAGAATAAGCCACCCTGTGTGTGGCTAAAAAATAAGAAGGAGAGATAATATTAAAAGCCAAAATATTTTATTTCAACACCAAAGCACTGTTTCTAAGTTACACATGCGAAAGAAGAAGCTGCTTTAAGCGAGAAAAAATGCTTTCGGTGAGATATGCACACGGTTAACATAAAAGTACCTTAATAATTCAACTTGGGCAGGAAAGTTCCGTAATCGGGTTTGCAGTCAATGACGTATTCTAGAAAGGATTGCTTAACGCCAATTTAATTTGATTGCAGTACTTTTTCTTTGAGGCGGTCAATAGTGATAGAAACTATTAAAATGAAAATCCGTTTTTCTATAATTAAATTTAAAGGGAGGAATATTAACTTTTGAAATATTTTAAAATGAAATTAGAGATGATATACGTGATAGCATCACCGGCGCAAAATCTTTTTGTTACTAGGGGTGAATTTTTGTAGAAAAATTTCAGTTTTCTATAATTTATGATTTTGATTAATTTTTCTTTAATTATAAAAATAGCTCATTAATATATTTTTCTATATAATTTTATATTATGAGTGTATGAGTTGTGATTAACTGGGTGAAAATGGGTCCAGGCCAGGATTCAAACCAGAGACCTCTTGGATTAAGCTGACAATGCTCTGCCAACTGATCTATTCTGGACGAATCTGGTGGACCAAATTCACACAGTTAACCTTATTTATCATGGCATCTAGTCTGTTAGCTGCAGCATTTTTAGTTATGAGCTTGAAATCACAGATTTAGGATCACAAATGTACTAGAAAATAGGTAACTATGTATTTCAGCAATTTTAGATAATAATCCATCAAGGGGGTCACAATTGTGTCAAAAATTTGAGGTAATTGTGCCATATCTCAGAGCAGCAGTTTTAAGTAAGAATGTGAAACTCCGCTTTACAAGTCTACCAAAAAAAAAAAAAAAAAAAAAAAAAAAAAGGTAGTTAATCATGTATTTTAGCGATTTTAGAGCTAGCGACTTTGTGGGCAACATTGGCTATGAACCCGATTGCGGAAGATTAGACGAAAAATAGAACTACTGCTGATTTTTTATTATATACTAGCCGGTCGCTTCCGAGTGGGGCCCAAATACAAAGTACTACTTGAGCCCCACCCCTAGATAATCACGGTTAGTGCCCAGTAGTATTTTGTCAGAAGGCTCAGGAAAAAAAATTATGTCGCGAAATCTTTATTTAAGTGTTTTTTTTATACTCTTATTAGTTATTTTCGTATACTTTTAATTTAAAGTGTTTTATTTATATTTTTCTGGTTGCATATAAAATGCACTTTCTGGGCCCCAAGCGAAATCAGGACGGTACGCTGCACTATGTATCTGGTCCCCACTCGGAAACGACCGGCTAGACGGGCGAAGACCGGCTAGTAGTATATATTTAATAAATCTTCGTTTCTAATAGGTTATCACGGCGGGAAAGCGGAAAGAGCTTCGATTGCGGAAACAGAAGGAAGTGCTTCAGTGCACTGTGTGTCTAGAAGATGAACCATCGGCTGACTTGGTGATGACAAAGTGCAAGCATAGATTCTGTCCGAAATGCATTATGAAGTGGTTGAAAAAAAAAAAAACTTGTCCTGTGTGTAGGCAGAAACTTTCTTTCGAATGAAACAATTATTCAATGATTGACGAAGACCGGCTAGTAGTATACATTTAATAAATCTTCGCTTCTAATAGGTCACCACGGCGGAAAAGCGGAAAGAGCTTCGATTGCGGAAACAGAAGGAAGTGCTTCAGTGCACTGTGTATCTAGAAGATGAACCATCGGCTGACTTGGTGATGACAAAGTGCAAGCATAGATTCTGTCCGAAATGCATTATGAAGTGGATGAAAAAAAAAAAAACTTGTCCTGTGTGTAGGCAGAAACTTTCTTTCGAATGAAACAATTATTCAATGATTGACGAAGACCGGCTAGTAGTATACATTTAATAAATCTTCGCTTCTAATAGGTCACCACGGCGGAAAAGCGGAAAGAGCTTCGATTGCGGAAACAGAAGGAAGTGCTTCAGTGCACTGTGTATCTAGAAGATGAACCATCGGCTGACTTGGTGATGACAAAGTGCAAGCATAGATTCTGTCCGAAATGCATTATGAAGTGGATGAAAAAAAAAAAACTTGTCCTGTGTGTAGGCAGAAACTTTCTTTCGAATGAAACAATTATTCAATGATTGACGAAGACCGGCTATAGTATACATTTAATAAATCTTCGCTTCTAATAGGTCACCACGGCGGAAAAGCGGAAAGAGCTTCCATTGCGGAAACAGAAGGAAGTGCTTCAGTGCACTGTGTATCTAGAAGATGAACCATCGGCTGACTTGGTGATGACAAAGTGCAAGCATAGATTCTGTCCGAAATGCATTATGAAGTGAATGAAAAAAAAAAAAAACTTGTCCTGTGTGCAGGCAGAAACTTTCTTTCGAATGAAACAATTATTCAATGATTGACGAAGACCGGCTAGTAGTATACATTTAATAAATCTTCGCTTCTAATAGGTCACCACGGCGGAAAAGCGGAAAGAGCTTCGATTGCGGAAACAGAAGGAAGTGCTTCAGTGCACTGTGTATCTAGAAGATGAACCATCGGCTGACTTGGTGATGACAAAGTGCAAGCATAGATTCTGTCCGAAATGCATTATGAAGTGGATGAAAAAAAAAAAACTTGTCCTGTGTGTCATTTAATAAATCTTCGCTTCTAATAGGTCACCACGGCGGAAAAGCGGAAAGAGCTTCGATTGCGGAAACAGAAGGAAGTGCTTCAGTGCACTGTGTATCTAGAAGATGAACCATCGGCTGACTTGGTGATGACAAAGTGCAAGCATAGATTCTGTCCGAAATGCATTATGAAGTGGATGAAAAAAAAAACTTGTCCTGTGTGCAGGCAGAAACTTTCTTTCGAATGAAACAATTATTCAATGATTGACGAAGACCGGCTAGTAGTATACATTTAATAAATCTTCGCTTCTAATAGGTCACCACGGCGGAAAAGCGGAAAGAGCTTCGATTGCGGAAACAGAAGAAAGTGCTTCAGTGCACTGTGTATCTAGAAGATGAACCATCGGCTGACTTGGTGATGACAAAGTGCAAGCATAGATTCTGTCCGAAATGCATTATGAAGTGGATGAAAAAAAAAAAACTTGTCCTGTGTGTAGGCAGAAACTTTCTTTCGAATGAAACAATTATTCAATGATTGACGAAGACCGGCTAGTAGTATACATTTAATAAATCTTCGCTTCTAATAGGTCACCACGGCGGAAAAGCGGAAAGAGCTTCGATTGCGGAAACAGAAGGAAGTGCTTCAGTGCACTGTGTATCTAGAAGATGAACCATCGGCTGACTTGGTGATGACAAAGTGCAAGCATAGATTCTGTCCGAAATGCATTATGAAGTGGATGAAAAAAAAAAAACTTGTCCTGTGTGTAGGCAGAAACTTTCTTTCGAATGAAACAATTATTCAATGATTGACGAAGGCCGGCTAGTAGTATACATTTAATAAATCTTCGCTTCTAATAGGTCACCACGACGGAAAAGCGGAAAGAGCTTCGATTGCGGAAACAGAAGGAAGTGCTTCAGTGCACTGTGTATCTAGAAGATGAACCATCGGCTGACTTGGTGATGACAAAGTGCAAGCATAGATTCTGTCCGAAATGCATTATGAAGTGGATGAAAAAAAAAAAACTTGTCCTGTGTGTAGGCAGAAACGTTCTTTCGAATGAAACAATTATTCAATGATTGACGAAGACCGGCTAGTAGTATACATTTAATAAATCTTCGCTTCTAATAGGTCACCACGGCGGAAAAGCGGAAAGAGCTTCGATTGCGGAAACAGAAGGAAGTGCTTCAGTGCACTGTGTATCTAGAAGAAAAAAAACTTGTCCTGTGTGCAGGCAGAAACTTTCTTTCGAATGAAACAATTATTCAATGATTGACGAAGACCGGCTAGTAGTATACATTTAATAAATCTTCGCTTCTAATAGGTCACCATGGCGGAAAAGCGGAAAGAGCTTCGATTGCGGAAACAGAAGGAAGTGCTTCAGTGCACTGTGTATCTAGAAGATGAACCATCGGCTGACTTGGTGATGACAAAGTGCAAGCATAGATTCTGTCCGAAATGCATTATGAAGTGGATGAAAAAAAAAAAACTTGTCCTGTGTGTCATTTAATAAATCTTCGCTTCTAATAGGTCACCACGGCGGAAAAGCGGAAAGAGCTTCGATTGCGGAAACAGAAGGAAGTGCTTCAGTGCACTGTGTATCTAGAAGATGAACCATCGGCTGACTTGGTGATGACAAAGTGCAAGCATAGATTCTGTCCGAAATGCATTATGAAGTGGATGAAAAAAAAAACTTGTCCTGTGTGCAGGCAGAAACTTTCTTTCGAATGAAACAATTATTCAATGATTGACGAAGACCGGCTAGTAGTATACATTTAATAAATCTTCGCTTCTAATAGGTCACCACGGCGGAAAAGCGGAAAGAGCTTCGATTGCGGAAACAGAAGAAAGTGCTTCAGTGCACTGTGTATCTAGAAGATGAACCATCGGCTGACTTGGTGATGACAAAGTGCAAGCATAGATTCTGTCCGAAATGCATTATGAAGTGGATGAAAAAAAAAAAAACTTGTCCTGTGTGTAGGCAGAAACTTTCTTTCGAATGAAACAATTATTCAATGATTGACGAAGACCGGCTAGTAGTATACATTTAATAAATCTTCGCTTCTAATAGGTCACCACGGCGGAAAAGCGGAAAGAGCTTCGATTGCGGAAACAGAAGGAAGTGCTTCAGTGCACTGTGTATCTAGAAGATGAACCATCGGCTGACTTGGTGATGACAAAGTGCAAGCATAGATTCTGTCCGAAATGCATTATGAAGTGGATGAAAAAAAAAAAACTTGTCCTGTGTGTAGGCAGAAACTTTCTTTCGAATGAAACAATTATTCAATGATTGACGAAGGCCGGCTAGTAGTATACATTTAATAAATCTTCGCTTCTAATAGGTCACCACGACGGAAAAGCGGAAAGAGCTTCGATTGCGGAAACAGAAGGAAGTGCTTCAGTGCACTGTGTATCTAGAAGATGAACCATCGGCTGACTTGGTGATGACAAAGTGCAAGCATAGATTCTGTCCGAAATGCATTATGAAGTGGATGAAAAAAAAAAAACTTGTCCTGTGTGTAGGCAGAAACTTTCTTTCGAATGAAACAATTATTCAATGATTGACGAAGACCGGCTAGTAGTATACATTTAATAAATCTTCGCTTCTAATAGGTCACCACGACGGAAAAGCGGAAAGAGCTTCGATTGCGGAAACAGAAGGAAGTGCTTCAGTGCACTGTGTATCTAGAAGATGAACCATCGGCTGACTTGGTGATGACAAAGTGCAAGCATAGATTCTGTCCGAAATGCATTATGAAGTGGATGAAAAAAAAAAACTTGTCCTGTGTGTAGGCAGAAACTTTCTTTCGAATGAAACAATTATTCAATGATTGACGAAGACCGGCTAGTAGTATACATTTAATAAATCTTCGCTTCTAATAGGTCACCACGGCGGAAAAGCGGAAAGAGCTTCGATTGCGGAAACAGAAGGAAGTGCTTCAGTGCACTGTGTATCTAGAAGAAAAAAAACTTGTCCTGTGTGCAGGCAGAAACTTTCTTTCGAATGAAACAATTATTCAATGATTGACGAAGACCGGCTAGTAGTATACATTTAATAAATCTTCGCTTCTAATAGGTCACCACGGCGGAAAAGCGGAAAGAGCTTCGATTGCGGAAACAGAAGGAAGTGCTTCAGTGCACTGTGTATCTAGAAGATGAACCATCGGCTGACTTGGTGATGACAAAGTGCAAGCATAGATTCTGTCCGAAATGCATTATGAAGTGGATGAAAAAAAAAAAAACTTGTCCTGTGTGTAGGCAGAAACTTTCTTTCGAATGAAACAATTATTCAATGATTGACGAAGACCGGCTCGTAGTATACATTTAATAAATCTTCGCTTCTAATAGGTCACCACGGCGGAAAAGCGGAAAGAGCTTCGATTGCGGAAACAGAAGGAAGTGCTTCAGTGCACTGTGTATCTAGAAGATGAACCATCGGCTGACTTGGTGATGACAAAGTGCAAGCATAGATTCTGTCCGAAATGCATTATGAAGTGGATGAAAAAAAAAAAACTTGTCCTGTGTGTAGGCAGAAACTTTCTTTCGAATGAAACAATTATTCAATGATTGACGAAGACCGGCTAGTAGTATACATTTAATAAATCTTCGCTTCTAATAGGTCACCACGGCGGAAAAGCGGAAAGAGCTTCGATTGCGGAAACAGAAGGAAGTGCTTCAGTGCACTGTGTATCTAGAAGATGAACCATCGGCTGACTTGGTGATGACAAAGTGCAAGCATAGATTCTGTCCGAAATGCATTATGAAGTGGATGAAAAAAAAAAAAAAACTTGTCCTGTGTGCAGGCAGAAACTTTCTTTCGAATGAAACAATTATTCAATGATTGACGAAGACCGGCTAGTAGTATACATTTAATAAATCTTCGCTTCTAATAGGTCACCACGGCGGAAAAGCGGAAAGAGCTTCGATTGCGGAAACAGAAGGAAGTGCTTCAGTGCACTGTGTATCTAGAAGATGAACCATCGGCTGACTTGGTGATGACAAAGTGCAAGCATAGATTCTGTCCGAAATGCATTATGAAGTGGATGAAAAAAAATTCAACTTGTGCAGGAAAGTTCCGTAATCGGGTTTGCAGTCAATGACGTATTCTAGAAAGGATTGTTTAACGCCAATTTAATTTGATTGCAGTACTTTTTCTTTGAGGCGGTCAATAGTGATAGAAACTATTAAAATGAAAATCCGTTTTTCTATAATTAAATTTAAAGGGAGGAATATTAACTTTTGAAATATTTTAAAATGAAATTAGAGATGATATACGTGATAGCATCACCGGCGCAAAATCTTTTTGTTACTAGAGGTGAATTTTTGTAGAAAAATTTCAGTTTTCTATAATTTATGATTTTGATTAATTTTTTTTTAATTATAAAAATAGCTCATTAATATATTTTTCTATATAATTTTATATTATGAGTGTATGAGTTGTGATTAACTGGGTGAAAATGGGTCCAGGCCAGGATTCAAACCAGAGACCTCTTGGATTAAGCTGACAATGCTCTGCCAACTGATCTATTCTGGACGAATCTGGTGGACCAAATTCACACAGTTAACCTTATTTATCATGGCATCTAGTCTGTTAGCTGCAGCATTTTTAGTTATGAGCTTGAAATCACAGATTTAGGATCACAAATGTACTAGAAAATAGGTAACTATGTATTTCAGCAATTTTAGATAATAATCCATCAAGGGGGTCACAATTGTGTCAAAAATTTGAGATAATTGTGCCATATCTCAGAGCAGCAGTTTTAAGTAAGAATGTGAAACTCCGCTTTACAAGTCTACCAAAAAAAAAAAAAAAAAAAAAAAAAAAAGGTAGTTAATCATGTATTTTAGCGATTTTAGAGCTAGCGACTTTGTGGGCAACATTGGCTATGAACCCGATTGCGGAAGATTAGACGAAAAATAGAACTACTGCTGATTTTTTATTATATACTAGCCGGTCGCTTCCGAGTGGGGCCCAAATACAAAGTACTACTTGAGCCCCACCCCTAGATAATCACGGTTAGTGCCCAGTAGTATTTTGTCAGAAGGCTCAGGAAAAAAAATTATGTCGCGAAATCTTTATTTAAGTGTTTTTTTTATACTCTTATTAGTTATTTTCGTATACTTTTAATTTAAAGTGTTTTATTTATATTTTTCTGGTTGCATATAAAATGCACTTTCTGGGCCCCAAGCGAAATCAGGACGGTACGCTGCACTATGTATCTGGTCCCCACTCGGAAACGACCGGCTAGACGGGCGAAGACCGGCTAGTAGTATATATTTAATAAATCTTCGTTTCTAATAGGTTATCACGGCGGGAAAGCGGAAAGAGCTTCGATTGCGGAACAGAAGGAAGTGCTTCAGTGCACTGTGTATCTAGAAGATGAACCATCGGCTGACTTGGTGATGACAAAGTGCAAGCATAGATTCTGTCCGAAATGCATTATGAAGTGGATGAAAAAAAAAACACTTGTGCTGTGTGTAGGCAGAAACTTTCTTTCGAATGAAACAATTATTCAATGATTGACGAAGACCGGCTAGTAGTATACATTTAATAAATCTCCGCTTCTAATATTTCAAAACGGCGGAAAAGCGGAAAGAGCTTCGATTGCGGAAACAGAAGGAAGTGCTTCAGTGCACTGTGTATCTAGAAGATGAACCATCGGCTGACTTGGTGATGACAAAGTGCAAGCATAGATTCTGTCCGAAATGCATTATGAAGTAGATGAAAAAAAAAAAAACTTGTCCTGTGTGTAGGCAGAAACTTTCTTTCGAATGAAACAATTATTCAATGATTGACGAAGACCGGCTAGTAGTATACATTTAATAAATCTTCGCTTCTAATAGGTCACCACGGCGGAAAAGCGGAAAGAGCTTCGATAGCGGAAACAGAAGGAAGTGCTTCAGTGCACTGTGTATCTAGAAGATGAACCATCGGCTGACTTGGTGATGACAAAGTGCAAGCATAGATTCTGTCCGAAATGCATTATGTAGTGGATGAAAAAAAAAAAAACTTGTCCTGTGTGCAGGCAGAAACTTTCTTTCGAATGAAACAATTATTCAATGATTGACGAAGACCGGCTAGTAGTATACATTTAATAAATCTTCGCTTCTAATAGGTCACCACGGCGGAAAAGCGGAAAGAGCTTCGATTGCGGAAACAGAAGGAAGTGCTTCAGTGCACTGTGTATCTAGAAGATGAACCATCGGCTGACTTGGTGATGACAAAGTGCAAGCATAGATTCTGTCCGAAATGCATTATGAAGTGGATGAAAAAAAAAAAACTTGTCCTGTGTGTAGGCAGAAACTTTCTTTCGAATGAAACAATTATTCAATGATTGACGAAGACCGGCTAGTAGTATACATTTAATAAATCTTCGCTTCTAATAGGTCACCACGACGGAAAAGCGGAAAGAGCTTCGATTGCGGAAACAGAAGGAAGTGCTTCAGTGCACTGTGTATCTAGAAGATGAACCATCGGCTGACTTGGTGATGACAAAGTGCAAGCATAGATTCTGTCCGAAATGCATTATGAAGTGGATGAAAAAAAAAAAAAACTTGTCCTGTGTGTAGGCAGAAACTTTCTTTCGAATGAAACAATTATTCAATGATTGACGAAGACCAGCTAGTAGTATACATTTAATAAATCTTCGCTTCTAATAGGTCACCACGGCGGAAAAGCGGAAAGAGCTTCGATTGCGGAAACAGAAGGAAGTGCTTCAGTGCACTGTGTATCTAGAAGAAAAAAAACTTGTCCTGTGTGCAGGCAGAAACTTTCTTTCGAATGAAACAATTATTCAATGATTGACGAAGACCGGCTAGTAGTATACATTTAATAAATCTTCGCTTCTAATAGGTCACCACGGCGGAAAAGCGGAAAGAGCTTCGATTGCGGAAACAGAAGGAAGTGCTTCAGTGCACTGTGTATCTAGAAGATGAACCATCGGCTGACTTGGTGATGACAAAGTGCAAGCATAGATTCTGTCCGAAATGCATTATGAAGTGGATGAAAAAAAAAAAACTTGTCCTGTGTGTAGGCAGAAACTTTCTTTCGAATGAAACAATTATTCAATGATTGACGAAGACCGGCTAGTAGTATACATTTAATAAATCTTCGCTTCTAATAGGTCACCACGGCGGAAAAGCGGAAAGCGCTGCGATTGCGGAAACAGAAGGAAGTGCTTCAGTGCACTGTGTATCTAGAAGATGAACCATCGGCTGACTTGGTGATGACAAAGTGCAAGCATAGATTCTGTCCGAAATGCATTATGAAGTGGATGAAAAAAAAAAAAACTTGTCCTGTGTGCAGGCAGAAACTTTCTTTCGAATGAAACAATTATTCAATGATTGACGAAGACCGGCTAGTAGTATACATTTAATAAATCTTCGCTTCTAATAGGTCACCACGGCGGAAAAGCGGAAAGAGCTTCGATTGCGGAAACAGAAGGAAGTGCTTCAGTGCACTGTGTATCTAGAAGATGAACCATCGGCTGACTTGGTGATGACAAAGTGCAAGCATAGATTCTGTCCGAAATGCATTATGAAGTGGATGAAAAAAAAAAACTTGTCCTGTGTGTAGGCAGAAACTTTCTTTCGAATGAAACAATTATTCAATGATTGACGAAGACCGGCTAGTAGTATACATTTAATAAATCTTCGCTTCTAATAGGTCACCACGGCGGAAAAGCGGAAAGAGCTTCGATTGCGGAAACAGAAGGAAGTGCTTCAGTGCACTGTGTATCTAGAAGAAAAAAAACTTGTCCTGTGTGCAGGCAGAAACTTTCTTTCGAATGAAACAATTATTCAATGATTGACGAAGACCGGCTAGTAGTATACATTTAATAAATCTTCGCTTCTAATAGGTCACCACGGCGGAAAAGCGGAAAGAGCTTCGATTGCGGAAACAGAAGGAAGTGCTTCAGTGCACTGTGTATCTAGAAGATGAACCATCGGCTGACTTGGTGATGACAAAGTGCAAGCATAGATTCTGTCCGAAATGCATTATGAAGTGGATGAAAAAAAAAAAAAAACTTGTCCTGTGTGTAGGCAGAAACTTTCTTTCGAATGAAACAATTATTCAATGATTGACGAAGACCGGCTAGTAGTATACATTTATTAAATCTTCGCTTCTAATAGGTCACCACGGCGGAAAAGCGGAAAGAGCTTCGATTGCGGAAACAGAAGGAAGTGCTTCAGTGCACTGTGTATCTAGAAGATGAACCATCGGCTGACTTGGTGATGACAAAGTGCAAGCATAGATTCTGTCCGAAATGCATTATGAAGTGGATGAAAAAAAAAAAAAACTTGTCCTGTGTGTAGGCAGAAACTTTCTTTCGAATGAAACAATTATTCAATGATTGACGAAGACCGGCTAGTAGTATACATTTAATAAATCTTCGCTTCTAATAGGTCACCACGGCGGAAAAGCGGAAAGAGCTTCGATTGCGGAAACAGAAGGAAGTGCTTCAGTGCACTGTGTATCTAGAAGAAAAAAAACTTGTCCTGTGTGCAGGCAGAAACTTTCTTTCGAATGAAACAATTATTCAATGATTGACGAAGACCGGCTAGTAGTATACATTTAATAAATCTTCGCTTCTAATAGGTCACCACGGCGGAAAAGCGGAAAGAGCTTCGATTGCGGAAACAGAAGGAAGTGCTTCAGTGCACTGTGTATCTAGAAGATGAACCATCGGCTGACTTGGTGATGACAAAGTGCAAGCATAGATTCTGTCCGAAATGCATTATGAAGTGGATGAAAAAAAAAAAAAAACTTGTCCTGTGTGTAGGCAGAAACTTTCTTTCGAATGAAACAATTATTCAATGATTGACGAAGACCGGCTAGTAGTATACATTTAATAAATCTTCGCTTCTAATAGGTCACCACGGCGGAAAAGCGGAAAGAGCTTCGATTGCGGAAACAGAAGGAAGTGCTTCAGTGCACTGTGTATCTAGAAGATGAACCATCGGCTGACTTGGTGATGACAAAGTGCAAGCATAGATTCTGTCCGAAATGCATTATGAAGTGGATGAAAAAAAAAAAAAACTTGTCCTGTGTGTAGGCAGAAACTTTCTTTCGAATGAAACAATTATTCAATGATTGACGAAGACCGGCTAGTAGTATACATTTAATAAATCTTCGCTTCTAATAGGTCACCACGGCGGAAAAGCGGAAAGAGCTTCGATTGCGGAAACAGAAGGAAGTGCTTCAGTGCACTGTGTATCTAGAAGATGAACCATCGGCTGACTTGGTGATGACAAAGTGCAAGCATAGATTCTGTCCGAAATGCATTATGAAATGGATGAAAAAAAAAAAACTTGTCCTGTGTGCAGGCAGAAACTTTCTTTCGAATGAAACAATTATTCAATGATTGACGAAGACCGGCTAGTAGTATACATTTACTAAATCTTCGCTTCTAATAGGTCACCACGACGGAAAAGCGGAAAGAGCTTCGATTGCGGAAACAGAAGGAAGTGCTTCAGTGCACTGTGTATCTAGAAGATGAACCATCGGCTGACTTGGTGATGACAAAGTTCAAGCATAGATTCTGTCCGAAATGCATTATGAAGTGGATGAAAAAAAAAAACTTGTCCTGTGTGTAGGCAGAAACTTTCTTTCGAATGAAACAATTATTCAATGATTGACGAAGACCGGCTAGTAGTATACATTTAATAAATATTCGCTTCTAATAGGTCACCACGACGGAAAAGCGGAAAGAGCTTCGATTGCGCAAACAGAAGGAAGTGCTTCAGTGCACTGTGTATCTAGAAGATGAACCATCGGCTGACTTGGTGATGACAAAGTGCAAGCATAGATTCTGTCCGAAATGCATTATGAAGTGGATGAAAAAAAAAAAACTTGTCCTGTGTGTAGGCAGAAACTTTCTTTCGAATGAAACAATTATTCAATGATTGACGAAGACCGGCTAGTAGTATACATTTAATAAATCTTCGCTTCTAATAGGTCACCACGGCGGAAAAGCGGAAAGAGCTTCGATTGCGGAAACAGAAGGAAGTGCTTCAGTGCACTGTGTATCTAGAAGAAAAAAAACTTGTCCTGTGTGCAGGCAGAAACTTTCTTTCGAATGAAACAATTATTCAATGATTGACGAAGACCGGCTAGTAGTATACATTTAATAAATCTTCGCTTCTAATAGGTCACCACGGCGGAAAAGCGGAAAGAGCTTCGATTGCGGAAACAGAAGGAAGTGCTTCAGTGCACTGTGTATCTAGAAGATGAACCATCGGCTGACTTGGTGATGACAAAGTGCAAGCATAGATTCTGTCCGAAATGCATTATGAAGTGGATGAAAAAAAAAAACTTGTCCTGTGTGTAGGCAGAAACTTTCTTTCGAATGAAACAATTATTCAATGATTGACGAAGACCGGCTAGTAGTATACATTTAATAAATCTTCGCTTCTAATAGGTCACCACGGCGGAAAAGCGGAAAGAGCTTCGATTGCGGAACAGAAGGAAGTGCTTCAGTGCACTGTGTATCTAGAAGATGAACCATCGGCTGACTTGGTGATGACAAAGTGCAAGCATAGATTCTGTCCGAAATGCATTATGAAGTGGATGAAAAAAAAAAAACTTGTCCTGTGTGTAGGCAGAAACTTTCTTTCGAATGAAACAATTATTCAATGATTGACGAAGACCGGCTAGTAGTATACATTTAATAAATCTCCGCTTCTAATAGGTCACCACGGCGGAAAAGCGGAAAGAGCTTCGATTGCGGAAACAGAAGGAAGTGCTTCAGTGCACTGTGTATCTAGAAGATGAACCATCGGCTGACTTGGTGATGACAAAGTGCAAGCATAGATTCTGTCCGAAATGCATTATGAAGTGGATGAAAAAAAAAACTTGTCCTGTGTGTAGGCAGAAACTTTCTTTCGAATGAAACAATTATTCAATGATTGACGAAGACCGGCTAGTAGTATACATTTAATAAATCTTCGCTTCTAATAGGTCACCACGGCGGAAAAGCGGAAAGAGCTTCGATTGCGGAAACAGAAGGAAGTGCTTCAGTGCACTGTGTATCTAGAAGATGAACCATCGGCTGACTTGGTGATGACAAAGTGCAAGCATAGATTCTGTCCGAAATGCATTATGAAGTGGATGAAAAAAAAAAAAACTTGTCCTGTGTGCAGGCAGAAACTTTCTTTCGAATGAAACAATTATTCAATGATTGACGAAGACCGGCTTGTAGTATACATTTAATAAATCTTCGCTTCTAATAGGTCACCACGGCGGAAAAGCGGAAAGAGCTTCGATTGCGGAAACAGAAGGAAGTGCTTCAGTGCACTGTGTATCTAGAAGACGAACCATCGGCTGACTTGGTGATGACAAAGTGCAAGCATAGATTCTGTCCGAAATGCATTATGAAGTGGATGAAAAAAAAAAAAAAACTTGTCCTGTGTGTAGGCAGAAACTTTCTTTCGAATGAAACAATTATTCAATGATTGACGAAGACCGGCTAGTAGTATACATTTAATAAATAAATTCGCTTCTAATAGGTCACCACGACGGAAAAGCGGAAAGAGCTTCGATTGCGGAAACAGAAGGAAGTGCTTCAGTGCACTGTGTATCTAGAAGATGAACCATCGGCTGACTTGGTGATGACAAAGTGCAAGCATAGATTCTGTCCGAAATGCATTATGAAGTGGATGAAAAAAAAAAAACTTGTCCTGTGTGTAGGCAGAAACTTTCTTTCGAATGAAACAATTATTCAATGATTGACGAAGACCGGCTAGTAGTATACATTTAATAAATCTTCGCTTCTAATAGGTCACCACGGCGGAAAAGCGGAAAGAGCTTCGATTGCGGAAACAGAAGGAAGTGATTCAGTGCACTGTGTATCTAGAAGAAAAAAAACTTGTCCTGTGTGCAGG
Source organism: Maratus michaelseni (assembly GCA_963931845.1). Taxonomy (NCBI): domain Eukaryota; kingdom Metazoa; phylum Arthropoda; class Arachnida; order Araneae; family Salticidae; genus Maratus; species Maratus michaelseni. Next base: position 40,958,872 of record OZ007595.1, on the reverse strand, counting down.
CAGAAACTTTCTTTCGAATGAAACAATTATTCAATGATTGACGAAGACCGGCTAGTAGTATACATTTAATAAATCTTCGCTTCTAATAGGTCACCACGGCGGAAAAGCGGAAAGAGCTTCGATTGCGGAAACAGAAGGAAGTGCTTCAGTGCACTGTGTATCTAGAAGATGAACCATCGGCTGACTTGGTGATGACAAAGTGCAAGCATAGATTCTGTCCGAAATGCATTATGAAGTGGATGAAAAAAAAAAAACTTGTCCTGTGTGTAGGCAGAAACTTTCTTTCGAATGAAACAATTATTCAATGATTGACGAAGACCGGCTAGTAGTATACATTTAATAAATCTTCGCTTCTAATAGGTCACCACGGCGGAAAAGCGGAAAGAGCTTCGATTGCGGAAACAGAAGGAAGTGCTTCAGTGCACTGTGTATCTAGAAGAAAAAAAACTTGTCCTGTGTGCAGGCAGAAACTTTCTTTCGAATGAAACAATTATTCAATGATTGACGAAGACCGGCTAGTAGTATACATTTAATAAATCTTCGCTTCTAATAGGTCACCACGGCGGAAAAGCGGAAAGAGCTTCGATTGCGGAAACAGAAGGAAGTGCTTCAGTGCACTGTGTATCTAGAAGATGAACCATCGGCTGACTTGGTGATGACAAAGTGCAAGCATAGATTCTGTCCGAAATGCATTATGAAGTGGATGAAAAAAAAAAACTTGTCCTGTGTGTAGGCAGAAACTTTCTTTCGAATGAAACAATTATTCAATGATTGACGAAGACCGGCTAGTAGTATACATTTAATAAATCTTCGCTTCTAATAGGTCACCACGGCGGAAAAGCGGAAAGAGCTTCGATTGCGGAACAGAAGGAAGTGCTTCAGTGCACTGTGTATCTAGAAGATGAACCATCGGCTGACTTGGTGATGACAAAGTGCAAGCATAGATTCTGTCCGAAATGCATTATGAAGTGGATGAAAAAAAAAAAAATTGTCCTGTGTGTAGGCAGAAACTTTCTTTCGAATGAAACAATTATTCAATGATTGACGAAGACCGGCTAGTAGTATACATTTAATAAATCTCCGCTTCTAATAGGTCACCACGGCGGAAAAGCGGAAAGAGCTTCGATTGCGGAAACAGAAGGAAGTGCTTCAGTGCACTGTGTATCTAGAAGATGAACCATCGGCTGACTTGGTGATGACAAAGTGCAAGCATAGATTCTGTCCGAAATGCATTATGAAGTGGATGAAAAAAAAAAAAAACTTGTCCTGTGTGTAGGCAGAAACTTTCTTTCGAATGAAACAATTATTCAATGATTGACGAAGACCGGCTAGTAGTATACATTTAATAAATCTTCGCTTCTAATAGGTCACCACGACGGAAAAGCGGAAAGAGCTTCGATTGCGGAAACAGAAGGAAGTGCTTCAGTGCACTGTGTATCTAGAAGATGAACCATCGGCTGACTTGGTGATGACAAAGTGCAAGCATAGATTCTGTCCGAAATGCATTATGAAGTGGATGAAAAAAAAAAAACTTGTCCTGTGTGTAGGCAGAAACTTTCTTTCGAATGAAACAATTATTCAATGATTGACGAAGACCGGCTAGTAGTATACATTTAATAAATCTTCGCTTCTAATAGGTCACCACGGCGGAAAAGCGGAAAGAGCTTCGATTGCGGAAACAGAAGGATGTGCTTCAGTGCACTGTGTATCTAGAAGAAAAAAACTTGTCCTGTGTGCAGGCAGAAACTTTCTTTCGAATGAAACAATTATTCAATGATTGACGAAGACCGGCTAGTAGTATACATTTAATAAATCTTCGCTTCTAATAGGTCACCACGGCGGAAAAGCGGAAAGAGCTTCGATTGCGGAAACAGAAGGAAGTGCTTCAGTGCACTGTGTATCTAGAAAATGAACCATCGGCTGACTTGGTGATGACAAAGTGCAAGCATAGATTCTGTCCGAAATGCATTATGAAGTGGATGAAAAAAAAAAAAAACTTGTCCTGTGTGTAGGCACAAACTTTCTTTCGAATGAAACAATTATTCAATGATTGACGAAGACCGGCTAGTAGTATACATTTAATAAATCTTCGCTTCTAATAGGTCACCACGGCGGAAAAGCGGAAAGAGCTTCGATTGCGGAAACAGAAGGAAGTGCTTCAGTGCACTGTGTATCTAGAAGATGAACCATCGGCTGACTTGGTGATGACAAAGTGCAAGCATAGATTCTGTCCGAAATGCATTATGAAGTGGATGAAAAAAAAAAAACTTGTCCTGTGTGTAGGCAGAAACTTTCTTTCGAATGAAACAATTATTCAATGATTGACGAAGACCGGCTATTAGTATACATTTAATAAATCTTCGCTTCTAATAGGTCACCACGGCGGAAAAGCGGAAAGAGCTTCGATTGCGGAAACAGAAGGAAGTGCTTCAGTGCACTGTGTATCTATAAGATGAACCATCGGCTGACTTGGTGATGACAAAGTGCAAGCATAGATTCTGTCCGAAATGCATTATGAAGTGGATGAAAAAAAAAAAAAAACTTGTCCTGTGTGCAGGCAGAAACTTTCTTTCGAATGAAACAATTATTCAATGATTGACGAAGACCGGCTAGTAGTATACATTTAATAAATCTTCACTTCTAATAGGTCACCACGGCGGAAAAGCGGAAAGAGCTTCGATTGCGGAAACAGAAGGAAGTGCTTCAGTGCACTGTGTATCTAGAAGATGAACCATTGGCTGACTTGGTGATGACAAAGTGCAAGCATAGATTCTGTCCGAAATGCATTATGAAGTGGATGAAAGAAAATTCAACTTGTGCAGGAAAGTTCCGTAATCGGGTTTGCAGTCAATGACGTATTCTAGAAAGGATTGCTTAACGCCAATTTAATTTGATTGCAGTACTTTTTCTTTGAGGCGGTCAATAGTGATAGAAACTATTAAAATGAAAATCCGTTTTTCTATAATTAAATTTAAAGGGAGGAATATTAACTTTTGAAATATTTTAAAATGAAATTAGAGATGATATACGTGATAGCATCACCGGCGCAAAATCTTTTTGTTACTAGGGGTGAATTTTTGTAGAAAAATTTCAGTTTTCTATAATTTATGATTTTGATTAATTTTTCTTTAATTATAAAAATAGCTCATTAATATATTTTTCTATATAATTTTATATTATGAGTGTATGAGTTGTGATTAACTGGGTGAAAATGGGTCCAGGCCAGGATTCAAACCAGAGACCTCTTGGATTAAGCTGACAATGCTCTGCCAACTGATCTATTCTGGACGAATCTGGTGGACCAAATTCACACAGTTAACCTTATTTATCATGGCATCTAGTCTGTTAGCTGCAGCATTTTTAGTTATGAGCTTGAAATCACAGATTTAGGATCACAAATGTACTAGAAAATAGGTAACTATGTATTTCAGCAATTTTAGATAATAATCCATCAAGGGGGTCACAATTGTGTCAAAAATTTGAGGTAATTGTGCCATATCTCAGAGCAGCAGTTTTAAGTAAGAATGTGAAACTCCGCTTTACAAGTCTACCAAAAAAAAAAAAAAAAAAAAAAAAAAAAAAGGTAGTTAATCATGTATTTTAGCGATTTTAGAGCTAGCGACTTTGTGGGCAACATTGGCTATGAACCCGATTGCGGAAGATTAGACGAAAAATAGAACTACTGCTGATTTTTTATTATATACTAGCCGGTCGCTTCCGAGTGGGGCCCAAATACAAAGTACTACTTGAGCCCCACCCCTAGATAATCACGGTTAGTGCCCAGTAGTATTTTGTCAGAAGGCTCAGGAAAAAAAATTATGTCGCGAAATCTTTATTTAAGTGTTTTTTTTATACTCTTATTAGTTATTTTCGTATACTTTTAATTTAAAGTGTTTTATTTATATTTTTCTGGTTGCATATAAAATGCACTTTCTGGGCCCCAAGCGAAATCAGGACGGTACGCTGCACTATGTATCTGGTCCCCACCCGGAAACGACCGGCTAGACGGGCGAAGACCGGCTAGTAGTATATATTTAATAAATCTTCGTTTCTAATAGGTTATCACGGCGGGAAAGCGGAAAGAGCTTCGATTGCGGAAACAGAAGGAAGTGCTTCAGTGCACTGTGTATCTAGAAGATGAACCATCGGCTGACTTGGTGATGACAAAGTGCAAGCATAGATTCTGTCCGAAATGCATTATGAAGTGGATGAAAAAAAAAAAAAACTTGTCCTGTGTGTAGGCAGAAACTTTCTTTCGAATGAAACAATTATTCAATGATTGACGAAGACCGGCTAGTAGTATACATTTAATAAATCTTCGCTTCTAATAGGTCACCACGGCGGAAAAGCGGAAAGAGCTTCGATTGCGGAAACAGAAGGAAGTGCTTCAGTGCACTGTGTATCTAGAAGATGAACCATCGGCTGACTTGGTGATGACAAAGTGCAAGCATAGATTCTGTCCGAAATGCATTATGAAGTGGATGAAAAAAAAAAAAAACTTGTCCTGTGTGTAGGCAGAAACTTTCTTTCGAATGAAACAATTATTCAATGATTGACGAAGACCGGCTAGTAGTATACATTTAATAAATCTTCGCTTCTAATAGGTCACCACGGCGGAAAAGCGGAAAGAGCTTCGATTGCGGAAACAGAAGGAAGTGCTTCAGTGCACTGTGTATCTAGAAGATGAACCATCGGCTGACTTGGTGATGACAAAGTGCAAGCATAGATTCTGTCCGAAATGCATTATGAAATGGATGAAAAAAAAAAAACTTGTCCTGTGTGCAGGCAGAAACTTTCTTTCGAATGAAACAATTATTCAATGATTGACGAAGACCGGCTAGTAGTATACATTTAATAAATCTTCGCTTCTAATAGGTCACCACGACGGAAAAGCGGAAAGAGCTTCGATTGCGGAAACAGAAGGAAGTGCTTCAGTGCACTGTGTATCTAGAAGATGAACCATCGGCTGACTTGGTGATGACAAAGTTCAAGCATAGATTCTGTCCGAAATGCATTATGAAGTGGATGAAAAAAAAAAACTTGTCCTGTGTGTAGGCAGAAACTTTCTTTCGAATGAAACAATTATTCAATGATTGACGAAGACCGGCTAGTAGTATACATTTAATAAATCTTCGCTTCTAATAGGTCACCACGGCGGAAAAGCGGAAAGAGCTTCGATTGCGGAAACAGAAGGAAGTGCTTCAGTGCACTGTGTATCTAGAAGATGAACCATCGGCTGACTTGGTGATGACAAAGTGCAAGCATAGATTCTGTCCGAAATGCATTATGAAGTGGATGAAAAAAAAAAAAAACTTGTCCTGTGTGTAGGCACAAACTTTCTTTCGAATGAAACAATTATTCAATGATTGACGAAGACCGGCTAGTAGTATACATTTAATAAATCTTCGCTTCTAATAGGTCACCACGGCGGAAAAGCGGAAAGAGCTTCGATTGCGGAAACAGAAGGAAGTGCTTCAGTGCACTGTGTATCTAGAAGATGAACCATCGGCTGACTTGGTGATGACAAAGTGCAAGCATAGATTCTGTCCGAAATGCATTATGAAGTGGATGAAAAAAAAAAAAACTTGTCCTGTGTGTAGGCAGAAACTTTCTTTCGAATGAAACAATTATTCAATGATTGACGAAGACCGGCTAGTAGTATACATTTAATAAATCTTCGCTTCTAATAGGTCACCACGGCGGAAAAGCGGAAAGAGCTTCGATTGCGGAAACAGAAGGAAGTGCTTCAGTGCACTGTGTATCTATAAGATGAACCATCGGCTGACTTGGTGATGACAAAGTGCAAGCATAGATTCTGTCCGAAATGCATTATGAAGTGGATGAAAAAAAAAAAAACTTGTCCTGTGTGCAGGCAGAAACTTTCTTTCGAATGAAACAATTATTCAATGATTGACGAAGACCGGCTAGTAGTATACATTTAATAAATCTTCACTTCTAATAGGTCACCACGGCGGAAAAGCGGAAAGAGCTTCGATTGCGGAAACAGAAGGAAGTGCTTCAGTGCACTGTGTATCTAGAAGATGAACCATTGGCTGACTTGGTGATGACAAAGTGCAAGCATAGATTCTGTCCGAAATGCATTATGAAGTGGATGAAAGAAAATTCAACTTGTGCAGGAAAGTTCCGTAATCGGGTTTGCAGTCAATGACGTATTCTAGAAAGGATTGCTTAACGCCAATTTAATTTGATTGCAGTACTTTTTCTTTGAGGCGGTCAATAGTGATAGAAACTATTAAAATGAAAATCCGTTTTTCTATAATTAAATTTAAAGGGAGGAATATTAACTTTTGAAATATTTTAAAATGAAATTAGAGATGATATACGTGATAGCATCACCGGCGCAAAATCTTTTTGTTACTAGGGGTGAATTTTTGTAGAAAAATTTCAGTTTTCTATAATTTATGATTTTGATTAATTTTTCTTTAATTATAAAAATAGCTCATTAATATATTTTTCTATATAATTTTATATTATGAGTGTATGAGTTGTGATTAACTGGGTGAAAATGGGTCCAGGCCAGGATTCAAACCAGAGACCTCTTGGATTAAGCTGACAATGCTCTGCCAACTGATCTATTCTGGACGAATCTGGTGGACCAAATTCACACAGTTAACCTTATTTATCATGGCATCTAGTCTGTTAGCTGCAGCATTTTTAGTTATGAGCTTGAAATCACAGATTTAGGATCACAAATGTACTAGAAAATAGGTAACTATGTATTTCAGCAATTTTAGATAATAATCCATCAAGGGGGTCACAATTGTGTCAAAAATTTGAGGTAATTGTGCCATATCTCAGAGCAGCAGTTTTAAGTAAGAATGTGAAACTCCGCTTTACAAGTCTACCAAAAAAAAAAAAAAAAAAAAAAAAAAAAAAAAAGGTAGTTAATCATGTATTTTAGCGATTTTAGAGCTAGCGACTTTGTGGGCAACATTGGCTATGAACCCGATTGCGGAAGATTAGACGAAAAATAGAACTACTGCTGATTTTTTATTATATACTAGCCGGTCGCTTCCGAGTGGGGCCCAAATACAAAGTACTACTTGAGCCCCACCCCTAGATAATCACGGTTAGTGCCCAGTAGTATTTTGTCAGAAGGCTCAGGAAAAAAAATTATGTCGCGAAATCTTTATTTAAGTGTTTTTTTTATACTCTTATTAGTTATTTTCGTATACTTTTAATTTAAAGTGTTTTATTTATATTTTTCTGGTTGCATATAAAATGCACTTTCTGGGCCCCAAGCGAAATCAGGACGGTACGCTGCACTATGTATCTGGTCCCCACTCGGAAACGACCGGCTAGACGGGCGAAGACCGGCTAGTAGTATATATTTAATAAATCTTCGTTTCTAATAGGTTATCACGGCGGGAAAGCGGAAAGAGCTTCGATTGCGGAAACAGAAGGAAGTGCTTCAGTGCACTGTGTGTCTAGAAGATGAACCATCGGCTGACTTGGTGATGACAAAGTGCAAGCATAGATTCTGTCCGAAATGCATTATGAAGTGGATGAAAAAAAAAAAACTTGTCCTGTGTGTAGGCAGAAACTTTCTTTCGAATGAAACAATTATTCAATGATTGACGAAGACCGGCTAGTAGTATACATTTAATAAATCTTCGCTTCTAATAGGTCACCACGGCGGAAAAGCGGAAAGAGCTTCGATTGCGGAAACAGAAGGAAGTGCTTCAGTGCACTGTGTATCTAGAAGATGAACCATCGGCTGACTTGGTGATGACAAAGTGCAAGCATAGATTCTGTCCGAAATGCATTATGAAGTGGATGAAAAAAAAAAAAAACTTGTCCTGTGTGTAGGCAGAAACTTTCTTTCGAATGAAACAATTATTCAATGATTGACGAAGACCGGCTAGTAGTATACATTTAATAAATCTTCGCTTCTAATAGGTCACCACGGCGGAAAAGCGGAAAGAGCTTCGATTGCGGAAACAGAAGGAAGTGCTTCAGTGCACTGTGTATCTAGAAGATGAACCATCGGCTGACTTGGTGATGACAAAGTGCAAGCATAGATTCTGTCCGAAATGCATTATGAAGTGGATGAAAAAAAAAAAAACTTGTCCTGTGTGCAGGCAGAAACTTTCTTTCGAATGAAACAATTATTCAATGATTGACGAAGACCGGCTAGTAGTATACATTTAATAAATCTTCGCTTCTAATAGGTCACCACGACGGAAAAGCGGAAAGAGATTCGATTGCGGAAACAGAAGGAAGTGCTTCAGTGCACTGTGTATCTAGAAGATGAACCATCGGCTGACTTGGTGATGACAAAGTGCAAGCATAGATTCTGTCCGAAATGCATTATGAAGTGGATGAAAAAAAAAAAAACTTGTCCTGTGTGTAGGCAGAAACTTTCTTTCGAATGAAACAATTATTCAATGATTGACGAAGACCGGCTAGTAGTATACATTTAATAAATCTTCGCTTCTAATAGGTCACCACGGCGGAAAAGCGGAAAGAGCTTCGATTGCGGAAACAGAAGGAAGTGCTTCAGTGCACTGTGTATCTAGAAGATGAACCATCGGCTGACTTGGTGATGACAAAGTGCAAGCATAGATTCTGTCCGAAATGCATTATGAAGTGGATGAAAAAAAAAAAAACTTGTCCTGTGTGTAGGCAGAAACTTTCTTTCGAATGAAACAATTATTCAATGATTGACGAAGACCGGCTAGTAGTATACATTTAATAAATCTTCGCTTCTAATAGGTCACCACGGCGGAAAAGCGGAAAGAGCTTCGATTGCGGAAACAGAAGGAAGTGCTTCAGTGCACTGTGTATCTAGAAGAAAAAAAACTTGTCCTGTGTGCAGGCAGAAACTTTCTTTCGAATGAAACAATTATTCAATGATTGACGAAGACCGGCTAGTAGTATACATTTAATAAATCTTCGCTTCTAATAGGTCACCACGGCGGAAAAGCGGAAAGAGCTTCGATTGCGGAAACAGAAGGAAGTGCTTCAGTGCACTGTGTATCTAGAAGATGAACCATCGGCTGACTTGGTGATGACAAAGTGCAAGCATAGATTCTGTCCGAAATGCATTATGAAGTGGATGAAAAAAAAAAAACTTGTCCTGTGTGTAGGCAGAAACTTTCTTTCGAATGAAACAATTATTCAATGATTGACGAAGACCGGCTAGTAGTATACATTTAATAAATCTTCGCTTCTAATAGGTCACCACGGCGGAAAAGCGGAAAGAGCTTCGATTGCGGAAACAGAAGGAAGTGCTTCAGTGCACTGTGTATCTAGAAGATGAACCATCGGCTGACTTGGTGATGACAAAGTGCAAGCATAGATTCTGTCCGAAATGCATTATGAAGTGGATGAAAAAAAAAAACTTGTCCTGTGTGTAGGCAGAAACTTTCTTTCGAATGAAACAATTATTCAATGATTGACGAAGACCGGCTAGTAGTATACATTTAATAAATCTTCGCTTCTAATAGGTCACCACGACGGAAAAGCGGAAAGAGCTTCGATTGCGGAAACAGAAGGAAGTGCTTCAGTGCACTGTGTATCTAGAAGATGAACCATCGGCTGACTTGGTGATGACAAAGTGCAAGCATAGATTCTGTCCGAAATGCATTATGAAGTGGATGAAAAAAAAAAAAACTTGTCCTGTGTGTAGGCAGAAACTTTCTTTCGAATGAAACAATTATTCAATGATTGACGAAGACCGGCTAGTAGTATACATTTAATAAATCTTCGCTTCTAATAGGTCACCACGGCGGAAAAGCGGAAAGAGCTTCGATTGTGGAAACAGAAGGAAGTGCTTCAGTGCACTGTGTATCTAGAAGAAAAAAAACTTGTCCTGTGTGCAGGCAGAAACTTTCTTTCGAATGAAACAATTATTCAATGATTGACGAAGACCGGCTAGTAGTATACATTTAATAAATCTTCGCTTCTAATAGGTCACCACGGCGGAAAAGCGGAAAGAGCTTCGATTGCGGAAACAGAAGGAAGTGCTTCAGTGCACTGTGTATCTAGAAGATGAACCATCGGCTGACTTGGTGATGACAAAGTGCAAGCATAGATTCTGTCCGAAATGCATTATGAAGTGGATGAAAAAAAAAAAACTTGTCCTGTGTGTAGGCAGAAACTTTCTTTCGAATGAAACAATTATTCAATGATTGACGAAGACCGGCTAGTAGTATACATTTAATAAATCTTCGCTTCTAATAGGTCACCACGGCGGAAAAGCGGAAAGAGCTTCGATTGCGGAAACAGAAGGAAGTGCTTCAGTGCACTGTGTATCTAGAAGATGAACCATCGGCTGACTTGGTGATGACAAAGTGCAAGCATAGATTCTGTCCGAAATGCATTATGAAGTGGATGAAAAAAAAAAAACTTGTCCTGTGTGCAGGCAGAAACTTTCTTTCGAATGAATCAATTATTCAATGATTGACGAAGACCGGCTAGTAGTATACATTTAATAAATCTTCGCTTCTAATAGGTCACCACGGCGGAAAAGCGGAAAGAGCTTCGATTGCGGAAACAGAAGGAAGTGCTTCAGTGCACTGTGTATCTAGAAGATGAACCATCGGCTGACTTGGTGATGACAAAGTGCAAGCATAGATTCTGTCCGAAATGCATTATGAAGTGGATGAAAAAAAAAAAAACTTGTCCTGTGTGTAGGCAGAAACTTTCTTTCGAATGAAACAATTATTCAATGATTGACGAAGACCGGCTAGTAGTATACATTTAATAAATCTTCGCTTCTAATAGGTCACCACGACGGAAAAGCGGAAAGAGCTTCGATTGCGGAAACAGAAGGAAGTGCTTCAGTGCACTGTGTATCTAGAAGATGAACCATCGGCTGACTTGGTGATGACAAAGTTCAAGCATAGATTCTGTCCGAAATGCATTATGAAGTGGATGAAAAAAAAAACTTGTCCTGTGTGTAGGCAGAAACTTTCTTTCGAATGAAACAATTATTCAATGATTGACGAAGACCGGCTAGTAGTATACATTTAATAAATCTTCGCTTCTAATAGGTCACCACGACGGAAAAGCGGAAAGAGCTTCGATTGCGGAAACAGAAGAAAGTGCTTCAGTGCACTGTGTATCTAGAAGATGAACCATCGGCTGACTTGGTGATGACAAAGTGCAAGCATAGATTCTGTCCGAAATGCATTATGAAGTGGATGAAAAAAAAAAAAACTTGTCCTGTGTGTAGGCAGAAACTTTCTTTCGAATGAAACAATTATTCAATGATTGACGAAGACCGGCTAGTAGTATACATTTAATAAATCTTCGCTTCTAATAGGTCACCACGGCGGAAAAGCGGAAAGAGCTTCGATTGCGGAAACAGAAGGAAGTGCTTCAGTGCACTGTGTATCTAGAAGATGAACCATCGGCTGACTTGGTGATGACAAAGTGCAAGCATAGATTCTGTCCGAAATGCATTATGAAGTGGATGAAAAAAAAAAAAAACTTGTCCTGTGTGCAGGCAGAAACTTTCTTTCGAATGAAACAATTATTCAATGATTGACGAAGACCGGCTAGTAGTATACATTTAATAAATCTTCGCTTCTAATAGGTCACCACGACGGAAAAGCGGAAAGAGATTCGATTGCGGAAACAGAAGGAAGTGCTTCAGTGCACTGTGTATCTAGAAGATGAACCATCGGCTGACTTGGTGATGACAAAGTGCAAGCATAGATTCTGTCCGAAATGCATTATGAAGTGGATGAAAAAAAAAAAACTTGTCCTGTGTGTAGGCAGAAACTTTCTTTCGAATGAAACAATTATTCAATGATTGACGAAGACCGGCTAGTAGTATACATTTAATAAATCTTCGCTTCTAATAGGTCACCACGGCGGAAAAGCGGAAAGAGCTTCGATTGCGGAAACAGAAGGAAGTGCTTCAGTGCACTGTGTATCTAGAAGATGAACCATCGGCTGACTTGGTGATGACAAAGTGCAAGCATAGATTCTGTCCGAAATGCATTATGAAGTGGATGAAAAAAAAAAAACTTGTCCTGTGTGTAGGCAGAAACTTTCTTTCGAATGAAACAATTATTCAATGATTGACGAAGACCGGCTAGTAGTATACATTTAATAAATCTTCGCTTCTAATAGGTCACCACGACGGAAAAGCGGAAAGAGCTTCGATTGCGGAAACAGAAGGAAGTGCTTCAGTGCACTGTGTATCTAGAAGATGAACCATCGGCTGACTTGGTGATGACAAAGTGCAAGCATAGATTCTGTCCGAAATGCATTATGAAGTGGATGAAAAAAAAAAAACTTGTCCTGTGTGTAGGCAGAAACTTTCTTTCGAATGAAACAATTATTCAATGATTGACGAAGACCGGCTAGTAGTATACATTTAATAAATCTTCGCTTCTAATAGGTCACCACGGCGGAAAAGCGGAAAGAGCTTCGATTGTGGAAACAGAAGGAAGTGCTTCAGTGCACTGTGTATCTAGAAGAAAAAAAACTTGTCCTGTGTGCAGGCAGAAACTTTCTTTCGAATGAAACAATTATTCAATGATTGACGAAGACCGGCTAGTAGTATACATTTAATAAATCTTCGCTTCTAATAGGTCACCACGGCGGAAAAGCGGAAAGAGCTTCGATTGCGGAAACAGAAGGAAGTGCTTCAGTGCACTGTGTATCTAGAAGATGAACCATCGGCTGACTTGGTGATGACAAAGTGCAAGCATAGATTCTGTCCGAAATGCATTATGAAGTGGATGAAAAAAAAAAAAAACTTGTCCTGTGTGTAGGCAGAAACTTTCTTTCGAATGAAACAATTATTCAATGATTGACGAAGACCGGCTAGTAGTATACATTTAATAAATCTTCGCTTCTAATAGGTCACCACGGCGGAAAAGCGGAAAGAGCTTCGATTGCGGAAACAGAAGGAAGTGCTTCAGTGCACTGTGTATCTAGAAGATGAACCATTGGCTGACTTGGTGATGACAAAGTGCAAGCATAGATTCTGTCCGAAATGCATTATGAAGTGGATGAAAAAAAATTCAACTTGTGCAGGAAAGTTCCGTAATCGGGTTTGCAGTCAATGACGTATTCTAGAAAGGATTGCTTAACGCCAATTTAATTTGATTGCAGTACTTTTTCTTTGAGGCGGTCAATAGTGATAGAAACTATTAAAATGAAAATCCGTTTTTCTATAATTAAATTTAAAGGGAGGAATATTAACTTTTGAAATATTTTAAAATGAAATTAGAGATGATATACGTGATAGCATCACCGGCGCAAAATCTTTTTGTTACTAGGGGTGAATTTTTGTAGAAAAATTTCAGTTTTCTATAATTTATGATTTTGATTAATTTTTCTTTAATTATAAAAATAGCTCATTAATATATTTTTCTATATAATTTTATATTATGAGTGTATGAGTTGTGATTAACTGGGTGAAAATGGGTCCAGGCCAGGATTCAAACCAGAGACCTCTTGGATTAAGCTGACAATGCTCTGCCAACTGATCTATTCTGGACGAATCTGGTGGACCAAATTCACACAGTTAACCTTATTTATCATGGCATCTAGTCTGTTAGCTGCAGCATTTTTAGTTATGAGCTTGAAATCACAGATTTAGGATCACAAATGTACTAGAAAATAGGTAACTATGTATTTCAGCAATTTTAGATAATAATCCATCAAGGGGGTCACAATTGTGTCAAAAATTTGAGGTAATTGTGCCATATCTCAGAGCAGCAGTTTTAAGTAAGAATGTGAAACTCCGCTTTACAAGTCTACCAAAAAAAAAAAAAAAAAAAAAAAAAAAGGTAGTTAATCATGTATTTTAGCGATTTTAGAGCTAGCGACTTTGTGGGCAACATTGGCTATGAACCCGATTGCGGAAGATTAGACGAAAAATAGAACTACTGCTGATTTTTTATTATATACTAGCCGGTCGCTTCCGAGTGGGGCCCAAATACAAAGTACTACTTGAGCCCCACCCCTAGATAATCACGGTTAGTGCCCAGTAGTATTTTGTCAGAAGGCTCAGGAAAAAAAATTATGTCGCGAAATCTTTATTTAAGTGTTTTTTTTTATACTCTTATTAGTTATTTTCGTATACTTTTAATTTAAAGTGTTTTATTTATATTTTTCTGGTTGCATATAAAATGCACTTTCTGGGCCCCAAGCGAAATCAGGACGGTACGCTGCACTATGTATCTGGTCCCCACTCGGAAACGACCGGCTAGACGGGCGAAGACCGGCTAGTAGTATATATTTAATAAATCTTCGTTTCTAATAGGTTATCACGGCGGGAAAGCGGAAAGAGCTTCGATTGCGGAAACAGAAGGAAGTGCTTCAGTGCACTGTGTGTCTAGAAGATGAACCATCGGCTGACTTGGTGATGACAAAGTGCAAGCATAGATTCTGTCCGAAATGCATTATGAAGTGGATGAAAAAAAAAAACTTGTCCTGTGTGTAGGCAGAAACTTTCTTTCGAATGAAACAATTATTCAATGATTGACGAAGACCGGCTAGTAGTATACATTTAATAAATCTTCGCTTCTAATAGGTCACCACGGCGGAAAAGCGGAAAGAGCTTCGATTGCGGAAACAGAAGGAAGTGCTTCAGTGCACTGTGTATCTAGAAGATGAACCATCGGCTGACTTGGTGATGACAAAGTGCAAGCATAGATTCTGTCCGAAATGCATTATGAAGTGGATGAAAAAAAAAAAACTTGTCCTGTGTGTAGGCAGAAACTTTCTTTCGAATGAAACAATTATTCAATGATTGACGAAGACCGGCTAGTAGTATACATTTAATAAATCTTCGCTTCTAATAGGTCACCACGGCGGAAAAGCGGAAAGAGCTTCGATTGCGGAAACAGAAGGAAGTGCTTCAGTGCACTGTGTATCTAGAAGATGAACCATCGGCTGACTTGGTGATGACAAAGTGCAAGCATAGATTCTGTCCGAAATGCATTATGAAGTGGATGAAAAAAAAAAAAAACTTGTCCTGTGTGCAGGCAGAAACTTTCTTTCGAATGAAACAATTATTCAATGATTGACGAAGACCGGCTAGTAGTATACATTTAATAAATCTTCGCTTCTAATAGGTCACCACGACGGAAAAGCGGAAAGAGATTCGATTGCGGAAACAGAAGGAAGTGCTTCAGTGCACTGTGTATCTAGAAGATGAACCATCGGCTGACTTGGTGATGACAAAGTGCAAGCATAGATTCTGTCCGAAATGCATTATGAAGTGGATGAAAAAAAAAAACTTGTCCTGTGTGTAGGCAGAAACTTTCTTTCGAATGAAACAATTATTCAATGATTGACGAAGACCGGCTAGTAGTATACATTTAATAAATCTTCGCTTCTAATAGGTCACCACGGCGGAAAAGCGGAAAGAGCTTCGATTGCGGAAACAGAAGGAAGTGCTTCAGTGCACTGTGTATCTAGAAGATGAACCATCGGCTGACTTGGTGATGACAAAGTGCAAGCATAGATTCTGTCCGAAATGCATTATGAAGTGGATGAAAAAAAAAACTTGTCCTGTGTGTAGGCAGAAACTTTCTTTTGAATGAAACAATTATTCAATGATTGACGAAGACCGGCTAGTAGTATACATTTAATAAATCTTCGCTTCTAATAGGTCACCACGGCGGAAAAGCGGAAAGAGCTTCGATTGCGGAAACAGAAGGAAGTGCTTCAGTGCACTGTGTATCTAGAAGAAAAAAAACTTGTCCTGTGTGCAGGCAGAAACTTTCTTTCGAATGAAACAATTATTCAATGATTGACGAAGACCGGCTAGTAGTATACATTTAATAAATCTTCGCTTCTAATAGGTCACCACGGCGGAAAAGCGGAAAGAGCTTCGATTGCGGAAACAGAAGGAAGTGCTTCAGTGCACTGTGTATCTAGAAGATGAACCATCGGCTGACTTGGTGATGACAAAGTGCAAGCATAGATTCTGTCCGAAATGCATTATGAAGTGGATGAAAAAAAAAAAAACTTGTCCTGTGTGTAGGCAGAAACTTTCTTTCGAATGAAACAATTATTCAATGATTGACGAAGACCGGCTAGTAGTATACATTTAATAAATCTTCGCTTCTAATAGGTCACCATGGCGGAAAAGCGGAAAGAGCTTCGATTGCGGAAACAGAAGGAAGTGCTTCAGTGCACTGTGTATCTAGAAGATGAACCATCGGCTGACTTGGTGATGACAAAGTGCAAGCATAGATTCTGTCCGAAATGCATTATGAAGTGGATGAAAAAAAAAAAACTTGTCCTGTGTGTAGGCAGAAACTTTCTTTCGAATGAAACAATTATTCAATGATTGACGAAGACCGGCTAGTAGTATACATTTAATAAATCTTCGCTTCTAATAGGTCACCACGACGGAAAAGCGGAAAGAGCTTCGATTGCGGAAACAGAAGGAAGTGCTTCAGTGCACTGTGTATCTAGAAGATGAACCATCGGCTGACTTGGTGATGACAAAGTGCAAGCATAGATTCTGTCCGAAATGCATTATGAAGTGGATGAAAAAAAAAAACTTGTCCTGTGTGTAGGCAGAAACTTTCTTTCGAATGAAACAATTATTCAATGATTGACGAAGACCGGCTAGTAGTATACATTTAATAAATCTTCGCTTCTAATAGGTCACCACGGCGGAAAAGCGGAAAGAGCTTCGATTGTGGAAACAGAAGGAAGTGCTTCAGTGCACTGTGTATCTAGAAGAAAAAAAACTTGTCCTGTGTGCAGGCAGAAACTTTCTTTCGAATGAAACAATTATTCAATGATTGACGAAGACCGGCTAGTAGTATACATTTAATAAATCTTCGCTTCTAATAGGTCACCACGGCGGAAAAGCGGAAAGAGCTTCGATTGCGGAAACAGAAGGAAGTGCTTTAGTGCACTGTGTATCTAGAAGATGAACCATCGGCTGACTTGGTGATGACAAAGTGCAAGCATAGATTCTGTCCGAAATGCATTATGAAGTGGATGAAAAAAAAAAAAAACTTGTCCTGTGTGTAGGCAGAAACTTTCTTTCGAATGAAACAATTATTCAATGATTGACGAAGACCGGCTAGTAGTATACATTTAATAAATCTTCGCTTCTAATAGGTCACCACGGCGGAAAAGCGGAAAGAGCTTCGATTGCGGAAACAGAAGGAAGTGCTTCAGTGCACTGTGTATCTAGAAGATGAACCATCGGCTGACTTGGTGATGACAAAGTGCAAGCATAGATTCTGTCCGAAATGCATTATGAAGTGGATGAAAAAAAAAAAAACTTGTCCTGTGTGTAGGCAGAAACTTTCTTTCGAATGAAACAATTATTCAATGATTGACGAAGACCGGCTAGTAGTATACATTTAATAAATCTTCGCTTCTAATAGGTCACCACGGCGGAAAAGCGGAAAGAGCTTCGATTGCGGAAACAGAAGGAAGTGCTTCAGTGCACTGTGTATCTAGAAGATGAACCATCGGCTGACTTGGTGATGACAAAGTGCAAGCATAGATTCTGTCCGAAATGCATTATGAAGTGGATGAAAAAAAAAAACTTGTCCTGTGTGCAGGCAGAAACTTTCTTTCGAATGAATCAATTATTCAATGATTGACGAAGACCGGCTAGTAGTATACATTTAATAAATCTTCGCTTCTAATAGGTCACCACGGCGGAAAAGCGGAAAGAGCTTCGATTGCGGAAACAGAAGGAAGTGCTTCAGTGCACTGTGTATCTAGAAGATGAACCATCGGCTGACTTGGTGATGACAAAGTGCAAGCATAGATTCTGTCCGAAATGCATTATGAAGTGGATGAAAAAAAAAAAAACTTGTCCTGTGTGTAGGCAGAAACTTTCTTTCGAATGAAACAATTATTCAATGATTGACGAAGACCGGCTAGTAGTATACATTTAATAAATCTTCGCTTCTAATAGGTCACCACGACGGAAAAGCGGAAAGAGCTTCGATTCCGGAAACAGAAGGAAGTGCTTCAGTGCACTGTGTATCTAGAAGATGAACCATCGGCTGACTTGGTGATGACAAAGTTCAAGCATAGATTCTGTCCGAAATGCATTATGAAGTGGATGAAAAAAAAAAACTTGTCCTGTGTGTAGGCAGAAACTTTCTTTCGAATGAAACAATTATTCAATGATTGACGAAGACCGGCTAGTAGTATACATTTAATAAATCTTCGCTTCTAATAGGTCACCACGGCGGAAAAGCGGAAAGAGCTTCGATTGCGGAAACAGAAGGAAGTGCTTCAGTGCACTGTGTATCTAGAAGATGAACCATCGGCTGACTTGGTGATGACAAAGTGCAAGCATAGATTCTGTCCGAAATGCATTATGAAGTGGATGAAAAAAAAAAAAACTTGTCCTGTGTGTAGGCAGAAACTTTCTTTCGAATGAAACAATTATTCAATGATTGACGAAGACCGGCTAGTAGTATACATTTAATAAATCTTCGCTTCTAATAGGTCACCATGGCGGAAAAGCGGAAAGAGCTTCGATTGCGGAAACAGAAGGAAGTGCTTCAGTGCACTGTGTATCTAGAAGATGAACCATCGGCTGACTTGGTGATGACAAAGTGCAAGCATAGATTCTGTCCGAAATGCATTATGAAGTGGATGAAAAAAAAAAAACTTGTCCTGTGTGTAGGCAGAAACTTTCTTTCGAATGAAACAATTATTCAATGATTGACGAAGACCGGCTAGTAGTATACATTTAATAAATCTTCGCTTCTAATAGGTCACCACGACGGAAAAGCGGAAAGAGCTTCGATTGCGGAAACAGAAGGAAGTGCTTCAGTGCACTGTGTATCTAGAAGATGAACCATCGGCTGACTTGGTGATGACAAAGTGCAAGCATAGATTCTGTCCGAAATGCATTATGAAGTGGATGAAAAAAAAAAACTTGTCCTGTGTGTAGGCAGAAACTTTCTTTCGAATGAAACAATTATTCAATGATTGACGAAGACCGGCTAGTAGTATACATTTAATAAATCTTCGCTTCTAATAGGTCACCACGGCGGAAAAGCGGAAAGAGCTTCGATTGTGGAAACAGAAGGAAGTGCTTCAGTGCACTGTGTATCTAGAAGAAAAAAAACTTGTCCTGTGTGCAGGCAGAAACTTTCTTTCGAATGAAACAATTATTCAATGATTGACGAAGACCGGCTAGTAGTATACATTTAATAAATCTTCGCTTCTAATAGGTCACCACGGCGGAAAAGCGGAAAGAGCTTCGATTGCGGAAACAGAAGGAAGTGCTTCAGTGCACTGTGTATCTAGAAGATGAACCATCGGCTGACTTGGTGATGACAAAGTGCAAGCATAGATTCTGTCCGAAATGCATTATGAAGTGGATGAAAAAAAAAAAAAACTTGTCCTGTGTGTAGGCAGAAACTTTCTTTCGAATGAAACAATTATTCAATGATTGACGAAGACCGGCTAGTAGTATACATTTAATAAATCTTCGCTTCTAATAGGTCACCACGGCGGAAAAGCGGAAAGAGCTTCGATTGCGGAAACAGAAGGAAGTGCTTCAGTGCACTGTGTATCTAGAAGATGAACCATCGGCTGACTTGGTGATGACAAAGTGCAAGCATAGATTCTGTCCGAAATGCATTATGAAGTGGATGAAAAAAAAAAAAACTTGTCCTGTGTGTAGGCAGAAACTTTCTTTCGAATGAAACAATTATTCAATGATTGACGAAGACCGGCTAGTAGTATACATTTAATAAATCTTCGCTTCTAATAGGTCACCACGACGGAAAAGCGGAAAGAGCTTCGATTCCGGAAACAGAAGGAAGTGCTTCAGTGCACTGTGTATCTAGAAGATGAACCATCGGCTGACTTGGTGATGACAAAGTTCAAGCATAGATTCTGTCCGAAATGCATTATGAAGTGGATGAAAAAAAAAAACTTGTCCTGTGTGTAGGCAGAAACTTTCTTTCGAATGAAACAATTATTCAATGATTGACGAAGACCGGCTAGTAGTATACATTTAATAAATCTTCGCTTCTAATAGGTCACCACGGCGGAAAAGCGGAAAGAGCTTCGATTGCGGAAACAGAAGGAAGTGCTTCAGTGCACTGTGTATCTAGAAGATGAACCATCGGCTGACTTGGTGATGACAAAGTTCAAGCATAGATTCTGTCCGAAATGCATTATGAAGTGGATGAAAAAAAAAAAACTTGTCCTGTGTGTAGGCAGAAACTTTCTTTCGAATGAAACAATTATTCAATGATTGACGAAGACCGGCTAGTAGTATACATTTAATAAATCTTCGCTTCTAATAGGTCACCACGGCGGAAAAGCGGAAAGAGCTTCGATTGCGGAAACAGAAGGAAGTGCTTCAGTGCACTGTGTATCTAGAAGATGAACCATCGGCTGACTTGGTGATGACAAAGTGCAAGCATAGATTCTGTCCGAAATGCATTATGAAGTGGATGAAAAAAAAAAAACTTGTCCTGTGTGCAGGCAGAAACTTTCTTTCGAATGAAACAATTATTCAATGATTGACGAAGACCGGCTAGTAGTATACATTTAATAAATCTTCGCTTCTAATAGGTCACCACGACGGAAAAGCGGAAAGAGATTCGATTGCGGAAACAGAAGGAAGTGCTTCAGTGCACTGTGTATCTAGAAGATGAACCATCGGCTGACTTGGTGATGACAAAGTGCAAGCATAGATTCTGTCCGAAATGCATTATGAAGTGGATGAAAAAAAAAAAAACTTGTCCTGTGTGTAGGCAGAAACTTTCTTTCGAATGAAACAATTATTCAATGATTGACGAAGACCGGCTAGTAGTATACATTTAATAAATCTTCGCTTCTAATAGGTCACCACGGCGGAAAAGCGGAAAGAGCTTCGATTGCGGAAACAGAAGGAAGTGCTTCAGTGCACTGTGTATCTAGAAGATGAACCATCGGCTGACTTGGTGATGACAAAGTGCAAGCATAGATTCTGTCCGAAATGCATTATGAAGTGGATGAAAAAAAAAAACTTGTCCTGTGTGTAGGCAGAAACTTTCTTTCGAATGAAACAATTATTCAATGATTGACGAAGACCGGCTAGTAGTATACATTTAATAAATCTTCGCTTCTAATAGGTCACCACGGCGGAAAAGCGGAAAGAGCTTCGATTGCGGAAACAGAAGGAAGTGCTTCAGTGCACTGTGTATCTAGAAGAAAAAAAACTTGTCCTGTGTGCAGGCAGAAACTTTCTTTCGAATGAAACAATTATTCAATGATTGACGAAGACCGGCTAGTAGTATACATTTAATAAATCTTCGCTTCTAATAGGTCACCACGGCGGAAAAGCGGAAAGAGCTTCGATTGCGGAAACAGAAGGAAGTGCTTCAGTGCACTGTGTATCTAGAAGATGAACCATCGGCTGACGTGGTGATGACAAAGTGCAAGCATAGATTCTGTCCGAAATGCATTATGAAGTGGATGAAAAAAAAAAAAACTTGTCCTGTGTGTAGGCAGAAACTTTCTTTCGAATGAAACAATTATTCAATGATTGACGAAGACCGGCTAGTAGTATACATTTAATAAATCTTCGCTTCTAATAGGTCACCACGGCGGAAAAGCGGAAAGAGCTTCGATTGCGGAAACAGAAGGAAGTGCTTCAGTGCACTGTGTATCTAGAAGATGAACCATCGGCTGACTTGGTGATGACAAAGTGCAAGCATAGATTCTGTCCGAAATGCATTATGAAGTGGATGAAAAAAAAAAAACTTGTCCTGTGTGTAGGCAGAAACTTTCTTTCGAATGAAACAATTATTCAATGATTGACGAAGACCGGCTAGTAGTATACATTTAATAAATCTTCGCTTCTAATAGGTCACCACGGCGGAAAAGCGGAAAGAGCTTCGATTGCGGAAACAGAAGGAAGTGCTTCAGTGCACTGTGTATCTAGAAGATGAACCATCGGCTGACTTGGTGATGACAAAGTGCAAGCATAGATTCTGTCCGAAATGCATTATGAAGTGGATGAAAAAAAAAAAACTTGTCCTGTGTGTAGGCAGAAACTTTCTTTCGAATGAAACAATTATTCAATGATTGACGAAGACCGGCTAGTAGTATACATTTAATAAATCTTCGCTTCTAATAGGTCACCACGACGGAAAAGCGGAAAGAGCTTCGATTGCGGAAACAGAAGGAAGTGCTTCAGTGCACTGTGTATCTAGAAGATGAACCATCGGCTGACTTGGTGATGACAAAGTGCAAGCATAGATTCTGTCCGAAATGCATTATGAAGTGGATGAAAAAAAAAAACTTGTCCTGTGTGTAGGCAGAAACTTTCTTTCGAATGAAACAATTATTCAATGATTGACGAAGACCGGCTAGTAGTATACATTTAATAAATCTTCGCTTCTAATAGGTCACCACGGCGGAAAAGCGGAAAGAGCTTCGATTGTGGAAACAGAAGGAAGTGCTTCAGTGCACTGTGTATCTAGAAGAAAAAAAACTTGTCCTGTGTGCAGGCAGAAACTTTCTTTCGAATGAAACAATTATTCAATGATTGACGAAGACCGGCTAGTAGTATACATTTAATAAATCTTCGCTTCTAATAGGTCACCACGGCGGAAAAGCGGAAAGAGCTTCGATTGCGGAAACAGAAGGAAGTGCTTCAGTGCACTGTGTATCTAGAAGATGAACCATCGGCTGACTTGGTGATGACAAAGTGCAAGCATAGATTCTGTCCGAAATGCATTATGAAGTGGATGAAAAAAAAAAAAACTTGTCCTGTGTGTAGGCAGAAACTTTCTTTCGAATGAAACAATTATTCAATGATTGACGAAGACCGGCTAGTAGTATACATTTAATAAATCTTCGCTTCTAATAGGTCACCACGGCGGAAAAGCGGAAAGAGCTTCGATTGCGGAAACAGAAGGAAGTGCTTCAGTGCACTGTGTATCTAGAAGATGAACCATCGGCTGACTTGGTGATGACAAAGTGCAAGCATAGATTCTGTCCGAAATGCATTATGAAGTGGATGAAAAAAAAAAAAACTTGTCCTGTGTGTAGGCAGAAACTTTCTTTCGAATGAAACAATTATTCAATGATTGACGAAGACCGGCTAGTAGTATACATTTAATAAATCTTCGCTTCTAATAGGTCACCACGGCGGAAAAGCGGAAAGAGCTTCGATTGCGGAAACAGAAGGAAGTGCTTCAGTGCACTGTGTATCTAGAAGATGAACCATCGGCTGACTTGGTGATGACAAAGTGCAAGCATAGATTCTGTCCGAAATGCATTATGAAGTGGATGAAAAAAAAAAACTTGTCCTGTGTGCAGGCAGAAACTTTCTTTCGAATGAATCAATTATTCAATGATTGACGAAGACCGGCTAGTAGTATACATTTAATAAATCTTCGCTTCTAATAGGTCACCACGGCGGAAAAGCGGAAAGAGCTTCGATTGCGGAAACAGAAGGAAGTGCTTCAGTGCACTGTGTATCTAGAAGATGAACCATCGGCTGACTTGGTGATGACAAAGTGCAAGCATAGATTCTGTCCGAAATGCATTATGAAGTGGATGAAAAAAAAAAAAACTTGTCCTGTGTGTAGGCAGAAACTTTCTTTCGAATGAAACAATTATTCAATGATTGACGAAGACCGGCTAGTAGTATACATTTAATAAATCTTCGCTTCTAATAGGTCACCACGACGGAAAAGCGGAAAGAGCTTCGATTCCGGAAACAGAAGGAAGTGCTTCAGTGCACTGTGTATCTAGAAGATGAACCATCGGCTGACTTGGTGATGACAAAGTTCAAGCATAGATTCTGTCCGAAATGCATTATGAAGTGGATGAAAAAAAAAAACTTGTCCTGTGTGTAGGCAGAAACTTTCTTTCGAATGAAACAATTATTCAATGATTGACGAAGACCGGCTAGTAGTATACATTTAATAAATCTTCGCTTCTAATAGGTCACCACGGCGGAAAAGCGGAAAGAGCTTCGATTGCGGAAACAGAAGGAAGTGCTTCAGTGCACTGTGTATCTAGAAGATGAACCATCGGCTGACTTGGTGATGACAAAGTTCAAGCATAGATTCTGTCCGAAATGCATTATGAAGTGGATGAAAAAAAAAAAACTTGTCCTGTGTGTAGGCAGAAACTTTCTTTCGAATGAAACAATTATTCAATGATTGACGAAGACCGGCTAGTAGTATACATTTAATAAATCTTCGCTTCTAATAGGTCACCACGGCGGAAAAGCGGAAAGAGCTTCGATTGCGGAAACAGAAGGAAGTGCTTCAGTGCACTGTGTATCTAGAAGATGAACCATCGGCTGACTTGGTGATGACAAAGTGCAAGCATAGATTCTGTCCGAAATGCATTATGAAGTGGATGAAAAAAAAAAAACTTGTCCTGTGTGCAGGCAGAAACTTTCTTTCGAATGAAACAATTATTCAATGATTGACGAAGACCGGCTAGTAGTATACATTTAATAAATCTTCGCTTCTAATAGGTCACCACGACGGAAAAGCGGAAAGAGATTCGATTGCGGAAACA
This sequence comes from Maratus michaelseni, assembly GCA_963931845.1. Classification (NCBI taxonomy): domain Eukaryota; kingdom Metazoa; phylum Arthropoda; class Arachnida; order Araneae; family Salticidae; genus Maratus; species Maratus michaelseni. The sequence goes on along the minus strand of OZ007595.1, from coordinate 40,934,395 downwards.
GAAGGAAGTGCTTCAGTGCACTGTGTATCTAGAAGATGAACCATCGGCTGACTTGGTGATGACAAAGTGCAAGCATAGATTCTGTCCGAAATGCATTATGAAGTGGATGAAAAAAAAAAAAACTTGTCCTGTGTGTAGGCAGAAACTTTCTTTCGAATGAAACAATTATTCAATGATTGACGAAGACCGGCTAGTAGTATACATTTAATAAATCTTCGCTTCTAATAGGTCACCACGGCGGAAAAGCGGAAAGAGCTTCGATTGCGGAAACAGAAGGAAGTGCTTCAGTGCACTGTGTATCTAGAAGATGAACCATCGGCTGACTTGGTGATGACAAAGTGCAAGCATAGATTCTGTCCGAAATGCATTATGAAGTGGATGAAAAAAAAAAACTTGTCCTGTGTGTAGGCAGAAACTTTCTTTCGAATGAAACAATTATTCAATGATTGACGAAGACCGGCTAGTAGTATACATTTAATAAATCTTCGCTTCTAATAGGTCACCACGGCGGAAAAGCGGAAAGAGCTTCGATTGCGGAAACAGAAGGAAGTGCTTCAGTGCACTGTGTATCTAGAAGAAAAAAAACTTGTCCTGTGTGCAGGCAGAAACTTTCTTTCGAATGAAACAATTATTCAATGATTGACGAAGACCGGCTAGTAGTATACATTTAATAAATCTTCGCTTCTAATAGGTCACCACGGCGGAAAAGCGGAAAGAGCTTCGATTGCGGAAACAGAAGGAAGTGCTTCAGTGCACTGTGTATCTAGAAGATGAACCATCGGCTGACGTGGTGATGACAAAGTGCAAGCATAGATTCTGTCCGAAATGCATTATGAAGTGGATGAAAAAAAAAAAAACTTGTCCTGTGTGTAGGCAGAAACTTTCTTTCGAATGAAACAATTATTCAATGATTGACGAAGACCGGCTAGTAGTATACATTTAATAAATCTTCGCTTCTAATAGGTCACCACGGCGGAAAAGCGGAAAGAGCTTCGATTGCGGAAACAGAAGGAAGTGCTTCAGTGCACTGTGTATCTAGAAGATGAACCATCGGCTGACTTGGTGATGACAAAGTGCAAGCATAGATTCTGTCCGAAATGCATTATGAAGTGGATGAAAAAAAAAAAACTTGTCCTGTGTGTAGGCAGAAACTTTCTTTCGAATGAAACAATTATTCAATGATTGACGAAGACCGGCTAGTAGTATATATTTAATAAATCTTCGCTTCTAATAGGTCACCACGACGGAAAAGCGGAAAGAGCTTCGATTGCGGAAACAGAAGGAAGTGCTTTAGTGCACTGTGTATCTAGAAGATGAACCATCGGCTGACTTGGTGATGACAAAGTGCAAGCATAGATTCTGTCCGAAATGCATTATGAAGTGGATGAAAAAAAAAAAACTTGTCCTGTGTGTAGGCAGAAACTTTCTTTCGAATGAAACAATTATTCAATGATTGACGAAGACCGGCTAGTAGTATACATTTAATAAATCTTCGCTTCTAATAGGTCACCACGGCGGAAAAGCGGAAAGAGCTTCGATTGTGGAAACAGAAGGAAGTGCTTCAGTGCACTGTGTATCTAGAAGAAAAAAAACTTGTCCTGTGTGCAGGCAGAAACTTTCTTTCGAATGAAACAATTATTCAATGATTGACGAAGACCGGCTAGTAGTATACATTTAATAAATCTTCGCTTCTAATAGGTCACCACGGCGGAAAAGCGGAAAGAGCTTCGATTGCGGAAACAGAAGGAAGTGCTTCAGTGCACTGTGTATCTAGAAGATGAACCATCGGCTGACTTGGTGATGACAAAGTGCAAGCATAGATTCTGTCCGAAATGCATTATGAAGTGGATGAAAAAAAAAAAACTTGTCCTGTGTGTAGGCAGAAACTTTCTTTCGAATGAAACAATTATTCAATGATTGACGAAGACCGGCTAGTAGTATACATTTAATAAATCTTCGCTTCTAATAGGTCACCACGGCGGAAAAGCGGAAAGAGCTTCGATTGCGGAAACAGAAGGAAGTGCTTCAGTGCACTGTGTATCTAGAAGATGAACCATCGGCTGACTTGGTGATGACAAAGTGCAAGCATAGATTCTGTCCGAAATGCATTATGAAGTGGATGAAAAAAAAAAACTTGTCCTGTGTGTAGGCAGAAACTTTCTTTCGAATGAAACAATTATTCAATGATTGACGAAGACCGGCTAGTAGTATACATTTAATAAATCTTCGCTTCTAATAGGTCACCACGGCGGAAAAGCGGAAAGAGCTTCGATTGCGGAAACAGAAGGAAGTGCTTCAGTGCACTGTGTATCTAGAAGAAAAAAAACTTGTCCTGTGTGCAGGCAGAAACTTTCTTTCGAATGAAACAATTATTCAATGATTGACGAAGACCGGCTAGTAGTATACATTTAATAAATCTTCGCTTCTAATAGGTCACCACGGCGGAAAAGCGGAAAGAGCTTCGATTGCGGAAACAGAAGGAAGTGCTTCAGTGCACTGTGTATCTAGAAGATGAACCATCGGCTGACTTGGTGATGACAAAGTGCAAGCATAGATTCTGTCCGAAATGCATTATGAAGTGGATGAAAAAAAAAAAAAACTTGTCCTGTGTGTAGGCAGAAACTTTCTTTCGAATGAAACAATTATTCAATGATTGACGAAGACCGGCTAGTAGTATACATTTAATAAATCTTCGCTTCTAATAGGTCACCACGGCGGAAAAGCGGAAAGAGCTTCGATTGCGGAAACAGAAGGAAGTGCTTCAGTGCACTGTGTATCTAGAAGATGAACCATCGGCTGACTTGGTGATGACAAAGTGCAAGCATAGATTCTGTCCGAAATGCATTATGAAGTGGATGAAAAAAAAAAAACTTGTCCTGTGTGTAGGCAGAAACTTTCTTTCGAATGAAACAATTATTCAATGATTGACGAAGACCGGCTAGTAGTATACATTTAATAAATCTTCGCTTCTAATAGGTCACCACGACGGAAAAGCGGAAAGAGCTTCGATTGCGGAAACAGAAGGAAGTGCTTCAGTGCACTGTGTATCTAGAAGATGAACCATCGGCTGACTTGGTGATGACAAAGTGCAAGCATAGATTCTGTCCGAAATGCATTATGAAGTGGATGAAAAAAAAAAACTTGTCCTGTGTGTAGGCAGAAACTTTCTTTCGAATGAAACAATTATTCAATGATTGACGAAGACCGGCTAGTAGTATACATTTAATAAATCTTCGCTTCTAATAGGTCACCACGGCGGAAAAGCGGAAAGAGCTTCGATTGTGGAAACAGAAGGAAGTGCTTCAGTGCACTGTGTATCTAGAAGAAAAAAAACTTGTCCTGTGTGCAGGCAGAAACTTTCTTTCGAATGAAACAATTATTCAATGATTGACGAAGACCGGCTAGTAGTATACATTTAATAAATCTTCGCTTCTAATAGGTCACCACGGCGGAAAAGCGGAAAGAGCTTCGATTGCGGAAACAGAAGGAAGTGCTTCAGTGCACTGTGTATCTAGAAGATGAACCATCGGCTGACTTGGGGATGACAAAGTGCAAGCATAGATTCTGTCCGAAATGCATTATGAAGTGGATGAAAAAAAAAAAAACTTGTCCTGTGTGTAGGCAGAAACTTTCTTTCGAATGAAACAATTATTCAATGATTGACGAAGACCGGCTAGTAGTATACATTTAATAAATCTTCGCTTCTAATAGGTCACCACGGCGGAAAAGCGGAAAGAGCTTCGATTGCGGAAACAGAAGGAAGTGCTTCAGTGCACTGTGTATCTAGAAGATGAACCATCGGCTGACTTGGTGATGACAAAGTGCAAGCATAGATTCTGTCCGAAATGCATTATGAAGTGGATGAAAAAAAAAAAACTTGTCCTGTGTGTAGGCAGAAACTTTCTTTCGAATGAAACAATTATTCAATGATTGACGAAGACCGGCTAGTAGTATACATTTAATAAATCTTCGCTTCTAATAGGTCACCACGGCGGAAAAGCGGAAAGAGCTTCGATTGCGGAAACAGAAGGAAGTGCTTCAGTGCACTGTGTATCTAGAAGATGAACCATCGGCTGACTTGGTGATGACAAAGTGCAAGCATAGATTCTGTCCGAAATGCATTATGAAGTGGATGAAAAAAAAAAAAACTTGTCCTGTGTGCAGGCAGAAACTTTCTTTCGAATGAATCAATTATTCAATGATTGACGAAGACCGGCTAGTAGTATACATTTAATAAATCTTCGCTTCTAATAGGTCACCACGGCGGAAAAGCGGAAAGAGCTTCGATTGCGGAAACAGAAGGAAGTGCTTCAGTGCACTGTGTATCTAGAAGATGAACCATCGGCTGACTTGGTGATGACAAAGTGCAAGCATAGATTCTGTCCGAAATGCATTATGAAGTGGATGAAAAAAAAAAAAACTTGTCCTGTGTGTAGGCAGAAACTTTCTTTCGAATGAAACAATTATTCAATGATTGACGAAGACCGGCTAGTAGTATACATTTAATAAATCTTCGCTTCTAATAGGTCACCACGACGGAAAAGCGGAAAGAGCTTCGATTGCGGAAACAGAAGGAAGTGCTTCAGTGCACTGTGTATCTAGAAGATGAACCATCGGCTGACTTGGTGATGACAAAGTTCAAGCATAGATTCTGTCCGAAATGCATTATGAAGTGGATGAAAAAAAAACAAACTTGTCCTGTGTGTAGGCAGAAACTTTCTTTCGAATGAAACAATTATTCAATGATTGACGAAGACCGGCTAGTAGTATACATTTAATAAATCTTCGCTTCTAATAGGTCACCACGACGGAAAAGCGGAAAGAGCTTCGATTGCGGAAACAGAAGGAAGTACTTCAGTGCACTGTGTATCTAGAAGATGAACCATCGGCTGACTTGGTGATGACAAAGTGCAAGCATAGATTCTGTCCGAAATGCATTATGAAGTGGATGAAAAAAAAAAAAAACTTGTCCTGTGTGTAGGCAGAAACTTTCTTTCGAATGAAACAATTATTCAATGATTGACGAAGACCGGCTAGTAGTATACATTTAATAAATCTTCGCTTCTAATAGGTCACCACGGCGGAAAAGCGGAAAGAGCTTCGATTGCGGAAACAGAAGGAAGTTTTTCAGTGCACTGTGTATCTAGAAGAAAAAAAACTTGTCCTGTGTGCAGGCAGAAACTTTCTTTCGAATGAAACAATTATTCAATGATTGACGAAGACCGGCTAGTAGTATACATTTAATAAATCTTCGCTTCTAATAGGTCACCACGGCGGAAAAGCGGAAAGAGCTTCGATTGCGGAAACAGAAGGAAGTGCTTCAGTGCACTGTGTATCTAGAAGATGAACCATCGGCTGACTTGGTGATGACAAAGTGCAAGCATAGATTCTGTCCGAAATGCATTATGAAGTGGATGAAAAAAAAAAAACTTGTCCTGTGTGCAGGCAGAAACTTTCTTTCGAATGAATCAATTATTCAATGATTGACGAAGACCGGCTAGTAGTATACATTTAATAAATCTTCGCTTCTAATAGGTCACCACGGCGGAAAAGCGGAAAGAGCTTCGATTGCGGAAACAGAAGGAAGTGCTTCAGTGCACTGTGTATCTAGAAGATGAACCATCGGCTGACTTGGTGATGACAAAGTGCAAGCATAGATTCTGTCCGAAATGCATTATGAAGTGGATGAAAAAAAAAAAAACTTGTCCTGTGTGTAGGCAGAAACTTTCTTTCGAATGAAACAATTATTCAATGATTGACGAAGACCGGCTAGTAGTATACATTTAATAAATCTTCGCTTCTAATAGGTCACCACGACGGAAAAGCGGAAAGAGCTTCGATTGCGGAAACAGAAGGAAGTGCTTCAGTGCACTGTGTATCTAGAAGATGAACCATCGGCTGACTTGGTGATGACAAAGTTCAAGCATAGATTCTGTCCGAAATGCATTATGAAGTGGATGAAAAAAAAAAACTTGTCCTGTGTGTAGGCAGAAACTTTCTTTCGAATGAAACAATTATTCAATGATTGACGAAGACCGGCTAGTAGTATACATTTAATAAATCTTCGCTTCTAATAGGTCACCACGACGGAAAAGCGGAAAGAGCTTCGATTGCGGAAACAGAAGGAAGTGCTTCAGTGCACTGTGTATCTAGAAGATGAACCATCGGCTGACTTGGTGATGACAAAGTGCAAGCATAGATTCTGTCCGAAATGCATTATGAAGTGGATGAAAAAAAAAAAAACTTGTCCTGTGTGTAGGCAGAAACTTTCTTTCGAATGAAACAATTATTCAATGATTGACGAAGACCGGCTAGTAGTATACATTTAATAAATCTTCGCTTCTAATAGGTCACCACGGCGGAAAAGCGGAAAGAGCTTCGATTGCGGAAACAGAAGGAAGTTTTTCAGTGCACTGTGTATCTAGAAGAAAAAAAACTTGTCCTGTGTGTAGGCAGAAACTTTCTTTCGAATGAAACAATTATTCAATGATTGACGAAGACCGGCTAGTAGTATACATTTAATAAATCTTCGCTTCTAATAGGTCACCACGGCGGAAAAGCGGAAAGAGCTTCGATTGCGGAAACAGAAGGAAGTTTTTCAGTGCACTGTGTATCTAGAAGAAAAAAAACTTGTCCTGTGTGCAGGCAGAAACTTTCTTTCGAATGAAACAATTATTCAATGATTGACGAAGACCGGCTAGTAGTATACATTTAATAAATCTTCGCTTCTAATAGGTCACCACGGCGGAAAAGCGGAAAGAGCTTCGATTGCGGAAACAGAAGGAAGTGCTTCAGTGCACTGTGTATCTAGAAGATGAACCATCGGCTGACTTGGTGATGACAAAGTGCAAGCATAGATTCTGTCCGAAATGCATTATGAAGTGGATGAAAAAAAAAAAACTTGTCCTGTGTGCAGGCAGAAACTTTCTTTCGAATGAATCAATTATTCAATGATTGACGAAGACCGGCTAGTAGTATACATTTAATAAATCTTCGCTTCTAATAGGTCACCACGGCGGAAAAGCGGAAAGAGCTTCGATTGCGGAAACAGAAGGAAGTGCTTCAGTGCACTGTGTATCTAGAAGATGAACCATCGGCTGACTTGGTGATGACAAAGTGCAAGCATAGATTCTGTCCGAAATGCATTATGAAGTGGATGAAAAAAAAAAAAAACTTGTCCTGTGTGTAGGCAGAAACTTTCTTTCGAATGAAACAATTATTCAATGATTGACGAAGACCGGCTAGTAGTATACATTTAATAAATCTTCGCTTCTAATAGGTCACCACGGCGGAAAAGCGGAAAGAGCTTCGATTGCGGAAACAGAAGGAAGTGCTTCAGTGCACTGTGTATCTAGAAGATGAACCATCGGCTGACTTGGTGATGACAAAGTGCAAGCATAGATTCTGTCCGAAATGCATTATGAAGTGGATGAAAAAAAAAAAACTTGTCCTGTGTGTAGGCAGAAACTTTCTTTCGAATGAAACAATTATTCAATGATTGACGAAGACCGGCTAGTAGTATACATTTAATAAATCTTCGCTTCTAATAGGTCACCACGACGGAAAAGCGGAAAGAGCTTCGATTGCGGAAACAGAAGGAAGTGCTTCAGTGCACTGTGTATCTAGAAGATGAACCATCGGCTGACTTGGTGATGACAAAGTGCAAGCATAGATTCTGTCCGAAATGCATTATGAAGTGGATGAAAAAAAAAAACTTGTCCTGTGTGTAGGCAGAAACTTTCTTTCGAATGAAACAATTATTCAATGATTGACGAAGACCGGCTAGTAGTATACATTTAATAAATCTTCGCTTCTAATAGGTCACCACGGCGGAAATCGGAAAGAGCTTCGATTGTGGAAACAGAAGGAAGTGCTTCAGTGCACTGTGTATCTAGAAGAAAAAAAACTTGTCCTGTGTGCAGGCAGAAACTTTCTTTCGAATGAAACAATTATTCAATGATTGACGAAGACCGGCTAGTAGTATACATTTAATAAATCTTCGCTTCTAATAGGTCACCACGGCGGAAAAGCGGAAAGAGCTTCGATTGCGGAAACAGAAGGAAGTGCTTCAGTGCACTGTGTATCTAGAAGATGAACCATCGGCTGACTTGGGGATGACAAAGTGCAAGCATAGATTCTGTCCGAAATGCATTATGAAGTGGATGAAAAAAAAAAAAACTTGTCCTGTGTGTAGGCAGAAACTTTCTTTCGAATGAAACAATTATTCAATGATTGACGAAGACCGGCTAGTAGTATACATTTAATAAATCTTCGCTTCTAATAGGTCACCACGGCGGAAAAGCGGAAAGAGCTTCGATTGCGGAAACAGAAGGAAGTGCTTCAGTGCACTGTGTATCTAGAAGATGAACCATCGGCTGACTTGGTGATGACAAAGTGCAAGCATAGATTCTGTCCGAAATGCATTATGAAGTGGATGAAAAAAAAAAAACTTGTCCTGTGTGTAGGCAGAAACTTTCTTTCGAATGAAACAATTATTCAATGATTGACGAAGACCGGCTAGTAGTATACATTTAATAAATCTTCGCTTCTAATAGGTCACCACGGCGGAAAAGCGGAAAGAGCTTCGATTGCGGAAACAGAAGGAAGTGCTTCAGTGCACTGTGTATCTAGAAGATGAACCATCGGCTGACTTGGTGATGACAAAGTGCAAGCATAGATTCTGTCCGAAATGCATTATGAAGTGGATGAAAAAAAAAAAAACTTGTCCTGTGTGCAGGCAGAAACTTTCTTTCGAATGAATCAATTATTCAATGATTGACGAAGACCGGCTAGTAGTATACATTTAATAAATCTTCGCTTCTAATAGGTCACCACGGCGGAAAAGCGGAAAGAGCTTCGATTGCGGAAACAGAAGGAAGTGCTTCAGTGCACTGTGTATCTAGAAGATGAACCATCGGCTGACTTGGTGATGACAAAGTGCAAGCATAGATTCTGTCCGAAATGCATTATGAAGTGGATGAAAAAAAAAAAAACTTGTCCTGTGTGTAGGCAGAAACTTTCTTTCGAATGAAACAATTATTCAATGATTGACGAAGACCGGCTAGTAGTATACATTTAATAAATCTTCGCTTCTAATAGGTCACCACGACGGAAAAGCGGAAAGAGCTTCGATTGCGGAAACAGAAGGAAGTGCTTCAGTGCACTGTGTATCTAGAAGATGAACCATCGGCTGACTTGGTGATGACAAAGTTCAAGCATAGATTCTGTCCGAAATGCATTATGAAGTGGATGAAAAAAAAACAAACTTGTCCTGTGTGTAGGCAGAAACTTTCTTTCGAATGAAACAATTATTCAATGATTGACGAAGACCGGCTAGTAGTATACATTTAATAAATCTTCGCTTCTAATAGGTCACCACGACGGAAAAGCGGAAAGAGCTTCGATTGCGGAAACAGAAGGAAGTACTTCAGTGCACTGTGTATCTAGAAGATGAACCATCGGCTGACTTGGTGATGACAAAGTGCAAGCATAGATTCTGTCCGAAATGCATTATGAAGTGGATGAAAAAAAAAAAAAACTTGTCCTGTGTGTAGGCAGAAACTTTCTTTCGAATGAAACAATTATTCAATGATTGACGAAGACCGGCTAGTAGTATACATTTAATAAATCTTCGCTTCTAATAGGTCACCACGGCGGAAAAGCGGAAAGAGCTTCGATTGCGGAAACAGAAGGAAGTTTTTCAGTGCACTGTGTATCTAGAAGAAAAAAAACTTGTCCTGTGTGCAGGCAGAAACTTTCTTTCGAATGAAACAATTATTCAATGATTGACGAAGACCGGCTAGTAGTATACATTTAATAAATCTTCGCTTCTAATAGGTCACCACGGCGGAAAAGCGGAAAGAGCTTCGATTGCGGAAACAGAAGGAAGTGCTTCAGTGCACTGTGTATCTAGAAGATGAACCATCGGCTGACTTGGTGATGACAAAGTGCAAGCATAGATTCTGTCCGAAATGCATTATGAAGTGGATGAAAAAAAAAAAACTTGTCCTGTGTGCAGGCAGAAACTTTCTTTCGAATGAATCAATTATTCAATGATTGACGAAGACCGGCTAGTAGTATACATTTAATAAATCTTCGCTTCTAATAGGTCACCACGGCGGAAAAGCGGAAAGAGCTTCGATTGCGGAAACAGAAGGAAGTGCTTCAGTGCACTGTGTATCTAGAAGATGAACCATCGGCTGACTTGGTGATGACAAAGTGCAAGCATAGATTCTGTCCGAAATGCATTATGAAGTGGATGAAAAAAAAAAAACTTGTCCTGTGTGTAGGCAGAAACTTTCTTTCGAATGAAACAATTATTCAATGATTGACGAAGACCGGCTAGTAGTATACATTTAATAAATCTTCGCTTCTAATAGGTCACCACGACGGAAAAGCGGAAAGAGCTTCGATTGCGGAAACAGAAGGAAGTGCTTCAGTGCACTGTGTATCTAGAAGATGAACCATCGGCTGACTTGGTGATGACAAAGTTCAAGCATAGATTCTGTCCGAAATGCATTATGAAGTGGATGAAAAAAAAAAACTTGTCCTGTGTGTAGGCAGAAACTTTCTTTCGAATGAAACAATTATTCAATGATTGACGAAGACCGGCTAGTAGTATACATTTAATAAATCTTCGCTTCTAATAGGTCACCACGACGGAAAAGCGGAAAGAGCTTCGATTGCGGAAACAGAAGGAAGTGCTTCAGTGCACTGTGTATCTAGAAGATGAACCATCGGCTGACTTGGTGATGACAAAGTGCAAGCATAGATTCTGTCCGAAATGCATTATGAAGTGGATGAAAAAAAAAAAAACTTGTCCTGTGTGTAGGCAGAAACTTTCTTTCGAATGAAACAATTATTCAATGATTGACGAAGACCGGCTAGTAGTATACATTTAATAAATCTTCGCTTCTAATAGGTCACCACGGCGGAAAAGCGGAAAGAGCTTCGATTGCGGAAACAGAAGGAAGTTTTTCAGTGCACTGTGTATCTAGAAGAAAAAAAACTTGTCCTGTGTGCAGGCAGAAACTTTCTTTCGAATGAAACAATTATTCAATGATTGACGAAGACCGGCTAGTAGTATACATTTAATAAATCTTCGCTTCTAATAGGTCACCACGGCGGAAAAGCGGAAAGAGCTTCGATTGCGGAACAGAAGGAAGTGCTTCAGTGCACTGTGTATCTAGAAGATGAACCATCGCCTGACTTGGTGATGACAAAGTGCAAGCATAGATTCTGTCCGAAATGCATTATGAAGTGGATGAAAAAAAAAAACTTGTCCTGTGTGTAGGCAGAAACTTTCTTTCGAATGAAACAATTATTCAATGATTGACGAAGACCGGCTAGTAGTATACATTTAATAAATCTCCGCTTCTAATAGGTCACCACGGCGGAAAAGCGGAAAGAGCTTCGATTGCGGAAACAGAAGGAAGTGCTTCAGTGCACTGTGTATCTAGAAGATGAACCATCGGCTGACTTGGTGATGACAAAGTGCAAGCATAGATTCTGTCCGAAATGCATTATGAAGTGGATGAAAAAAAAAAACTTGTCCTGTGTGTAGGCAGAAACTTTCTTTCGAATGAAACAATTATTCAATGATTGACGAAGACCGGCTAGTAGTATACATTTAATAAATCTTCGCTTCTAATAGGTCACCACGGCGGAAAAGCGGAAAGAGCTTCGATTGCGGAAACAGAAGGAAGTGCTTCAGTGCACTGTGTATCTAGAAGATGAACCATCGGCTGACTTGGTGATGACAAAGTGCAAGCATAGATTCTGTCCGAAATGCATTATGAAGTGGATGAAAAAAAAAAAAAAACTTGTCCTGTGTGCAGGCAGAAACTTTCTTTCGAATGAAACAATTATTCAATGATTGACGAAGACCGGCTAGTAGTATACATTTAATAAATCTTCGCTTCTAATAGGTCACCACGGCGGAAAAGCGGAAAGAGCTTCGATTGCGGAAACAGAAGGAAGTGCTTCAGTGCACTGTGTATCTAGAAGATGAACCATCGGCTGACTTGGTGATGACAAAGTGCAAGCATAGATTCTGTCCGAAATGCATTATGAAGTGGATGAAAAAAAAAAAAACTTGTCCTGTGTGTAGGTAGAAACTTTCTTTCGAATGAAACAATTATTCAATGATTGACGAAGACCGGCTAGTAGTATACATTTAATAAATCTTCGCTTCTAATAGGTCACCACGACGGAAAAGCGGAAAGAGCTTCGATTGCGGAAACAGAAGGAAGTGCTTCAGTGCACTGTGTATCTAGAAGATGAACCATCGGCTGACTTGGTGATGACAAAGTGCAAGCATAGATTCTGTCCGAAATGCATTATGAAGTGGATGAAAAAAAAAAACTTGTCCTGTGTGCAGGCAGAAACTTTCTTTCGAATGAATCAATTATTCAATGATTGACGAAGACCGGCTAGTAGTATACATTTAATAAATCTTCGCTTCTAATAGGTCACCACGGCGGAAAAGCGGAAAGAGCTTCGATTGCGGAAACAGAAGGAAGTGCTTCAGTGCACTGTGTATCTAGAAGATGAACCATCGGCTGACTTGGTGATGACAAAGTGCAAGCATAGATTCTGTCCGAAATGCATTATGAAGTGGATGAAAAAAAAAAAAACTTGTCCTGTGTGTAGGCAGAAACTTTCTTTCGAATGAAACAATTATTCAATGATTGACGAAGACCGGCTAGTAGTATACATTTATTAAATCTTCGCTTCTAATAGGTCACCACGACGGAAAAGCGGAAAGAGCTTCGATTGCGGAAACAGAAGGAAGTGCTTCAGTGCACTGTGTATCTAGAAGATGAACCATCGGCTGACTTGGTGATGACAAAGTTCAAGCATAGATTCTGTCCGAAATGCATTATGAAGTGGATGAAAAAAAAAAAACTTGTCCTGTGTGTAGGCAGAAACTTTCTTTCGAATGAAACAATTATTCAATGATTGACGAAGACCGGCTAGTAGTATACATTTAATAAATCTTCGCTTCTAATAGGTCACCACGACGGAAAAGCGGAAAGAGCTTCGATTGCGGAAACAGAAGGAAGTGCTTCAGTGCACTGTGTATCTAGAAGATGAACCATCGGCTGACTTGGTGATGACAAAGTGCAAGCATAGATTCTGTCCGAAATGCATTATGAAGTGGATGAAAAAAAAAAAAAAACTTGTCCTGTGTGTAGGCAGAAACTTTCTTTCGAATGAAACAATTATTCAATGATTGACGAAGACCGGCTAGTAGTATACATTTAATAAATCTTCGCTTCTAATAGGTCACCACGGCGGAAAAGCGGAAAGAGCTTCGATTGCGGAAACAGAAGGAAGTGCTTCAGTGCACTGTGTATCTAGAAGATGAACCATCGGCTGACTTGGTGATGACAAAGTGCAAGCATAGATTCTGTCCGAAATGCATTATGAAGTGGATGAAAAAAAAAAAAAACTTGTCCTGTGTGTAGGCAGAAACTTTCTTTCGAATGAAACAATTATTCAATGATTGACGAAGACCGGCTAGTAGTATACATTTAATAAATCTTCGCTTCTAATAGGTCACCACGGCGGAAAAGCGGAAAGAGCTTCGATTGCGGAAACAGAAGGAAGTGCTTCAGTGCACTGTGTATCTAGAAGAAAAAAAACTTGTCCTGTGTGCAGGCAGAAACTTTCTTTCGAATGAAACAATTATTCAATGATTGACGAAGACCGGCTAGTAGTATACATTTAATAAATCTTCGCTTCTAATAGGTCACCACGGCGGAAAAGCGGAAAGAGCTTCGATTGCGGAAACAGAAGGAAGTGCTTCAATGCACTGTGTATCTAGAAGATGAACCATCGGCTGACTTGGTGATGACAAAGTGCAAGCATAGATTCTGTCCGAAATGCATTATGAAGTGGATGAAAAAAAAAAAACTTGTCCTGTGTGTAGGCAGAAACTTTCTTTCGAATGAAACAATTATTCAATGATTGACGAAGACCGGCTAGTAGTATACATTTAATAAATCTTCGCTTCTAATAGGTCACCACGGCGGAAAAGCGGAAAGAGCTTCGATTGCGGAAACAGAAGGAAGTGCTTCAGTGCACTGTGTATCTAGAAGATGAACCATCGGCTGACTTGGTGATGACAAAGTGCAAGCATAGATTCTGTCCGAAATGCATTATGAAGTGGATGAAAAAAAAAAAACTTGTCCTGTGTGTAGGCAGAAACTTTCTTTCGAATGAAACAATTATTCAATGATTGACGAAGACCGGCTAGTAGTATACATTTAATAAATCTTCGCTTCTAATAGGTCACCACGACGGAAAAGCGGAAAGAGCTTCGATTGCGGAAACAGAAGGAAGTGCTTCAGTGCACTGTGTATCTAGAAGATGAACCATCGGCTGACTTGGTGATGACAAAGTGCAAGCATAGATTCTGTCCGAAATGCATTATGAAGTGGATGAAAAAAAAAAACTTGTCCTGTGTGTAGGCAGAAACTTTCTTTCGAATGAAACAATTATTCAATGATTGACGAAGACCGGCTAGTAGTATACATTTAATAAATCTTCGCTTCTAATAGGTCACCACGGCGGAAAAGCGGAAAGAGCTTCGATTGTGGAAACAGAAGGAAGTGCTTCAGTGCACTGTGTATCTAGAAGAAAAAAAACTTGTCCTGTGTGCAGGCAGAAACTTTCTTTCGAATGAAACAATTATTCAATGATTGACGAAGACCGGCTAGTAGTATACATTTAATAAATCTTCGCTTCTAATAGGTCACCACGGCGGAAAAGTGGAAAGAGCTTCGATTGCGGAAACAGAAGGAAGTGCTTCAGTGCACTGTGTATCTAGAAGATGAACCATCGGCTGACTTGGTGATGACAAAGTGCAAGCATAGATTCTGTCCGAAATGCATTATGAAGTGGATGAAAAAAAAAAAAACTTGTCCTGTGTGTAGGCAGAAACTTTCTTTCGAATGAAACAATTATTCAATGATTGACGAAGACCGGCTAGTAGTATACATTTAATAAATCTTCGCTTCTAATAGGTCACCACGGCGGAAAAGCGGAAAGAGCTTCGATTGCGGAAACAGAAGGAAGTGCTTCAGTGCACTGTGTATCTAGAAGATGAACCATCGGCTGACTTGGTGATGACAAAGTGCAAGCATAGATTCTGTCCGAAATGCATTATGAAGTGGATGAAAAAAAAAAAACTTGTCCTGTGTGTAGGCAGAAACTTTCTTTCGAATGAAACAATTATTCAATGATTGACGAAGACCGGCTAGTAGTATACATTTAATAAATCTTCGCTTCTAATAGGTCACCACGGCGGAAAAGCGGAAAGAGCTTCGATTGCGGAAACAGAAGGAAGTGCTTCAGTGCACTGTGTATCTAGAAGATGAACCATCGGCTGACTTGGTGATGACAAAGTGCAAGCATAGATTCTGTCCGAAATGCATTATGAAGTGGATGAAAAAAAAAAAAACTTGTCCTGTGTGCAGGCAGAAACTTTCTTTCGAATGAATCAATTATTCAATGATTGACGAAGACCGGCTAGTAGTATACATTTAATAAATCTTCGCTTCTAATAGGTCACCACGGCGGAAAAGCGGAAAGAGCTTCGATTGCGGAAACAGAAGGAAGTGCTTCAGTGCACTGTGTATCTAGAAGATGAACCATCGGCTGACTTGGTGATGACAAAGTGCAAGCATAGATTCTGTCCGTAATGCATTATGAAGTGGATGAAAAAAAAAAAAACTTGTCCTGTGTGTAGGCAGAAACTTTCTTTCGAATGAAACAATTATTCAATGATTGACGAAGACCGGCTAGTAGTATACATTTAATAAATCTTCGCTTCTAATAGGTCACCACGACGGAAAAGCGGAAAGAGCTTCGATTGCGGAAACAGAAGGAAGTGCTTCAGTGCACTGTGTATCTAGAAGATGAACCATCGGCTGACTTGGTGATGACAAAGTTCAAGCATAGATTCTGTCCGAAATGCATTATGAAGTGGATGAAAAAAAAAAAAACTTGTCCTGTGTGTAGGCAGAAACTTTCTTTCGAATGAAACAATTATTCAATGATTGACGAAGACCGGCTAGTAGTATACATTTAATAAATCTTCGCTTCTAATAGGTCACCACGACGGAAAAGCGGAAAGAGCTTCGATTGCGGAAACAGAAGGAAGTGCTTCAGTGCACTGTGTATCTAGAAGATGAACCATCGGCTGACTTGGTGATGACAAAGTGCAAGCATAGATTCTGTCCGAAATGCATTATGAAGTGGATGAAAAAAAAAAAAACTTGTCCTGTGTGTAGGCAGAAACTTTCTTTCGAATGAAACAATTATTCAATGATTGACGAAGACCGGCTAGTAGTATACATTTAATAAATCTTCGCTTCTAATAGGTCACCACGGCGGAAAAGCGGAAAGAGCTTCGATTGCGGAAACAGAAGGAAGTTTTTCAGTGCACTGTGTATCTAGAAGAAAAAAAACTTGTCCTGTGTGCAGGCAGAAACTTTCTTTCGAATGAAACAATTATTCAATGATTGACGAAGACCGGCTAGTAGTATACATTTAATAAATCTTCGCTTCTAATAGGTCACCACGGCGGAAAAGCGGAAAGAGCTTCGATTGCGGAAACAGAAGGAAGTGCTTCAGTGCACTGTGTATCTAGAAGATGAACCATCGGCTGACTTGGTGATGACAAAGTGCAAGCATAGATTCTGTCCGAAATGCATTATGAAGTGGATGAAAAAAAAAAACTTGTCCTGTGTGTAGGCAGAAACTTTCTTTCGAATGAAACAATTATTCAATGATTGACGAAGACCGGCTAGTAGTATACATTTAATAAATCTTCGCTTCTAATAGGTCACCACGGCGGAAAAGCGGAAAGAGCTTCGATTGCGGAACAGAAGGAAGTGCTTCAGTGCACTGTGTATCTAGAAGATGAACCATCGCCTGACTTGGTGATGACAAAGTGCAAGCATAGATTCTGTCCGAAATGCATTATGAAGTGGATGAAAAAAAAAAAAAAAACTTGTCCTGTGTGCAGGCAGAAACTTTCTTTCGAATGAAACAATTATTCAATGATTGACGAAGACCGGCTAGTAGTATACATTTAATAAATCTTCGCTTCTAATAGGTCACCACGGCGGAAAAGCGGAAAGAGCTTCGATTGCGGAAACAGAAGGAAGTGCTTCAGTGCACTGTGTATCTAGAAGATGAACCATCGGCTGACTTGGTGATGACAAAGTGCAAGCATAGATTCTGTCCGAAATGCATTATGAAGTGGATGAAAAAAAAAAAAACTTGTCCTGTGTGTAGGTAGAAACTTTCTTTCGAATGAAACAATTATTCAATGATTGACGAAGACCGGCTAGTAGTATACATTTAATAAATCTTCGCTTCTAATAGGTCACCACGACGGAAAAGCGGAAAGGGCTTCGATTGCGGAAACAGAAGGAAGTGCTTCAGTGCACTGTGTATCTAGAAGATGAACCATCGGCTGACTTGGTGATGACAAAGTGCAAGCATAGATTCTGTCCGAAATGCATTATGAAGTGGATGAAAAAAAAAACTTGTCCTGTGTGTAGGCAGAAACTTTCTTTCGAATGAAACAATTATTCAATGATTGACGAAGACCGGCTAGTAGTATACATTTAATAAATCTTCGCTTCTAATATGTCACCACGGCGGAAAAGCGGAAAGAGCTTCGATTGCGGAAACAGAAGGAAGTGCTTCAGTGCACTGTGTATCTAGAAGAAAAAAAACTTGTCCTGTGTGCAGGCAGAAACTTTCTTTCGAATGAAACAATTATTCAATGATTGACGAAGACCGGCTAGTAGTATACATTTAATAAATCTTCGCTTCTAATAGGTCACCACGGCGGAAAAGCGGAAAGAGCTTCGATTGCGGAAACAGAAGGAAGTGCTTCAGTGCACTGTGTATCTAGAAGATGAACCATCGGCTGACTTGGTGATGACAAAGTGCAAGCATAGATTCTGTCCGAAATGCATTATGAAGTGGATGAAAAAAAAAAACTTGTCCTGTGTGTAGGCACAAACTTTCTTTCGAATGAAACAATTATTCAATGATTGACGAAGACCGGCTACTAGTATACATTTAATAAATCTTCGCTTCTAATAGGTCACCACGGCGGAAAAGCGGTAAGAGCTTCGACTGCGGAAACAGAAGGAAGTGCTTCAGTGCACTGTGTATCTAGAAGATGAACCATCGGCTGACTTGGTGATGACAAAGTGCAAGCATAGATTCTGTCCGAAATGCATTATGAAGTGGATGAAAAAAAATTCAACTTGTGCAGGAAAGTTCCGTAATCGGGTTTGCAGTCAATGACGTATTCTAGAAAGGATTGCTTAACGCCAATTTAATTTGATTGCAGTACTTTTTCTTTGAGGCGGTCAATAGTGATAGAAACTATTAAAATGAAAATCCGTTTTTCTATAATTAAATTTAAAGGGAGGAATATTAACTTTTGAAATATTTTAAAATGAAATTAGAGATGATATACGTGATAGCATCACCGGCGCAAAATCTTTTTGTTACTAGGGGTGAATTTTTGTAGAAAAATTTCAGTTTTCTATAATTTATGATTTTGATTAATTTTTCTTTAATTATAAAAATAGCTCATTAATATATTTTTCTATATAATTTTATATTATGAGTGTATGAGTTGTGATTAACTGGGTGAAAATGGGTCCAGGCCAGGATTCAAACCAGAGACCTCTTGGATTAAGCTGACAATGCTCTGCCAACTGATCTATTCTGGACGAATCTGGTGGACCAAATTCACACAGTTAACCTTATTTATCATGGCATCTAGTCTGTTAGCTGCAGCATTTTTAGTTATGAGCTTGAAATCACAGATTTAGGATCACAAATGTACTAGAAAATAGGTAACTATGTATTTCAGCAATTTTAGATAATAATCCATCAAGGGGGTCACAATTGTGTCAAAAATTTGAGGTAATTGTGCCATATCTCAGAGCAGCAGTTTTAAGTAAGAATGTGAAACTCCGCTTTACAAGTCTACCAAAAAAAAAAAAAAAAAAAAAAAAAAAAGGTAGTTAATCATGTATTTTAGCGATTTTAGAGCTAGCGACTTTGTGGGCAACATTGGCTATGAACCCGATTGCGGAAGATTAGACGAAAAATAGAACTACTGCTGATTTTTTATTATATACTAGCCGGTCGCTTCCGAGTGGGGCCCAAATACAAAGTACTACTTGAGCCCCACCCCTAGATAATCACGGTTAGTGCCCAGTAGTATTTTGTCAGAAGGCTCAGGAAAAAAAATTATGTCGCGAAATCTTTATTTAAGTGTTTTTTTTTATACTCTTATTAGTTATTTTCGTATACTTTTAATTTAAAGTGTTTTATTTATATTTTTCTGGTTGCATATAAAATGCACTTTCTGGGCCCCAAGCGAAATCAGGACGGTACGCTGCACTATGTATCTGGTCCCCACTCGGAAACGACCGGCTAGACGGGCGAAGACCGGCTAGTAGTATATATTTAATAAATCTTCGTTTCTAATAGGTTATCACGGCGGGAAAGCGGAAAGAGCTTCGATTGCGGAAACAGAAGGAAGTGCTTCAGTGCACTGTGTATCTAGAAGATGAACCATCGGCTGACTTGGTGATGACAAAGTGCAAGCATAGATTCTGTCCGAAATGCATTATGAAGTGGATGAAAAAAAAAACTTGTCCTGTGTGTAGGCAGAAACTTTCTTTCGAATGAAACAATTATTCAATGATTGACGAAGACCGGCTAGTAGTATACATTTAATAAATCTTCGCTTCTAATATGTCACCACGGCGGAAAAGCGGAAAGAGCTTCGATTGCGGAAACAGAAGGAAGTGCTTCAGTGCACTGTGTATCTAGAAGAAAAAAAACTTGTCCTGTGTGCAGGCAGAAACTTTCTTTCGAATGAAACAATTATTCAATGATTGACGAAGACCGGCTAGTAGTATACATTTAATAAATCTTCGCTTCTAATAGGTCACCACGGCGGAAAAGCGGAAAGAGCTTCGATTGCGGAAACAGAAGGAAGTGCTTCAGTGCACTGTGTATCTAGAAGATGAACCATCGGCTGACTTGGTGATGACAAAGTGCAAGCATAGATTCTGTCCGAAATGCATTATGAAGTGGATGAAAAAAAAAAAACTTGTCCTGTGTGTAGGCACAAACTTTCTTTCGAATGAAACAATTATTCAATGATTGACGAAGACCGGCTAGTAGTATACATTTAATAAATCTTCGCTTCTAATAGGTCACCACGGCGGAAAAGCGGAAAGAGCTTCGACTGCGGAAACAGAAGGAAGTGCTTCAGTGCACTGTGTATCTAGAAGATGAACCATCGGCTGACTTGGTGATGACAAAGTGCAAGCATAGATTCTGTCCGAAATGCATTATGAAGTGGATGAAAAAAAATTCAACTTGTGCAGGAAAGTTCCGTAATCGGGTTTGCAGTCAATGACGTATTCTAGAAAGGATTGCTTAACGCCAATTTAATTTGATTGCAGTACTTTTTCTTTGAGGCGGTCAATAGTGATAGAAACTATTAAAATGAAAATCCGTTTTTCTATAATTAAATTTAAAGGGAGGAATATTAACTTTTGAAATATTTTAAAATGAAATTAGAGATGATATACGTGATAGCATCACCGGCGCAAAATCTTTTTGTTACTAGGGGTGAATTTTTGTAGAAAAATTTCAGTTTTCTATAATTTATGATTTTGATTAATTTTTCTTTAATTATAAAAATAGCTCATTAATATATTTTTCTATATAATTTTATATTATGAGTGTATGAGTTGTGATTAACTGGGTGAAAATGGGTCCAGGCCAGGATTCAAACCAGAGACCTCTTGGATTAAGCTGACAATGCTCTGCCAACTGATCTATTCTGGACGAATCTGGTGGACCAAATTCACACAGTTAACCTTATTTATCATGGCATCTAGTCTGTTAGCTGCAGCATTTTTAGTTATGAGCTTGAAATCACAGATTTAGGATCACAAATGTACTAGAAAATAGGTAACTATGTATTTCAGCAATTTTAGATAATAATCCATCAAGGGGGTCACAATTGTGTCAAAAATTTGAGGTAATTGTGCCATATCTCAGAGCAGCAGTTTTAAGTAAGAATGTGAAACTCCGCTTTACAAGTCTACCAAAAAAAAAAAAAAAAAAAAAAAAAAGGTAGTTAATCATGTATTTTAGCGATTTTAGAGCTAGCGACTTTGTGGGCAACATTGGCTATGAACCCGATTGCGGAAGATTAGACGAAAAATAGAACTACTGCTGATTTTTTATTATATACTAGCCGGTCGCTTCCGAGTGGGGCCCAAATACAAAGTACTACTTGAGCCCCACCCCTAGATAATCACGGTTAGTGCCCAGTAGTATTTTGTCAGAAGGCTCAGGAAAAAAAATTATGTCGCGAAATCTTTATTTAAGTGTTTTTTTTTATACTCTTATTAGTTATTTTCGTATACTTTTAATTTAAAGTGTTTTATTTATATTTTTCTGGTTGCATATAAAATGCACTTTCTGGGCCCCAAGCGAAATCAGGACGGTACGCTGCACTATGTATCTGGTCCCCACTCGGAAACGACCGGCTAGACGGGCGAAGACCGGCTAGTAGTATATATTTAATAAATCTTCGTTTCTAATAGGTTATCACGGCGGGAAAGCGGAAAGAGCTTCGATTGCGGAAACAGAAGGAAGTGCTTCAGTGCACTGTGTATCTAGAAGATGAACCATCGGCTGACTTGGTGATGACAAAGTGCAAGCATAGATTCTGTCCGAAATGCATTATGAAGTGGATGAAAAAAAAAACTTGTCCTGTGTGTAGGCAGAAACTTTCTTTCGAATGAAACAATTATTCAATGATTGACGAAGACCGGCTAGTAGTATACATTTAATAAATCTTCGCTTCTAATATGTCACCACGGCGGAAAAGCGGAAAGAGCTTCGATTGCGGAAACAGAAGGAAGTGCTTCAGTGCACTGTGTATCTAGAAGAAAAAAAACTTGTCCTGTGTGCAGGCAGAAACTTTCTTTCGAATGAAACAATTATTCAATGATTGACGAAGACCGGCTAGTAGTATACATTTAATAAATCTTCGCTTCTAATAGGTCACCACGGCGGAAAAGCGGAAAGAGCTTCGATTGCGGAAACAGAAGGAAGTGCTTCAGTGCACTGTGTATCTAGAAGATGAACCATCGGCTGACTTGGTGATGACAAAGTGCAAGCATAGATTCTGTCCGAAATGCATTATGAAGTGGATGAAAAAAAAAAAACTTGTCCTGTGTGTAGGCACAAACTTTCTTTCGAATGAAACAATTATTCAATGATTGACGAAGACCGGCTAGTAGTATACATTTAATAAATCTTCGCTTCTAATAGGTCACCACGGCGGAAAAGCGGAAAGAGCTTCGACTGCGGAAACAGAAGGAAGTGCTTCAGTGCACTGTGTATCTAGAAGATGAACCATCGGCTGACTTGGTGATGACAAAGTGCAAGCATAGATTCTGTCCGAAATGCATTATGAAGTGGATGAAAAAAAATTCAACTTGTGCAGGAAAGTTCCGTAATCGGGTTTGCAGTCAATGACGTATTCTAGAAAGGATTGCTTAACGCCAATTTAATTTGATTGCAGTACTTTTTCTTTGAGGCGGTCAATAGTGATAGAAACTATTAAAATGAAAATCCGTTTTTCTATAATTAAATTTAAAGGGAGGAATATTAACTTTTGAAATATTTTAAAATGAAATTAGAGATGATATACGTGATAGCATCACCGGCGCAAAATCTTTTTGTTACTAGGGGTGAATTTTTGTAGAAAAATTTCAGTTTTCTATAATTTATGATTTTGATTAATTTTTCTTTAATTATAAAAATAGCTCATTAATATATTTTTCTATATAATTTTATATTATGAGTGTATGAGTTGTGATTAACTGGGTGAAAATGGGTCCAGGCCAGGATTCAAACCAGAGACCTCTTGGATTAAGCTGACAATGCTCTGCCAACTGATCTATTCTGGACGAATCTGGTGGACCAAATTCACACAGTTAACCTTATTTATCATGGCATCTAGTCTGTTAGCTGCAGCATTTTTAGTTATGAGCTTGAAATCACAGATTTAGGATCACAAATGTACTAGAAAATAGGTAACTATGTATTTCAGCAATTTTAGATAATAATCCATCAAGGGGGTCACAATTGTGTCAAAAATTTGAGGTAATTGTGCCATATCTCAGAGCAGCAGTTTTAAGTAAGAATGTGAAACTCCGCTTTACAAGTCTACCAAAAAAAAAAAAAAAAAAAAAAAAAAGGTAGTTAATCATGTATTTTAGCGATTTTAGAGCTAGCGACTTTGTGGGCAACATTGGCTATGAACCCGATTGCGGAAGATTAGACGAAAAATAGAACTACTGCTGATTTTTTATTATATACTAGCCGGTCGCTTCCGAGTGGGGCCCAAATACAAAGTACTACTTGAGCCCCACCCCTAGATAATCACGGTTAGTGCCCAGTAGTATTTTGTCAGAAGGCTCAGGAAAAAAAATTATGTCGCGAAATCTTTATTTAAGTGTTTTTTTTATACTCTTATTAGTTATTTTCGTATACTTTTAATTTAAAGTGTTTTATTTATATTTTTCTGGTTGCATATAAAATGCACTTTCTGGGCCCCAAGCGAAATCAGGACGGTACGCTGCACTATGTATCTGGTCCCCACTCGGAAACGACCGGCTAGACGGGCGAAGACCGGCTAGTAGTATATATTTAATAAATCTTCGTTTCTAATAGGTTATCACGGCGGGAAAGCGGAAAGAGCTTCGATTGCGGAAACAGAAGGAAGTGCTTCAGTGCACTGTGTATCTAGAAGATGAACCATCGGCTGACTTGGTGATGACAAAGTGCAAGCATAGATTCTGTCCGAAATGCATTATGAAGTGGATGAAAAAAAAAAAAAACTTGTCCTGTGTGTAGGCAGAAACTTTCTTTCGAATGAAACAATTATTCAATGATTGACGAAGACCGGCTAGTAGTATACATTTAATAAATCTTCGCTTCTAATAGGTCACCACGGCGGAAAAGCGGAAAGAGCTTCGATTGCGGAAACAGAAGGAAGTGCTTCAGTGCACTGTGTATCTAGAAGATGAACCATCGGCTGACTTGGTGATGACAAAGTGCAAGCATAGATTCTGTCCGAAATGCATTATGAAGTGGATGAAAAAAAAAAAAACTTGTCCTGTGTGCAGGCAGAAACTTTCTTTCGAATGAAACAATTATTCAATGATTGACGAAGACCGGCTAGTAGTATACATTTAATAAATCTTCGCTTCTAATAGGTCACCACGACGGAAAAGCGGAAAGAGATTCGATTGCGGAAACAGAAGGAAGTGCTTCAGTGCACTGTGTATCTAGAAGATGAACCATCGGCTGACTTGGTGATGACAAAGTGCAAGCATAGATTCTGTCCGAAATGCATTATGAAGTGGATGAAAAAAAAAAAACTTGTCCTGTGTGTAGGCAGAAACTTTCTTTCGAATGAAACAATTATTCAATGATTGACGAAGACCGGCTAGTAGTATACATTTAATAAATCTTCGCTTCTAATAGGTCACCACGGCGGAAAAGCGGAAAGAGCTTCGATTGCGGAAACAGAAGGAAGTGCTTCAGTGCACTGTGTATCTAGAAGATGAACCATCGGCTGACTTGGTGATGACAAAGTGCAAGCATAGATTCTTTCCGAAATGCATTATGAAGTGGATGAAAAAAAAAAAAACTTGTCCTGTGTGTAGGCAGAAACTTTCTTTCGAATGAAACAATTATTCAATGATTGACGAAGACCGGCTAGTAGTATACATTTAATAAATCTTCGCTTCTAATAGGTCACCACGACGGAAAAGCGGAAAGAGCTTCGATTGCGAAAACAGAAGGAAGTGCTTCAGTGCACTGTGTATCTAGAAGATGAACCATCGGCTGACTTGGTGATGACAAAGTGCAAGCATAGATTCTGTCCGAAATGCATTATGAAGTGGATGAAAAAAAACAAACTTGTCCTGTGTGCAGGCAGAAACTTTCTTTCGAATGAAACAATTATTCAATGATTGACGAAGACCGGCTAGTAGTATACATTTAATAAATCTTCGCTTCTAATAGGTCACCACGGCGTAAAAGCGGAAAGAGCTTCGATTGCGGAAACAGAAGGAAGTGCTTCAGTGCACTGTGTATCTAGAAGATGAACCATCGTCTGACTTGGTGATGACAAAGTGCAAGCATAGATTCTGTCCGAAATGCATTATGAAGTGGATGAAAAAAAAAAAAACTTGTCATGTGTGTAGGCAGAAACTTTCTTTCGAATGAAACAATTATTCAATGATTGACGAAGACCGGCTAGTAGTATACATTTAATAAATCTTCGCTTCTAATAGGTCACCACGACGGAAAAGCGGAAAGAGCTTCGATTGCGAAAACAGAAGGAAGTGCTTCAGTGCACTGTGTATCTAGAAGATGAACCATCGGCTGACTTGGTGATGACAAAGTGCAAGCATAGATTCTGTCCGAAATGCATTATGAAGTGGATGAAAAAAAAAAAACTTGTCATGTGTGTAGGCAGAAACTTTCTTTCGAATGAAACAATTATTCAATGATTGACGAAGACCGGCTAGTAGTATACATTTAATAAATCTTCGCTTCTAATAGGTCACCACGGCGGAAAAGCGGAAAGAGCTTCGATTGCGGAAACAGAAGGAAGTGCTTCAGTGCACTGTGTATCTAGAAGATGAACCATCGGCTGACTTGGTGATGACAAAGTGCAAGCATAGATTCTGTCCGAAATGCATTATGAAGTGGATGAAAAAAAAAAACTTGTCCTGTGTGTAGGCACAAACTTTCTTTCGAATGAAACAATTATTCAATGATTGACGAAGACCGGCTAGTAGTATACATTTAATAAATCTTCGCTTCTAATAGGTCACCACGGCGGAAAAGCGGAAAGAGCTTCGACTGCGGAAACAGAAGGAAGTGCTTCAGTGCACTGTGTATCTAGAAGATGAACCATCGGCTGACTTGGTGATGACAAAGTGCAAGCATAGATTCTGTCCGAAATGCATTATGAAGTGGATGAAAAAAAATTCAACTTGTGCAGGAAAGTTCCGTAATCGGGTTTGCAGTCAATGACGTATTCTAGAAAGGATTGCTTAACGCCAATTTAATTTGATTGCAGTACTTTTTCTTTGAGGCGGTCAATAGTGATAGAAACTATTAAAATGAAAATCCGTTTTTCTATAATTAAATTTAAAGGGAGGAATATTAACTTTTGAAATATTTTAAAATGAAATTAGAGATGATATACGTGATAGCATCACCGGCGCAAAATCTTTTTGTTACTAGGGGTGAATTTTTGTAGAAAAATTTCAGTTTTCTATAATTTATGATTTTGATTAATTTTTCTTTAATTATAAAAATAGCTCATTAATATATTTTTCTATATAATTTTATATTATGAGTGTATGAGTTGTGATTAACTGGGTGAAAATGGGTCCAGGCCAGGATTCAAACCAGAGACCTCTTGGATTAAGCTGACAATGCTCTGCCAACTGATCTATTCTGGACGAATCTGGTGGACCAAATTCACACAGTTAACCTTATTTATCATGGCATCTAGTCTGTTAGCTGCAGCATTTTTAGTTATGAGCTTGAAATCACAGATTTAGGATCACAAATGTACTAGAAAATAGGTAACTATGTATTTCAGCAATTTTAGATAATAATCCATCAAGGGGGTCACAATTGTGTCAAAAATTTGAGGTAATTGTGCCATATCTCAGAGCAGCAGTTTTAAGTAAGAATGTGAAACTCCGCTTTACAAGTCTACCAAAAAAAAAAAAAAAAAAAAAAAAAAGGTAGTTAATCATGTATTTTAGCGATTTTAGAGCTAGCGACTTTGTGGGCAACATTGGCTATGAACCCGATTGCGGAAGATTAGACGAAAAATAGAACTACTGCTGATTTTTTATTATATACTAGCCGGTCGCTTCCGAGTGGGGCCCAAATACAAAGTACTACTTGAGCCCCACCCCTAGATAATCACGGTTAGTGCCCAGTAGTATTTTGTCAGAAGGCTCAGGAAAAAAAATTATGTCGCGAAATCTTTATTTAAGTGTTTTTTTTATACTCTTATTAGTTATTTTCGTATACTTTTAATTTAAAGTGTTTTATTTATATTTTTCTGGTTGCATATAAAATGCACTTTCTGGGCCCCAAGCGAAATCAGGACGGTACGCTGCACTATGTATCTGGTCCCCACTCGGAAACGACCGGCTAGACGGGCGAAGACCGGCTAGTAGTATATATTTAATAAATCTTCGTTTCTAATAGGTTATCACGGCGGGAAAGCGGAAAGAGCTTCGATTGCGGAAACAGAAGGAAGTGCTTCAGTGCACTGTGTATCTAGAAGATGAACCATCGGCTGACTTGGTGATGACAAAGTGCAAGCATAGATTCTGTCCGAAATGCATTATGAAGTGGATGAAAAAAAAAAAAAACTTGTCCTGTGTGTAGGCAGAAACTTTCTTTCGAATGAAACAATTATTCAATGATTGACGAAGACCGGCTAGTAGTATACATTTAATAAATCTTCGCTTCTAATAGGTCACCACGGCGGAAAAGCGGAAAGAGCTTCGATTGCGGAAACAGAAGGAAGTGCTTCAGTGCACTGTGTATCTAGAAGATGAACCATCGGCTGACTTGGTGATGACAAAGTGCAAGCATAGATTCTGTCCGAAATGCATTATGAAGTGGATGAAAAAAAAAAAACTTGTCCTGTGTGCAGGCAGAAACTTTCTTTCGAATGAAACAATTATTCAATGATTGACGAAGACCGGCTAGTAGTATACATTTAATAAATCTTCGCTTCTAATAGGTCACCACGACGGAAAAGCGGAAAGAGATTCGATTGCGGAAACAGAAGGAAGTGCTTCAGTGCACTGTGTATCTAGAAGATGAACCATCGGCTGACTTGGTGATGACAAAGTGCAAGCATAGATTCTGTCCGAAATGCATTATGAAGTGGATGAAAAAAAAAAAACTTGTCCTGTGTGTAGGCACAAACTTTCTTTCGAATGAAACAATTATTCAATGATTGACGAAGACCGGCTAGTAGTATACATTTAATAAATCTTCGCTTCTAATAGGTCACCACGGCGGAAAAGCGGAAAGAGCTTCGACTGCGGAAACAGAAGGAAGTGCTTCAGTGCACTGTGTATCTAGAAGATGAACCATCGGCTGACTTGGTGATGACAAAGTGCAAGCATAGATTCTGTCCGAAATGCATTATGAAGTGGATGAAAAAAAATTCAACTTGTGCAGGAAAGTTCCGTAATCGGGTTTGCAGTCAATGACGTATTCTAGAAAGGATTGCTTAACGCCAATTTAATTTGATTGCAGTACTTTTTCTTTGAGGCGGTCAATAGTGATAGAAACTATTAAAATGAAAATCCGTTTTTCTATAATTAAATTTAAAGGGAGGAATATTAACTTTTGAAATATTTTAAAATGAAATTAGAGATGATATACGTGATAGCATCACCGGCGCAAAATCTTTTTGTTACTAGGGGTGAATTTTTGTAGAAAAATTTCAGTTTTCTATAATTTATGATTTTGATTAATTTTTCTTTAATTATAAAAATAGCTCATTAATATATTTTTCTATATAATTTTATATTATGAGTGTATGAGTTGTGATTAACTGGGTGAAAATGGGTCCAGGCCAGGATTCAAACCAGAGACCTCTTGGATTAAGCTGACAATGCTCTGCCAACTGATCTATTCTGGACGAATCTGGTGGACCAAATTCACACAGTTAACCTTATTTATCATGGCATCTAGTCTGTTAGCTGCAGCATTTTTAGTTATGAGCTTGAAATCACAGATTTAGGATCACAAATGTACTAGAAAATAGGTAACTATGTATTTCAGCAATTTTAGATAATAATCCATCAAGGGGGTCACAATTGTGTCAAAAATTTGAGGTAATTGTGCCATATCTCAGAGCAGCAGTTTTAAGTAAGAATGTGAAACTCCGCTTTACAAGTCTACCAAAAAAAAAAAAAAAAAAAAAAAAAAGGTAGTTAATCATGTATTTTAGCGATTTTAGAGCTAGCGACTTTGTGGGCAACATTGGCTATGAACCCGATTGCGGAAGATTAGACGAAAAATAGAACTACTGCTGATTTTTTATTATATACTAGCCGGTCGCTTCCGAGTGGGGCCCAAATACAAAGTACTACTTGAGCCCCACCCCTAGATAATCACGGTTAGTGCCCAGTAGTATTTTGTCAGAAGGCTCAGGAAAAAAAATTATGTCGCGAAATCTTTATTTAAGTGTTTTTTTTATACTCTTATTAGTTATTTTCGTATACTTTTAATTTAAAGTGTTTTATTTATATTTTTCTGGTTGCATATAAAATGCACTTTCTGGGCCCCAAGCGAAATCAGGACGGTACGCTGCACTATGTATCTGGTCCCCACTCGGAAACGACCGGCTAGACGGGCGAAGACCGGCTAGTAGTATATATTTAATAAATCTTCGTTTCTAATAGGTTATCACGGCGGGAAAGCGGAAAGAGCTTCGATTGCGGAAACAGAAGGAAGTGCTTCAGTGCACTGTGTATCTAGAAGATGAACCATCGGCTGACTTGGTGATGACAAAGTGCAAGCATAGATTCTGTCCGAAATGCATTATGAAGTGGATGAAAAAAAAAAAAAACTTGTCCTGTGTGTAGGCAGAAACTTTCTTTCGAATGAAACAATTATTCAATGATTGACGAAGACCGGCTAGTAGTATACATTTAATAAATCTTCGCTTCTAATAGGTCACCACGGCGGAAAAGCGGAAAGAGCTTCGATTGCGGAAACAGAAGGAAGTGCTTCAGTGCACTGTGTATCTAGAAGATGAACCATCGGCTGACTTGGTGATGACAAAGTGCAAGCATAGATTCTGTCCGAAATGCATTATGAAGTGGATGAAAAAAAAAAAACTTGTCCTGTGTGCAGGCAGAAACTTTCTTTCGAATGAAACAATTATTCAATGATTGACGAAGACCGGCTAGTAGTATACATTTAATAAATCTTCGCTTCTAATAGGTCACCACGACGGAAAAGCGGAAAGAGATTCGATTGCGGAAACAGAAGGAAGTGCTTCAGTGCACTGTGTATCTAGAAGATGAACCATCGGCTGACTTGGTGATGACAAAGTGCAAGCATAGATTCTGTCCGAAATGCATTATGAAGTGGATGAAAAAAAAAAAACTTGTCCTGTGTGTAGGCACAAACTTTCTTTCGAATGAAACAATTATTCAATGATTGACGAAGACCGGCTAGTAGTATACATTTAATAAATCTTCGCTTCTAATAGGTCACCACGGCGGAAAAGCGGAAAGAGCTTCGACTGCGGAAACAGAAGGAAGTGCTTCAGTGCACTGTGTATCTAGAAGATGAACCATCGGCTGACTTGGTGATGACAAAGTGCAAGCATAGATTCTGTCCGAAATGCATTATGAAGTGGATGAAAAAAAATTCAACTTGTGCAGGAAAGTTCCGTAATCGGGTTTGCAGTCAATGACGTATTCTAGAAAGGATTGCTTAACGCCAATTTAATTTGATTGCAGTACTTTTTCTTTGAGGCGGTCAATAGTGATAGAAACTATTAAAATGAAAATCCGTTTTTCTATAATTAAATTTAAAGGGAGGAATATTAACTTTTGAAATATTTTAAAATGAAATTAGAGATGATATACGTGATAGCATCACCGGCGCAAAATCTTTTTGTTACTAGGGGTGAATTTTTGTAGAAAAATTTCAGTTTTCTATAATTTATGATTTTGATTAATTTTTCTTTAATTATAAAAATAGCTCATTAATATATTTTTCTATATAATTTTATATTATGAGTGTATGAGTTGTGATTAACTCGGTGAAAATGGGTCCAGGCCAGGATTCAAACCAGAGACCTCTTGGATTAAGCTGACAATGCTCTGCCAACTGATCTATTCTGGACGAATCTGGTGGACCAAATTCACACAGTTAACCTTATTTATCATGGCATCTAGTCTGTTAGCTGCAGCATTTTTAGTTATGAGCTTGAAATCACAGATTTAGGATCACAAATGTACTAGAAAATAGGTAACTATGTATTTCAGCAATTTTAGATAATAATCCATCAAGGGGGTCACAATTGTGTCAAAAATTTGAGGTAATTGTGCCATATCTCAGAGCAGCAGTTTTAAGTAAGAATGTGAAACTCCGCTTTACAAGTCTACCAAAAAAAAAAAAAAAAAAAAAAAAAAGGTAGTTAATCATGTATTTTAGCGATTTTAGAGCTAGCGACTTTGTGGGCAACATTGGCTATGAACCCGATTGCGGAAGATTAGACGAAAAATAGAACTACTGCTGATTTTTTATTATATACTAGCCGGTCGCTTCCGAGTGGGGCCCAAATACAAAGTACTACTTGAGCCCCACCCCTAGATAATCACGGTTAGTGCCCAGTAGTATTTTGTCAGAAGGCTCAGGAAAAAAAATTATGTCGCGAAATCTTTATTTAAGTGTTTTTTTTATACTCTTATTAGTTATTTTCGTATACTTTTAATTTAAAGTGTTTTATTTATATTTTTCTGGTTGCATATAAAATGCACTTTCTGGGCCCCAAGCGAAATCAGGACGGTACGCTGCACTATGTATCTGGTCCCCACTCGGAAACGACCGGCTAGACGGGCGAAGACCGGCTAGTAGTATATATTTAATAAATCTTCGTTTCTAATAGGTTATCACGGCGGGAAAGCGGAAAGAGCTTCGATTGCGGAAACAGAAGGAAGTGCTTCAGTGCACTGTGTATCTAGAAGATGAACCATCGGCTGACTTGGTGATGACAAAGTGCAAGCATAGATTCTGTCCGAAATGCATTATGAAGTGGATGAAAAAAAAAAAACTTGTCCTGTGTGTAGGCAGAAACTTTCTTTCGAATGAAACAATTATTCAATGATTGACGAAGACCGGCTAGTAGTATACATTTAATAAATCTTCGCTTCTAATAGGTCACCACGGCGGAAAAGCGGAAAGAGCTTCGATTGCGGAAACAGAAGGAAGTGCTTCAGTGCACTGTGTATCTAGAAGATGAACCATCGGCTGACTTGGTGATGACAAAGTGCAAGCATAGATTCTGTCCGAAATGCATTATGAAGTGGATGAAAAAAAAAAAAACTTGTCCTGTGTGCAGGCAGAAACTTTCTTTCGAATGAAACAATTATTCAATGATTGACGAAGACCGGCTAGGAGTATACATTTAATAAATCTTCGCTTCTAATAGGTCACCACGACGGAAAAGCGGAAAGAGATTCGATTGCGGAAACAGAAGGAAGTGCTTCAGTGCACTGTGTATCTAGAAGATGAACCATCGGCTGACTTGGTGATGACAAAGTGCAAGCATAGATTCTGTCCGAAATGCATTATGAAGTGGATGAAAAAAAAAAAACTTGTCCTGTGTGTAGGCAGAAACTTTCTTTCGAATGAAACAATTATTCAATGATTGACGAAGACTGGCTAGTAGTATACATTTAATAAATCTTCGCTTCTAATAGGTCACCACGGCGGAAAAGCGGAAAGAGCTTCGATTGCGGAAACAGAAGGAAGTGCTTCAGTGCACTGTGTATCTAGAAGATGAACCATCGGCTGACTTGGTGATGACAAAGTGCAAGCATAGATTCTGTCCGAAATGCATTATGAAGTGGATGAAAAAAAAAAAAAACTTGTCCTGTGTGTAGGCAGAAACTTTCTTTCGAATGAAACAATTATTCAATGATTGACGAAGACCGGCTAGTAGTATACATTTAATAAATCTTCGCTTCTAATAGGTCACCACGACGGAAAAGCGGAAAGAGCTTCGATTGCGAAAACAGAAGGAAGTGCTTCAGTGCACTGTGTATCTAGAAGATGAACCATCGGCTGACTTGGTGATGACAAAGTGCAAGCATAGATTCTGTCCGAAATGCATTATGAAGTGGATGAAAAAAAAAAAAAACTTGTCCTGTGTGCAGGCAGAAACTTTCTTTCGAATGAAACAATTATTCAATGATTGACGAAGACCGGCTAGTAGTATACATTTAATAAATCTTCGCTTCTAATAGGTCACCACGGCGTAAAAGCGGAAAGAGCTTCGATTGCGGAAACAGAAGGAAGTGCTTCAGTGCACTGTGTATCTAGAAGATGAACCATCGGCTGACTTGGTGATGACAAAGTGCAAGCATAGATTCTGTCCGAAATGCATTATGAAGTGGATGAAAAAAAAAAAAACTTGTCATGTGTGTAGGCAGAAACTTTCTTTCGAATGAAACAATTATTCAATGATTGACGAAGACCGGCTAGTAGTATACATTTAATAAATCTTCGCTTCTAATAGGTCACCACGACGGAAAAGCGGAAAGAGCTTCGATTGCGAAAACAGAAGGAAGTGCTTCAGTGCACTGTGTATCTAGAAGATGAACCATCGGCTGACTTGGTGATGACAAAGTGCAAGCATAGATTCTGTCCGAAATGCATTATGAAGTGGATGAAAAAAAAAAAACTTGTCATGTGTGTAGGCAGAAACTTTCTTTCGAATGAAACAATTATTCAATGATTGACGAAGACCGGCTAGTAGTATACATTTAATAAATCTTCGCTTCTAATAGGTCACCACGGCGGAAAAGCGGAAAGAGCTTCGATTGCGGAAACAGAAGGAAGTGCTTCAGTGCACTGTGTATCTAGAAGATGAACCATCGGCTGACTTGGTGATGACAAAGTGCAAGCATAGATTCTGTCCGAAATGCATTATGAAGTGGATGAAAAAAAAAAACTTGTCCTGTGTGTAGGCAGAAACTTTCTTTCGAATGAAACAATTATTCAATGATTGACGAAGACCGGCTAGTAGTATACATTTAATAAATCTTCGCTTCTAATATGTCACCACGGCGGAAAAGCGGAAAGAGCTTCGATTGCGGAAACAGAAGGAAGTGCTTCAGTGCACTGTGTATCTAGAAGAAAAAAAACTTGTCCTGTGTGCAGGCAGAAACTTTCTTTCGAATGAAACAATTATTCAATGATTGACGAAGACCGGCTAGTAGTATACATTTAATAAATCTTCGCTTCTAATAGGTCACCACGGCGGAAAAGCGGAAAGAGCTTCGATTGCGGAAACAGAAGGAAGTGCTTCAGTGCACTGTGTATCTAGAAGATGAACCATCGGCTGACTTGGTGATGACAAAGTGCAAGCATAGATTCTGTCCGAAATGCATTATGAAGTGGATGAAAAAAAAAAAACTTGTCCTGTGTGTAGGCACAAACTTTCTTTCGAATGAAACAATTATTCAATGATTGACGAAGACCGGCTAGTAGTATACATTTAATAAATCTTCGCTTCTAATAGGTCACGACGGCGGAAAAGCGGAAAGAGCTTCGACTGCGGAAACAGAAGGAAGTGCTTCAGTGCACTGTGTATCTAGAAGATGAACCATCGGCTGACTTGGTGATGACAAAGTGCAAGCATAGATTCTGTCCGAAATGCATTATGAAGTGGATGAAAAAAAATTCAACTTGTGCAGGAAAGTTCCGTAATCGGGTTTGCAGTCAATGACGTATTCTAGAAAGGATTGCTTAACGCCAATTTAATTTGATTGCAGTACTTTTTCTTTGAGGCGGTCAATAGTGATAGAAACTATTAAAATGAAAATCCGTTTTTCTATAATTAAATTTAAAGGGAGGAATATTAACTTTTGAAATATTTTAAAATGAAATTAGAGATGATATACGTGATAGCATCACCGGCGCAAAATCTTTTTGTTACTAGGGGTGAATTTTTGTAGAAAAATTTCAGTTTTCTATAATTTATGATTTTGATTAATTTTTCTTTAATTATAAAAATAGCTCATTAATATATTTTTCTATATAATTTTATATTATGAGTGTATGAGTTGTGATTAACTGGGTGAAAATGGGTCCAGGCCAGGATTCAAACCAGAGACCTCTTGGATTAAGCTGACAATGCTCTGCCAACTGATCTATTCTGGACGAATCTGGTGGACCAAATTCACACAGTTAACCTTATTTATCATGGCATCTAGTCTGTTAGCTGCAGCATTTTTAGTTATGAGCTTGAAATCACAGATTTAGGATCACAAATGTACTAGAAAATAGGTAACTATGTATTTCAGCAATTTTAGATAATAATCCATCAAGGGGGTCACAATTGTGTCAAAAATTTGAGGTAATTGTGCCATATCTCAGAGCAGCAGTTTTAAGTAAGAATGTGAAACTCCGCTTTACAAGTCTACCAAAAAAAAAAAAAAAAAAAAAAAAAAAAGGTAGTTAATCATGTATTTTAGCGATTTTAGAGCTAGCGACTTTGTGGGCAACATTGGCTATGAACCCGATTGCGGAAGATTAGACGAAAAATAGAACTACTGCTGATTTTTTATTATATACTAGCCGGTCGCTTCCGAGTGGGGCCCAAATACAAAGTACTACTTGAGCCCCACCCCTAGATAATCACGGTTAGTGCCCAGTAGTATTTTGTCAGAAGGCTCAGGAAAAAAAATTATGTCGCGAAATCTTTATTTAAGTGTTTTTTTTATACTCTTATTAGTTATTTTCGTATACTTTTAATTTAAAGTGTTTTATTTATATTTTTCTGGTTGCATATAAAATGCACTTTCTGGGCCCCAAGCGAAATCAGGACGGTACGCTGCACTATGTATCTGGTCCCCACTCGGAAACGACCGGCTAGACGGGCGAAGACCGGCTAGTAGTATATATTTAATAAATCTTCGTTTCTAATAGGTTATCACGGCGGGAAAGCGGAAAGAGCTTCGATTGCGGAAACAGAAGGAAGTGCTTCAGTGCACTGTGTATCTAGAAGATGAACCATCGGCTGACTTGGTGATGACAAAGTGCAAGCATAGATTCTGTCCGAAATGCATTATGAAGTGGATGAAAAAAAAAAAAAACTTGTCCTGTGTGTAGGCAGAAACTTTCTTTCGAATGAAACAATTATTCAATGATTGACGAAGACCGGCTAGTAGTATACATTTAATAAATCTTCGCTTCTAATAGGTCACCACGGCGGAAAAGCGGAAAGAGCTTCGATTGCGGAAACAGAAGGAAGTGCTTCAGTGCACTGTGTATCTAGAAGATGAACCATCGGCTGACTTGGTGATGACAAAGTGCAAGCATAGATTCTGTCCGAAATGCATTATGAAGTGGATGAAAAAAAAAAACTTGTCCTGTGTGCAGGCAGAAACTTTCTTTCGAATGAAACAATTATTCAATGATTGACGAAGACCGGCTAGTAGTATACATTTAATAAATCTTCGCTTCTAATAGGTCACCACGACGGAAAAGCGGAAAGAGATTCGATTGCGGAAACAGAAGGAAGTGCTTCAGTGCACTGTGTATCTAGAAGATGAACCATCGGCTGACTTGGTGATGACAAAGTGCAAGCATAGATTCTGTCCGAAATGCATTATGAAGTGGATGAAAAAAAAAAAACTTGTCCTGTGTGTAGGCAGAAACTTTCTTTCGAATGAAACAATTATTCAATGATTGACGAAGACCGGCTAGTAGTATACATTTAATAAATCTTCGCTTCTAATAGGTCACCACGGCGGAAAAGCGGAAAGAGCTTCGATTGCGGAAACAGAAGGAAGTGCTTCAGTGCACTGTGTATCTAGAAGATGAACCATCGGCTGACTTGGTGATGACAAAGTGCAAGCATAGATTCTGTCCGAAATGCATTATGAAGTGGATGAAAAAAAAAAAAAAACTTGTCCTGTGTGTAGGCAGAAACTTTCTTTCGAATGAAACAATTATTCAATGATTGACGAAGACCGGCTAGTAGTATACATTTAATAAATCTTCGCTTCTAATAGGTCACCACGACGGAAAAGCGGAAAGAGCTTCGATTGCGAAAACAGAAGGAAGTGCTTCAGTGCACTGTGTATCTAGAAGATGAACCATCGGCTGACTTGGTGATGACAAAGTGCAAGCATAGATTCTGTCAGAAATGCATTATGAAGTGGATGAAAAAAAAAAAAACTTGTCATGTGTGTAGGCAGAAACTTTCTTTCGAATGAAACAATTATTCAATGATTGACGAAGACCGGCTAGTAGTATACATTTAATAAATCTTCGCTTCTAATAGGTCACCACGGCGTAAAAGCGGAAAGAGCTTCGATTGCGGAAACAGAAGGAAGTGCTTCAGTGCACTGTGTATCTAGAAGATGAACCATCGGCTGACTTGGTGATGACAAAGTGCAAGCATAGATTCTGTCCGAAATGCATTATGAAGTGGATGAAAAAAAAAAAACTTGTCATGTGTGTAGGCAGAAACTTTCTTTCGAATGAAACAATTATTCAATGATTGACGAAGACCGGCTAGTAGTATACATTTAATAAATCTTCGCTTCTAATAGGTCACCACGACGGAAAAGCGGAAAGAGCTTCGATTGCGAAAACAGAAGGAAGTGCTTCAGTGCACTGTGTATCTAGAAGATGAACCATCGGCTGACTTGGTGATGACAAAGTGCAAGCATAGATTCTGTCCGAAATGCATTATGAAGTGGATGAAAAAAAAAAAAACTTGTCATGTGTGTAGGCAGAAACTTTCTTTCGAATGAAACAATTATTCAATGATTGACGAAGACCGGCTAGTAGTATACATTTAATAAATCTTCGCTTCTAATAGGTCACCACGGCGGAAAAGCGGAAAGAGCTTCGATTGCGGAAACAGAAGGAAGTGCTTCAGTGCACTGTGTATCTAGAAGATGAACCATCGGCTGACTTGGTGATGACAAAGTGCAAGCATAGATTCTGTCCGAAATGCATTATGAAGTGGATGAAAAAAAAAACTTGTCCTGTGTGTAGGCAGAAACTTTCTTTCGAATGAAACAATTATTCAATGATTGACGAAGACCGGCTAGTAGTATACATTTAATAAATCTTCGCTTCTAATAGGTCACCACGGCGGAAAAGCGGAAAGAGCTTCGATTGCGGAAACAGAAGGAAGTGCTTCAGTGCACTGTGTATCTAGAAGATGAACCATCGGCTGACTTGGTGATGACAAATTGCAAGCATAGATTCTGTCCGAAATGCATTATGAAGTGGATGAAAAAAAAAAAACTTGTCCTGTGTGTAGGCAGAAACTTTCTTTCGAATGAAACAATTATTCAATGATTGACGAAGACCGGCTAGTAGTATACATTTAATAAATCTTCGCTTCTAATAGGTCACCACGACGGAAAAGCGGAAAGAGCTTCGATTGCGGAAACAGAAGGAAGTGCTTCAGTGCACTGTGTATCTAGAAGATGAACCATCGGCTGACTTGGTGATGACAAAGTGCAAGCATAGATTCTGTCCGAAATGCATTATGAAGTGGATGAAAAAAAAAAAACTTGTCCTGTGTGTAGGCAGAAACTTTCTTTCGAATGAAACAATTATTCAATGATTGACGAAGACCGGCTAGTAGTATACATTTAATAAATCTTCGCTTCTAATAGGTCACCACGGCGGAAAAGCGGAAAGAGCTTCGATTGCGGAAACAGAAGGAAGTGCTTCAGTGCACTGTGTATCTAGAAGAAAAAAAACTTGTCCTGTGTGCAGGCAGAAACTTTCTTTCGAATGAAACAATTATTCAATGATTGACGAAGACCGGCTAGTAGTATACATTTAATAAATCTTCGCTTCTAATAGGTCACCACGGCGGAAAAGCGGAAAGAGCTTCGATTGCGGAAACAGAAGGAAGTGCTTCAGTGCACTGTGTATCTAGAAGATGAACCATCGGCTGACTTGGTGATGACAAAGTGCAAGCATAGATTCTGTCCGAAATGCATTATGAAGTGGATGAAAAAAAAAAAACTTGTCCTGTGTGTAGGCAGAAACTTTCTTTCGAATGAAACAATGATTCAATGATTGACGAAGACCGGCTAGTAGTATACATTTAATAAATCTTCGCTTCTAATAGGTCACCACGGCGGAAAAGCGGAAAGAGCTTCGATTGCGGAAACAGAAGGAAGTGCTTCAGTGCACTGTGTATCTAGAAGATGAACCATCGGCTGACTTGGTGATGACAAAGTGCAAGCATAGATTCTGTCCGAAATGCATTATGAAGTGGATGAAAAAAAAAAAACTTGTCCTGTGTGTAGGCAGAAACTTTCTTTCGAATGAAACAATTATTCAATGATTGACGAAGACCGGCTAGTAGTATACATTTAATAAATCTTCGCTTCTAATAGGTCACCACGGCGGAAAAGCGGAAAGAGCTTCGATTGCGGAAACAGAAGGAAGTGCTTCAGTGCACTGTGTATCTAGAAGAAAAACAACTTGTCCTGTGTGCAGGCAGAAACTTTCTTTCGAATGAAACAATTATTCAATGATTGACGAAGACCGGCTAGTAGTATACATTTAATAAATCTTCGCTTCTAATAGGTCACCACGACGGAAAAGCGGAAAGAGCTTCGATTGCGGAAACAGAAGGAAGTGCTTCAGTGCACTGTGTATCTAGAAGATGAACCATCGGCTGACTTGGTGATGACAAAGTGCAAGCATAGATTCTGTCCGAAATGCATTATGAAGTGGATGAAAAAAAAAAACTTGTCCTGTGTGCAGGCAGAAACTTTCTTTCGAATGAAACAATTATTCAATGATTGACGAAGACCGGCTAGTAGTATACATTTAATAAATCTTCGCTTCTAATATGTCACCACGACGGAAAAGCGGAAAGAGCTTCGATTGCGGAAACAGAAGGAAGTGCTTCAGTGCACTGTGTATCTAGAAGATGAACCATCGGCTGACTTGGTGATGACAAAGTGCAAGCATAGATTCTGTCCGAAATGCATTATGAAGTGGATGAAAAAAAAAAAAACTTGTCCTGTGTGTAGGCAGAAACTTTCTTTCGAATGAAACAATGATTCAATGATTGACGAAGACCGGCTAGTAGTATACATTTAATAAATCTTCGCTTCTAATAGGTCACCACGGCGGAAAAGCGGAAAGAGCTTCGATTGCGGAAACAGAAGGAAGTGCTTCAGTGCACTGTGTATCTAGAAGATGAACCATCGGCTGACTTGGTGATGACAAAGTGCAAGCATAGATTCTGTCCGAAATGCATTATGAAGTGGATGAAAAAAAAAAAACTTGTCATGTGTGTAGGCAGAAACTTTCTTTCGAATGAAACAATTATTCAATGATTGACGAAGACCGGCTAGTAGTATACATTTAATAAATCTTCGCTTCTAATAGGTCACCACGACGGAAAAGCGGAAAGAGCTTCGATTGCGAAAACAGAAGGAAGTGCTTCAGTGCACTGTGTATCTAGAAGATGAACCATCGGCTGACTTGGTGATGACAAAGTGCAAGCATAGATTCTGTCCGAAATGCATTATGAAGTGGATGAAAAAAAAAAAAACTTGTCATGTGTGTAGGCAGAAACTTTCTTTCGAATGAAACAATTATTCAATGATTGACGAAGACCGGCTAGTAGTATACATTTAATAAATCTTCGCTTCTAATAGGTCACCACGGCGGAAAAGCGGAAAGAGCTTCGATTGCGGAAACAGAAGGAAGTGCTTCAGTGCACTGTGTATCTAGAAGATGAACCATCGGCTGACTTGGTGATGACAAAGTGCAAGCATAGATTCTGTCCGAAATGCATTATGAAGTGGATGAAAAAAAAAACTTGTCCTGTGTGTAGGCAGAAACTTTCTTTCGAATGAAACAATTATTCAATGATTGACGAAGACCGGCTAGTAGTATACATTTAATAAATCTTCGCTTCTAATAGGTCACCACGGCGGAAAAGCGGAAAGAGCTTCGATTGCGGAAACAGAAGGAAGTGCTTCAGTGCACTGTGTATCTAGAAGATGAACCATCGGCTGACTTGGTGATGACAAATTGCAAGCATAGATTCTGTCCGAAATGCATTATGAAGTGGATGAAAAAAAAAAAACTTGTCCTGTGTGTAGGCAGAAACTTTCTTTCGAATGAAACAATTATTCAATGATTGACGAAGACCGGCTAGTAGTATACATTTAATAAATCTTCGCTTCTAATAGGTCACCACGACGGAAAAGCGGAAAGAGCTTCGATTGCGGAAACAGAAGGAAGTGCTTCAGTGCACTGTGTATCTAGAAGATGAACCATCGGCTGACTTGGTGATGACAAAGTGCAAGCATAGATTCTGTCCGAAATGCATTATGAAGTGGATGAAAAAAAAAAAACTTGTCCTGTGTGTAGGCAGAAACTTTCTTTCGAATGAAACAATTATTCAATGATTGACGAAGACCGGCTAGTAGTATACATTTAATAAATCTTCGCTTCTAATAGGTCACCACGGCGGAAAAGCGGAAAGAGCTTCGATTGCGGAAACAGAAGGAAGTGCTTCAGTGCACTGTGTATCTAGAAGAAAAAAAACTTGTCCTGTGTGCAGGCAGAAACTTTCTTTCGAATGAAACAATTATTCAATGATTGACGAAGACCGGCTAGTAGTATACATTTAATAAATCTTCGCTTCTAATAGGTCACCACGGCGGAAAAGCGGAAAGAGCTTCGATTGCGGAAACAGAAGGAAGTGCTTCAGTGCACTGTGTATCTAGAAGATGAACCATCGGCTGACTTGGTGATGACAAAGTGCAAGCATAGATTCTGTCCGAAATGCATTATGAAGTGGATGAAAAAAAAAAAAACTTGTCCTGTGTGTAGGCAGAAACTTTCTTTCGAATGAAACAATGATTCAATGATTGACGAAGACCGGCTAGTAGTATACATTTAATAAATCTTCGCTTCTAATAGGTCACCACGGCGGAAAAGCGGAAAGAGCTTCGATTGCGGAAACAGAAGGAAGTGCTTCAGTGCACTGTGTATCTAGAAGATGAACCATCGGCTGACTTGGTGATGACAAAGTGCAAGCATAGATTCTGTCCGAAATGCATTATGAAGTGGATGAAAAAAAAAAAACTTGTCCTGTGTGTAGGCAGAAACTTTCTTTCGAATGAAACAATTATTCAATGATTGACGAAGACCGGCTAGTAGTATACATTTAATAAATCTTCGCTTCTAATAGGTCACCACGGCGGAAAAGCGGAAAGAGCTTCGATTGCGGAAACAGAAGGAAGTGCTTCAGTGCACTGTGTATCTAGAAGAAAAAAAACTTGTCCTGTGTGCAGGCAGAAACTTTCTTTCGAATGAAACAATTATTCAATGATTGACGAAGACCGGCTAGTAGTATACATTTAATAAATCTTCGCTTCTAATAGGTCACCACGACGGAAAAGCGGAAAGAGCTTCGATTGCGGAAACAGAAGGAAGTGCTTCAGTGCACTGTGTATCTAGAAGATGAACCATCGGCTGACTTGGTGATGACAAAGTGCAAGCATAGATTCTGTCCGAAATGCATTATGAAGTGGATGAAAAAAAAAACTTGTCCTGTGTGCAGGCAGAAACTTTCTTTCGAATGAAACAATTATTCAATGATTGACGAAGACCGGCTAGTAGTATACATTTAATAAATCTTCGCTTCTAATATGTCACCACGACGGAAAAGCGGAAAGAGCTTCGATTGCGGAAACAGAAGGAAGTGCTTCAGTGCACTGTGTATCTAGAAGATGAACCATCGGCTGACTTGGTGATGACAAAGTGCAAGCATAGATTCTGTCCGAAATGCATTATGAAGTGGATGAAAAAAAAAAACTTGTCCTGTGTGTAGGCAGAAACTTTCTTTCGAATGAAACAATTATTCAATGATTGACGAAGACCGGCTAGTAGTATACATTTAATAAATCTTCGCTTCTAATAGGTCACCACGGCGGAAAAGCGGAAAGAGCTTCGATTGCGGAAACAGAAGGAAGTGCTTCAGTGCACTGTGTATCTAGAAGAAAAAAAACTTGTCCTGTGTGCAGGCAGAAACTTTCTTTCGAATGAAACAATTATTCAATGATTGACGAAGACCGGCTAGTAGTATACATTTAATAAATCTTCGATTCTAATAGGTCACCACGACGGAAAAGCGGAAAGAGCTTCGATTGCGGAAACAGAAGGAAGTGCTTCAGTGCACTGTGTATCTAGAAGATGAACCATCGGCTGACTTGGTGATGACAAAGTGCAAGCATAGATTCTGTCCGAAATGCATTATGAAGTGGATGAAAAAAAAAAACTTGTCCTGTGTGCAGGCAGAAACTTTCTTTCGAATGAAACAATTATTCAATGATTGACGAAGACCGGCTAGTAGTATACATTTAATAAATCTTCGCTTCTAATAGGTCACCACGACGGAAAAGCGGAAAGAGCTTCGATTGCGAAAACAGAAGGAAGTGCTTCAGTGCACTGTGTATCTAGAAGATGAACCATCGGCTGACTTGGTGATGACAAAGTGCAAGCATAGATTCTGTCCGAAATGCATTATGAAGTGGATGAAAAAAAAAAAAACTTGTCATGTGTGTAGGCAGAAACTTTCTTTCGAATGAAACAATTATTCAATGATTGACGAAGACCGGCTAGTAGTATACATTTAATAAATCTTCGCTTCTAATAGGTCACCACGGCGGAAAAGCGGAA
This sequence comes from Maratus michaelseni, assembly GCA_963931845.1. Classification (NCBI taxonomy): domain Eukaryota; kingdom Metazoa; phylum Arthropoda; class Arachnida; order Araneae; family Salticidae; genus Maratus; species Maratus michaelseni. The sequence goes on along the minus strand of OZ007595.1, from coordinate 40,890,742 downwards.
AGAGCTTCGATTGCGGAAACAGAAGGAAGTGCTTCAGTGCACTGTGTATCTAGAAGATGAACCATCGGCTGACTTGGTGATGACAAAGTGCAAGCATAGATTCTGTCCGAAATGCATTATGAAGTGGATGAAAAAAAAAACTTGTCCTGTGTGTAGGCAGAAACTTTCTTTCGAATGAAACAATTATTCAATGATTGACGAAGACCGGCTAGTAGTATACATTTAATAAATCTTCGCTTCTAATAGGTCACCACGGCGGAAAAGCGGAAAGAGCTTCGATTGCGGAAACAGAAGGAAGTGCTTCAGTGCACTGTGTATCTAGAAGATGAACCATCGGCTGACTTGGTGATGACAAATTGCAAGCATAGATTCTGTCCGAAATGCATTATGAAGTGGATGAAAAAAAAAAAACTTGTCCTGTGTGTAGGCAGAAACTTTCTTTCGAATGAAACAATTATTCAATGATTGACGAAGACCGGCTAGTAGTATACATTTAATAAATCTTCGCTTCTAATAGGTCACCACGACGGAAAAGCGGAAAGAGCTTCGATTGCGGAAACAGAAGGAAGTGCTTCAGTGCACTGTGTATCTAGAAGATGAACCATCGGCTGACTTGGTGATGACAAAGTGCAAGCATAGATTCTGTCCGAAATGCATTATGAAGTGGATGAAAAAAAAAAAACTTGTCCTGTGTGTAGGCAGAAACTTTCTTTCGAATGAAACAATTATTCAATGATTGACGAAGACCGGCTAGTAGTATACATTTAATAAATCTTCGCTTCTAATAGGTCACCACGGCGGAAAAGCGGAAAGAGCTTCGATTGCGGAAACAGAAGGAAGTGCTTCAGTGCACTGTGTATCTAGAAGAAAAAAAACTTGTCCTGTGTGCAGGCAGAAACTTTCTTTCGAATGAAACAATTATTCAATGATTGACGAAGACCGGCTAGTAGTATACATTTAATAAATCTTCGCTTCTAATAGGTCACCACGGCGGAAAAGCGGAAAGAGCTTCGATTGCGGAAACAGAAGGAAGTGCTTCAGTGCACTGTGTATCTAGAAGATGAACCATCGGCTGACTTGGTGATGACAAAGTGCAAGCATAGATTCTGTCCGAAATGCATTATGAAGTGGATGAAAAAAAAAAAACTTGTCCTGTGTGTAGGCAGAAACTTTCTTTCGAATGAAACAATGATTCAATGATTGACGAAGACCGGCTAGTAGTATACATTTAATAAATCTTCGCTTCTAATAGGTCACCACGGCGGAAAAGCGGAAAGAGCTTCGATTGCGGAAACAGAAGGAAGTGCTTCAGTGCACTGTGTATCTAGAAGATGAACCATCGGCTGACTTGGTGATGACAAAGTGCAAGCATAGATTCTGTCCGAAATGCATTATGAAGTGGATGAAAAAAAAAAAACTTGTCCTGTGTGTAGGCAGAAACTTTCTTTCGAATGAAACAATTATTCAATGATTGACGAAGACCGGCTAGTAGTATACATTTAATAAATCTTCGCTTCTAATAGGTCACCACGGCGGAAAAGCGGAAAGAGCTTCGATTGCGGAAACAGAAGGAAGTGCTTCAGTGCACTGTGTATCTAGAAGAAAAAAAACTTGTCCTGTGTGCAGGCAGAAACTTTCTTTCGAATGAAACAATTATTCAATGATTGACGAAGACCGGCTAGTAGTATACATTTAATAAATCTTCGCTTCTAATAGGTCACCACGACGGAAAAGCGGAAAGAGCTTCGATTGCGGAAACAGAAGGAAGTGCTTCAGTGCACTGTGTATCTAGAAGATGAACCATCGGCTGACTTGGTGATGACAAAGTGCAAGCATAGATTCTGTCCGAAATGCATTATGAAGTGGATGAAAAAAAAAAACTTGTCCTGTGTGCAGGCAGAAACTTTCTTTCGAATGAAACAATTATTCAATGATTGACGAAGACCGGCTAGTAGTATACATTTAATAAATCTTCGCTTCTAATATGTCACCACGACGGAAAAGCGGAAAGAGCTTCGATTGCGGAAACAGAAGGAAGTGCTTCAGTGCACTGTGTATCTAGAAGATGAACCATCGGCTGACTTGGTGATGACAAAGTGCAAGCATAGATTCTGTCCGAAATGCATTATGAAGTGGATGAAAAAAAAAAAAACTTGTCCTGTGTGTAGGCAGAAACTTTCTTTCGAATGAAACAATGATTCAATGATTGACGAAGACCGGCTAGTAGTATACATTTAATAAATCTTCGCTTCTAATAGGTCACCACGGCGGAAAAGCGGAAAGAGCTTCGATTGCGGAAACAGAAGGAAGTGCTTCAGTGCACTGTGTATCTAGAAGATGAACCATCGGCTGACTTGGTGATGACAAAGTGCAAGCATAGATTCTGTCCGAAATGCATTATGAAGTGGATGAAAAAAAAAAAACTTGTCATGTGTGTAGGCAGAAACTTTCTTTCGAATGAAACAATTATTCAATGATTGACGAAGACCGGCTAGTAGTATACATTTAATAAATCTTCGCTTCTAATAGGTCACCACGACGGAAAAGCGGAAAGAGCTTCGATTGCGAAAACAGAAGGAAGTGCTTCAGTGCACTGTGTATCTAGAAGATGAACCATCGGCTGACTTGGTGATGACAAAGTGCAAGCATAGATTCTGTCCGAAATGCATTATGAAGTGGATGAAAAAAAAAAAAACTTGTCATGTGTGTAGGCAGAAACTTTCTTTCGAATGAAACAATTATTCAATGATTGACGAAGACCGGCTAGTAGTATACATTTAATAAATCTTCGCTTCTAATAGGTCACCACGGCGGAAAAGCGGAAAGAGCTTCGATTGCGGAAACAGAAGGAAGTGCTTCAGTGCACTGTGTATCTAGAAGATGAACCATCGGCTGACTTGGTGATGACAAAGTGCAAGCATAGATTCTGTCCGAAATGCATTATGAAGTGGATGAAAAAAAAAACTTGTCCTGTGTGTAGGCAGAAACTTTCTTTCGAATGAAACAATTATTCAATGATTGACGAAGACCGGCTAGTAGTATACATTTAATAAATCTTCGCTTCTAATAGGTCACCACGGCGGAAAAGCGGAAAGAGCTTCGATTGCGGAAACAGAAGGAAGTGCTTCAGTGCACTGTGTATCTAGAAGATGAACCATCGGCTGACTTGGTGATGACAAATTGCAAGCATAGATTCTGTCCGAAATGCATTATGAAGTGGATGAAAAAAAAAAAACTTGTCCTGTGTGTAGGCAGAAACTTTCTTTCGAATGAAACAATTATTCAATGATTGACGAAGACCGGCTAGTAGTATACATTTAATAAATCTTCGCTTCTAATAGGTCACCACGACGGAAAAGCGGAAAGAGCTTCGATTGCGGAAACAGAAGGAAGTGCTTCAGTGCACTGTGTATCTAGAAGATGAACCATCGGCTGACTTGGTGATGACAAAGTGCAAGCATAGATTCTGTCCGAAATGCATTATGAAGTGGATGAAAAAAAAAAAACTTGTCCTGTGTGTAGGCAGAAACTTTCTTTCGAATGAAACAATTATTCAATGATTGACGAAGACCGGCTAGTAGTATACATTTAATAAATCTTCGCTTCTAATAGGTCACCACGGCGGAAAAGCGGAAAGAGCTTCGATTGCGGAAACAGAAGGAAGTGCTTCAGTGCACTGTGTATCTAGAAGAAAAAAAACTTGTCCTGTGTGCAGGCAGAAACTTTCTTTCGAATGAAACAATTATTCAATGATTGACGAAGACCGGCTAGTAGTATACATTTAATAAATCTTCGCTTCTAATAGGTCACCACGGCGGAAAAGCGGAAAGAGCTTCGATTGCGGAAACAGAAGGAAGTGCTTCAGTGCACTGTGTATCTAGAAGATGAACCATCGGCTGACTTGGTGATGACAAAGTGCAAGCATAGATTCTGTCCGAAATGCATTATGAAGTGGATGAAAAAAAAAAAAACTTGTCCTGTGTGTAGGCAGAAACTTTCTTTCGAATGAAACAATGATTCAATGATTGACGAAGACCGGCTAGTAGTATACATTTAATAAATCTTCGCTTCTAATAGGTCACCACGGCGGAAAAGCGGAAAGAGCTTCGATTGCGGAAACAGAAGGAAGTGCTTCAGTGCACTGTGTATCTAGAAGATGAACCATCGGCTGACTTGGTGATGACAAAGTGCAAGCATAGATTCTGTCCGAAATGCATTATGAAGTGGATGAAAAAAAAAAAACTTGTCCTGTGTGTAGGCAGAAACTTTCTTTCGAATGAAACAATTATTCAATGATTGACGAAGACCGGCTAGTAGTATACATTTAATAAATCTTCGCTTCTAATAGGTCACCACGGCGGAAAAGCGGAAAGAGCTTCGATTGCGGAAACAGAAGGAAGTGCTTCAGTGCACTGTGTATCTAGAAGAAAAAAAACTTGTCCTGTGTGCAGGCAGAAACTTTCTTTCGAATGAAACAATTATTCAATGATTGACGAAGACCGGCTAGTAGTATACATTTAATAAATCTTCGCTTCTAATAGGTCACCACGACGGAAAAGCGGAAAGAGCTTCGATTGCGGAAACAGAAGGAAGTGCTTCAGTGCACTGTGTATCTAGAAGATGAACCATCGGCTGACTTGGTGATGACAAAGTGCAAGCATAGATTCTGTCCGAAATGCATTATGAAGTGGATGAAAAAAAAAACTTGTCCTGTGTGCAGGCAGAAACTTTCTTTCGAAAGAAACAATTATTCAATGATTGACGAAGACCGGCTAGTAGTATACATTTAATAAATCTTCGCTTCTAATATGTCACCACGACGGAAAAGCGGAAAGAGCTTCGATTGCGGAAACAGAAGGAAGTGCTTCAGTGCACTGTGTATCTAGAAGATGAACCATCGGCTGACTTGGTGATGACAAAGTGCAAGCATAGATTCTGTCCGAAATGCATTATGAAGTGGATGAAAAAAAAAAAAACTTGTCCTGTGTGTAGGCAGAAACTTTCTTTCGAATGAAACAATGATTCAATGATTGACGAAGACCGGCTAGTAGTATACATTTAATAAATCTTCGCTTCTAATAGGTCACCACGGCGGAAAAGCGGAAAGAGCTTCGATTGCGGAAACAGAAGGAAGTGCTTCAGTGCACTGTGTATCTAGAAGATGAACCATCGGCTGACTTGGTGATGACAAAGTGCAAGCATAGATTCTGTCCGAAATGCATTATGAAGTGGATGAAAAAAAAAAACTTGTCCTGTGTGTAGGCAGAAACTTTCTTTCGAATGAAACAATTATTCAATGATTGACGAAGACCGGCTAGTAGTATACATTTAATAAATCTTCGCTTCTAATAGGTCACCACGGCGGAAAAGCGGAAAGAGCTTCGATTGCGGAAACAGAAGGAAGTGCTTCAGTGCACTGTGTATCTAGAAGAAAAAAAACTTGTCCTGTGTGCAGGCAGAAACTTTCTTTCGAATGAAACAATTATTCAATGATTGACGAAGACCGGCTAGTAGTATACATTTAATAAATCTTCGCTTCTAATAGGTCACCACGACGGAAAAGCGGAAAGAGCTTCGATTGCGGAAACAGAAGGAAGTGCTTCAGTGCACTGTGTATCTAGAAGATGAACCATCGGCTGACTTGGTGATGACAAAGTGCAAGCATAGATTCTGTCCGAAATGCATTATGAAGTGGATGAAAAAAAAAAACTTGTCCTGTGTGCAGGCAGAAACTTTCTTTCGAATGAAACAATTATTCAATGATTGACGAAGACCGGCTAGTAGTATACATTTAATAAATCTTCGCTTCTAATAGGTCACCACGACGGAAAAGCGGAAAGAGCTTCGATTGCGGAAACAGAAGGAAGTGCTTCAGTGCACTGTGTATCTAGAAGATGAACCATCGGCTGACTTGGTGATGACAAAGTGCAAGCATAGATTCTGTCCGAAATGCATTATGAAGTGGATGAAAAAAAAAAAAACTTGTCATGTGTGTAGGCAGAAACTTTCTTTCGAATGAAACAATTATTCAATGATTGACGAAGACCGGCTAGTAGTATACATTTAATAAATCTTTGCTTCTAATAGGTCACCACGGCGGAAAAGCGGAAAGAGCTTCGATTGCGGAAACAGAAGGAAGTGCTTCAGTGCACTGTGTATCTAGAAGATGAACCATCGGCTGACTTGGTGATGACAAAGTGCAAGCATAGATTCTGTCCGAAATGCATTATGAAGTGGATGAAAAAAAAAAAAACTTGTCCTGTGTGTAGGCAGAAACTTTCTTTCGAATGAAACAATTATTCAATGATTGACGAAGACCGGCTAGTAGTATACATTTAATAAATCTTCGCTTCTAATAGGTCACCACGACGGAAAAGCGGAAAGAGCTTCGATTGCGGAAACAGAAGGAAGTGCTTCAGTGCACTGTGTATCTAGAAGATGAACCATCGGCTGACTTGGTGATGACAAAGTGCAAGCATAGATTCTGTCCGAAATGCATTATGAAGTGGATGAAAAAAAAAAAACTTGTCCTGTGTGCAGGCAGAAACTTTCTTTCGAATGAAACAATTATTCAATGATTGACGAAGACCGGCTAGTAGTATACATTTAATAAATCTTCGCTTCTAATAGGTCACCACGACGGAAAAGCGGAAAGAGCTTCGATTGCGGAAACAGAAGGAAGTGCTTCAGTGCACTGTGTATCTAGAAGATGAACCATCGGCTGACTTGGTGATGACAAAGTGCAAGCATAGATTCTGTCCGAAATGCATTATGAAGTGGATGAAAAAAAAAAAACTTGTCCTGTGTGCAGGCAGAAACTTTCTTTCGAATGAAACAATTATTCAATGATTGACGAAGACCGGCTAGTAGTATACATTTAATAAATCTTCGCTTCTAATAGGTCACCACGACGGAAAAGCGGAAAGAGCTTCGATTGCGGAAACAGAAGGAAGTGCTTCAGTGCACTGTGTATCTAGAAGATGAACCATCGGCTGACTTGGTGATGACAAAGTGCAAGCATAGATTCTGTCCGAAATGCATTATGAAGTGGATGAAAAAAAAAAAAAAACTTGTCCTGTGTGCAGGCAGAAACTTTCTTTCGAATGAAACAATTATTCAATGATTGACGAAGACCGGCTAGTAGTATACATTTAATAAATCTTCGCTTCTAATAGGTCACCACGGCGGAAAAGCGGAAAGAGCTTCGATTGCGGAAACAGAAGGAAGTGCTTCAGTGCACTGTGTATCTAGAAGATGAACCATCGGCTGACTTGGTGATGACAAAGTGCAAGCATTGATTCTGTCCGAAATGCATTATGAAGTGGATGAAAAAAAAAAAAACTTGTCCTGTGTGCAGGCAGAAACTTTCTTTCGAATGAAACAATTATTCAATGATTGACGAAGACCGGCTAGTAGTATACATTTAATAAATCTTCGCTTCTAATAGGTCACCACGACGGAAAAGCGGAAAGAGCTTCGATTGCGGAAACAGAAGGAAATGCTTCAGTGCACTGTGTATCTAGAAGATGAACCATCGGCTGACTTGGTGATGACAAAGTGCAAGCATAGATTCTGTCCGAAATGCATTATGAAGTGGATGAAAAAAAAAAAAACTTGTCCTGTGTGTAGGCAGAAACTTTCTTTCGAATGAAACAATTATTCAATGATTGACGAAGACCGGCTAGTAGTATACATTTAATAAATCTTCGCTTCTAATAGGTCACCACGACGGAAAAGCGGAAAGAGCTTCGATTGCGGAAACAGAAGGAAGTGCTTCAGTGCACTGTGTATCTAGAAGATGAACCATCGGCTGACTTGGTGATGACAAAGTGCAAGCATAGATTCTGTCCGAAATGCATTATGAAGTGGATGAAAAAAAAAAAAAACTTGTCCTGTGTGTAGGCAGAAACTTTCTTTCGAATGAAACAATTATTCAATGATTGACGAAGACCGGCTAGTAGTATACATTTAATAAATCTTCGCTTCTAATAGGTCACCACGGCGGAAAAGCGGAAAGAGCTTCGATTGCGGAAACAGAAGGAAGTGCTTCAGTGCACTGTGTATCTAGAAGATGAACCATCGGCTGACTTGGTGATGACAAAGTGCAAGCATAGATTCTGTCCGAAATGCATTATGAAGTGGATGAAAAAAAAAAAAAACTTGTCCTGTGTGCAGGCAGAAACTTTCTTTCGAATGAAACAATTATTCAATGATTGACGAAGACCGGCTAATAGTATACATTTAATAAATCTTCGCTTCTAATAGGTCACCACGGCGGAAAAGCGGAAAGAGCTGCGATTGCGGAAACAGAAGGAAGTGCTTCAGTGCACTGTGTATCTAGAAGATGAACCATCGGCTGACTTGGTGATGACAAAGTGCAAGCATAGATTCCGTCCGAAATGCATTATGAAGTGGATGAAAAAAAAAAAAACTTGTCCTGTGTGCAGGCAGAAACTTTCTTTCGAATACAACAATTATTCAATGATTGGTTACATTAATTGTAAATTAAATATTTGTTTTCCTAAATTGTTAAGAGGTAAAAAAAATGACTTATAATCTTCAGCATAATACATTAAATTGTTATTTCAAAACTTAAATATGATAGCACTCTTGTCTTCTGTTGTAGAGTAAGAAATTCTGTTTTAAATTTTTTGCCAGAGTAACAAAGGGAGGATTTTAAATTGCGTCCCAAAAGTTTATACACAATCATTTTTTTTAAATTTAAGAACTAACTAAATGAGTAAGAAATACGAAATAAATTATGCAAATATATAATGATAAAAAAAAATAATAAAATACTCAAACAACTTTTAACAGTCATAGATTTAATATAAGATAATAATAATAATAATAAAATGCTGTCCCAAAAATATATAGACAACCGGTGTTAAAAGCTGATTTAAGTACTGATATCCAAAATTTGCATATTCCAATGTCAAGTACTTGTGACGCGATAGTTTCCTGAGATAAAAACAAATCTGCCTTTCCGTTTCCGACTGATTGCAAAGATGACTCGAAATTAGGGTTGCAAAAAACGGTTTATTCCCAGGTTTATTTCCAATGGACCCGGTTTATTCTCAGGTTTATTGCCAAAAGACCTGGTTTATTCCCAGGTTTAAACCGGTTATTTTTTCTAGTCTTTGCAACTCTACTCGCAATGTGCAGTTTTCCGAAAAAGGAAAGTTTGCAAATCTATGGCTTGAAGACTCGAATATGGAAAGCTGTGGACTTTGCAAGAAAAATTGGACGCAGCAGGATTGGTATTTACCGAATTTTATCAAAAGGTGACAATTTTGTAACAAAATTCCGTTTTGGACGACCAAAGAAAACAACTAAACGTCAAGACAGAGAGATTTTGAGGTTAGTTTCAATCCAGAACCTGTCTATACGGTAAGTTTCTAAAGAGGTAAGCGTTCCAGTATCAAAATCCTCGGACCATTGAGTGCAGCAGGCAAGTACATAACTTGATTATCGCAAAATACATCGTTTTGCCAAAGTTTACAAAACGGCATAAAGACGCTCGTGTTCAGTGAGCCCGAAATCAAATGAATTGTACAGATGAATCATTGAGTGTTCTTTTCAGTGATGAAAAGAAAGTTAATTTGGATGGCCTCGGTATTGGCACGATATTCGCAAGGAACCACGAACGTTTTCAGTAGACAACAAGGAGGAGGTTCAACTCATGGTGTGGGGAGCATTTTATTATAATGGTACAATTGATATTGCTTTTTTGAAAGGTTGTAAATGTTCCAAAGATTACCAGAAAACGCTTGAAGTACAGTTACTTTCATTTGAAAAGTTGCTAGGTGGGGACAAATGGATATATCAGTAAGAGAATTGCTCCATTCACGTGTCCAACTGTTCAATACAATGGTTTAGACAAAACTAAGTAACTGTTATGGACTAAGCAACCATATGTCCTGACCTGAATCCAATAGAAAACATCGAGGGAATATTAGACAGAGACGTATATACTAATGGGCGTCAATTTGCAATGTTTCACGGTCTAAAGCTGCAAATTGAACGATGCTGGTTTTCTTTAAAGACAGAATTTCTTCAAACTCTTGTTTTGAGTATGCCTGATTGAGTTTTTGAAGTGATTAGAAAAAACGGCCTAAAATTTGAACGTTAAAGGAAAAAAATGAGTTGTCTATAAATTTTTGGGACAGTAAAATTTAAGTTTTAATTTTTCTCACAAAGTCTGCGATTGCGTAATATTATTTTTGTGTAGGATTATTATTGTCTTGATATTATTTATAATTATAATATTTTTTTTTAAATTGTTACTCGTCTTTTTCAATTGTAAAATAAGAAAATCCAGTTGTCTATAAACTTTTGGGACGCTCTGTAAACCCTGTTACTCTCTATTCTAAGGGGAAAAAAGCAACTATAATGCTGTTCCCATAACTGAATTTATTGTAATCGGTGGCTCTTTCACGGCTTATATATATTTTTTAAAAATATGAAAATTGCCATTTTTACAGAGAAATTTGTGATAAACACGCTGAGACTGGGGCAGACAGTTTTAAATTGAAAAAAAAAAAAATTAAAGGCTATTAAATCAATTACAAAATTCCACATTTACATATATATATGTATAAATCAAGTTAAGGTAAATAAAATAGCGTAAAAGAAAGAGTACTTTTAATAGGCTACTTCACTCATGCGAAAGCACCCGCTCGCTGATTTTAATCCTATGGGACAATTATTTTATATCTCGTTTGCATTTCAATATTGTTAAACGATTTTTTTTTGCATTGGTAGTCCAGGTCGATCTTTATGCTGGCCGTTTTTTATTTTTTCGATTTTGTTTGCAGTTATTTTAATGAGGATCACTTTCGAAACCGGTTCCGAAAGTGAAAGTATCTTAATTAAAAAAAAAAAACTTGTAAACATAATCGAAAAAGTAAAAAACGGCCTGCATAGAGATCGACCTCAGCTATCCAATGCAAAATAATAATAAAAAACAATGGCACTCCGGGAGTGCCGACAGAAGTGAAAACTTGAACAATTACGTGTGTATTTTTTGAATCGTCAGGAAACGTTTTATTGCGCAGAAAATACTTTAAAATGAAGTGTTTTTTTTTTAATTCATTATTATAAACTACTACTACAAAAATTATGTTACAATTTTCATTTAATGCGCTATTGTACATGAAAAATAATGCATATTATTTTACATACAAAAATTGCAATCTATTGCTTAAAACGTAAATTTACAAATAAATGAAATATAAAATTTAATTAATTGGTATTATATGAAATGAATACCAATGAAACTTATGAATTTTCATCCACAATTTAAACAACTCTCAATACATTCATCATTTCTTCCATGAGATTTAGTTTCATATCTTTTGTAATAACATTTATCTGCAAAATAGCGTTCCCGCTTCCTATCACTCCAAAAATGACTTCTTTGCTGCCTGTCTTGTTTACTGTATTCGTGAACATTATGCTTTTTTCTATCTTCATACTGCGCGTATTGTTTGCGGTATCTATAATTTCTATCATCAAAATTTTCTTTTCTATAAAATGATTTCACTTCATTTCCGTATCGGTAACCACGTTTCTTAAAACTTTCGTGAAATATTTCATTATTTTCATTTTTTAACCGACTTAAAAAAAGGAGGAGGTTATCAATTCGACCCGTATGTATGTATTATGTTGTTCACGCATAACTGTCGTAAATGTGCATCGATTTTGATAATTTTTATTTTGTTTGAAAGAGTAAGAGTCCAAGGGGGTCCCATTTCAAATTCGTCAAAATCTGATCATTAGAACAAATTATTTTATTCAAATTCTCATTATTTAGATAATTTAATTTATATTTCAAAAAGTCCATTATTTGAATTGTTGCCAATTTGTAAAATAGCGCACATAATAATATTCCCTTTCAATTAAAAAACGTATTTACACGTGACTATCAAAAACAGAAATAAAACAATAAACAATAATTAAATGATCACGTGTTAAAAGCAGTAAATGTAGAAAAATACGTTATAAAAAATATACTTGCGCGTGAATATTAAAAAAGAGAAATAATTAAATTATTACACGTTCAAAACATTAAATGGGAAAACTTACGTCATATTTAAAGTGCTCAAATAACATTACTTCCAAACAGTTTCAATGGGCTTTATTGGGAATCTGGTTTCGAGATTGCAAAATACCACCAACACGTGATATTGGTGGTATTTTACCATAGGAATTCCCAATTGAATGTATGCATGCGATACATAGACAAATAAATATAAACACAGCAGGGAGGTCACATGATGGTGGTTTATGACGTCATGCCAATAAAGCCCATTTAAAAACATATTTACACGAGAGATTAATTTATTTGTAGCTTGTATTTGATTTGTTTGTAGTTTGATATTATGTATACTAAACTACGAAAAGTCCTTCTGGTCTATACCGGCAGGAAAAGACAGCCTACCTATTCCTTGGTTTTAAGATTTTAGCTAATTTTACTGCAAAACACCAAGCTATAAAAATGGATGGAACCCGATTACAGAAGATTCAGTCGCAGTTCTCGTCAATATTGAATTTGAATCAGAATTCCGCCAAATATGTCAGCTATAGCCAAGTTGGCTTCATTTCGGGCAACTTGTTTTTGTCGCCAAATTTGTTGGTATTTCGCCAAATATTGACTAGCTTGGAGAGATTTTAACGCTGGCGAACATGAATATATAGTGTTAATAATGTAAGAGTTAGAATGATGGTACAACAATGAAATAAAACTTGCGATATAGCATGTTCACTAAAACTCTTAAATTAAAACCGTCTATGGAGGAATCCTGTTGTCTTGTTTAAAAATGTCAGCCACTCTAAAATTTCAAAATGCTATATATCAGCCACTTTTTAAGGTAGAGCAAAACAAAAATTGTTCCGGTATCCTTGGATCAAGGCTGAAAATTCAATTGAAAAAAACCTTTAGGATTTCTAATATTTTTAACGACTTAACTGTACATCTTTTTGAATTTGAAATTTTTAAGTGTCTATCATAGCGCCTCCTTCTTGCCGAATATCCCCAAATTCTACTGGGACCTGCAGGCCATAGTAAAAAACATATACAAAAAATTTGGTTCAGTACTGTGGATAAACTAATACACTTTTCGATGATACAACAATTTAAATGGAACAAAAATTGCTATCACAGCGCCCGCTTTCGGCAGAATATCCGCAAATTCAAGTGGGACCTGCTGGTCACAGACAAAAACCTATAAATGAAATTTCGTTCAATTCTAGGTTGCTTCATAACTGGGCACACTTTTCAATGATACAAAGAGGGCACACACGGACAGACAGATATTTTGTAAAAACATGTTTTTCGGAATCTTTGACTCCTAAAACATATAAATCCGTCGAAAACCGGAAGTTGAAAATATTTTAATCACAATACTTTATTCTATTTACATAGAAGAAGGTGAGAAAAGGAGGATGTTAATAATTTGACCCTATGTATGTTTTAGTCCTGTTCACGCATAACTTTCGTAAATGTGCACCGATTTTGATATATATATATTTTTTGTTTAAAAGTGCAAGACACCCTGGTGGTTCCATTTAAATTTCGTCAAATTCTGATGACTAGAACAATGTTGTTGTTAAAAATTTTTCAAAATTAAAAAATGCGTGGAACCCGATTACAGAAGATACTTTCCCAATTCTCGTCAATCTGAATGAGAATTTCGTCAAATTAGTCAACTATAACCACGTTGGCTTCATTTATGGCAACATATTTTGATCGCTAAATTTGGCGATATTTCTCCAGTTGTCGTCCAGATTGACAAGAATTTGATTCTGTCAAAGATTTTATTAAAAAGTATTTATTTAATGGATAATTTTGGTAAATTATAATTTCTATTACAAATTACTTATTTATTCAGCAGATGTTGAAATCAAGATAATTGTGTATTACTGTATTAATAACTAAAAAGTAGGAAATAAAATAAAGTTTTCCAAAAATATATTAACCAACTTAAAAAAAAAGCACTAAAAAGTATTAAATAATTCTTTAAAATTCTCTAATGACAAAATGTTATCCATTAACCACAAATCCGATATATTGTGTCTGAATAAAAATGATAAATTTAATATGTACAGTTTAATACCCACCAAACATGGATTTCCGAGATAATATATTTTACAAGAGATGAATATACAGACGTATGATTTAGTTTACGAATATATACATATGGAAAGCAATGAATTACTTTTTGAAGTCGGTGCCAAACAACCCCAATCGACAAATTAGTAGATACTTATGTACAATATATTCACAATTCTTACTAAACTTAAGGTAGTTTGGCACCGACATCAAAAAGTAATTCATTGCTTTTCATATGTATATATTCGTAAACTAAATCATACGTCTGTATCATCTCTTGTAAAATATATTCTCTCGGAAATCCATGTTTGGTGGGTATTAAACTGTACATATTAAATTTATCATTTTTATTCCGACACAATATATCGGATTTGTGGTTAATGGATAACATTTTGTCATTAGAGAATTTTAAAGAATTATTTAATACTTTTTAGTGCTTTTTTTTAAGTTGGTTAATATTTTTTTTGTAAAACTTTATTTTATTTTACACTAGCAAGCTACGCCCGCTGCGCTGGTCAGTTTCTACAAATGAACCTTGAAATAAACAAAATATATCGTTTAATTTGACCTTGTATTTGAAAGCAATCTGTATATTTACCTGGAATATCCTTCAACATTACTGAAAAATGACGTGATTGCGCTATTATATTTTCTAATGTGCAGTCAAAATTTTAGCTGTTAAGGACCAACTCTTTTATTTGGTCATTTGCAGTTAAGGTTTGCTAAAGAATGATAAAACTATATGCAATATACTAAAACCATCACTAAAAATTATCGAACTAACAATGCAAACTAATTAACAAAATCCATTCAGTAGAAGTTTTTATAAAGGCTAATCTTTTATAATCGGGTTCATCTGATTATAGAACTTTTCCACGTAATTCTAAAACAGAACAATATAAAATATGCTAAAACCATCCTTACAAATTATCTACTTAACAATGCAAGTCGCAAAAAATACGCCCAGTAAAAACTTTCAAAAAGGCTAATCTTTCGGAATCGGGTTCTCCTGACTGTATAACCTTCACACAACTGTTTGACTAAGCAGCGTAGAACAATATGTAGTACATTAAAACCATTCCTGAAATAGCATCTGACTAACAATACAATTCTCATCAAAATCCGTCCAGTAGAACTTTTTCAGAAGGCTAATCTTTCATAATCCGAATCAAATACTGAAAAAGCTAATATTTGATAAAAAAAAATATCACCTGATTTTCGAATTTCCCCCTATAATTCCTTTCTTTTTTTTAAATAAAATTAATAACAGCTTTTTCTTTTATTTTTCCAGCTGTATAGCCATTTCAATTCTTTCTGCATCGAAAAAAAAAAAAAAAAAAAAAAAAAAAAAAGACACCTTTTGGCTTAAAATCAAATTGTTTAGGATCAAAAGTAAAATCAAAATCGCCAAAAACAAAAGATAAATCGCGAAATATTGTTTGATAGCAATCTTGCCCCTTGAATAATTTTTTAAGCATTGCAAACATTCCCAATCATGTTTAAATTAAATATTTTCGTTTTATAATATTCTCTCATCAAAACTCTTTTTCCTTTCTTTTTCTTTTTTTTTTAAAATTCATTTAACACAGTTTTTCTTTTATTTTTGGAGATGTATAGCCTTTTCATTTCTTTCTGCAACAATAATGATCGCCAAAAAAATAGCAATGGTAACCTTTTCGGCCAAAATAACAAAACTTTCTATCATAATTCAATAACTAATCTACGTAGAACGTCGTGTTATACATATAAAACTTCCTCTTGAATCACTCTATCTATTAAAAAAAACCGCATCAAAATCCGTTGCGTAGTTTTAAAGATTTAAGCGTGCATAGGGATATAGGGACAGAAAAAGCGACTTTGTTTTATACTATGTAGTGATTACTTCCGTATATTTTTCTCGTGCTCGTTAAATTATAATGTTTTCCGTGTTTTGTTATTTCATTTTCATCTTTTGATTTGGTCTCGCGAGTTGAGTCACTTTTATCTGTTTTCACCGCGCGTGCTAAATTTATCTTGAAATTTTTTTTCTGAATTATTTTTATTCATAATACCAATCATTTCGCTTTCTGCACGTGAACTATTTCCTTTTGATACTTTCGCTTCATTGCATGAACTGGCAACATATACAGTGGTGTCGGTAACAGGGTCACGAATTCAATGATTTTTTCCCATCTCAAAAAATGCCCAACGCGCCTAAAGAAGTTTTCACTTCAATAATAAAATATTGAAATGCAAACGAGATATTATAAAATAACTGTCCCATAGGATTAACATTAGCAAGGGTGTGTTTTCGTGTGAGTGAAGTAATCTCTTAAGTTAGCCGAGCGCAGTTGATAAATCGCTAAATGTTGTTCCCATCGCCAGCGTTTGTATTGCCTTCATTTCGAAAATTTAAATAATACATCCATTTAAAACACATGCCCTTTTCACTCATTATATTTAAAATACATTTTTTTCAATAATAAATAATAACAGAAACCAAAACATTTTATTTGAACATCAAATCATTGTTTCTAATTTGTACACTCACTCAAACCATAAAACTGTGCTATTGGCGAGAAAAAAAGCTATTTGCAAGATTTGCGGACATAAAATTACCAAAACATTTATTTTTTTTCTTTTGATTATATTTTTGTGATTGCATTTTGTTTCTCCATAAACTGAGCCAAACCTGGCGATCAATTGCTGGTCGTCAATAAATCCGGCAAGTAACAATAAACAAAGCAAATGATTTAAAAATGCATTCCGGCAATAAACAAAGCAAATGATTTAAAAATGTGCAAAATTCAGAAATCCACAAAGCCCTTGGCCGCAACCTGTGCGATTTTGTGTGTATTGTATTATAATAAATTCTTGTGTACGTAACAATTATTTTATTATTATTATTATTTTCTTTTTTAACAAGAAACATGAAGTAGTCCGTAAACACTAACTAAAATGCGTTTCATATTGTTTTATTATTTTAAACAGATCAAAACTGTTGTTGTGAACGCGTGCCTTTTGCTATCATCGATCAGTTTTTACTGTAACTTTGATGGAGTAAATGAGGTGATACTCTGGATTGACTAATGCTTTTTACAGATATTTTTATCCTTGATGTTTCTTTTGAAGTTTAAACCCGCATCTAAAAAATATCAGATATTGCCAATAAATATTACATTGCAGTGCGAAATCCTCGCATGGTTTCCGCTGGTATTTTTTACTGCTGGAAAGAATAATTACATTTTGTGAACATATGTTGTGAATCTGTAGTCAGGGAAGATGTGTATCTTGTTTACTAGACCGGGAGGTGGCAGCACCGACAACCATCTCATCGAGTTCACGGCTGAAATTCCAGAATTAGTTAAAACTCGATTCGCATATTAAAACGCAATCGGTCTGCCAAATCATATCTTGGTGGAAAACACCTTAAAACACGATTTTAGCGGTTGATTCATAGGTTTACCATTGTGTTTTCCTGCACCTAAAAGTATGAAAACAAGGAAGACTGGGAGCAGGAACACACAATGGTAAACCTACGAGCCAACCGCTAAAATCGGGTTTTCACGTGTTTTCGACCAAGATATGACTTGGCAGACCGATTGCGTTTTAATATGCGAATCGAGTTTTGACTAATTCTGGAATTTCAGCCGTGAACTCGATGAGGTGATTGTCTATGGTGCCGCCTCCCGGTCTATATATTTATTGCCAAATATTTTTGATGCAGTTTGTTTTGACAGAGTTATGTATATTTAAAAAAAAAACATTCAGAATATCATATTAACTTCGGGTGAAAAGGAATTAGTGCTGCAAAGAATTAATTCCTTTTTTCCCGAAACTAATATGATATTTAGAATGTTTTCTTTTTTTTTAAAATATACATATCTCTATCAAAACAAACTGTATCGAACTGTATTGGAAATAAATCTACTAAACAAGATACACAGCTTCCCTGACTGAGTACAGATTCGCAAAATATGCTCAGGGGATACGCAGATAGTAGATTTTGTATCATACCTAATGACGTCACCCTAAAAGTGCGCGCATTGGCATTATGCAATCACCCGCCGTCCACAAGGTAGCGCAGCTTTCAATTTTCCTGCCTTGTCCTAGTATTAAGTTGGAACGCTTAATATGTATACGTATTGAGTTTAGTCCGTAATCTGTTGCCACACGACGAAATACTGCTTGGAGACCACTGACCAGGCCCCTACCTACCGGGATTCGACCCAGTTTGACGGGTTTGAGTGCCTGGTCATTGGGGCGAAATTCGCCTGATCGCCCTATTGGGGCGGTCCACAAAGACAAGTACCCAGTTCGGCCAATCAACTGAGTCCGGATTTTTCTGTGTTAAAACTACCGGATCGCGAGTTAATATGACCTATTACGAAATATGAACGCACCTTGGTGCGTATTAGTCAACCATCCAACCGCAGTTCAGGATTTTCCAAAACGAACCGTTGGGGGAAAAGGGGATGTGGTAGGCAATTTTTTAGCGTCTAGGAGATTGCCCAAATCATTGAAATTCAGTTATTTTTGAATGTTTTATAGAAAAATATGCTGAACAGAGGGGATTTGAGGTAGAAGATATTTGTATTTAGGCAGATACGTTTTCTCATCCACATCTCAAATGCAAATTAAGCCTAACATAGTTCCATCTTATTGCCGACTGTTTAGATGGAGGGTTCGCACCGAAATCGTTACACTGCGTTTTAGTATATTTAGATAAGGAAAAATCATTTGCGATGCTTTTTAAAAATGCTACACTATTACAAACATATCGAAATTGATATCATTTTCTAGGGTGCACTAAAACATGCTTTCTTTAGAATATGCAGTGTAAAGCATTTATCATTCATTTATAGGGCCACACAAAAGTATTTAGTTACATAATGGTTTACGGGGAAAAATTGTTTGCAGTGTATTTTATACTATTTGAAATATAATGAAATTGATATACATTACTCTGGTTTACTACAAGATGCTTGTTGTATAATATAATGTGCATTTATCGTTCATTTACAGGGACACACAAAAGATTTCGGATACAGTAAAGTATCCAAAGTATTATCTGTAAGCGATGATTCCTGGAAATGCGGTTTCAGTTAGGAACGCGTTTAACTAAATTTTTTCATACTTTGTGGTATGTATAAACGCTATAAATCATATCCAGGGTTACACAAAAGAATTCGCAAACATTACTGTATATCAGCGTAAATTGCTTAAAGGGTTTTTTGATCGAGTGATGCATGTTGAAGTTGAAATATATTTAGTATACTAAGAGATGTTTGTTGAATAGAAATAAAATCATATACAGGACCACACAAAGAACTGGATACATGGCCGCCTCTGTATGATAATTTCTGGTAAGTGTGATCTCAATACTTTACATTGTGTTTTTGCTAAAATTAAACGTTAGCTTAATATGTGGCATGTATAAAAATCTTACAATAGTATACAGCGCTGTACAAAAGAATTCAAATATGTTCCGTCTAATGGTAGAAACTGCTGAAGGTGAATTTTCAGCTGTGTTATGTGTTTTCTTACACTAAATTAAATTGCAGCATCATACAATATAGAGTATATACAAAGCTATAGAATATATTCAAGGGTGCACAAAAGAATGGGAGTACAGTTCTGGCTATAGCCTGTAATTGCTGGAATCTGGTTTTCAAATAGGTGTTATGTTTTCTAAAATGTTTACTTGGGTATTTTATTTACCTTATTAAACAGAGAAGTATTGTTAAAGTGTCCTGTTAGTGTTGGAAAGTATTTCATATTCTATGCTTGGTGCATGATTTTTTTTCTTGTTAATATATGTACAAAAAAAAGCTTATGTGGCCGTTTTCATATTAAAATTGTGCAACTTTTCAACAAGAACACATAATTTTGACACTGCATTCTTCTTTTTCGGTATAGATGTTTAGGACACCACCCTAGTCATCGGTCAAGTGGTTTGGAAATTAGGAAGGTTTAAAATATGGAACTCTTAATGTTAAATTCATTTGTAATCGTTGCAAAACGGGTAGTTTTTAAGCATAACTCAAGGACTACTTGGCGCTAAACTATGAAAAAAAAAATGTTGATTTTACGGTATAATACTGGCATCCCAGCTGCTAGTATTATATCATAAAAGTAACAGTAATAAACAGTAAAATAAGCAGTGCATGTGGGATGCTAGTATTATACCGTAAAATCAATTTTTTTTTTTTTTTTTTTTTTTTTTTTTTTTTTTTTTTTTGCAGTGTAGGAGCTGTAATTTTGGATTCGCATACTTGAAGCTTCAATAAATTGATTTCTGTTAAAGGATTCATAGGTTACATTTCATTTAACAGAAATTGACCGTGCTGTAACTCGCGTAAATATACACGGATGGGCGCATAATTTTAATATGTTAATGAGGTTTACTTTAGAATGTAGCGTGTGGCATACATAGTTGGTTTATAGAGATACACAAAAGTGTTCCGTTTCATTCTGCTTTATGGGGTAAAATCGTTTGCGGTGCATTTTATTTAAATTACTTATTTAGATATCGCCTATATTAGAAAATTAGATCTCTTAATCATATACTGTTACAAATAATATAACAAAATCACTTGCTAAATTATTAAAGAGTAATTACTGCTTAAAGTGATAAAAACATAACACAAAATGCTTAAAAATACCCTTTAATATAGTGTTGTGAGCTCGGGGCTCGAAATGATTGATGCCAAAACGTAAAAACAATCAACAGGCTTTATTCACTCTAAACAATTCGATGAGAACACAAGTATCTTAAAAAAAACACAAATATTCAGCAATCTTCAAATAAAATGAAAACACAGCAAATTTTCACACAGAACAATACGTTCAATACGGCGTATCGAATACAAAATCACTCAGAGAAACGCAGTCTCAATACAAAAGCCTCTCGTGTGGATTCAATCGCAGCTGACAGTCAACTAACTCGCGGAGACCCGGCTCGCCCTTTTATAGGTTCTTAGAATTCCCCAGAACTTTCGGAAGTCCAGTAATTTCAACGAGGTACAGGTATAGGGGGGGGGGGGCGGTCACATAAAATGTCGCCAAATCCATCGCCAACTTGCCGACATTTGTCGATATATCGCCAAATTTGGCGACAAAAATAAGTTACCAAAACCATCGCCAACTTGACGATAAACCCATTCCTTGGCGATTTTCCCATAGACCTCCATTGTAAAGACGATGCTGTAAGGTTGCTTTTCTTGCAAAGTACCCGAGGTCTTTTTGCTGGTGATTTACAGACAGATCATACTAAAGGCCGGTTATACCTGTCAATAAAGAGTTTTCACCATACATAAAGAAAATAAGGTGTGGGGTCTTTACCATCATCCAGAAATTACCTATAGGGGCTTCTGATTGCAGAAGACTCCGTGATCGTTGCCTAATTAGATACTATAGAAATAAATTATTTATTTAAAGACAATTAATTGTTGCGTTGTGTTAGGAGAGTATCTAATTTATGGCCGTTTTGTTTTGGACTGTAGTGTATAGAGTTCCTAAAAAAATACCAAAACAACCCTAAAGATAATTTTAAATAAAAACATTCTAAGATTAAAGTTAAGAAAATTAGAGAAAATATTTAGGTTTTAAAAAATCAATTAAGCAAAACACTTGAATTAAGACAACATATTTTTTTTTAAACAAAAAACAATTACTTTATTTACATTAAAAAATAAACATTTAAAAAAACATAGTAGATATCTATAAATCAACCTTTTTTTACAATTTAATTTAATCATTAAACATTCTCAGTTACTAAATGGCAAGTTCTCCTGCAGTAAAAAAAAAATGATTATCTGGCGGTACAAGTACAAATATGAAGTTGGTAAAATTATGGCAATACGTCATACCTGAATCATTAAGGGTGAACTTAAGACGTGGAATTAGTGGGTTGGCCGGTCCTAAACAGGACGCTGATGTTTGCCATTCAAAGGGCTTAACTTCATCGGGAAAGACTTCAGCACGTTTCACTGGAACCACACGCTGCACTCTTTCGCATTTTTTTTGTCAACCGCACTTTACCACACTTTCTCATTCACTGATCCTCTCTCCAAGTTCTAGCTTTCTTCTTTCCAATCGGCTGGAATTTTGTACAACCTTGTATCTGGATGGCCCAGTGCGACAATCGCCACACCCACCTTCGATGTTCTTCCAATGCCAGGCGAACCGTCCAATCAGTGGCCACAAACTTTTTGGCCCCCTTAATTTAACAGACGCCTCGGCGTCTACCCTGAGTCCCGTAGTTGTCGAAACTCAAGGTACCACACACGAAGCGTGACTGATAGCCCCCATAAATTTACGGTCGTAAAGATTTCAAAAATGGCTCCAGCCCACCTTCTGCTCCAGACAGCGCTCATAAAAATGCCAGTCATTTTGCTAGTTAAATTTATACCAAACATTGTACCGCCATGATACCTCGATAATTATAGTGTAGCATAAAAAATGTATAAAAAAACACAGTAATTACTAATTAATACTTATATATATAAATGCAAAAATAAACATTTACTTATACTATTTTAAAAAAAACACTCAATATATACATATAAATTTCCAAGTGTATAGCACAAAAAGGTGGTGAACACTTTCCACCACTTTTGCATTGAGTTACATAATTCTCGACAGGAAATACTACATTAAATAATGCTACAATTTCACAATAAAAAAATGGAATATTTACAAGTGCACAAAATTCATAACAATATAGATGACATATATTTCATGCGCTCAAACGGCGACTTGTTCAAGATCAAAATGATAAATAAAATATTCCCGCAAAGTTTTTGAAAATGATAAACATAAATCACGAGATCTCATGTCCAATGTAAGCAGGTGCTTAAAGTGGTCAAACTGGAAAGCGTCAAAATTATTATTTTTATTTTTATTTTTATTGCTTTTTAAATTTTTAAAACATCGCGTGCCAAATTTTAGGTAATTCAAAAGAAGCCGATTCGTTGCAAATGTTATCGTTTCGCAAATATATTTCTATTGATTCTAGGATAATGGATGGGGATTAAACTCTTGATGAAAATATCATTTCACTATTCTTGAAATCAAACTGCAAAGGCTCTGTTATATGCAGTCTATAACTAAGGCAGTAGTTCTTTTGTCATATTTAATATCTGCCATATATTCATTTATTCTCGTTTTAAATTTTATGTTTGACATCCTATATATTATATATATTATCACTTTAAGCAGTAATTACACTTTAATTTAATATTCTGTTTGCTTCCGAAAGCGGTTGTTTTCATAATCTAATTTTCGTTTTTATTTTATTCTCTAATTGCTCTAACTCTATGTTAAATTCAACGAAATTCATCATTGTACTGCATATACATAATTGTTAGTATGTAACTGTGTTATTTAAATTAATACATTGGAATGATATAGAAGAAAGTGTTGTGATAGCTAGCTTACTAGTTTTATTTTGAGTTATTTTAAAAAACTTGTTTTTTAGGTAGCTTTCAATACAAAAAAGTATAAAGCTACCTATTACAGCAGTTCGGAGGAAAGCAATTCCGGAAAATTTTGGTATCTTTTCACCGATCATGACCCCCAGACCCCAAAACCACCCTCAGGACAAATGTTGATATATATATATATATATATATATGTCATACAATAACACTCGTATTTATAATCAATTTGGATGAAACTATAATTGTGTGTATTAAGCTCTCCAATGTCTCTACCGAGTTCGTTGGCCAGCTTGGTCCGCCATCTTGTTTCAAAATGGCGGCTACTTAAAGTTTAAAACTAAAATAAATATTTAAAAATTCAAATTTATTTTTTGCTTACATGTTAGGCCTTGATACAAGGATTCCGGAGCATTTTTGTTTTACCTCTATCTTAAAAAATGGCTGAGATAGAGCAGTTTGAAATTCTAGGGTGGCTGACATCTTGAAACAAAACAACACACATTACAAAAAAAAAAAAAAAAAAAAAAAAAGCAACGATTAATTTATGAGTTTTAGTGAACGCGATTTCTCGCAAATTATTATCTTTCATTGTTGTAATCATTTTCCCAATCATACGCATAAACTACATATTCATATCCGTTAGCGCCAAATTTTCGCCAAGCTTGGCGACACTTATATTGTCAAATTTGGCGACCAAAATAAGTTTTCATAAATGTAGCCAATTTGACTATAGTTGACTAATTTGGCAATATTTTTATTCAAATTCTGTATTAACGAATCTTCTATAATCGGGTTCTTTGAATTTTAGCTTGCTGTTTCGAGTAACATTAGTTAAAATCTTAAAACGAACAAGTAGGAAAGCTACCTTTTCCCCCCGGTACAGGCCGGAAGGACTTTTTGATAAATTTTGAGAACTAAGGCAAATAAATGCTTCTTCTATTTTATTCTTAAAATTCACTTAAAATACTTCATGACAGTAAAAGAAAGAAAGATAAGATTTATCCTACCTGTTGATTCCGCGAAGGTGTGGTAAGTATTATCCAACTTGAGAATAAATCCAATGGCACTATTTAATCACTTTTTTCATATCAATGATGAGAATAAAAACATAATATCTTGTCTGAATAAATATTTCTTCAGGATATATTTTCTAATTTAAATATTTAATTACTATTAAAAGAAAAAAAGGTTAATTTACATTATTAAATTTACATCACACTATAAAAAAAGTTAAAACATATATTTTAAGAGAAGTGTTCAGCAGGTCTGCATTTAAAAAAGGTTACTCAGAGACTAAAGTATATTAGTTCTTGGATGAGAGAAAACACAGTCAAGTCTACGTCATATAGCCTTGAACTCTCGAGGTTACACGTGTAAGTTCTTTAATGAGAATCTCACAGAAAACAGAAAAAGTACTTTGTCAGCACACGTGTTTCGTTTCACCAGCTTGAAATCGGATGGATGAATAGTCAGGCTCACGATACTAGATGAAATGTTTATATCAGAAATCACTTTCCTAACACCCCTGCTTGATTTCTGAAGTATAAATGTTCTTGAGATTTAAACCTGTTCTGTGTTTTGTAAAGTCAGGCTTGGGAAGGGGTTTCGTTAGAATGTCAGCTGTCATAGTTTTGGTTGGGCAATATTGTAGTTCAATTATCCCCTTTTCTTTAAGATCTTTTATACTGTTGTATTTTATATCGATATGTTTAGTTTTCGAATGTTGTTTATAATTTTTAACCATGTTTATACAAGCTTGATTATCTTCGAATAAAGTTATGGGCAAATTTTGTTGTAGATCAAAGTCCTTTAGAATATTGATTATCCAAACTGTCTCTTGTGCTGAAGTTGCTGCTGAGATGTATTCAGCCTCAGCGGATGATAAGGCAACTGAATTTTGTTTCTTAGTTGACCAGGAAATTGTTGTATTTCCTAATTTACATAAATTTCCCGTTGTTGATTTACGGTCAGTTTTATCCCCTGCCCAATCGGAGTCAGCATATGTTGTTAGTATTGGCTCGTTTTCTTTACTAATAATTAGTTTTAGTTCTTGTGTTGTTTTTAAATATCTAATAACCCGCTTTACTGCGTTCCAATCCTTTTCTCTGGGTTTTTCGTTTCTACGACTCAAAATGTTCACAGCGGCGGCTATGTCTGGTCTGGTTATTGTAGCTATATATAACAATGTACCAATAGCTTGCCTATATTTACTGTTATTAGTAAGTAAATTTTCCTCATCAATTATGTTTAAGTACCCGGGTTCCATCGGAGTATCACAGGGTTTCGCTTCCTTTAAATCGAATTTTTCGATCAGTTCTTTTATTTTGTTTCTTTGATCACGTGCGAAATTTCTTTCTTTACTTCGTTTTATGTTTATCCCCAGATAATAATATACAAGTCCTAAATTTTTGACTTCATATTCCTTTCTTAATTGTTCTATTATTTCATTTATTTCTTTAGTTTCCCCTGAAATTAACAAATCATCAACATATATAATGATATATGTTGTACTTTCCTTTAATTTTCGTGTGAAGAGACATGGATCGGAGGTGCTTTGCACAAAACCAAGTTTAGTTAAACTTTCTTCTAATTTAATGTTACATGCTCGTGCGGATTGCTTCAATCCGTAAATTGATTTTTTTAGTTTGCAAATTTTATTTTCCTCTCCCGGTATTACATGCCCTTCTGGTTGTGTCATATAAACTTCCTCTTCTAAATTTCCGTGGAGGAATGCAGTTTTGATGTCTATATGATTTACATCAAGATTTTTATACGCTGCACATGCTAGAAAAGCTCTTATTGTAGTATACGTTACTATCAATATGTAATATTTATTAGATGCAGGTTTAAACTTCTAAAGAAAAAGCAAGGATAAAAATATCTGCAAACAACATTTAGTTAGTCAAGCCAGAATATCATCTAATTTATTCCATCAAAGTTAGACTAAAAACTGATCCAAGATTGCTAAAGGCACGCGCGAGAAAAAAAAAATTAACAATCGTATTTTGACTGCATTAGAGGATGACGTCATCCGCTTCGGGAAAACCATGGGACTTAGAAATATAAATCTAAACATTTCAATTTCAATTTCGCTTTTTAATCATAAGTATAAAATAAACCCGTGCGGTGTTTTTTATAATAATTGCTATAAGCATCATATAATGTGGTATTATTTTTTTTGGCAACAATAATTTCAGGGAAACCTTTCATTTCTTTCATGAAAACAATGCCGATTTAATTTTTTAATTTCAGCAAATTTTAATCAAAAACATGTTTTAACGAATTGTTAAGTGGGCTATGTCAGAAGCCTGTTCTAAAACCTTTCATATGGTATATCATTCGTTGTTCTGCGTTTCATATTTTCTGAGTAAAAGGGATGTTGACAGGAGAAATAATATATAAGGATGACTGCAAACTGTGGCAGATGACTGTTTCCAATATGAATAAGTATGAGAAATTCCCGTCAAGTGTATCGATCTGGGTGGCTCAGTCGCAGAGCGTCGGCATGGTATGCGTAAGGTCCCAGGTTCGAGTCCTGGCCCAGGTCAATTTTTCACTCGTGTTTGTTTAGTGCTTTTAATTGTCTGATAAAATTCGTGTTCTTAAAATATTGTAAAATAAAGTAATCAGACGTAGTGTTTATGCTTTAAAAAATATTTTAAATATATAATTATACGTTTTTGAAAGATCTTTAAAAATAAATTAGTTTTTGAGGGAAGATGTACCTTCTAAAATGTATACATTAAGAGTTATCGGCATTTAAAATTTCTTTCCAAACGTAAACAAAATTTTTGAAATAAATTAAAGGTGATTCATTAAAAAAAAAAAAAAAAAAAAACAAGCGGGAAAAATTCTACCTTACGACAGAATGTAGATTGGCCACCCACGGCTTTTATCGTTGAGATTTTTTCAGCCAAGTCTAACTGGTCAAAGAAAAAAAAAGTGTTTGTTAGCATAAGCCAGTTTCTCCACTTTAGAATTTAGTTAGCGCTCTAAGATTTTTTTGTGATGCTGGCGGAATATATTAGGCACGAACACACCAAGTTTTAAAAAGATTCGGTGACT
Source organism: Maratus michaelseni (assembly GCA_963931845.1). Lineage (NCBI taxonomy): Eukaryota > Metazoa > Arthropoda > Arachnida > Araneae > Salticidae > Maratus > Maratus michaelseni. The sequence continues at coordinate 40,863,142 of OZ007595.1, read as the reverse complement.
AGAAGTATTTTTAATAAATATAATAGTAACTAGTCGGATGTGCCAATCCCAAAACTTTCTTCTATCTCAGTCATGTTAATACTTCAAAATTCGTTATCATATCCCCAATAAAATCAATATTTTTCGTTATTCCGTTGTACGTCAGCGGCTTTCGAATCGTCGGGTTACCGGGATGCGATCAACTGATGTATAATACTAAACTACGAAAAGTCCTTCAGGTCTGAACCGACAGGAACAGATAGCCTCCCTATTTCTTGGTTTTCCGATTTTAGCTAATTTTACTGGAAAACACGAAGGTAAAATGCGGGGAACCTAATTAAAGAAGATTCAATCCCAGTTCTCGTCAACATTGAATTTGAATGAGAATATCGCCAAATTAGTCCTCTACAGCCAAGTTGACTTCATTAATGACAACCTATTTTGGTCGCCAAATTCGGCGATATTTCGCCAACTGTCGTCAAGTTTGGCGAGAATTTGACGTTGGCGAATATAAATATATAGTGATAAGCATATAATAGGATTAATTGTTACAACAATGAAAGAAAATTTGCCAAAACCATGTTAACTATAACTCATAAGTTAAACCCGTTTATGGATGAATTTTGCTGTCTTGTTTGAAAATGTCAGCCACCCTAAAATTTCAAACCGCTATATCTCAGGCATTTTTTAAGATAGAGGCAAAACAAAAATTGTTCCGGATTTTCTGAACATTTAACGAAAAAAAATTGTAGGATTTCTAATTTTTTTGAACATCTTTTTGAATTTGAAATTGAGTTTGGCTATTTTGACCTTTTGAATTTGGCTATCACAGCACCCCCTTTCGTCGAAATATCCCCAAATTCTGATAGAACCTGCTTGCCATAGCCAAAAACATAGAAAAAAAATCTGGTTCAATTTGAAGTATAACTTCATACACTTTTAGATTGTACAATAGTGAAAATGGAACAAAAATATCGATCGCAGCGCCGCCTTTTGTCGAAATATCCCCAAATTCTGATAGAACCTGCTTGCCATAGCCAAAAACATAAAAAAAAAATCTGGTTCAATTTGAAGCATAACTTCATACAGTCTTAGATAGTACAATAGTGCAAATGGAACAAAAATATCGATCGCAGCGCCCCCTTTCGTCGAAATATCCTCAAATTCTGATAGAATCTGCTTGCCATAGCCAAAAACATAGAAAAAAAATGTGGTTCAATTTGAAGCATAACTTCATACACTTTTCGATGGTACAAAAAAGACCCACACAGACGGACAGACGGACGGACGGACAGACGGACAGACAGACATTTTGTAAAAACATGTTTTTCGGAATCTCTGACCCCCTAAAACGTGTAAATCCGTCGAAAACCGGGAGTCGAAAAAAATTTCGATTACAATACTTTCTTCTATTATAGATAGAAGAAAGTAAAAAGATGTGGCTGCAATGGGCTGAGACGTGGCGAGTTACTTGTTGTTTACAAATGTGCTGGCTTAATGACACCCTTTAAACTGTTTTTAATGGTTCAAGGCATTTTAGCACTTAATAGATGACCTAAAAAAGGTAATGAAAAGTTCTATCATAGCAGCTTTTATGATGGATACAGCTAAGAGAAGTTGTTTAACAAATGATCAGTTAGCATTAATTGACGGGATCTTGGAAAGCGGTGGGGGGAAGGGAGGGGGAGCTATACAAAACACAAGTGCTCTACGAGAATTTTAAAATGAATCCTCACTTGCAATTCAGCGATGGGACTTTAAAAGGAATCCCCCTTTTCGCCCCTCTGACGGGCCCCCCTCGAGAGATACGTAAAAACCGAGGGCGCCAAAAGAAGCGGGAGGGAATCCCTTTAAGTGGTTTACAGCTAATTTTGAAGTTTTGGAGCTGTTCGGCCCATAGGAACAGAGAAAAATGGGAAAACTAAAATAAATATGAGAAATTGAAAAAAATAAATAAGAAAAGTGCTCCTGACAGGAGACGGGAGAGAAGGAGGGGGAGAGTAGAACCAAACAAAAGTGCTTGATGAGATCAAACTTTTGATATGGTGCATGACGGGGTTTGAACACCTTGAATGTTTACATCACACTATAAAAAAAGTTAAAACATATATTTTAAGAGAAGTGTTCAGCAGGTCTGCATTTAAAAAAGGTTACTCAGAGACTAAAGTATATTAGTTCTTGGATGAGAGAAAACACAGTCAAGTCTACGTCATATAGCCTTGAACTCTCGAGGTTACACGTGTAAGTTCTTTAATGAGAATCTCACAGAAAACAGAAAAAGTACTTTGTCAGCACACGTGTTTCGTTTCACCAGCTTGAAATCGGATGGATGAATAGTCAGGCTCACGATACTAGATGAAATGTTTATATCAGAAATCACTTTCCTAACACCCCTGCTTGATTTCTGAAGTATAAATGTTCTTGAGATTTAAACCTGTTCTGTGTTTTGTAAAGTCAGGCTTGGGAAGGGGTTTCGTTAGAATGTCAGCTGTCATAGTTTTGGTTGGGCAATATTGTAGTTCAATTATCCCCTTTTCTTTAAGATCTTTTATACTGTTGTATTTTATATCGATATGTTTAGTTTTCGAATGTTGTTTATAATTTTTAACCATGTTTATACAAGCTTGATTATCTTCGAATAAAGTTATGGGCAAATTTTGTTGTAGATCAAAGTCCTTTAGAATATTGATTATCCAAACTGTCTCTTGTGCTGAAGTTGCTGCTGAGATGTATTCAGTCTCAGCGGATGATAAGGCAACTGAATTTTGTTTCTTAGTTGACCAGGAAATTGTTGTATTTCCTAATTTACATAAATTTCCCGTTGTTGATTTACGGTCAGTTTTATCCCCTGCCCAATCGGAGTCAGCATATGTTGTTAGTATTGGCTCGTTTTCTTTACTAATAATTAGTTTTAGTTCTTGTGTTGTTTTTAAATATCTAATAACCCGCTTTACTGCGTTCCAATCCTTTTCTCTGGGTTTTTCGTTTCTACGACTCAAAATGTTCACAGCGGCGGCTATGTCTGGTCTGGTTATTGTAGCTATATATAACAATGTACCAATAGCTTGCCTATATTTACTGTTATTAGTAAGTAAATTTTCCTCATCAATTATGTTTAAGTACCCGGGTTCCATCGGAGTATCACAGGGTTTCGCTTCCTTTAAATCGAATTTTTCGATCAGTTCTTTTATTTTGTTTCTTTGATCACGTGCGAAATTTCTTTCTTTACTTCGTTTTATGTTTATCCCCAGATAATAATTTACAAGTCCTAAATTTTTGACTTCATATTCCTTTCTTAATTGTTCTATTATTTCATTTATTTCTTTAGTTTCCCCTGAAATTAACAAATCATCAACATATATAATGATATATGTTGTACTTTCCTTTAATTTTCGTGTGAAGAGACATGGATCGGAGGTGCTTTGCACAAAACCAAGTTTAGTTAAACTTTCTTCTAATTTAATGTTACATGCTCGTGCGGATTGCTTCAATCCGTAAATTGATTTTTTTAGTTTGCAAATTTTATTTTCCTCTCCCGGTATTACATGCCCTTCTGGTTGTGTCATATAAACTTCCTCTTCTAAATTTCCGTGGAGGAATGCAGTTTTGATGTCTATATGATTTACATCAAGATTTTTATACGCTGCACATGCTAGAAAAGCTCTTATTGTAGTATACGTTACTATCAATATGTAATATTTATTAGATGCAGGTTTAAACTTCTAAAGAAAAAGCAAGGATAAAAATATCTGCAAACAACATTTAGTTAGTCAAGCCAGAATATCATCTAATTTATTCCATCAAAGTTAGACTAAAAACTGATCCAAGATTGCTAAAGGCACGCGCGAGAAAAAAAAAATTAACAATCGTATTTTGACTGCATTAGAGGATGACGTCATCCGCTTCGGGAAAACCATGGGACTTAGAAATATAAATCTAAACATTTCAATTTCAATTTCGCTTTTTAATCATAAGTATAAAATAAACCCGTGCGGTGTTTTTTATAATAATTGCTATAAGCATCATATAATGTGGTAGTTAATTTTTTTGGCAACAATAATTTCAGGGAAACCTTTCATTTCTTTCATGAAAACAATGCCGATTTAATTTTTTAATTTCAGCAAATTTTAATCGAAAACATGTTTTAACGAATTGTTAAGTGGGCTATGTCAGAAGCCTGTTCTAAAACCTTTCATATGGTATATCATTCGTTGTTCTGCGTTTCATATTTTCTGAGTAAAAGGGATGTTGACAGGAGAAATAATATATAAGGATGACTGCAAACTGTGGCAGATGACTGTTTCCAATATGAATAAGTATGAGAAATTCCCGTCAAGCGTATCGATCTGGGTGGCTCAGTCGCAGAGCGTCGGCATGGTATGCGTAAGGTCCCAGGTTCGAGTCCTGGCCCAGGTCAATTTTTCACTCGTGTTTGTTTAGTGCATTTAATTGTCTGATAAAATGCGTGTTCTTAAAATATTGTAAAATAAAGTAATCAGACGTAGTGTTTATGCTTTAAAAAATATTTTAAATATATAATTATACGTTTTTGAAAGATCTTTAAAAATAAATTAGTTTTTGAGGGAAGATGTACCTTCTAAAATGTATAGATTAAGAGTTATCGGCATTTAAAATTTCTTTCCAAACGTAAACAAAATTTTTGAAATGAATTAAAGGTGATTCATTAAAAAAAAAAAAAAAAAAAACAAGCGGGAAAAATTCTACCTTACGACAGAATGTAGATTGGCCACCCACGGCTTTTATCGTTGAGATTTTTTCAGCCAAGTCTAACTGGTCAAAGAAAAAAAAAGTGTTTGTTAGCATAAGCCAGTTTCTCCACTTTAGAATTTAGTTAGCGCTCTAAGATTTTTTTGTGATGCTGGCGGAATATATTAGGCACGAACACACCAAGTTTTAAAAAGATTCGGTGACTAGAAGTATTTTTAATAAATATAATAGTAACTAGTCGGATGTGCCAATCCCAAAACTTTCTTCTATCTCAGTCATGTTAATACTTCAAAATTCGTTATCATATCCCCAATAAAATCAATATTTTTCGTTATTCCGTTGTACGTCAGCGGCTTTCGAATCGTCGGGTTACCGGGATGCGATCAACTGATGTATAATACTAAACTACGAAAAGTCCTTCAGGTCTGAACCGACAGGAACAGATAGCCTCCCTATTTCTTGGTTTTCCGATTTTAGCTAATTTTACTGGAAAACACGAAGGTAAAATGCGGGGAACCTAATTAAAGAAGATTCAATCCCAGTTCTCGTCAACATTGAATTTGAATGAGAATATCGCCAAATTAGTCCTCTACAGCCAAGTTGGCTTCATTAATGACAACCTATTTTGGTCGCCAAATTCGGCGATATTTCGCCAACTGTCGTCAAGTTTGGCGAGAATTTGACGTTGGCGAATATAAATATATAGTGATAAGCATATAATAGGATTAATTGTTACAACAATGAAAGAAAATTTGCCAAAACCATGTTAACTATAACTCATAAGTTAAAACCGTTTATGGATGAATTTTGCTGTCTTGTTTGAAAATGTCAGCCACCCTAAAATTTCAAACCGCTATATCTCAGGCATTTTTTAAGATAGAGGCAAAACAAAAATTGTTCCGGATTTTCTGAACATTTAACGAAAAAAAATTGTAGGATTTCTAATTTTTTTGAACATCTTTTTGAATTTGAAATTGAGTTTGGCTATTTTGACCTTTTGAATTTGGCTATCACAGCACCCCCTTTCGTCGAAATATCCCCAAATTCTGATAGAACCTGCTTGCCATAGCCAAAAACATAGAAAAAAAATCTGGTTCAATTTGAAGTATAACTTCATACACTTTTAGATAGTACAATAGTGCAAATGGAACAAAAATATCGATCGCAGCGCCCCCTTTTGTCGAAATATCCCCAAATTCTGATAGAACCTGCTTGCCATAGCCAAAAACATAAAAAAAATCTGGTTCAATTTGAAGCATAACTTCATACAGTCTTAGATAGTACAATAGTGCAAATGGAACAAAAATATCGATCGCAGCGCCCCCTTTCGTCGAAATATCCTCAAATTCTGATAGAATCTGCTTGCCATAGCCAAAAACATAGAAAAAAAATGTGGTTCAATTTGAAGCATAACTTCATACACTTTTCGATGGTACAAAAAAGACCCACACAGACGGACAGACGGACGGACGGACAGACGGACAGACAGACATTTTGTAAAAACATGTTTTTCGGAATCTCTGACCCCTAAAACGTGTAAATCCGTCGAAAACCGGGAGTCGAAAAAAATTTCGATTACAATACTTTCTTCTATTATAGATAGAAGAAAGTAAAAAGATGTGGCTGCAATGGGCTGAGACGTGGCGAGTTACTTGTTGTTTACAAATGTGCTGGCTTAATGACACCCTTTAAACTGTTTTTAATGGTTCAAGGCATTTTAGCACTTAATAGATGACCTAAAAAAGGTAATGAAAAGTTCTATCATAGCAGCTTTTATGATGGATACAGCTAAGAGAAGTTGTTTAACAAATGATCAGTTAGCATTAATTGACGGGATCTTGGAAAGCGGTGGGGGGAAGGGAGGGGGGAGCTATACAAAACACAAGTGCTCTACGAGAATTTTAAAATGAATCCTCACTTGCAATTCAGCGATGGGACTTTAAAAGGAATCCCCCTTTTCGCCCCTCTGACGGGCCCCCCTCGAGAGATACGTAAAAACCGAGGGCGCCAAAAGAAGCGGGAGGGAATCCCTTTAAGTGGTTTACAGCTAATTTTGAAGTTTTGGAGCTGTTCGGCCCATAGGAACAGAGAAAAATGGGAAAAACTAAAATAAATATGAGAAATTGAAAAAAATAAATAAGAAAAGTGCTCCTGACAGGAGACGGGAGAGAAGGAGGGGGAGAGTAGAACCAAACAAAAGTGCTTGATGAGATCAAACTTTTGATATGGTGCATGACGGGGTTTGAACACCTTGAATGTTTCCCCCGTGGGGGGTAACTCCGGTCCTATGGGAGATAGGGCCTCGGGACCCTTTTAGAAATGTTGGCCTCGACGATTTTAACTTCGTTGGATCATTTAGAAGAGGCCTACGCCCTCTGTGGAGCTTAAAGGGGCTGAGAAAGATGGGAAAAACCAAAATTTAAAAAGTGTTGAAACAGAGAACTATGTTTCTTAAGGAAGGGGGGAGTGAGAGGCGGAGAGTAGGACCAGACCATAGTGCTTGACGGGATCTATCTATTGATATGTTACATGAAGGGGTTTACATGGGGTTTACATTTGGGGGCGCACCAAAAAGGTCTTACTGAACCTCCCCCCCCCGGAACTTACAAGAACTTAGCCCCCGGGTGTGATAACTTCATTCCTATTGGAGATAGGGCCATGGGAACCCCTTAGAAATGTCCGCCACGACGGGTTTAACTTTGTTGGATCCTTTATATTATTGTTTAAATGGAGTCTGCGCCCGCTGTAGGGCAATAAGGTACTGAGAAAGGAAATACAAGCGGAAGTATCGGCATAATACAGAGAGACAATTTGATTTTTAAGATCGTCAGTAACAACCATTTGTATAGCTATGTATAAAGGGTGTCCTCCTTTATATATGGAGTGGCTGTAACTTTTCATAAACATGAATTTCACTGTAGACTGAAAGAATTAACCCTGTGTGTGGCTAAAAAAAAAAAAAAAAAAAAAAAAAAAAAGTACTTTTGTGTTATAGCGGCTTCCACAATTATGATTATGCCAAGGTCATCGCAAAGCTTATATAGGCATCCTATATACGCATATATATATTCTAAACGCTCTTATATGCACCATATACGTCATTATACACATATTATTTATGTCTTATATGTCGTATATACATCATATACACATGTCATATATATACATCATATATGACTATAACTTGGCCACATACCTACAGAAATGTTATATATATATATATGTCATATATTATTATAATGTCATACATGCTTTATAATTTGGCGATAAATCTTGGCCGCTTGGCAGTTCATCCTTGGAAGCCGCTATAACACGAAAGTACCAAATTTACAATATATTAATAAAAATAGAAACAAAAATATTTCATGCTTGGTAGCTGCTATAACACAAAAGTAGCAAATTTCTTTTTTATTTTTTATATCTGATAATTTGCATCTATCCTTTTTTGTAATTTTAACATTTTTGTAACGATTTTATGCTTTTCTATTGCCTATTCAAAGAAAAATTCTTCTAAAATTACAGAATTTCGTTAAAAACGGTTAAAATAGTAAAATGCGAACATCGTTTGGTCCATTCTCGACCGAAAGCAACAACCGTTATCATTATCTTTTTACGCGTGAAGGTTTCGTTACGGTACTTCATTGTGAAGTTTGGTAATTTTTGAAATTCATTTTTTGAAAAACGGCATAATCATTCGATTTGAAAGTTATATCAAGAAATAAATAATTTTTTGCCTTTCTAACGCAGTTTGTCTAACAATTTTGGGATAAATACTTTTTGAGCTATTAATTTTTTTAGTAACTTCAAATGTTTCATTTTCCGAGATTAACCTGTGGCAACGATGGATTGCTGTGACTTTTCATAAACATGAAAAATGATAGAGATTGAAAGAATAAGCCTCCCTGTGGGTGGCTAAAAAAAAAAAAAAAAAAAAAAAAAAAACGGTAAAGGACAGACATTTCGTTCGCAGGAATATCTTTCACGTCATTTTTCTATAAATTAATGAAATCCAGTTGTTAAATTATTTTTGTTTTAGAAGTGAAGTTTCCATTTAAATTTATTGTAACAGTACAATGTTTAATTGAATAAAATAATGTAAATCTAAGAAATTGCTAAGAAATTCCAAACATGCACAGAGCAATGCAAAAAAAATAAATAAATAAACAAAAAATAAATAAATAGATAAATAAATAAATAAATAAAAATCAGCTTTCATAAATTCTAAAAATTGTTCATATATCTCAATTACAATCTAAACGAGGGTTTATTTCTATATTATTCTACATATAATAGTAATTTCAGCAAATATATTAAATTCCAATGCGATCTGTTTTAAACTTTAAGATGGTTTATAACACAGTAGCCACCACTGGCGACCAGTTTGGTCTCCCTTAAACATATTAATTATTCTTAAACATATTAAGTAGTTTTCCGTAATTGGATCCATTGCCAAATGGCGTATTTTAGTTAATACGATTTGGCGCAATGAAGTCTATTTTGTGAAAGTCTTTAATAATATCCACATTTACACTGAACCATATTGTTGCCAATATTTTTTTTTGTTTGTTTGTTTCTTGCTAACTTTGGCTGTAGACTTGATTACGGGATTTAGAAAATCTATCATTATTCTCATTTAAAACGTCTTGAATAATGTGACATAATCGGGGTGCATATTATAACACGTAATTTTCGAGTATGGTTTGGTAAAACATTGAACTTTCTTAAGCCAGTTTTGATAATCACATTCCTTTTAAACCATATTTGCTGTCAGCACTTTTGACCCGTGGCGTAGAATCTGATTAAAATTCACGAACTTACTTCTAGATGCCGATCTCTGTTCGACTCTGTTTTTCTCTGCTCTCCTATTTTGATATAGTTCAGGAGTTTTCATAACTACATAATTCCCTTACTTTGGCATTTCTGCTTAATGTCTACTGACTATTAAGATCCGTAACTTGTAAATACGCCACGCCAACATTACCGCCTATAATTCTAATTACAGCAACCCGATTTTTTTTCTCTATATTGCAACTGTATAGTTAATATAGTGCCTCGGTGCGTCTACGACAGCTGTTCCATCAGAACATTTGATTTCAAAATCAAAGTATCGTTTCTAATTTGCACACACAAAAATAAAAGCTGGTATTGGCGATTTTAAATATGCTATTGGCGAAATTTGCGCCCAAATAACACAAAAGTACTTAATGATGTTATGTATTTTGTAAATGTATATTAAATTACTGTTTTGAAAGCGATTGGTCATTAATAATGGTAAATATGATTGGTGATTAACAATCATTTTCAGTGGTCTCTCTTCCTTGCACGTATAATACATAAATACCAAATTAACTGACAATTTGTTTCGAAATTTGATTCATTAAATATCATTACATCAGTTGTATTTGTTTACATTCAGTTTACATCAAGAAAAGATAAAGAATGAAGTTGAGTTGTATAGCACATAATTATGGTAAACTTTGATTGTGTCACTGGTACGAATTATTTTTTTGACACCAGGCAGCGCTCCAAAAAATCTTTCACGGAAAACTTACTTTACGAATGATTATCTCCATGGTTTAATGGTTTAATATTTTAAACCTTCACGACGAATGAATCTTTTTTTTTTTTTGTTTACTTTCATGGATAGAGAATTTGAACTGCGAAGCTAATTTCAACTGAAGTTATTGGAGAATATATACATAATTGAACGTAAGTCATCTCTCAAATATTAATTTATTTTGAACGATCTTTCTAAAAATGTAACATTTATGAAGTTTTATTCGAAAAAGTAATTTTGAATAAAAATGGCCGCCTGGCATATGAAAAAGTGAAGCGGGCATTCCGGAACTGTTGATGACAGTCACATGACTTACGGTTTTATTATAGAGATGATAAAAAAATTATAAAAAAGAATGGCGCGTCACAGTTCGGGGAGAAAATGGGGAGGAGCGTGAACAAAATTAGGAAGTATAATAAGGCTATCTGTTTGAAACTTTACGATATATTATAACACATAACATAAATTTTAAAATAAAGCTGCGTCAAAAATTATAGGGAGGGGCGGAGCGCGTTTTGCCTACACAAGGGGGGGGGGACACTTTTCTAAATTTTAACGATATCCGTCATGTCACATATCGTTACAAAGGGCTGTGACCACTTATTCATGTTATGCACCACAGGTGAAACCCACACATTTTGCGCCCCCCCCCCGACACTACTCATGTGATATATTGTTCGAAAGACCTGTCGCCGCTTATTCATATTATGTATCTTCGGGGTCCATCCTCCCGCTTTCACCCCCCCCACCCCCCAAAGGGGGCACTTTTCTAAATTTTGCCGACACCTCTCATGTGATATATCGTTGGAAAGGTCTGTGAACGCTTAATCAAATTATGCAGGTGGGGGGGGGGTATTTTCTGAATTTTGCACATATCCCTCAGGTGATACATCGTTGGAAAAGTCTGTGACCGCCTAATCTTATTATGCATCTCCGGTGTTCATCCCCCCACTTTGCCCCCCCAAACGCGATTAGCTTTCACAACCAGTGGGCGCTTTCCTATCTCTGTTTCTATGGGTCGGATCACGACGGGGTATGGCTCATTCGACTCGACATCTATAGAGCTTTCCGATTTTAGTTCGTTTTTTCACCACCAGGGGGCACTTTCTTATCTCTGGTTCTATGGGCTAGATCACGACGGGGCATAGCTCATTCAACTCGACATCTATAGCCTTAACGATTTCAGTGCCCGAGGTTCGTATAGAACAGATTACGCTACCTGGTGGTGGAAGATAGAACTTGAGCGTGCGCAGCACGACTGCTATACGGTGCCGAAGGCAGCGGGGACCCGTGTCGGAAGTTCGTTTGTTTACAGGTTTATACAATTCAGTGTACAAATTAAGGGATTATCCGGTGCCGAAGGCAGCGTGGAACCAGGTCGGAGGTTCGTGGTTTATGTTATTCGAGGTTTTAAAAGGATTGAGGCCCCGGTGTAAATTAGGGGCTCGCTAGCGGACGAAGCCAGCTAGTGTTAATAATAAAAGAGCGTGATATCACGTTTGATTTCAAACGCAGCGCTGACACGCTATGTACATATTCCATTTTTATTCATTTAATGGATTAGTCAGTGATATTTTTTAACGGAGGATAACAAGTATTATAACAAGCCACATTTAGTATGTTGTTTTTAAGAGTGTAATTAATTTAATTGAAAAATCTACTGGTATTTCTAGTTAACCCTTTAAACAATGACTGAAACTAAAATGTATTTTTAAATTATTTCTCATGTTTAGATTATTTAAATTATGTTCAATATATTTAAAAAAAAAAAGAAATGATATCTACAAAAACAACTTTTCAAAAGTAAAAAAAGGCCAAGCGTAAAAAAAAAAAAAAAAGTTGTGGCTAAAAAATGGTGTGATATCAAATTTCCAAGCTATTATATTGCTTATTTAACTTTTTTCCATTAAATAAGTTATCATATATATAAGTCGAGTGCCTACGTATATGTTAATAGAAATCGTTTTCTCCTGTACTAAATACATCCTAATGAGTTTCTGAAAATTCAATTTTTTTTCAAATTATGCATGATGGGCTTGGCGGCCATCTTTGCATATTATTCACAAAATTCTAACCACCCAAATCCGTAATTAAAATCCGAAGCTCAAAATTGTTATTTAAGCAAATATTTAAGAGTTTCATTTATAGACTTGTATGCTCTGAAAATTGTGTCTTAAGATAATGATGACTTATCTTAAAGATTCATCTTATGATTTATTTTTTAGAGTAATTATTAATTTCAAACTAGTAAAAATCAATTTATCAAAATATCAGTCTTATCTAATTTATCTGTCCGTAGTTAGAATCTGAAGTTCGAAATTTTTATAAACATATTACATTGCAAACATATTACGCTTTTACTTTAGAAATTTGGGTGCTTAGAAATATGGAAAGATGGCCGCCAAGCCCATCATGCATAATTTGAAAAAAATTGAATTTTCAGAAACTCATTAGGATGTATTTAGTACAGGAGAAAACGATTTCTATTAACATATACGTAGGCACTCGACTTATATATATGATAACTTATTTAATGGAAAAAAGTTAAATAAGCAATATAATAGCTTGGAAATTTGATATCACACCATTTTTTAGCCACAACTTTTTTTTTTTTTTACGCTTGGCCTTTTTTTACTTTTGAAAAGTTGTTTTTGTAGATATGATTTACATCAAGATTTTTATACGCTGCACATGCTAGAAAAGCTCTTATTGTAGTATACGTTACTACTGGAGCGAAGGTTTCAAAATAATCGGTTCCGTATTTTTGAGAAAAACCTTTGGCTACAAGACGTGCCTTATATTTTTCTATTTCATTATTTTCATTATATTTTTTGGTGAATACCCATTTATTCCCAATAACTTTTATTCCAGGTGGTGGATCAATTAGTTCCCATGTTTTGTTTTTTCTTAATGAATTAATTTCTTCATTAGTCGCTTCGTACCATTTGTTTCTATCATATGCGTTTTCGATTTTCGCTATATCTTTCCACTCTGTTGGTTCAATATTTTCTTTTTGTATTTTAGTAATATAAGAGAATCTATCGGGCGGAAGTCCCCTGTTTGATCGTTGAGATCTTCTAGGTTCGTTTTCGTTTAAATTTTCCTCATTGTCTGTTTGTTTATCTTCCTGCATGTCTATAAAGAATTTTGAGGAATCTCCCCCTGCTTTTTCAGGTTGTTTCTGAACTTCTAATTCTTCTCTCATATCAATGTTTGATTTTTTTTCATTTTCATTTGAATTAGAGTTTTCTATAAATTTCACAGTTCTTGCCCTTATTATTTTATTATTACCAATATAGATCCTATATCCTTTTGATCTATTATCATAACCGGTAAATGTACCCTTTATTGCTTTATCATCGAGTTTTCCTCTTTGGGATTTATCGAGATAAGCATAAGCTTTGCAGCCAAATACTTTTATGTTTGATAAATCCGGTTTTTTGTTTGTCCATAGCTGGTATGGAGTTGAATTGTGTGACTTCGTTGGAAGTCTATTTATAAGATACACAGCTGTATTTAAAGCTTCGGCCCAAAATTTATTTGGAAGCTGGGCTTCCGATAATAGGCATCTTGTCATTTCGACTAAAGTCCTGTTCTTTCTTTCCGAAACACCGTTCTGAGGTGCACAATGCGGAATAGTGAACTGGTGATGAATACCTTCATATTTTAAGAATTTTTCTAATTCTTCGCTAGTGTATTCACCCCCATTGTCTGATCGGATTTCTTTAACTGTGCGACCGAATTTATTTTTCGTTATGGCTACATATTCTTTTACTTTGGTAACTACCTCACTTTTTTTCGATAAAAGAAATACCATAGTAAACCTACTATAATCATCTGTGAATGTGAGAAAATATTTCTTCCCTCCTATACTTTCTGTTTGCATCGGACCACATACATCCGTATGCACCAGATCGATCGCCTTCTTAGCTCTGTTCTCACTCTGTTTTGGATACGGTGCATTTGTTAGTTTTCCCTTTATGCAACTCTCACAAATTATGTCATGTTTGCAATTTTGAATTTCTAAACCTGTTGCTAAATTGTTCGATAACAGTTGTTTAATTGAATTAACATTTCTATGACCTAATCTCTTATGCCAAAGCTCAATGCAGTTTTTATTCTTGCATTGTTCAGCAAAATTGACATAGATTTTTTTCTTTGGTTTGTATAGGTCAATTTCATATAAATTTTCTCTCTTTTTTCCTTCTAAGAGAGTTTTTCCATTATAGGATAAGTTACAGGTGTTATTTTCAAACATGAATTCATAACCATACTTTGTGGCTTTCGTAACCGACATTAAATTTGATTGAATATCAGGGACATATAAAACGTCTTTTAAAGTTAAGTCATTTGATTGTGTCCGTAATTTTATTGTACCTGTCCCGTGCGATTCTAGTGTTGTTCCGTTTGCTATCGTGACAGTATTTTTGTTGTTATTGTCAATGTCAACAAATACATTTATGTCATTACATATATGTGAACTGCTTCCAGAATCGACAATCCAAGTAGATTTAGATTCATTATGTGCGATTAATGATAATTGCTTTTGAGACACTGTATTTTCTAAAGTGTTTTGATTTTCTTCGCTTTTACTCTCTTGAATTTGTGTGTTTGTTTCCGGAGTAAAATTACTTGCTTCAAAGCATAAAGACGAATTTTGTCTGTATTTTTCATTTGTTTGGTTCTTAGAATTTTTATTCTTAAGAAACCAACAATTTTGTCGCACATGGTTTTTTCTTTTGCAATTTGTGCAAAAAAGGTTTTGTTCTCTTTTTGGATATGCCCTAGTGTTTTGTTTTTGTTTATTAAAGGTTTTGTATACATTTTCATGCGATGAATTGGAGCTTTCTTGTCTCCTTTGAAATTCATCTGTAAGTTTTCCTTTTATAAATTCAGAGTTTAATTCAGTCTCTGATCGGGCCTCTAATGCCGTGATCAGAGTAACATAGCTAGGTGGAAGGGAGCACAACAAAAGTGCAGATAGATGAGAGTCCTTAATCTCTTCTCCTATAGACTTTTAACTTATCAGCGGTTTCTAATATTTTAACTATATGGTCATTCATATTACCATTTTCAGCTAGTTTTATACTATACAATTTTCTCAGTAAATATAATTTACTAGATAAATTCGCGCGCTCATGTATTGTTTTTAATGCTAACCATGTAGCTTTAGCTGATGTTTCGTTTTTTATATAAATCAGTTGGGAGTCTTCTAAGCTCAAATTTATAATACCCCTGGCGTTACTGTCTTTTTTCGTCCAATCGCCTGTTAAGGGGTTTGGCGGATCATCAGTTATCTGGTTGATTAAATCCTCTCTCATTAATAACATTTCTAATTTAAACTTCCAAACCGCGTAATTGTTGGAGTTCAGTTTATCAATGTTACATATTTCTTTCGTATTTGAAGCCATTATGTTGTATTTTTATTAATTTTATTAACACCTTGATTTAAACTTGTTTTTATTAATCCTTAAACAACAATAGTTTATTATTTAAAATATAGTTATTGATTTTATTTCTCTTTCTTATTAGAGAGCGGTTTTGCCTTGTTCAATCCTCAGCGCTCATAATCTGATAAATTTTGAGAACTAAGGCAAATAAATGCTTCTTCTATTTTATTCTTAAAATTCACTTAAAATACTTCATGGCAGTAAAAGAAAGGTAGATAAGATTTATCCTACCTGTTGATTCCGCGAAGGTGTGGTAAGTATTATCCAACTTGAGAATAAATCCAATGTCCAATGGCACTATTTAATCACTTTTTTGATGAGAATAAAAACATGATATCTTGTCTGAATAAATATTTCTTCAGGATATATTTTCTAATTTAAATATTTAATTACTATTAAAAGAAAAAAAGGTTAATTTACATTATTAAATTTACATCACACTATAAAAAAAGTTAAAACATATATTTTAAGAGAAGTGTTCAGCAGGTCCGCATTTAAAAAAGGTTACTCAGAGACTAAAGTATATTAGTTCTTGGATGAGAGAAAACACAGTCAAGTCTACGTCATATAGCCTTGAACTCTCGAGGTTACACGTGTAAGTTCTTTAATGAGAATCTTACAGAAAACAGAAAAAGTACTTTGTCAGCACACGTGTTTCGTTTCATCAGCTTGAAATCGGATGGATGAATAGTCAGGCTCACGATACTAGATGAAATGTTTATATCAGAAATCACTTTCCTAACACTTTTTAGACTTAAAACAGTGCAAAAGGTTTGATATCCTGGTATTTTGTATTTTTTCTTTGGTCTGTTTTTTCACACCAAGCAACCGTTCTTCCTGATTTTTCTGCTGTATAACAATAAAATGTATTTTCCATGCAACATTTAGATATTTCACAAATTCCCCTTCTCTACAAATCTCGAAGCTTTTCAAATGCAAGAATATATTTCCTTTTCCAAATATTTGTAAAAATTTAAAAAGCTGTTCAAAATTTGTCAATTTGCCGCACTTGCTATGCCGCCACTTTCAGATAGGTAAGTTTTATATTCAAAAGCATACTCAAATATCTGAATATTTCATGATTTTGGGCTATAGACAAAATGTATGCGATGAAAATTCGATTGATTTAGAATCGAGGAAAGAATGAGAATGGTAAAACGTATTTTAAACAAATCTGAAAACAAATGACATTTTTTATAGCTTCTAAATTAGTTTTGTCTTTACTATTTTTAAATCAAATTATTCATCTATTTTCTTTTCTGCATCAGGGCATAATATATATCTATCACAAATATTGCAAATATACAATCAGAAATGCCACTACAATGTTCATGAAATAAACACTCTCTATACAATAACTGATACAACAATGTATACATTTTTAATCATAATTGAAAATCTGTAAAATTCTAATTTATCATCAACGAATCTGAACATTAATCTGATAAACAAACAAAAATAAAATTAAAAAATAAGCATTACTTAAAAATTATTTATAGATTTTTTTTCCCTAAACTTATGCAGAAAAAAAGTTGAGAATCATGTCGATTCGGCGAAAAATTTGGAATCACTCTTCTTGTACATGCAGACTTTCATGTTTGGTAATCAGCTGACCTTACACAATGGTCTTGAGCAATTGCACTTCAGGTGGATATAAAAACATTCGTTTATTTTTCCCTTTGCTCATTTCAAAGCAGTGGATGAAATGGCACGTTTAAAACGTTTGAAAACGGGAGAGGTAATCGCAGTTGCAACAGCAAGAGAACTGTAGAAAAGAGATTTTCATTTGCACAATCTACTATTTCGAAAATTTCCAGAAAATGCATTGAGCTTAAAAGTGCGAAAACTGCCTTTCTTCTGGCTGACCACTAGATTCATCAGAATGTGAGTATCGTACTTTATTGAAAATAGTAGCTGGCTACGCCCGTTCACTGGTAATTTTTTCTCTAAACAAGCGTTGAATCAAACGAAATAGACCGGTGCATTTGACCTTGTTTTTTAAAAACAATATGGACCTTTACCTAGAATGTCCTTTCCGCATTACTGACAATGATACGAATGCCATTACGCTATTATATTTTCTAATGTATCAGACAAAATTTGGGTTATTAAGGACCACACTTTCATGTTGACCATTTACAGTAGGATTTCGTAAAAAAAAGGTCGAACTATATGCAATATATACTAACTAAAAAATTTTTTTTTTTTTATTGGGTATTTAACAGTGCCCAAAATGGATACACAGTGGTAACCAAAACAGGCGTGACCCAATTTAGGCAAATACCTAAGAATCTTTCGACCCAAATTGGGTTTTATTTTTTTCTGTGTGATAAACCTCAATAACGTGTATATCAGTTTCATGGCAATCCGAGTATATTTACGCATGTTAGAGCACTGCCAGACGTACCAAATTCATAAACACTTTTCAACTCGTTGGAAAGTGTTAAAAATGAACCTAATGGTCGTCATCTGGTCCGACCGTCTGTCCGCATGTAACAGCGCAAACACTACCCAACCGAATGGTTTGAAATTTAATGTATACAATCATTGCAGAATTTTGTCGAGTCATTTCAAATTTTATGAAAATCGAATCAGAACTTAAAAAGATATTAATAAAAGTTTTCTTCTATTAACTCCTAATCATACTTAATTGATTCAACGATATCCTACGATAGGTAATGATTCTAGGTTGCCATGAAGATTACGTCCTATTTAAGATAGAATAGAGTCCGATTATTTCCGTATTACTGAATTTAAAAACCGAATTTGTATACTAACATTGTTTAATTATACCAATCCTATAATCTATCGACAGTTTTTTGGATAGATGTTTCCGGAGAAATAGATATTAAATGGAAAAAGAGTCTAAATATGGATCTAAATATAGACCAAAAATATTCAAGAAGTGAAATTTTCAAAGCTGGGCTTGGAGACCGCTGACCAGGCCCCTACCTACCGGGATTCGACCCAGTTTGACGGGTTTGAGTGCCTGGAGAGTGGGGGCGAAATTCGCCTGATCGCCTCATGGGGCGATCCACAATGACAAGTACACAGGTCGGCTGACCAATAAAGTCCGGATTTTACTGGGTTGATCACTCCTAGGTTTTAGTATTCTGAGATCTGTTGCCGCACGCCACATACTCGTCAGGATAGTTGGAATGGGACTGGACAATTTAGTGTCGAAACTATGGTACTCAGCTTAGTTTGAAAAAGGGGGGAGAATTTTGAGGGAAGACAATTAAAACCACTGAAATTATTATTATTTTTTTTTATTTATTATTATTATTATTATTATTATTTTTTTGCCAATAGCTAAGTCGTACCAGCAAGGGAAATTTTGGGGCCGAATAGCAAGGCAGACGAAAACGCTGCGGGGGCTGACGGGACTGCGCCTTTCTACCGAACCCCACCTGGTAAAAACTGGCTCCGTGGGCTGTCCCATTGGAGCGGGTCCGGTAGCTTGTGCGGACAATGTCCATTTGCACCTAATAAAGAGGCGTCAAAGCTGGGCTTAAGTTTCCTAATGGAATTTTCAGTCAATGTCAACAAAAGATAAAATGTTGCCAACTTAAAATGGACTTATTTTATTACGGAAATTAATTCTATCATAATAATAGACGATATAATTCATTTTTTAATAATGATGATTTTTTTAACATTGTCTTGTATTGGCTATTTGCGCGTAGTATAATCTTAATGTAACAGAATTGTAAATAATTGTTTGTAAAAGTGTATTGAAACTGACCATAATGTAACGAAATTCTTTTGAGTGCCCCTGCATAAACTATAAATGATACACACTTCATTTTCAACATGCCATAGTAACTCTCAATATTGGCAATCTGAATTTATCTATACGAGTTTGAGCACGGCCAGGCAGATAGTTAGGCGGCCAGACAAACCGAATTAACATTTTTCAACTATGTTGGAAAGTGTTAAAAAACCTATGAGTTTCGCCGAACTCTTGTATATGCTATTACACCTCTATTTTTCAAAAAGTTAAATTGTATCCAAAAATTATTACAGAAATACTTTAATACTTCATGATTTTGCGCTGTGAGCAAAAAGCATGCGTTGAAAATTTGATATATTTTTTGGAATCGAAGAAAGCTTTAAAGTGGAAGAGCATATTTCGAACATCGGTTGCAGATTTCGATAAAAAATTAAACTTTTCGAAATCTGAAAATGCCTGTGTTGATTCTTTTTTGCGTTTTGGTAATAAAATGATTTAATGTACACGTACAGGCTGTCCCGTTTCATCATTGACCACACTGCAAAAAATAATTGTTGATTTTACAGTATAAAACTGGCATCCCAGCTGTCAGTATTATACCGTAAAATTAACAGTATTAAACAGTAAAATAAGCAGTAATACGCTGCCGTGCAAGCAGTAATACGCTACCGCGCGCGCGCGGTAGCCTATTACTGCTTGCACGGCAGTGTAGTATTACTGCTTATTTTACTGTTTAATACTGTTAATTTTACAGTATAATACTGACAGCTGGGATGCCAGTTTTATACTGTAAAATCATCGATTATTTTTTGCAGTGCAGTTTCGCTTAATCCTAAACCGTTATATTAGTTTCAGAAGGATACGTTCAGCTGCGAAAACGTTTCAATTGTTGTTGTTCATCATATGATAACCCATTTGGGTTATTCCATGGTAACTTACGTTACATTTAGAATAATTGACTACAGTAACTTTCGTAATATAACACCAAAAAATATTCAAAATGTAAAGTTGATGTGATTTATTAATTAAACCTATCCAAGCTCAAGTTTGGATGAAAATTACCCAAATTTAGTGCTATTTCTTAAACAGTGGCAATTAAATTTATTATGGTAACTTACGTACTTTTTTCACAAACATAAGTTACCATAGTAAATATAATTTTCAGAGTTCAAGAATTAGAACTAAATTTAAGTAATTTTCATGCAAATTTTCCTTTGGACAGGTTTAATTAACAAATCACATCAACTTTACATTATGAATATTTTTTGGTGTTGTATTACTAAAATTACTGAAGTCAATTATTCTAAATGTAACGCAAGTTACCATGGAATGACCCATTTACATCATAGGATTTTTTTTTAATATGCAATTCAAATTTTTATATGGTTAATATGTCTAATTATTTAGAAAGATGTTCTTTACATTGTAAAAAATGAAACAGTAAAAAATCCATTCATCTACAACCAGAATTTACCAAGTTATCTGGAGGCACGGCAGTGCCTCCGCCAAGTCGAGAGAGGACAGCCGTAAGCATACTTTTCTGGAAGCAACTCAGGGCACTTTTGACCCCCCCATATCTCCGCGCTGGAGTATCCCAAAAATTTTAAACTTCAATTATAGAGAGTATTTGGCCCACAGGACCAAAATTTAAAATTACAACTTTCTGTCTTTTCTAGTTCAGGCGATATATGGACTCAAACATTCGATTTTTTGTCACTTCTTACTCACTCGTTCACGCGTCATCAAAAAGATTGGGTAGATCCCGTAGCCCCAGAAACTTGACATTTGGAAAAAAGGTAGTGTTTAGGATACAAAGAAAGGAAAAATTATAAAATCCAGAAAATTCGAAAAAAAAAACATTCGAAAATTCAACAAATTCCATCAAAATGGAAAATTGAAAATAATACGATCTTGTAGTCTTGGAAACTTAAGATTTGGTGTGAAGACATCCAGAAAAAGAAAACATCAAAAACACCAAAAAAATCGAAAGCAAAATTGAAAAAATCGAAGAAATTGAAAAAAACCGAAAATTTGAAGACAATCCGATTTTGTTGCGCTAGAAAATTCAAATTAGGAATAAAGGTAGTATTTAGGATACAGAAAAAGGAAAATTAAAAAAATCCAGAAAATTCGGAAAAAAAATAAAAAAATTCGAAAAAAATTGAAAAAATGAAAAAAATTTGATACGATAACGCTCGTATTTATAAATTAATTTGGATGAAACTAATTGTGTGTATTAAGCTCACCAATGCCTCGACCGAGTTCGTTGGCCAGCTTGGTCCGCCATCTTGTTTCAAGATGGCGGCCACGGAAAACTTTAAAACTAAAAGAAATATACAAAAAAGTTAAAAAAATCAAGTTTATTTTTTAATTAGGTGTTAGGACTGGATACAAGGATTCCAGAGCATTTTTTGTTTTACCTCTATCTTAAAAATTGGCTGAGATAGAGCAGTTTGAAATTCTAGGGTGGCTGACATTTTGAAACAAAACAGCACATTACAAAAAACCAACAATAAATTTATGGTCAATAATGGTCAAGCAGGTGCAATCCCGAATGAATACTCCGTGTTATTATAACTGTAACTTTGACTTCGAAATTTTGATACGTTGCATTTTCTATTTGTTGATATTTTTGAACTATGATTTACGCTAAGTGAAATGTTGTTGTTGAAGAGGGATTTTCCATGTAAATCCGAAACGTCCAATTTTAATATGTTTTTAATATTTTATGAAAGTGTATTGTAATGTCTGTAATTTTAATGATTTTAATATAAATTTATAAGTTTTAGTGAACGCGATTTCTCGCAAATTATTTTCTTTCATTGTTGTAATCATTTTCCCAATCATACGCATAAAACTATATATTCATATCCACTAGCGCCAAATTCTCGCCAAATTTGGCGACAATTGGCGAAATCTCGCCAAATTTGGCGACAAAAATAAGTCTTCATAAATGAAGCCAACTTGGCTATACCTCAATAATTTGGCGAATTTCTTATTCAAATTCAGTGTAAACGAATCTTTTGTAAACGGTTTCTTTGCATTTTAACTTGCTGTTTTCGAGTAACATTAGCTAAAATTTTAAAACGAAGATATAGGAAAGCTACCTTTTCCTGCCGGTACAGGCCGGAGGACTTTTTTATGAGTTGTCGGATGCAATCTATGTTTTTCATTAAATAAAGTAAAACATTGAAAAACAAATCCCACAGGATGGGGATAGTTTGTTTTAGATAGATTTTAAGATAATTGTCCTATAGCTAGTACACCTTCCGTTATTGTTTTGTGTTATTTTCCCCGGATTATGCTTTTCTTTTCCTTTGTTTACGAATTTTGTAATAGAAAAGTTCCGCTATATACTGGCTACGTTATAGACCTTTTTTTTATAGACAGGTTCATTTTCTTTCACAGGCTTTACTCTATTTAATTTATATATGAAATATTTGTTGTTAAAAGATGTTGGTCGCACAAAAATTTTCACATCTCTCCCTCCCTCCCGACATTACTGGTTGGTTATGGCTTGATAGTCCTTTCTAAATAAAATCATGGTGATTCTAAGATTCTCTTGATTTATCTCTAAATAGAACATAAACGATCCTAAGAAAACGGATCAATGAATTACTATATTGGCATGATGAAATTTAGTTGCAGAAAAATGGAGCATATAGCTAACATTAAGTCTAATAGGAAAACCACAGCCTTGGCAAGATTGTATTAACAAGAAACCATCCAAATACATTTTTATGAAAGTAATATAATTTTCCCCTCGAATCTATACAAACCATGTATTATAAGAAAAACCGGTACTTCTCTATTATCCCGTCGACCACTTTTCATAACAAAAAACATCGCCAAACTGTAAGATTAAACGCCAAAAATGCAGTCCCATTTACTTGATGTCAAAAGCATTACACGTGTTTGTTATGTTATCAAGTGGTTTTTAATTCGACATTTGCGTGTATTTTTCATTATGTTTTACTGATTTATCTGGAGGCACGGCAGTGCCTCCGCTAAGTCGAGAGAGGACAGCCGTAAGCATACTTTTCTGGAAGCAACTCAGGGCACTTTTGACCCTCCTCCCCCCCATATCTCCGCGCTGGAGTATCCCAAAATTTTGAAACTTCGTTTTTCTAGAGTATTTGACACACAGGACCAAAATTTAAAATTACAACTTTCTGTCTTTTCTAGTTCAGACGATATATGAACTCAAACATTCGATTTTTTGTCACTCACTCACTCACTCGTTCACGCGTCATCAAAAAGATTAGGTAGATCCCGTAGCCCTAGAAACTTGACATTTGGAGAAAAGGTAGTGTTTAGGATACAAAGAAAGGAAAAATTATAAAATCCGGAAAATTCGAAAATAAAACATTCGAAAATTCAACAAATTCCATCAAAATTGAAAATTGAAATTAATACGATCTTGTAGTCTTAGAAACTTAAGATTCGGTGCGAAGGTAGTGTTTAGCATCCAGAAAAAGAAAACATCAAAAACACCAAAAAAATCGAATGCAAAATTGAAAAAATCGAAAAATTTCAAATAATCCGATTTTGTTGCGCTAGAAACTTGGAATTCGGAATAAAGGTAGTATTTAGGATGCAAAATAAGGAAAAATTAAAAATTCCGGAAAATTCGAAAAAAAAAAAATTCAAAAATTCGAAAAATTCGAAAAAATTGAAAAAATTAAAATAATTTGATTTTTTAGCCTTAGAAACTTAAAATTCGCAATAAGATAGTGTTTAGGATTCAGAATAAGTTAAAATAAAAAACGCAATAAAATTCGAAAATAAAATAAAAAAATCGAAAAACTCGGAAAAATCGAAAAATAAGGAAAATTTGAAAATTATTCGATTTCATAACACTAGAAACTTGAAATTTGGAATAAAGGTAATATTTAAGATACTAAATAAGGAAAAATTCAAAAATATGGATAATTCAAAAAATACCCATAAATTAGTGCAGACGATATATGAACTCAAAGTTTCGATTTTTTGTCACTCACACACTCACTCACTCTCGCGTCACCAAAAAGATTGGGTAGATCCCGCAGCCACAGAAACTTAAAATAAAGCTAGTGTTTCGGATACAAAGAAAGGAAAAATGATAAAATCCGGAAAATTAAAAACATTCGAAAATTAAAAAAAATCGAACAAAATTGAAAATTGAAAATAACACGATATTGTAGTCTTAAAAACTTAAAATTTGGTGTGAAGGTAGTGTTTAGAATTCAGAAAAAGAAAACATCAAAAACACAAAAAAAAAAATTGAAAATAAAATCGAAAAATCGAAAAAAATCGAAATTTTTCAAATAATCCAATTTTGTTGCGCTAGAAACTTGGAATTCGGAATAAAGGTAGTATTTAGGATGAAAAATAAGGAAAAATTAAAAAATCCAGAAAATTCGAAAAAAAAAATCGAAAATTCGAAAAATTCGAAAAAAAATTGAAAAAAATGAAAATAATTTGATCTTTTGGCCTTAGAAACATAAAATTCGCGGTAAAGATAGTGTTTAGGATCCAGAATAAGTTAAAATAAAAACGCAATAAAATTCGAAAATAAAATAAAAAAATCGAAAGAAATCGAAAAATAAGGAAATTTTGAAAATAATTCGATTTCATAGCGCTAGAAACTTGAAATAAATGTAATATTTAAGATACTAAATAAGGAAACATTAAAAAATATGGATAATTAAAAAAAAATAGAAAAAAAAATAGAAAGAAAGAAAGAAAAAGAGAGAAATTGAAAATAATATGATCTCGTAGTCTTAGAAACTGAAAATTTGGTGTAAAGGTAGTGTTTAGGATTCAGAAAAGAAAAAATTAAAAACACAACAAAAATTGAAAATAAAATAAAAAAATCGAAAAAAACGAAAATTTGAAAATAATTCGATTTTGTAAAGCTAGAAACTTAAAATTTGGAATAAATGTAGTATTTAGGATACAAAAAAACAAATAAATAAAAAATCTATAAAATTCGAAAAAAAAATCGAAAATTTGAAAATTAGAAAAAAAATCGATTTTGTAGCTTTAGAACTTAAAATTCGGCGTAAACTTATTGTTTAGGATGCAGAAAAAGGAAAAATTAAAACACAATAAATTTGGAAATAGAATAAAAGTCTCGAAAAAGATCGGAAATTTCAAAATAATTTGATTTTGTAGCGCTAGAAACTTGACATTTGTAATAAAGGATACAAAATAAGAAAAAATTAAAAAATCCAGAAAATTATAAAAAAAAATCGAAAAAATCAAAAATTGAAAATAATTTTATCTTGTAGTCTTAGAAACTTAAAACTTGGTGTAAAGGTAGTATTTACTATTCAATAAAAGGAACAATTAAAATATTCGTTAAATTCGAAAATAAAATCGAAATATCTTTAAGAAATCGAAAATTCGAAAACAATTTGATTTTGTACTGCTAGAAACATTAGTTTTAAGATAATTGTCCTATTAGGTAGTACAACGCCCCTAATTGTTTTATGTTATTTCCCCCCGGATTATGGTTTTCTTTTCTTTCGTTTACGAATTTCGTTATAGAAAAGTTCCGCCATAGACTGGCTACGATATAAGCGATTTCTTTATAGACAGGTTTGTTTTCTTTCACAGGTTGTCTCTATTTACTTCACATATGAAATATGGATTGTTAAATGATGTTAGCCCCACAAAAATTTTCACAGCTCCCCCTACCCTCCCGACATTACTGGCTGGTTATGTCTTGATAGTCCTTTCTAAATAAAATCATGGTGACTCTAAGATTAACTTGATTTATCTCTAAATTGAACCTAAATGATCCTAAGAAGACGGATCAAATAATTACTATATTGGCATGACAATCAGGTAACTTAGTATTAAAATCGAAAAATCAATAAATTTATAAAAAGTCGAAAATTTGAAAATAATTCGATTTTGTAGTCCTAGAAGCTTGACATTTGGCAGAAAGGCAGGGTTTAGTACACAAAGTAAGAAAAAATTAAAAAATCCGTAAATAATAATAATAAAAAGATTAAAAAAAACGAAAAAAAAAAAACATCGAAAAAAGGAATATATAGTTTGATTTATTGGAAATTTCCGGATTTTAATTTTGGCTTTCTTTTTATACTAAAAAGTTCTTTTATGTTAAATATCAAGTATCTAGGGCTGCGAGTAATATCTCAGATGATAGCACCTATCCTGGAAGCAACTGAGAGTACTTTTGACACTCCCCCTCCCATAACTTAGTACTTGCCTAGGAACCTGAAATATCTTTTTATCTACAGTACTTTGTAAACGAAACTAAAGCTTCAAATTTTTGATACCTGTAAATAATAGGGACAGAGTGTGGGCTTAGCGAAAATCAGTTTATGATCTCCAAAAAAGAACCAAAAATCAAGAAAAGGAGGATTACTTACAAAAAGAAGTGAAATCTCATCAAAAAGTCACCTGTAAAAAAGGCTGCCAAGTCTCGTAACTCATTTACCGTAAAAAGTACTGAGATCGTATAAAGCCAAGTTTAACTATCTTATTAATTCTGAAATTTTCATTCACAAATCACTCCTAGTCTCTACATCTTTCGTTAATTATTATTTTGTGACTTGGCAATTACGCAGCACAGGGAAGTAATTACACCTTACAATGTTATGGGATGGGATGGGATAATTTAATTAAGGCAAATTATATACGCACAGGGAAGTTATTACACCTTAATATGTTATAGTATTATTTGATTAAAACTAACTATATGCATCACATTCTCGTGCTATGTAATTGCCAAGTCACAAAATAATAATTAACGAAAGATGTAGAGACTAGGAGTGATTTGTGAATGAAAATTTCAGAATTAATAAGATAGTTAAACTTGGCTTTATACGATCTCAGTACTTTTTACGGTAAATGAGTTACGAGACTTGGCAGCCTTTTTTACAGGTGACTTTTTGATGAGATGATACTTTAATTTCTATAAATTTTCAGTGGTTTCTTTATTTTATTTTATTTTTATTTTTTATTTTTTTATTTAAAACAGATAACGCATTTTTAGTACAGGAAAACATTGAAAATTCATAAAATTCAAAGTATCATAACTCGGTAAGTTTTGGTTGTAGAAGAATGGTATTTTTACTTTGTTAATTGTTAGAACATGCAGATACTTTTCCGAAATATAAGTTTTAGAACCCAAGGACAAGTATAAAATTTTCAATTTTTTAACTTTTTACAAAATAGCTATTTTGACGTAAACAAATTTTCATATTATGAAGAGTAAAATTTCAAACATTTTTATATACCGTTCAATACCGGGCAACATTCCCCAATATAAGCCAGTCGCAAATATATATACAGTCGAACTCGCTTAATACGAGCACCGTTAAAACGAAGACACGATTAAAACGAGCAATTTGTATGTTAAGAATGGTTCATCATTTAATCTATGATATGATTTCACGTTTTTTACGAGCTACAAAGTAGATTCATGGCTAATACACTGTAAAAAAAAGTGTTGATTCTACAGTATAATATTGGCACCCCACCTGTCAGTATTATCCCCTAAAATTAACAGTAATAAACAGTAAAATAAGCAGTAATACGCTACCGCACATGCGCGGCAGATGCCCGTCTAATGCGCTCACAAATTTAAAATTTGGAATTTTATATTAACTCTCACAGGGTTCGTACGGATCAGGGAATTTTCCAGGAGTTTCACCAGTATTTTCTTCGCCGAAAATTCGCCAGTTATTCGCCAAAAATGCAGTCCCATTCACTTGACGTCAGAAGTATTAACCGTGTTTGTTATGTCATGCAGTGGCGCACCCAAGGAGGGGGCCAAGGGGCCCTGGCCCCCTCCAAAGGAAAAGGGAGAAAACACTTAAGATATCTAAAATATTTACAGAACCAAAGTTCGTTTTTTTTGTGTGTGTGTAAAAAGTTCCCATAAAAGCACCCTAAAATACACGGGTCTTCCCGTGTTAGCATGCAGTTAAAAAAACACTTTTAAGGAGTTTTTCCCCCATCAATGCATGCTGCTTTAGAAAAAATGTATTTTATCGCGAGAATGAAAACAGAAATTTGCCAAGAAAGCGATCACCGCCAAAAAATGACACACTTTTCCAGTGCCTTATTTACGGCAGGGCATTCGGGGCACGGGGGCCCCAAATACTACTGAAGATTTTTCATTATTTGCCAAAATATGATGATGTTTTAACTATTAAAAAACAAAATTTATATGGAAAACTCTGTTTATTTTTTTTTTTTTCATTTAAAAACATTATCACTTTTTTAACATTATTAACTTTATTAACATTATCACTTTTTAAGGGCTACATCACTCATGTGAAAACACCCTCTCGCTAATATTAATCTTATGGGAGAAATGTTTTAAAATATCTCATTTGCATTTCAATATATTTTAAATATTTTTTTTCCATTGGATAGTTGACGTCGATCTCTACAAAGGCCATTTTTTTACTTTTTCGATTTTGTTTACAAGTTTTTTTTTTTTATTCGAATACAGTCACTTTAGTAACAGATTTTGAAAGATCGAAAAATTGTCAAATGTAATATAGTTTCGGTTCGGATCATTATAGTGCGAAATCCTCACTCGGTTCGGTTGCATCCTTATCAATTCCTTTTTATTTTGCTTGGACTTAGTAGACTATACAGAGCTATACACGAGTATACAAAAGTTCTCTGGTAAGTTATATTTCATATTATTAAAATTCCTATTTTTTTTTTTTAATATCTTGAATGAACGATTATAATCATGTGTTGAAACAAGCATTTATTTGTAGAATATGTAAGTAAATGAGATATACATTGAAACCTCATTAAGACGAACACGCTGAAGACTGTTCTCAAATCCAAAGGGGCTACTTTCAGACACATTTTTTTAAATTCATTTTTGTTCGGAAACGAATGCAATTGGCAGGTATTCTTGTTCAGAAATTATGTAATCGAAAGACTTTTCCCTTTGTTCGTAAAGGCAAAAGATCTTTCAGAAAATAACGTCAATGTTGGCGTTTTGAACCGAATTTATGGAGCGTGGCGTGGACGCTTGAAAAGAGAAAAACGTGTCCTTAATTCGGTAAAATGTTTCTCAATTCTTGCTGATGAAACATGTGACCTGTGATTTCTACTATTGAGCATCTTTCCTTGTGTGTCAGGTATATAGATGAAGAGAATGACAACAAAGTTTGTGAACAATTCTTACAATTTATTCCTGTAGCAAGCACTATAGGAAGAAACTCGTCCGACAAAATATTAGAAGAATTAAAGACATGCGGTATCGATTTGTCCTATTTACGTTGGGCAAGGTTATGATGGTGCCGCATAAATGAGCGAAATTTTAACGGTGTTCAGTCTCCAATATCAGCTATATATTCGCAAGCTAATTACGTGCATTGTGCCTCGCATAGTTTAAATTTAGTAATTGTGAGTGCTGTATCTATCACAAAAATAAGAAACAACATCGGCATAATTGAAATGACACACAATTTTTTCAGTACTCCTAAGAGACAAGACGTCCTCCTCAACAATATTATTCAAACATTCACCGGAAAATTAATAAACAAAAACTACAAAAAGTTTATCAAACTATGTGGGTAGAACGCCATGAAGCCACCATGACCATGGTAGAATTATATGATGCACTGATTCATAGCCTTGAAACAATCGCAACTTGAGAAGACAGAAACTCGTCTTCTAAGGCAAAACTTTTGAAAAATTCGTTATGCGAATTTGGTTTCCAAATTTCTTTATTTTGCTTACAGAATATATTTGCATACACTTTACCATTGCCTAAATTATTGCAAAAATGTGACAGTGACCTTTTAATTGCATTAAATTTAGTTGACGATGTTGTGGCTCAATTAAATACTATTCATAACGCCTCGGATATTTCTTTCAAGGATATTTATAATGAAGCTTGTGTGAAAGCCAATAAGTTTCATGTTAACATTAAAATGACCAAGGACTGCATCAAAACAAACAAGGATCCAATGTTCCTGCTGATTCTATAGAAGAGTATTTTAGGAGAAATATTTTTATTCCATTTGTTGAACAAAGGTTGATTGAACTTAATGAACGTTTCGTTCGGCACTGCAACATTTTGAATTTTATTTTTATTTTTCTACCTAATGGAAAAGACGCTCCAACAGCAAGTAAAATAAAAGATTTTCCTCAATTGTGTGAATTTTATGCGCATAATTTGCTTTCTACAAATTCATAAATTTTGAACGCCAAATTCAAGTTGTGGTACAGAAAATTTGAAAAATCGCTTTCAATAACTCGATGCAAGAATACCATCGAAGCAGTTTCGAAATGTGGCAAAATGTTGTACCCCAACATCTACAAATTACTAAAAATATTTGAAACGCTTCCCGTTACAACCTGCATCAGCGAAAGGTAATTTTCAACCTTACACATTTTAAAAACTTACTTAAGATCCTCTATGACAGAATAAAGATTAAATGGGCTGGCTTTGTTATATAATACACAAAAAGATTAATGTAACTGCGGCTGAAGTAATTCAAGAACTTTGTAAAAAAAAAAAAAAAAAAATAGATTTTATTGTGTAACAATATTTGTAATTGAATTAATTAAATATTTTTTTTTAATATCTGTTCAACTCGGCCCCATAGTCGGCTGAGCCAAGCGAGCAGTAGGGGCACCTGCCGTTTCAAAGACTTGAGGCAATGCCTTTGCAAGAATTAACTATGATGTCCCAAAAGGGAATTCAGGGAATTCATTATTAATTTATTAATTCCCATAACATTCTGACTGACGAGTTAAATTTAAATGAATCGTCCCAAAAATTTGCATCCACTAATTCATCTCATTAAGAATATTTTTCATATTTCCCTTAAACTTCAATATGTCTGACAGTCAGATAGATATAAATAGGAAATTCTATAAATGTTTGTTTATGAGCTTTTTAAATATTTAATTTCTGCACTTTCAAAAATTAGCAATTTTTTAAATTATTAATTAAATTAAATTTTAAGTATAATAATTTTCATTTTCTTTAAAATAAATAAATAATTATTAAATATTGAATTAACTACGTAATTTTATGATTAATTAGTGTCTCCTTGTGATTTCCTACTGCAATCACAACTACAGAAATTTTGCTCCCACTGATTTTATTTTGTTATTTTGTTTGTGCAGTGCTCGGCCCCCTCCATGATAAAATCCTGGGTGCGCCACTGATGTCATGAAACGGTTTTTAATTCGACATTTACCTGTATTTTTCATTATGTTTTACCGATTTATTAGTTATTCATTTAATTAAAATAACGATTGCGTCCTTAAACGGTGTGCCATTATATTAAAAGAGAAAATGCTTAAAAAAAAAATCCTTCCAGCCTGTACCGGGAGGAAAAGGTAGCTTTCCCATACCTTCGTTTTAAAATTTTAGCTAATGTAACTCGAAAACAGCAAGCTAAAATGCGAAGAAGATTCGTTAATACTGAATTTGAATAAGAAATTTGCCAAATTACTCAACTATAGCCAAGTTGGCTTCATTTATGAAGACTTATTTTTGGTCGCCATTGGCGTGAATGGATATAAATATATAGTTTTATACGTATAACTGGGAAAATGATTACAAGAATGAAATATAATAATTTGCGAGAAATCGCTTTCACTAAAACTCATAAATTACTCGTTGGCTTTTTAGCTCACAGGCTATCAAAGCCTGAGAGCTAATGTGCCCGCCGGTTCTGTATGTATGTATGTATGTACGTAACGCGATAACTCTTTATAGAATTAACCGTTTTGCTTTAAATTTTGTTTATAGGTTCCTTGTGATAAGACGCTTCTCTGATTAGTTTTGGGTGTTCATTGGTTAAGTATAAAGGGGGAAACAGGGGGCTAACCCCCCCCCCCCCCCTTAATTTAAATAAATAGGTTTTTCATGCAGCATTATCCGATTTTCTTCAAATTGTGTATATAGGTTCATTGTGATAAGGCGCTTCTCTGATTAGTCTAGGGTTCGTTGGTTAAGTATAAAGGGGGAAAGGGGGGCTGATCCCCCCCTTAATTTAGATAAATGGGTTTTTCATGTAGAATTATCCGACTTTCTCAAATTTTGTGTACATGTTCATTGTGATAAAGCGCTTTCCTGATTAGTTTTGGGATCTTTGGTTAAGTATAAAGGGGGAAAGGGGGTCTAATCCCCCCCCCTTAATTTAGATAAATGGGTTTTTCATGCAGAATTATCCAATTTTCTTCCAATTTTGTATATAGGTTCAGTGTGATAAGGCGCTTTCCTGATTAGTTTTGAGGATTTATTGATTAAGTATAAAGGGAGTAACGGGGGTTTAACCCTTAATTAAGATAAATGGGTTTTTCATGCAGAATTATCCGATTTGCTTCAAATTTTGTATATAGGTTAATTGTAATAAGGCGCTTCCCTGATTAGTTTTGGGGGGTCATTAGTTAATTATAAGGGATCGGACGGGGGACGATACCACCGTTAATATTTTGTCAATTCCTTTATTTTTTGAGGGTTTATTTCAAATTATTTGAAATAAGAGTTTAATATACAATTAGTGTGAATAGACTGTGAGCTCAATGCCCTCAGTTTAACTGGGCAGTTTTCTCTTTATTGTAATGTGTTGTCTTGTTTCAAAATGTCAGCCACCCTAGAATTTCAAACTGCTCTCTCTCAGCCATTTTTTATGCTAGAGATAAAACAAAAAATGCTCCAGAATCCTTGCTAAATTGGATTGTTGTCCTTAAAAAAATAAATTTGAATTTTTAAATGTTTTGTATATTTATTTTAGTTTTAAATATTTCAGTGTCCGCCATTTTGAAACAAGATAGCGGACCAAGCTGGTCAACGAACTCGGTTTAGGCATGGGTGAGCTTAATACACACAATTAGTTTCATCCAAATTGATTTATAAATACGTTATTTTGTAAACCAAAGGGCAGGCAGGGTGCAGCACCCTTCTGAAACTGTCTGGGGGAAACTGTATATATATATATATATATATATATATATATAAATCAACATTTGAACGAGGGTGGTTTTGGGGTCTGGGCGTCATGATCGGTGAAAATATACCAAAATTTTTCGGAATTGCTTTCCTCCGAACGGCTGCAATAAGTAGCTTTATACTTTTTTGTATTGAAAGCTACCTAAAAGGTTGCGTTGCATAGTTAAGTGCAATAGATCAATTTCAACTAACATCACAAACATTTATTCACCAGCCGAGAAGGATAATTAAGAAAAATAATGTAAATAATTGAATATCCAAGATTTTTTTTTCTATTTTCATTAATATATTGTAATTTTTTTGTGTTTAAAATTACCGATAGTAGACACTTTGGTGAGTGAGGCTTTTCCGAATTTTTTTTATTTTATTTATTTTGATATTCCAATGGTAACATTCTTCCATTTGTTTATTTGACGTTACTGTTTGGCGATAACTCTTTTTTTATGAAAAGTTGTCGACGGGATAACGGAGAAGTACCGAATTTTATTGTCTTCACTTGTATTACGAGTAACGGCTAATGCCAATAGGAGGACTTTTATAATTCCTTTGCTTGGTATTAACCGGGTTCGATTGTACGTTATTAATTTCTTCTATCTTTACAAGAAAAAAAAAATATTGGATTCATCAAAAATTTCGACTTCCGGTTTTCGACAAATTTATACGTTTTAGAAGGTCCTGAACAGGATTTGACTGCTTTGAGAAAATGTCTGTCTGTGAATCTGTCTGTGTGTGTCTAATATGTGTCTGTATATGACAAACAACTTGTGGGCGCTCTATCGCAATAACTAATGCATGAAAATTGATAAAACTTTAGATTTAGTTACACCTTGACATAAATTAGTGCTGATTAGTTTTTGGTTGAAATAGCCCAACAAGTGGCGCTGCTATGCCGAATTTTTCATGATTTCCGCTATATCTTTATCGCAAGAACTATAATGCACGGATTTTCGTCAAACTTCAGATTCAGTTACCCGTTGACATAAGATGTTGCTGATTAGATTTTGGTGTAAATCACCAAACAGGCTGCTATGTTGCATATTTCATGAGTTTCACGATAGTTATATCTCAAGAACTAATGCACAGAATTTCAAACTTCATATTCTGTTAGACTTTGACATAAATAGACGCTGATAAAGTTTTGGTGTAAATTGTCCAACAGGTGGCGCTGCTTGTGAGATGATTTCTCACATTATTTCTTTTGCCATGTTTGGTGTAAATCGCCCAACAGGTGGCGCTGCTTGTGAGATGAATTCTCACATTATTTATTTTGCCGTGCTTTCTTTATTTTTTTATCGGCATTTTCGTACCTTATGCTTTGGGGTACTTTGATGTTTATCTTTATTCTAGCCCTCTTGTTTTTATTTAATATCGCTTCATTCATTCTTTACAGCGATAGTCAAACGGCGATAGTGTTTGTAAAACAGCGATAGTGTTTGTTTACGTTCTCATCGGAGAAGTCACGGAGGAAGATAGATGGAGGGGAAAGTAACGTTGAAATTTTACAATACAGTTTTTCTCCTTATAGATGGCGTTACGGTAAACTGAAGGCTGTCCTAACCTGCTTCTGCAATGCTTTTCAATGCGAAAAGCATTCGTTTTTTAAATGTTTTTGATTGAAAATTTGAACTTTAAAAAAAGTCAAACAAGTAAAAATTTCATTAAATAAAGTTTTCTTCACACCATGCATATATTTTAATAGATATTTAGCGTTTCGATTGCTTTTTATAACGATTTAAATAAGAGTTCATCCTGACAGAAGCATCTGAATAGTCATTTAAAAATAAATATCACGGATATTGTACTGCGAAGAAATACGGAATGGATGTATAATTTTTAGAGATTAAAAGTATTATTCAAATAAAAACAGCTTCAGATTACAGCCAAACAAATAGCACTCTATAAGACAATTTAAATGGCCATGTCAATTAGCCACAGACATTAGCATTCATTAAGTATAACATTTTAAAAACATATACACTAAGATCGATATACTAGAATAAAAATTTCTTAGTTTAAAAATGATTACATGCATATAACTTTAAATTAAAGTATAATAAAAAAATCCCTGACGGCTCGGCCTACAGGCACAGGTAGATTTCGAAGACGCAGACCGTTGGGCGCCTGTTTGTTGGGAATTGCGGAAAAAATGGCCTTTTTGCCATGATGCGGCAGTTGGAAGCGCCTACTTCGAAACCTAACTTGTTTGCAGGTGGAGCCGGCAGGGGTTTTTTTCTATAAGGGTTAGTCCTACAAAAAACTTGTCAATATAAAAGTTTTAGATAATATTAAGAGGATTTATAATAAATTAAACGGATTTGATATCTTCTGAATTGACGAAGTTATGAATTTTTTTCTTCTAAAACCCCCCTTCCCCACCCCCTCTTGGGGTCATTTTTAATGATATCAAAAATCTGTCATACATAAAATTTCGGCCCTTTTCCTAGAAGTAATAATAACTTCAAACGGATTCGAGACGTATCATAATTAAGAAATTATGGGATTTTTCTATTTTCACAAAAAGCCCCCCCCCCATCCCTATCCCACCTTGGTTCGATTTTGCCCATTATTTACGAACATGACCGAGATTTTATGCCCCTTGATTTTATGTATCAGTTTCGAAAAGATGCGGGAGTTGGAACGTTTGCAGGCGGAGCCGGCAGGGATTTTTTTGTTTTTAATTTTTTTTTGCTATAAC
The DNA here is from genome assembly GCA_963931845.1 of Maratus michaelseni. Taxonomy (NCBI): domain Eukaryota; kingdom Metazoa; phylum Arthropoda; class Arachnida; order Araneae; family Salticidae; genus Maratus; species Maratus michaelseni. Next base: position 40,827,040 of record OZ007595.1, on the reverse strand, counting down.
GGTTGGTCCTATAAAAAACTTGTCAATATAAAAGTTTTAGATAATATTAAGAGGATTAATAATAAATTTACGCGGATTTGATATCTTGTGAATTGACGAAGCTATGATTTTTTTTCTTCTAAAACCAACTCCCCCCCCCCCCTTGGGGCCATTTTTAATTATATCAAAAATCTGTCATACATAAATTTTCGGCCCTTTTCCTAGAAGTAATAATAACTTTAAACGGATTCGATACTTACAATAATTAAGAAATTATGGGGGGGGTTTCTGTTTTCACAAAAAGCCCCCCCATTTCCCCCCCCCCTTGGTTCGATTTTGCCCATTAATGAACTTGACCGAGATTTTAAGCCCCTTGATTTTATGTATCAGTTTGGAAGAGATTTATGCAGAATTTTTCCAGTTATCGTGTCCATAAAAAAGTGACATAGACAGATAGATAGATAGATAGATAGATAAAGTTTTGAATTGGGGGTGGTTTTGGGTTCTGGGAGTCATGATCGGCGTAGATCTGCAAAAATTTTTCAAAATTTCCAACTTATGTGAGAATGTAATAGGTAGTATTTCTTACGAAATCTACCTAAAAGCACTCACCTTTGGAGCTCTAAACATACTTAAAAAAAAAAAAAAAAAATCTTCGATTTTTCTGTTGTTTATCTCATCATCATAGCCCGATCTACATCCCGGAATAAAGCATTTATATCCTATCTTAAATTTATGACATATAATTGCTATAATTAAAAATAATCGAATAAAATACTTTCGGAATTTAACATGTAATCTAATGACATTCTGTTTAAAGGCAGCCGCCAAATTTTACAGCGCCCTCTTTCGTTAAAAAAATATGACTTGCATTTTCGATATCCTCGCCTATTCTAGTTTCCCCTCCAGGTTCTTTCTCCGTGGGAGAAGTGATGCTTTGCCGTGTGTGGTGCGCGCGCATCGTTCTCTCATAGGCCTTTTCATTTCTCCTCACCCGTTTTGGCGCGGTCCCGCGCATGCTCAGTATCCAGGGCTCTTTCCTTGAAATCATCGCTCAAGCAGCGTTTTAAACTTTGTCAAACGTACAGTTTTCAAAACATCTACGCGTGTTGTGTAGACGAATAGAAAACAGCTTAACTTTTGGTTTAGTTTTAGGCAGGCTTATTCGTTTATTTAATTACCATTGGCTTTAAATTCTAATCAATTAAATTGAAAGGCCCGTGTTTTTGTAGTATTAGGACATTAACTGTAAACCGTCACGGTACAAGAACATTAACTGTAACTTAGATTAATGGAACACTAGCTGGTTTTATGTTGTGTTTGTGATGTCGTGTTTTGTGTAACCTAAATAGAATAGATATGTGTGAAATATATTAATGCAAGTTAATTTATTGTGTCTTTATTGAAGCCTTCTACGGTTCGCTACATTAACGTAACACATAACAACGCATGGTGGCAAGCGGTTAAAAGAATATTGAAACGAAACCAAAACTTCAAGTAAGAAAATTCTTTTGCTTGCATAATTATACGGCACATATATATTCATTTTGTTAAGAAGTATAATGTCTAAAAATATAGAATATAGATCTCAGGTTACACCACCAGAAAAATTTACCTTTTCATCACCGGCATTTTGGATAAAATGGAAGCAACGTTTCGAACGGTATCGATTAGCTTCCGGTTTAAAAAACCAAACAGAAGTAGAGCAGGTAAATTCTCTTATTTATCTCATGGGAGATAAAGCAGAAAGCATTTTTACGTCTTTCAACTTGTCGGAAGACGATCAGCAGAAATATGAAATTGTTCTCAAACGTTTTGATGATCATTTCATAGTTAAGAAAAACATAATTTTCGAGCATGCACAATTTAACCAACGCATTCAAAATGAAGGGTAATCTGTTAATGATTATGTAACTTCACTTTATTCCCTGGCTGAACATTGTGAGTATGGAGTTCTTCATGATGAACTAATACGCGATAGAATAGTTGTCGGTATTAGAGATAAATCCTTAAGTGAGAAGTTACAATTAGATCCAGAACTTTCTTTAAGCAACGCTGTAGAAAAGGTTCGTTTATCGGAATCAATTAAAAAGCAACAAGAAATTCTAACTTCTAATAATGCTTCTGTCCAGATAGTTTCCAGTGTAAACAAAACAAAAGTGAATTTTAAAAAAGGGGTATCCAGTCAAAATCCGCAGTTTAAAGAAACTGATAAAAGGAACTATGGAAAAAAAGATAACCAAAAACCCTTTCAGCTTTGCAAATGGTGTGGAAAATCTGCACATAATAGAAAATTATGTCCAGCAAAATATGCTAAACGTTTAAAATGTTCGAAAATAGGACACTTTGCTCGAGTTTGTAGGAAAAATGAAAGTAAATGTTAGGGGAACCGTCGGTAGCGTAATAAATTTTCTTATTTTTATAAATAGTTAAATCAGTCTTCAAATTTAATATACATTTTCATCTTTTGATACGTTAAAGAAGTTTGTTCAGCTTACCTGAAATTTTCCTTTTTTGCGCCAAGTGATATCCACAGTAATCCAAAGTGTTGTAGCGATATTTATCTTATCCATTGATTCACTTATACTGGAATAATAAGAAGTAGTATTAGTAGAAAATAACAATTGTGTGAAACGAGCAGAATATTCATTTTCCTTTGAATATAATATTATAATTCTTGGCTAGATGTACATGTTTAAAATCGCGTTTTGGAGGCTGCGTATAAGTGCTCCAATTTTACATTATATTAAAATATATTTACATCATATATATACAAGAGCGTCTTAACTGCTCGGATACATTTTGGAAACTGAAGGGAGATTGTTATTTGAGTTCTGTGCACAGGCGCGGGACAAACAGCTGTAGTTTGAAGGAGGGAGATCTGCAGTATCTCTCCACTTAGTTAGTTTCGACAGTCTCTGGTTTTATTCACTGTTTTGCATCTGCGGTTGTCACTTAAAGTACTTATAGTTAATTGGGGTCTGGTTTTTAACATGTTTTTCAATCGTTCGCTGCACGTGGAGATTAATTAACTGCATAAAAAAGGTTTCTCCGTCACTCCCCCGTAATCTCCTGTGTGGGGAATGGTTGAAGATTCAGTTTCTTACGGTGTTTTTGATACACAGGCTTGGGAGTGGGCTTGGTGAGAGTGTCGGCTATCATTTCTTCACTAGGGCAGTATTGAAGATCGATTTTTCCTCCTTCTTTCATAAGTTTGATGTTGTGGAAACGTATGTCGATATGCTTGGATCGCTTAGTATCTTTATCGTTTTCAGTCATTTTTATACAGGACATATTATCCTCAAATATCGTGATGGGTAGTTTTTGGGGAATGTTGAGGTCGCTTAGCAAGTTTGTTATCCAACTTAATTCTTGTGCTGCGTTGCTAGCTGAAACGTATTCAGCTTCGGCTGACGAAAGTGCAATGCAATTTTGCCTTTTTGTAATCCAGTAAATCGGCGATTTTCCTAGCATGAATAGATTTCCTGACGTTGATTTACGTGTTTTCAAGTCACCAGCCCAGTCTGCATCGGCGTATGCTGTTAGGATGGGTTTGCTGTTTGCGCTAAGAGTTAAATTCAAATTTTCTGTAGTTTTGAGGTATGAAATGATTCTTTTTACTGCTGACCAGTCCTTTTGGCGTGGTGTTTCGTTTCTACGACATAATATGTTTACTGCTGCAGATATGTCAGGACGCGTGATTGTTGATATGTAAAGTAATGTGCCTGTCGCTTGTCGATATTTCGTGTTATTAGGTAAAAGATTATCGTCGTCTTCAAGTCTGTTGAATCCAGCAATCATTGGTGTGTAATGAGGTTTCATGTCGTTTAAATTCAGTTTTTTCACTAGTTCCTGTATTTTATTGTTTTGATTTAGGTAATATGTATCGTTGATTTTATTAATGTTTATGCCTAGGTAATTATTCACTTCTCCTAAGTTTTTTAGTTCATATTCTTTCTTAAGTTGGTTTATTGTTTCTTCGATATCACTGTCCTTTCCTGCTATCAGGATATCATCTACATAAATGATGATGTATATCGGATTTTCTTGATTTGATTTAAAGTACAGACATGGATCATTTTTGCTCTGTATGAAATTATTGTTTGTGAGTGTTTCCGATATTTTGGTGTACCAGGCCTTTGCTGCTTGCTTAAGACCGTAGATGGCTTTTTGAAGTTTACAAACTTTTCTTTCATGGCCGGGTTTAATATACCCGTCTGGTTGACTCATATAAACAGTTTCAGTTAATTCACCATGCAAGAATGCTGTGGTTATGTCAACATGTTTCACGTTTAAATTTTTGTGCAATGCAGAGATGAGAAATGCTCGTATTGTAGCGTGCGAAACTACAGGTGCGAAAGTTTGATCATAGTCAATCCCGAATCTTTGACTATATCCTTGTGCTACTAAACGCGCTTTATAGCTTTGAACATTTCCTAAATTGTCCTTTTTTAGTTTAAAAGTCCATTTTGAGCCGATAATTTTTGTTCCGGGTGGTGGATCTGTTAAAGTCCAAGTGTTATTTTTTCTTAGGCATTGTATTTCATTTTGTGTTGCTTTTATCCAATTTTGTTTATCATTAGTATTTTTCATTTTTTCGATGTCTTCCCAATTTTCGGGAATGTTTTCAGATGAACTGTTTGTGAGACAAACATATCTGTCAGGAGGAACGCCTCTATTTGTCCTATTAGACCTTCTTGGTTCAATTGGTTGCTGTTTGGGCACGGATGGTGTCTCCTCACTGTCAAGTTTTATTTCTAAGTGATTTTCATGTCTATCCAGTAATTGTGTATTGTCATCTGATGTTTTTGTGGTGTTTTGTATCTCCTCAATGTTATCTGAGTGTACATTTTCATTTTCAAGAAATTTTACCGTTCTCGCTATTATAATTTGTTTTCCTTGTGTGTGAATTCTATAACCAGTCGATCGTGTGTCATAACCTACGAACGTTCCGGTTTGAGCCCTGTTATCGAGTTTTCCTCTATTTACTTTATCGACGTAAAATAGCGCTTTACAACCGAATGTTCTTAAGTGTTTTAAATTCGGTTTAACTCCTTTCCATAATTCGTAAGGTGTTCTGTTGTTGTTTGCTTTAGTTGGGAGTCGGTTTTGTAAATATGTTGCAGTGTTTATGGCTTCACCCCAAAAATGTTTGCTTAATTTTACTTGTGATAGCATGCTTCTAGTCATATCTAATAAACTTTTATTTTTTCTCTCCGCAACTCCATTCTGGCTCGGATTATGCGGGACAGTCAATTGGTGTAAAATTCCGTTCTGTTTTAAGTATTCATCTATCTCTTGATTTACATATTCACGACCGTTATCCGATCTAATTTCCTTAGGTTTTTTACCGAACTGATTGTATATCATCGTTATATACTCTTTTATCTTTTCAGCAACTTCGCTCTTTTTAGATAATAAACATATCGTAGTATATCGGGAATAGTCATCAATAAGAGTCATAAAATAAATTTTTCCGCCTAAAGTCGGTGTATCTAAAGGACCACATACGTCACTATGGATCAAATCCACAATATTAGTAGCTCGGTTTGTTGCTGATTTAGGATACGGCATGTTAGTTAATTTAGTTTCGATACAAGTTACGCATGTTTTATTTTGATGTTTACATTTTCCTATCTTTATTCCGTCCGCAAGTTGATTTGTTATTATAGATTTAATCGCGTCATATTCTCTGTGACCGAGTCTGCGATGCCAGAGATCTATGCATTGTTTGCTGTCACAGTTATACGTTATGTTTACATAATTTTGTGGTTCTTCCACATCGTCCATTTCCTCAATAATGTATAAATTTTTCTTATTTTTCGCCCTAATATATATTTCTTCATCAAAAATCAAATCGCATTTATTATCGTCGAAGATTAGTTTACACCCGTTTTTAGCGGCTTTACTAACCGAAATTAGGTTTGACTCTAAGTCTGGGACATAAAGCACTTCGCGTAATTTCATTAGTTTTTCTTTTCCTTCGGGGGTTAATGTTTTTATAAAAACTTCTCCTGAACCTAACGCTGTCAGTTTATTACCATTCGCGATCGTTGCTGAAGTTTTATTATAATCAATAAATTTACTAAATAGGCTTTTATCATTACAAATGTGCGAGGTAGATCCTGAATCGAGAATCCAGTTATTTTTGCGTTTGATCATTTGCGTATTTTCTTTCGTTTGGAATTTTATTTTCGCTACGAGTTTCGGTCTTTTCATAACATAATGAAGATGAGAAATTCTTTTTATTTTTGAATTGATTGTTACGAGGATTTCCGGATTGTACCGTGTTTCTGCTCTTGTAGTGCCAGCATTCGTAAGTGGAATGATTTTTCATTTTACAGTTGTTACAGTATTTTTGTTCTCTTATATTTTCAGTGTGTGTATATCTCCTATTTGTTTTAAATGCTCTCTCGTTGTTGTTATATCCGCTATGTGATTGTTCTGACATTTCATGTCTACGATTATATTCATCCGTTAATTTGTTTTTGATAAAATCAGGGGTGAGCTCATTTTCTGGTCTCGCCTCCAACGCAGTTATCAAAGTATTGTAACTGGGGGGAAGAGAACACAGAAATAGCGCGGAAATATGTGAATCGCTAATATTTTCTCCAATGGCATTAAGTTTATCTATAATTTGCAAGATATTAGTGATATGCGTGATCATGTTTGCACCCTCAGCTAATTTAGTACTGTATAGTTTCCGTAACAGGTAAAGCTTACTAGATAAATTGCTTCTCTCATGTATATTTTTCAGAGCTTCCCATGTTAATTTGGCAGTATCTAAGTTTTTTACATTTACGATTTGAGAATCATCGATGCTTAGGTTTATTAGAGCTCTAGTCTTGCGATCTTTTTTGTGCCATGCGGGATCTGCTGGATCCGGTGGATCTTGTACTATAATATCGTCGAGTTCCTCTTTAATCAGGAACATCTGCATCTTGAACTTCCATGTACTATAATTCGTAGAATTGAGTTTCTCAATAAATTGAGTATTTTCTTTGATCGCATTCATTATTACTTTTTTAGTGTTCTTTTATTTATTATTATATTTTTAGAAATTTGTTAAATTATCGTTTTTTTTTTTTTTTATAATACTGGGATATTCTTTTTTCAGTCTTTCATAATCTTTGTTAGGGGAACCGGCGGTAGCGTAATAAATTTTCTTATTTTCATAAATAATTAAATCAGTCTTCAAATTTAATATACATTTTCATCTTTTGATATGTTAAAGAAGTTTGTTCAGCTTACCTGAAATTTTCCTTTTTTGCGCCAAGTGATATCCACAGTAATCCAAAGTTTTGTAGCGATATTTATCTTATCCATTGATTCACTTATATTGGAATAATAAGAAGTAGTATTAGTAGAAAATAACAATTGTGTGAAATGAGCAGAATATTCATTTTCCTTTGAATATAATATTATAATTCTTGGCTAGATGTACATGTTTAAAATCGCGTTTTGGAGGCTGCGTATAAGTGCTCCAATTTTACATTATATTAAAATATATTTACATCATATATATACAAGAGCGTCTTAACTGCTCGGATACATTTTGGAAACTGAAGGGAGATTGTTATTTGAGTTCTGTGCACAGGCGCGGGACAAACAGCTGTAGTTTGAAGGAGGGAGATCTGCAGTATCTCTCCACTTAGTTAGTTTCGACAGTCTCTGGTTTTATTCACTGTTTTGCATCTGCGGTTGTCACTTAAAGTACTTTTAGTTAATTGGGGTCTGGTTTTTAACATGTTTTTCAATCGTTCGCTGCACGTGGAGATTAATTAACTGCATAAAAAAGGTTTCTCCGTCACTCCCCCGTAATCTCCTGTGTGGGGAATGGTTGAAGATTCAGTTTCTTACGGTGTTTTTCATACACAGGCTTGGGAGTGGGCTTGGTGAGAGTGTCGGCTATCATTTCTTCACTAGGGCAGTATTGAAGATCGATTTTTCCTCCTTCTTTCATAAGTTTGATGTTGTGGAAACGTATGTCGATATGCTTGGATCGCTTAGTATCTTTATCGTTTTCAGTCATTTTTATACAGGACATATTATCCTCAAATATCGTGATGGGTAGTTTTTGGGGAATGTTGAGGTCGCTTAGCAAGTTTGTTATCCAACTTAATTCTTGTGCTGCGTTGCTAGCTGAAACGTATTCAGCTTCGGCTGACGAAAGTGCAATGCAATTTTGCCTTTTTGTAATCCAGTAAATCGGCGATTTTCCTAGCATGAATAGATTTCCTGACGTTGATTTACGTGTTTTCAAGTCACCAGCCCAGTCTGCATCGGCGTATGCTGTTAGGATGGGTTTGCTGTTTGCGCTAAGAGTTAAATTCAAATTTTCTGTAGTTTTGAGGTATGAAATGATTCTTTTTACTGCTGACCAGTCCTTTTGGCGTGGTGTTTCGTTTCTACGACATGATATGTTTACTGCTGCAGATATGTCAGGACGCGTGATTGTTGATATGTAAAGTAATGTGCCTGTCGCTTGTCGATATTTCGTGTTATTAGGTAAAATATTATCGTCGTCTTCAAGTCTGTTGAATCCAGCAATCATTGGTGTGTAATGAGGTTTCATGTCGTTTAAATTCAGTTTTTTCACTAGTTCCTGTATTTTATTGTTTTGATTTAGGTAATATGTATCGTTGATTTTATTAATGTTTATGCCTAGGTAATTATTCACTTCTCCTAAGTTTTTTAGTTCATATTCTTTCTTAAGTTGGTTTATTGTTTCTTCGATATCACTGTCCTTTCCTGCTATCAGGATATCATCTACATAAATGTAGATGTATATCGGATTTTCTTGATTTGCTTTAAAGTACAGACATGGATCATTTTTGCTCTGTATGAAATTATTGTTTGTGAGTGTTTCCGATATTTTGGTGTACCAGGCCTTTGCTGCTTGCTTAAGACCGTAGATGGCTTTTTGAAGTTTACAAACTTTTCTTTCATCGCCGGGTTTAATATACCCGTCTGGTTGACTCATATAAACAGTTTCAGTTAATTCACCATGCAAGAATGCTGTGGTTATGTCAACATGTTTCACGTTCAAATTTTTGTGCAATGCAGAGATGAGAAATGCTCGTATTGTAGCGTGCGAAACTACAGGTGCGAAAGTTTGATCATAGTCAATCCCGAATCTTTGACTATATCCTTGTGCTACTAAACGCGCTTTATAGCTTTGAACATTTCCTAAATTGTCCTTTTTTAGTTATTATTCACTTCTCCTAAGTTTTTTAGTTCATATTCTTTCTTAAGTTGGTTTATTGTTTCTTCGATATCACTGTCCTTTCCTGCTATCAGGATATCATCTACATAAATGTAGATGTATATCGGATTTTCTTGATTTGCTTTAAAGTACAGACATGGATCATTTTTGCTCTGTATGAAATTATTGTTTGTGAGTGTTTCCGATATTTTGGTGTACCAGGCCTTTGCTGCTTGCTTAAGACCGTAGATGGCTTTTTGAAGTTTACAAACTTTTCTTTCATCGCCGGGTTTAATATACCCGTCTGGTTGACTCATATAAACAGTTTCAGTTAATTCACCATGCAAGAATGCTGTGGTTATGTCAACATGTTTCACGTTCAAATTTTTGTGCAATGCAGAGATGAGAAATGCTCGTATTGTAGCGTGCGAAACTACAGGTGCGAAAGTTTGATCATAGTCAATCCCGAATCTTTGACTATATCCTTGTGCTACTAAACGCGCTTTATAGCTTTGAACATTTCCTAAATTGTCCTTTTTTAGTTTAAAAGTCCATTTTGAGCCGATAATTTTTGTTCCGGGTGGTGGATCTGTTAAAGTCCAAGTGCTATTTTTTCTTAGGCATTGTATTTCATTTTGTGTTGCTTTTATCCAATTTTGTTTATCATTAGTATTTTTCATTTTTTCGATGTCTTCCCAATTTTCGGGAATGTTTTCAGATGAACTATTTGTGAGACAAACATATCTGTCAGGAGGAACGCCTCTATTTGTCCTATTAGACCTTCTTGGTTCAATTGGTTGCTGTTTGGGCACGGATGGTGTCTCCTCACTGTCAAGTTTTATTTCTAAGTGATTTTCATGTCTATCCAGTAATTGTGTATTGTCATCTGATGTTTTTGTGGTGTTTTGTATCTCCTCAATGTTATCTGAGTGTACATTTTCATTTTCAAGAAATTTTACCGTTCTCGCTATTATAATTTGTTTTCCTTGTGTGTGAATTCTATAACCAGTCGATCGTGTGTCATAACCTACGAACGTTCCGGTTTGAGCCCTGTTATCGAGTTTTCCTCTATTTACTTTATCGACGTAAAATAGCGCTTTACAACCGAATGTTCTTAAGTGTTTTAAATTCGGTTTAACTCCTTTCCATAATTCGTAAGGTGTTCTGTTGTTGTTTGCTTTAGTTGGGAGTCGGTTTTGTAAATATGTTGCAGTGTTTATGGCTTCACCCCAAAAATGTTTGCTTAATTTTGCTTGTGATAGCATGCTTCTAGTCATATCTAATAAACTTTTATTTTTTCTCTCCGCTACTCTATTCTGGCTCGGATTATGCGGGACAGTCAATTGGTGTAAAATTCCGTTCTGTTTTAAGTATTCATCTATCTCTTGATTTACATATTCACGACCGTTATCCGATCTAATTTCCTTAGGTTTTTTACCGAACTGATTGTATATCATCGTTATATACTCTTTTATCTTTTCAGCAACTTCGCTCTTTTTAGATAATAAATATATCGTAGTATATCGGGAATAGTCATCAATAAGAGTCATAAAATAAATTTTTCCGCCTAAAGTCGGTGTATCTAAAGGACCACATACGTCACTATGGATCAAATCCACAATATTAGTAGCTCGGTTTGTTGCTGATTTAGGATACGGCATGTTAGTTAATTTAGTTTCGATACAAGTTACGCATGTTTTATTTTGATGTTTACATTTTCCTATCTTTATTCCGTCCGCAAGTTGATTTGTTATTATAGATTTAATCGCGTCATATTCTCTGTGACCGAGTCTGCGATGCCAGAGATCTATGCATTGTTTGCTGTCACAGTTATACGTTATGTTTACATAATTTTGTGGTTCTTCCACATCGTCCATTTCCTCAATAATGTATAAATTTTTCTTATTTTTCGCCCTAATATATATTTCTTCATCAAAAATCAAATCGCATTTATTATCGTCGAAGATTAGTTTACACCCGTTTTTAGCGGCTTTACTAACCGAAATTAGGTTTGACTCTCAGTCTGGGACATAAAGCACTTCGCGTAATTTCATTAGTTTTTCTTTTCCTTCGGGGGTTAATGTTTTTATAAAAACTTCTCCTGAACCTAACGCTGTCAGTTTATTACCATTCGCGATCGTTGCTGAAGTTTTATTATAATCAATAAATTTACTAAATAGGCTTTTATCATTACAAATGTGCGAGGTAGATCCTGAATCGAGAATCCAGTTATTTTTGCCTACTTTTTCGGTGATTAATGCTTTATTTTGCGTTTGATCATTTGCGTATTTTCTTTCGTTTGGAATTTTATTTTCGCTACGAGTTTCGGTCTTTTCATAACATAATGAAGATGAGAAATTCTTTTTATTTTTGAATTGATTGTTACGAGGATTTCCGGATTGTACCGTGTTTCTGCTCTTGTAGTGCCAGCATTCGTAAGTGGAATGATTTTTCATTTTACAGTTGTTACAATATTTTTGTTCTCTTCTATTTTCAGTGTGTGTATATCTCCTATTTGTTTTAAATGCTCTCTCGTTGTTGTTATATCCGCTATGTGATTTTGTTCTGACATTTCATGTCTACGATTATATTCATCCGTTAATTTGTTTTTGATAAAATCAGGGGTGAGCTCATTTTCTGGTCTCGCCTCCAACGCAGTTATCAAAGTATTGTAACTGGGGGGAAGAGAACACAGAAATAGCGCGGAAATATGTGAATCGCTAATATTTTCTCCAATGGCATTAAGTTTATCTATAATTTGCAAGATATTAGTGATATGCGTGATCATGTTTGCACCCTCAGCTAATTTAGTACTGTATAGTTTCCGTAACAGGTAAAGCTTACTAGATAAATTGCTTCTCTCATGTATATTTTTCAGAGCTTCCCATGTTAATTTGGCAGTATCTAAGTTTTTTACATTTACGATTTGAGAATCATCGATGCTTAGGTTTATTAGAGCTCTAGTCTTGCGATCTTTTTTGTGCCATGCGGGATCTGCTGGATCCGGTGGATCTTGTACTATAATATCGTCGAGTTGCTCTTTAATCAGGAACATCTGCATCTTGAACTTCCATGTACTATAATTCGTAGAATTGAGTTTCTCAATAAATTGAGTATTTTCTTTGATCGCATTCATTATTACTTTTTTAGTGTTCTTTTATTTATTATTATATTTTTAGAAATTTGTTAAATTATCGTTTTTTTTTTTTTTTTATAATACTGGGATATTCTTTTTTCAGTCTTTCATAATCTTTGTTAGGGGAACCGGCGGTAGCGTAATAAATTTTCTTATTTTCATAAATAATTAAATCAGTCTTCAAATTTAATATACATTTTCATCTTTTGATATGTTAAAGAAGTTTGTTCAGCTTACCTGAAATTTTCCTTTTTTGCGCCAAGTGATATCCACAGTAATCCAAAGTGTTGTAGCGATATTTATCTTATCCATTGATTCACTTATATTGGAATAATAAGAAGTAGTATTAGTAGAAAATAACAATTGTGTGAAATGAGCAGAATATTCATTTTCCTTTGAATATAATATTATAATTCTTGGCTAGATGTACATGTTTAAAATCGCGTTTTGCAGGCTGCGTATAAGTGCTCCAATTTTACATTATATTAAAATATATTTACATCATATATATACAAGAGCGTCTTAACTGCTCGGATACATTTTGGAAACTGAAGGGAGATTGTTATTTGAGTTCTGTGCACAGGCGCGGGACAAACAGCTGTAGTTTGAAGGAGGGAGATCTGCAGTATCTCTCCACTTAGTTAGTTTCGACAGTCTCTGGTTTTATTCACTGTTTTGCATCTGCGGTTGTCACTTAAAGTACTTATAGTTAATTGGGGTCTGGTTTTTAATATGTTTTTCAATCGTTCGCTGCACGTGGAGATTAATTAACTGCATAAAAAAGGTTTCTCCTTCAGTAAATCTGAACTTTCTTTCTTAGAAACAATTAGGCATACACACTCGAATAGTAATAATGATATGTTATGGTCAGTAGCTATTCAAATAAGAGGTAAAACCATTCGCTTCAAGATAGACAGTGGAGCAGATCACACTGTTATACCTGCTACATCGCTAATCCTGAAAGATTCAAAAATCTTAAAACCAGACAAGCAGCTTTGTGGCCCGGATGGGAAAATACTAAAACTCGCAGGAAAACTTATCGAAGAAATCCAATACGGGGAAAAGAAAATCACTGAAGATATCTATGTAATTGAAGGACTGCAAAGCTACTTATTGGGAAAACCTGCTATAATAGCTCTTGGATTAGGACCAAACATTTCAGAAATTTGCGCAGTGAATCCTAAGCAAGATTTCCCTGAATTGTTTAATGGCCTGGGGCTACTACAAGGGTGTTATACGATTAAGCTTAAACCGAACTCTGTCCCGTTTGCTATTTCAGCTTCACGAAGAATACCCATTCCACTCCTGAAGAAAACTGAACTGGAAATCAAAAAGATGATTGGCCAAAAAGTTATTATTCTTGTAACCAAACCCACAGAATGGTGTTCACCGGTGGTTATTGTTCCTAAAAGTGATGGAACTGTTCGCTTATGTGTCAATCTAGTCCAGTTGAACAAGACTGTAGAGAGAGAATTTCATCCATTACCTTCAGTGGAATATTCATTGAATCTTCTGACAGGGGCTAAGTTCTTTTTAAAGTTAGATGCTAATTTGGAGTTTTGGCAAATTCCACTTGATGAATATCCGTCATATCTCACGACTTTCATCACTCCTTTTGGAAGATATAGATTTTTAAGATTACCTTTAGGAATCTCATGTGCTCTCGAGCACTTCCAACGTAGAATGTCATAGCTGCTAGAAAATATCCCAGGTGCTATTTGTCACATGGACGACACCTTAGTAAGGGGAAGAAATCAGACTGAGCATGACCAAAGATTGAGAATCATTCTGAAAAAAATTAAAGAAGCAGGTATTACTCTAAATGACAAGAAATGTAAATTTTCAGTCAAGAGAATCAAATTCTTGGGACATATTATTGATGACAAAGGCATCCACCCTGATGAAGATAAAATTAGAGCGATGAAAGAATATCCACCACCAAAGAACAAAACTGAGTTGAAGCAGATGTTAGGTATGGCAAATTTTCTCGCCAGATTTGTTCCAAATTATGCAGAAATGTTTTTACCGTTAACGTCTATGTTGAGTCAAAAGAATGATTTTGTCTGGGACGAACCTCAAAAACAAGCATTTCAAACTTGGAAGAATGTTTTAACATCTCAACCAGTTTTAAAGTTATATAATCCACAAAAAACTTTAATTGTCACAACATATGCTTCTTCTTATGGAATAGGAGCCACCTTGAGACAAGAGCAAGAGAACGGAGAAATTTCTGTTGTTGCATATGCATCCAGAACACTTACACCTAATGAAAAGAGGTATGCTCAAATAGAAAAAGAGGCACTTGCTCTGGCTTGGAGTTGTGAAAAATTTCGAGATTATCTAACTGGAACTCACTTTAGGTTAGAAACGGACCATAAACCTCTAATTCCAATCTTCTCAAGAAAGAACCTTGAAGACTTATCTCCACGTTTGCAAAGGTGAAGATGAGGATGATGAGATATTCTTATTCCATATTCCACATACCAGGAAAGAAACTTTATGCAGCTGACGCCTTGTTAAGAAAACCTCAAGAAACTAAAGGAAATGTTGAAGAATTGGAGGAAGAAATTGATACTTATATTCGTATGATAGTTTCCTCATTACCAGCTTCATCCTTCATGTAACAGGTTAGAAGAGTAACGACAATCCCAAAAGTCTGATGCAACATGCAAAGATCTAGAAAAATTAATCCTTAACGGTTGGCCATCAAGGAAAATTTTAGAACCAAGTTGTTTACCCTATTGGAATCATCGATATGAAATATCAATCCAAGATGGACTCATAATGAAGGGGTGTTGAATCATCATTCCTGCCAGTCAGCGAAAAAAGGTTCTGCAACAAATTCATGAGGGACATTTGGGAATTACAAAGTGTCGTGCGAGAGCAAGATCATCCGTCTTTTGGCCTGGAATAAATAAAGAAATCGAAGAAAAGATAAAAAAAAATTGCACATCATGTATCAAGGAGATCACTAATCGTCATCAACCTCTCATGCCTACCGAATTTCCTGAAAGACCATGAAAAACTGTTGGCATGGATCTTTTTAAGCTTCATGGATTTTGGTACTTACTCGTGACTGATTACTTTTCACGATATCCAGAAATCGCAAAACTGGAAAGATTAACCTCTGAGGAAGTAATTATTCACTGCAAATCAATCTTTGCCAGACATGGGATTCCTAACGTGGTCAGATCTGACAATGGTCCCCAATTTGAGCCAATTAACTCATCTAAATTTTCAAAATTCTCAAAGCTTTATGGATTTTCTCATGACACATCAAGCCCTAGGTACCCTCAAAGTAATGGATTTATTGAATCTGCAGTGAAAACCATCAAGTTGCGACTGAAAAAAGCTGAAGATCCTTATCTTTCTTTAATGGCATATAGAGAAACACCATTAGACAATGGCCTCAGTCCTGCAGAAATTCTCATGAATCGGCGTATTAGGACAACCCTTCCAATTGCAAGATCTCAACTGGAGCCAAGAATTGAAAATAGGGCTGAAATTCAAAGGAAGGAAGAGAAGAGAATAACGTCAGAAAGATAACTATAGCCAATGTCACGGAGTACGAGACCTCAGTAATCTTGATGTTGGAGATGGAGTGTGGATCACGGACAAGCGAGCTACTGGTACAGTTCAGCAGAGATTAGATTATCCACGTTCATATATAGTAAAATCTGGGGAAAAGGTATATCGACGAAACAGAATGCATCTTATCCCATCAGCTAATTTCCAGCCGGAGACTGATGATGTGGATGACCTTCAACTAGTGGTTTCCAGTAAGGAGTCTCCAACACCACAGAGAGTTTCTAGTCCACCCAGACCAAACCGTCAGAATCTTCATTCATCCTGTAACGATGATAAAAATAATTTTGTTATATCTCCACGTAAGCATCAGGATCAGTATACCACCAGATCTGGACGAGTTGTTCATCCTCCGCAGAGAATGGATCTTTGAAGGAAGGGAGATGTGGTATTAGGACATTAACTGTAAACCGTCACGGTACAAGAATATTAACTGTAACTTAGATTAATGGAACGCTAGCTGGTTTTATGTTGTGTTTGTGATGTCGTGTTTTGTGTAACCTAAATAGAATAGATATGTGTGAAATATATTAATGCAAGTTAATTTATTGTGTCTTCATTGAAGCCTTCTACGGTTCGCTACATTAACGTAACACATAACAACACAGTTTTCACTTTGGTCTTTTCCGTATTCGTCATATATATACTTCGACCGCTACCTTTTTAATCAGTTTTTCTGATGGGAGCTGTCGATAAAGTTGTGCCGATTCTTTTTATTTTTATCTTTGCCATTTTTATTTTAGTTTAAATTTTTTTAAGTATCGAATTCTGGCTGAACTACGATGTCTTCATGTAGTAATAAAAATAGGCTATATTCAGTGATTAAATTAGTGGCCAGATAAAAGCTTTTTTACTTCATTTTTAATTGGTGAATAAAATAACTTTTATTTAATTTCAACATAGTGTAGTTCCTGTGTCATGAGCAACATACTTCAATTTGGTGAAATCTTCTTTTTCACCTTTCTTTGACCGTTAAAGAATAACTTAAGCAATTTATTTAAGGGGTTATTGCCTTTTAAGGGGTTATTGCCTCTTATTTAAGGGGTTATTGCCTTCATAAAATTTGAGTAAGATTTTTGCATAACTACAATGATACTTTCCACTTACGATCTTACAAATAAAATAATTTCAACCATCTTCAATAACAATATCAAACTGCTATGGTGCATTTTTCACGATTTCTGCGATAGCTAAATCTCAAACTAATGCACAGAATTTAATCAAACTTCATATTCTGTTACACTTTGACAGAAATAGACCCTTATTAGGCTTGGATATATACTGCCCAACAAGTGTCGCTTTAATGTTCTTTGGGTTAGGAATTTTGGTTGCAGACATCTAAGAGGATGGGTGCCGAAATTCAACGATTTGTTTAAAAAATGCGATGGTTATATCTCCTCTTTAAATGCACATAATTCAACGAACCTATACCTTTAGAATCTTCATGATGGGCATAGATTGTCATTTAATTTTGGCACTGCGATAGTGAATTTTGAAGAATTAACTCGTAAAAGATGGTAGAAAGTTTTGGGATTGGCACATCCGACTAATAGGGGAGATGGGGGATGAATGGGACATTTTCACAAAAATGTTTATTTTAAATATTTTATTTTAGCTATTATCAATATTATATATCACATTTGATATATTAAGCGTTTGACTACATCTTAAGCACAATATTTATTCAATATTATTATTATACAAAAATATATTATGAAATTTAAAAACAATTCTTCTATGTCCCAATCATCCCCACAGCAGGGATGAATGAGACACAAATATTTTCATCCCTTTATTCAATGTTAAGGACTAAAAGCTGAAAAAAAATGCCTCCTGGGCAAAAGCTGAGAGATTGTAAATTGTCCAAAGTTAATCCAAAGTTATTTGTTAGCCAATCATATTGGACTCATTTCAGCTTTACCTTAAAAGGCCCATAAACGGAAGCATTCAATGGCTGAAGACGATAACTACAATGAGGATGAAATGTTAAAAGAATAATTACCATAAATTATTAATTTATCAACCTATATAATATTATTTAACTAATAAATATATTTTTCAGCATCCTCTATGGATGAATGAGACAATCCCATTCATCCCATTTGAAATGTCCCAAGCATCCCCAAGATGCATATATTCAATTGTCAGCCATTTTGTCTCAAAAATTATTTTGTCACAATGGTTAATATTCATTCATTTTAAATACTAGTATTGAGCCTTGAAATAAAAAACTACAACATACCTGAATTGTTTATATTGCATAAGATATTTAAGTAACTTCAAATGTAAAAAAATTACTTTTAAGCAGAGTTTTCAGGAAATGATAATTTGAAGGAAACTGAAAACAGCCACGTGGTCTTGCTTTTGGTTCTGAAGCACACTATGGTAGTGAAATCTATGAGGATAGGAAGCAACTAAAATAAAAGTTTATTGCCTAAAATATTGAGAACGTCCCATCCATCCCTTGTCCCATTCATCCCCCATCTCCCCTATTATTTTGCTTACTTTTAAACTATTATGAGACAAAAAAATTTTATAAATTGTAAATGATATAAAAAAACATATTGGTTTCATTTAGGGTGAAAAATATTATGTTTCATGTTCTTTTAGCACACATTTAATAATAACCTGGAACTAGACATTTAAAAACTGACTGACTGTGTTTGTTTATTCGAGGTATATTGAGTCCTTTTACGAGAACAGTATATTTCTCTTTCACAGACTCGTCTTTATTGTCATCGACATCCGGGTATTTCTAATCCCGGCAGATTAAGTTCTTTATGTGTCAGATATTAACAAATTCTCCAACCGCGATTCGGATTTTCCAAGTAATTTTATGCAGTGGAAACATTTCTTCGTTAGCTAGTTTTATCCGCAGGCAGAATACAGAAAATGTTCCACTATTTCATGGGGATAATCCCCGGATTTGTTGAATTTTATATAGTTCGATATTAATTTTTACTTTCTTATATATAGCCTGATGATTCTGTTACAGTGACACAAATAATTCATATTAATTCATCTTTTTTTTCTTTTCCTTTTTCCCCTCCAATCTGTTTTACATTATGAATATATATATATATATATATATATATACACAGGAACTCGTTTAATACGAGCACTGCTAAAACGAGATAACGGTTAAATTGAGCATTTTGCAAGTTTTGCACGTTAAGAATAGTTCATCATTTAAATTCAATTAAGATTTATGAGCTGCAAAAGTAGGATCACGGTTAACACGAGCAAAATATCTGTTCATTTCAATGTGATTTTTCGACGAAAACTAGAATAGAATTAGGAAAGGAATCCCTTTCTTACTTAAAACTGTTCTCTCTTAGCGTTAATATCCCTATACAACTATTTCTCAAAATGTAGTAATTTATCAGGTTTACCAGACAGAATTGGAACCATAATACTGATAGTATCATACCATTGATTATCATTAAGGTTAACTGGGTGAATTAGTTCAGCCATATTCGTCCGGGATTGCTCAGTTGGTAGAGCATTGGCAGCTTCAGCCAAAGGATCTCGGGTTCGAATCCGGGCCGGACTTTTTCACATTGGAAGATTACATCTCATAGAATAGGTCTCATTCACGCACAAATGTTAGTAATTTAGGACACCACGATCGCACGCAAAATCTCAAAATTCACTCGTCCATTAGAATACCCTTATAAAAGAGCAGCCAGGCCCTCTGCCACAGCTTTGAATTGGAATCCGAATGAATTAATATTTTTGTTAGTATCATATTATGTGAATAATGGCACGATTCATTGTTTGCTCCTGCTTACTAAAACATTGAACAGATCTGCTCTAAGTCAGCGATGAAACATATATAAATTCAAAACTTTGTCCTTATGCAGTCGTTGGTAAGAAAATTTGCTTTCTTGAACTGGATAAAGTCTTTTGCATTTCAAGTCGTTTAGACAAAGTCATAGTGTAATTACGGTATTTTTCCACTAAAGGTTTTTGAAAAAGCATGTTTTGGAAAAGCAATTCGAGCTTCAGAGAATGAGATTTGTTTCCGGATGATACAAAGAGCTATGAAAACAAACCTAATTAACTTTTATGCTTGTTTATGTATGAATTTATATAAATATATATATAAACATTTTATTTATACATATATGTTGGAGAGATTTAAAATCAAATTTATAAAATTATGGGGAGTTACTGGAACCTATATTTCCATCCTCCAGACAGGAAAACACCAATTACTTTAGCGGCAATTTGATGCTATAAATATATAAAAAGGTAAAGTGATCGTGCAACCTGGGATAGATATTTTGAAGAAGCTAAAATTAATGATAATTAAGATAATAAGGTTAATATTAATATGCTGTTTCCCTAAAAATTGACTGCGTTGTGTTATTTTTATTTTTATTATTTTTTTTTTTTTTGTAGAAAATCTCATCCGTATGGTTGGCCATCAAGCCCGCTATAAATTTCTGCTAATAAATAGTAATTTAAATAAACATCACACTAAAATAACAGTAAATGAGGAGTCTAAGTTAAGATTAAATCATAAAAAGTTTATTTACAAAAGACTTTAAAATAAAATAGTTGAGTAAAAGAATATGAATGAATAATACAATATATACACATGATATAATTAAATTTGTTTAAGACTTGTATGATCAAGTCATAAGAATAATTGCTGTACATTCAGCATTACTGTTAACATTCAGAATAACATTTTATTACATTTAATTCCTTTATAATTATCTTTTAAATAAGGTAAAGCCAGGAGAGATGGCGTACATAGAGGTTCGGGGGGGAAGGAGTAGAGTGAGAGCGCAGCGACTCCAGGTAGTTGTACAACAACAGTAGTGGAGTGTCTACTTGAAAGTGCACGTTGATTACTTTGAGCGTCTAAGATAAAGTATTGCTATTTTGTTTTGTTTTCCCAAAGTAAGTGCTTGAATTTTCATAGCTATTCATCAGAATTACTATACAATGTCAATAGTACAAAATATTTTAAGCTTAAAACGTTTTCTCATAAGCTACTAATCTAGACTAACAATGTGAACATCAACGGTTCGTTTTAGTAGCGGCCATGTTTAAATAAAAGGCCGCGCAATCTCTCCTACCGAAATTGGAGAGTTTGCGCATCTGCTATTTAGGAGAGATGGCGCATTGTTCCCATTTGTTTAAATGCCAGGAGAGATTACGCAGTTTATTGGTAAATTTGAATAAAAAAATTAAAAATTAAAATGGACTAATTTTAAGTTAAACGTGTTATTAAGTTACATAATTTTATTTTTTAATCTTATCTGGACTTGCTTTTTTTGATTCTTTAATTTTTTCTCCTTTAATTAAAATTTTTTAATCGTTTTTAAAATTATTTCCTTTTTCTGATTCTTTAAGCATTAGGTTGAAATATTCACTCCCAATACAATAAAATTTATTGACAAAACCTTACAGCAATGTTATTTAAGTGTAATTATTATTGTTAACAATTTAATTGTAGTTATTATTAGTAACAATCACACCAACCCTGTAAGGACAGATTGCGCAAAATAACGTTCTTGGTTTTATTACAACTTTTCTACTAGGACTTCCCTCAAAGGGATTAGTCTGAGTGATATTGCTGAGAACATAAAGTTAACAATTACGATATAAAGAAGATATCAACAAGAATCTAAGTGAATATACAGCATATGATAGACAAGAGATAGATAAAGATACAACATATGAAAAATAGCAAATTAAATGATATAATTACAAAATATCATATATAAATTCCTATACTGTTATGTTTCATATGCATTTTTTTATAACATTTGGCAAATAATCTCATTTTCTTAAGCGGGAATTGCTCAAAACTTAAAAAAAAAAAAACCGCCGGATCTTTTAAAACGATATTTTTAAAGTCACATAATCAGATTTGCAGCCAATAGCGTATTTTAGCAAGCGTAGTTTAACGCAAATTTAATTTAATTTTTGCAACATTTTCTTTGTGACAAATATCTAAATAAAATATTAAAAAATAAAATATTAAATATTGAAATATTAAATCAAATATTTAATATTTGAATTAAAAAAATTTCCTTTGTTTATTTGTATAACTATTTATAGAAACTCGTATACTTCAAACCACATTGATAACATGCTTTGCTACAAACGTGTCTACCAGTCTAACTACTCGTATGTCTTAGCTGTGTCTCTCTCCGAACTCATCTGTCTACTGTCTCTCTACTCTTCTGTATACCCGTCTCAGTATCCGTCTGTCTTTCTACCCGACTCTTTAATCGTGTCTCTACCTGTCTCGCTTCCCGTTACACTACTCGTCTATCAACACGTCTGTCTGTCTATATACCCCTCTCTCTACCCGTCTGTCAAGTCGTCTCTGTGCTCGTCTCTCTATCCACCACCTACCCGTCTCCCTACCCATCTCACTACCCCTCTGTCAACCCTTTTTTGCACCTGCCTCGCTACCCGTCTGTCTATTCGTTTCGCTACCCGTTAGCTTATCTCTGTCGCTATCCGTCTCTCTACCCGTTTGTTTACACGTCTATCTATCTCTCGCCAACTCTTCCCAATATTTAAACAATTTAGTAAACGGAAGCCGTTTATCTGTTATTAAATGCAAACAGGAGTAATTTATCTAAAGAGTGTAATCAGATGCAAATTTTTTAAATACATACATAAACCAGCATAATAATTCACCAGTTTTATTTTCATAGTAGTTTATGTCATTTGACAGTAAATCTCAACTTCTTCAACCCGAACTGCGTCAAGCTTTTTAAAAAAGCCCCAAAGTCCGTATAACTGGGAAGGGGAATTGTCCTCAGGGCTATTAGATACATGTTATTAAGTTAAGTGAAAGTTTCGTAATCGGGTTCGCAGCCAGTTTCTTATGTCAGAAAGGGTGGCCTCACGCCATTTTAAATTCATTTCTGTAACTTTCTTTTTCTTTTTTTGGTGGGTGGTTGGGGGGGGGGGGGAGGGTTCCAAATATATACACTTAAATTCAAACTTTTGCCCCCATGTTAATATTAGTGTTGTTTGTATTATCAATTAATACTTTGTTGATCGAGCTTCATTCGAAACAAATGTAAAAGACTTCTACAGTTTTTTTTTTCTAGGAGAAAGTTCCGTAATCGGGCCCTAAGCTAATCGGGGAATTTAATATCATTATTGTTTCTAATTCTTATAGAGTTAAAACAATATTGTTGCTAGCATTACTCTTGTTTGTGACCAACCTCTTCTGTGTATGTGAATAGGGAAAAGTTCCGTATCATGTACTGGTTGGTGCCAAAGGCAGTTGTAGAATCTTACAAATTTTTCTAGAGAGCAGAAAAACATGTTTTTTAAAATATTTACGTTTATTAAACCATGTTTTTGAGCCATTTTAAAAAATTAAGTACGGTGCTAAAATAAAATTTTATTGCCATTTTCGATATTTTAATAAGAAATGAAAATACATAACAAACAAATTTAACAAAACTAAGCCATTTTTGGGTACTTCTTTATTATCCCGTCGACCACTTTTCATAACAAAAAACTATCGCCAAACTAAGATTAAACGCCAAAAATGCAGTCCCATTTACTTGATGCCAGAAGCTACGTATTTGTTATGCCATCAAGTGGTTTTTAATTCGACATTTGCGTGTATTTTTCATTATGTTTTACTGATTTATTAGTTATTTCATTCATTAAAGTAACAATTGTGTCCTTAAATTCTTATATTTTATTTATTTTGATATTTCAATGGCAAAGTTCTCCCGTTTATTTAGCGTTACAGTTTGGCGATAGTTTTTTGTTATGAAAAGTGGTCGACGGGATAATAGAGAAGTACCCATTTTTTGTGATAAATAATTGTTATTGCCAGGGGGGCAAATTGTAAACAATTAATAAGCGAACTAAAACAATTACCGGAAAAAACTGGTGGGAATCTCAAGAAAGAAATATCTGATATAAATAGCATTTAAAATCTTAAAATGGAGAAGTGGTCCGTATAAAAATGCAAAACATTATACACCTGATATAAGAATTTTTTAATTTTTTTATATTTTCGAAAGCACAGATAAAAGGGTAAAAATCCCGGCACAGATGCCATATACTCACCACGTTGGCGCGATTTTTCCCCCGCCCCTTTGGCGAAAACTGTTTGTTGTGTTTGTTTACTTTTATTTTTTATTTTAATTCTATAGATTATTTTTATATGTATATCAATATTAATTTAGGCACAGATGTCATATACGCACCAGATTGGCGCGATTTTTCCCCCGCCAATTTGGCGAAAACTTTGTTTTTGAATATTAGTTACAAATACCATACAATAATAGCATGTAATTTTTTATTTCAATATAAAAATAAAATAACGTAATAAATGAAATAGCTCCTATTATTCAAAAATGGGAAATAAAAATAAATAAATGATAGTTTGATATAAATAAATATTGATATATATAATAAAAACAATTTATAGAATTAAAATAAAAAATAAAAGTTAATAAACAACAATTGAAACAAAATAACCGGGTTACCATGTGAGGCATAAAATTGCCATTTTGTTGCAATCGCGCCAATGTGGTGCGTATATGACATCCGCGCCTTTATTTATATCAAACTATTATTTATTTATTTTTATTTCCTTTTTTAAAATAATAGAAGCTGTTTCATTTATTACGTTATTTTATTTTTATATTGAAATAAAAAATCACGTGTACTATTTGTCACACTATTTGTAACTAATATTCAAAAACAAAGTTTTCCCCAAGCTGGTGGAGGGAAAAATCGCGCCAACGTGGTGCGTATATGACATCTGTGCCTTGTTTCATTTCACATAGAGGTACTGCTCTATTATCCCGTCGACCACTTTTCATAACAAAAAACTATCGCCAAACTGTTAGATTAAACGCCAAAAATCCAGTCCCATTTACTTGATATCAGAAGCATTATACGTGTTTGTTACGTCATCAAGTGGTTTTTAACGCGACATTTGCGTGTATTTTTCATTATGTTTTACTGATTTATTAGTTATTTCATTCATTAAAATAACAATTGTGTCCTTAAATTCTTATATTTTATTTATTTATGTATTTTGATATTTCAATGACAACGTTCTTCCGTTTATTTGGCGATAGTTTTTTGTTATGAAAAGTGGTCGACGCACAGTGGATCAAAGTATAGCAGATGTCGAACATAGGATCATCACAATAGTGTACGATTATATATATGATTTTGTTGTTATATTTAGGTTTAAGTAAGTAAAATAAATTATATTCAATAGATCTGCATGGTTTTTATGAGCAATTTAATCTTTTTTTGTTTAAAACAGGACTTTAAAAGACATACTGGATAACTAATTTAAACTTGTAAAACAAAGTAAAAGAAAAAGCTTAGCAGACAATAATTTTATTACCTATCTTGTTTTTACTTATATCCTAATGACATTGGCAAAATATTCAAAACATTTGTTTAATTTTTAATTGGCAACATATGTAATATTTACATAACTCTTCAAAATCGTTCTGCAAAACCTTTTCTGCAACATTTTAGAGCCTATTTCAGTGCATATTTTTGGTCATCGGGATTGAGTTTTATAAAATTATTTTGTAGTAATATTAATTTTAGTATATTCTTTTTTATTTGAAGCAAGATTATTTCATTTTGCTTTTTTTTATATTCTTTTGAAAGATTATAACAAACAGAGATTTGTTTCTGTATCTAAAGAATTTAAATAAGGGTTTTAGTTATGAAAAATCAATGCTTAGTTTTGTAAGTGAACACTGTGGGCTAAATGCTTCATAAATTGATAAAGAAAATTTAAAGGAGCGTTTACGTAAGCTTTGTGTAGTAGTAAAAGATCGATGGCAGAAATCTCAACGAAAATTAGATCGTTTCAATACTAAAAACGATTCTTGGCTTCAGTGTTCCTTCAAAGTTGGTAATGAATTTAAACCATCTGAAGTCAAAAATTCGCAGAAATCAACATCTCGGAAATCTTTTTCAGATGTAACCGAAACTCATAAAAGAAGACTAACTCAAAGTTTAAGAGAGGATACTTCTGAAGAAGCTCTTTTGCATGCAACAAAACAAAAATTAGCATTTGAGGGTTTTAAGGATCTTGCAAAAGTGATTGATCATCTTATAAAAAATCCGAATGAAGTTTCACAAATACAAAACTTTTGTGAGAAAAAGATTGAAGCGAATTTATTTTCAAAGCAAAAGTGTTTAGCAATGATGCTAAATCTCGATCTTTCTAAGGAACAATATATCACTTTAAGGCAAAGTTGCATTGACGAATGTAACAACCAGTGGCAGACGTACTATTATATTCAACAAGCGAGAAACTGGACTGTTACGTTCCAAAAGAACAAATATCTATTACTGATAGTTTGGTTCAAATCAATTTGCAGTCAATTTTAGACTTAACTGTAATTAGTTTTTTAGATGCATCTATATACAATTTGAATCCAAAATGCACTTAAAATTGATAGGTAAATGGGGTTTTGACGGTGATTCAAACCAAAGCACGTATAAACAAAAATTTGATGAAGAATGCTCATTACAATCAGATAGTTCAATTTTTATGAGTAGTTTTGTTAATATTAGATTATTATGTGGAGCTGAAACTATTTGGAAAAATCAAACTCCATCATCTACTAGATATTGTCGCCCTGTTAGACTTGAATATGTCAGCGAGAATACTGAAATATCAAAAAAGGAATATCAGCGAATGGAAGAAGAAATAAAAAATCTGCAGCCTACAGCACATAAAAATATAACCATTGA
Organism: Maratus michaelseni; assembly: GCA_963931845.1. NCBI lineage: Eukaryota > Metazoa > Arthropoda > Arachnida > Araneae > Salticidae > Maratus > Maratus michaelseni. Next base: position 40,800,392 of record OZ007595.1, on the reverse strand, counting down.
TCACGAAATGAATTTAACAATGATTGATGGAAAAATTACGGCAATTTCAAATACATCCTCCTGTTCAACATGTTATATTTGTGATGCAAATCCTTCGGAAATGAATAACATTTATAAAATTGTTAAAAGAAGTGTAAACGCATCCTCATACAGCTTTGGTGTATCTAGTCTCCATGTAAAGATACGATCTATGGAATATTTGCTTCATACGTCTTACAATTTATCATTTAAAGCTTGGAGGGCTAGAACTGAGGCCAAAAGATGCAAAAAGAAGAATCAAAGAAAAATTCAACGCGAATTCAGAAAAGAATTAGGTTTGCTAATTGATGTTGTTAAACAGGGGAGTGGTTTGACACACGATGGAAACACTGCAAGGACATTTTTTGCTGAGTTTGAAAAGACAGCTGAGATCACTGGATTGGATAAAGAACTTATTAAACGTTTTGCAATTATAATGCAAGTTATCTCCTGTGACGAAGTAATTAATGCCGAAAAATTTGGCCAATTTGCACTGGAAACAGCTAAAGAATGTGTTTCGAAGTACGGGTGGTATTATATGCCAGTTTCTATTCATAAGTTATTAATTCATGTATAAGATATAATTACAAATTTTGCTGTTCCAATTGGCAAATTATCGGAAGAAGCTGTCGAAGCTCGAAATAAAGAGCATACGAGAAAAAAAAGTCGAAGAGCATGTAACGAAGACTTGTTGCAACATTTACTTATAACATCTGACTCGTTGATTTCCAGTATTAGACATAAAGTAAAAAACATTCAAAGGAACAAAAAAATTCCAGAAGCGTTAGAACTTTTACTTTAAATAACACTTTAGCACTCACACATCATGCATCCATTTATTAGAATAGATTTAACCCTCTGTTAGTCGTTGCGCTTTTCAGCATTTTAAAGTAAATATTTATGTAACCCAAGATACGTATATGTTGTATTTAATTTTATAGTTTAATTTTAAAATATTTTTTTTACATTATTTCATCTTAGAAAATCCTTACAGTATAATATTTATTAAAAAATATTTTTGTCTGCAGACAATTTACTATGCTTTCCGGAAACGGAAAATTATGTAATAGCCACTTAGAGTGTTTCAAATCCATTTATTTCAAAAATGCGCAGGTTTGCGCAAATATTGCCCTATACCACATTAAAATACAGGCTTTTAGGAACACAAACATGTCTTTGAAATTTCACGCAACTTCATGCAATTTAAGTTACACAATTTTTAAGTTTATGATACCGTTAATTTTATATGGGCTGTTCATAATGTAAAATGATACATAAAATTCAATCAAAATGTAATCAGTACTGGTTTAAAATGTGTTTTAGGAAATTAATAATGATATTTTAAACGAGTTATTATTAGTGGTTTCCTTGGTTTCATTTCTGAGCTCATTTAAAAATCACTAAAATTCGCAGAAAAATTCTTCTGCTGAAAGGTGTATATTCCGAGCTATACAAATAAGGAATAATTTTGAATAATTTAAAAAATAAATATATATTCGTATTTTGTAGATATTCTTTTAAAATATTTCATTGCAAAAAATTAATTATTTAATGATTATTTTTTGGCCCTATGTTCGCATTTTCTTAAGGATTGACCCACTGTGCGACGGGATAATAGAGAAGTACCCACATATGTATTGGTACTTTGATGTTAACTTGGCGCAGTTGATAAATCGCCAAATATTTTTCTCATAACATCTTCATATTGCATTCATTTCATTTAAATATAAATCTTTCACTGATTTCATTTGAAATACATACATTAAAAATACACGTCTTTCACTCATTTAATTTAAAATACACGCCTTTCACTAATTCCATTTAAAATACTAAAAAGGAAAAGAAAATAAGAAATAATGCCACAAATCGAAACCTTTTATTTAAACATCAAAGAATTGTTCCTAACATACACACGCGAAATAAAAAAGCTGCTAATGGCGTGATTTACGCCAAATCTCTAATACTAATACTACTCTTACTAATCTCTAATACTTTTCAAACAGAAAAAATTCCAGATTAACTTTCCATTTTTATTAAATTGAAATATATTTTATTGTGCTGAATATTAGTGCTTGCATATTTTTTTGCTCCATGTATTCCATGAACTTTTCAATTCCGATTGTCTACGAAAATCTCCCGCCGGTGAAAATGGCGTACGCACAAAATTTAGTGACGTATGTACTTTAATTGTGCTTTTTTATCTATTTTTTTAATATAACTTCCAAACGGTTTGACACTTATTCTTGGTAATAAATAGACGACGTTGTCACCTTTATAGGTACCTGTTGTAAAAATTTGAACGAAATCCGTTAAATATTTTTTGAGTTATGCTTGACGAAAGGTTTTAATATCCATCGTAGCTATATATGGGGCAAAGTAATACTGCGCTGTGTATGAGTCTTCGTTGCACTCAGACAATTAAATTGCAACGTAACAACAAAATAGCAATGGAAATACATAAAAAACAAATGAAGTAAAAATTATTCATGGCTAATTTAGCAAAAAATTAATATTTAGATTTTTTATTGCTATTCTTTTGAATTGTGCGCAGACTCTCCTAGCTTTACCTTATTTCTATAATATACGCTAAAAAAAAATAATAAACTATTGAATCGTTGAAGTTTAAATTCATAAAATACTACGCATTTAAATACTCATTTGACCAGAAATTTTCAAATGCATTAAAATCGCTTGTATTTGGCGACAAAAAGGTGTTGCTCGCCAAATCGAATCTTTTTGCGCCAAGTACTGATTGTGCGCAGACTATCCTAGCTTTACCTTAATTAAAATGTCCCTGATCCCGGGATGGTAAGAGAAACATCAGTCTCATTAAAATTAAATATTTAAAGTTGAGCATTATTCACAGTACATAGATTTATCAATAAATTGTACCTGGGTATGCTTAAGAGGTTCATCGTCTATCTACTGGAACACAAGTCTGCTGATAAGCTGTCTTATTCCTCTTATAGCACACGCTCATTTTTATACGCACGTTTTATACTTGAAGTAAATTAAATCTTAAATCAATGTATTACAACTTAGGCTAGAGATGAACTCTGCTGCCTGAAAGAAATTAACTGCAGAAAATATGCATTCGTTTTAGAGGATCACCTCTAAGAGTCATTTTAACGAAAGCGTCTGCAAAATCATCAGAGCTGGTGCATCTGACCAAACAAACCAACAATACTTCTAATTCAGAAGTCTAAATCAGAACTAAACTTCTCAATTTCTTTAGTTCACAGGAAAAGTTAAAAATGCATTTTCCCTTCATTGTCTTCTCACAGCCAATGCCATTCTGTTGTAGCCAGTGTCCACGCCTTGGAGCACCAGGAGTGGTAATTTGTTATATCAGATTTACATCTGATCCCTGTATGACTTGCGATTCGTGATCACGAAGCTCCACCCTTCGGTCGCCCTCTTCGACTTGCTACACTCCGTCGGTTCTGGGAACTGTAATCTGGTAGCCCTTCTGAAATTTTATTGTTATTTGAAAATTGCCTGTCATAAATCGCCTTAAACTTCAAAAATCGTTGTACTGTCAGTATCGGAGCCGGCATGATTTTATAACTTGTTTATTCGTCGTAAACAAGGACGCCCTCATGCTGAAGGCTCAGGGAAAACAGAACATTCGTTGTTGCTAGGGGTATCTCGTAATGTCTGTGACAACTTAGATGGTTTGCATGAAATATGCAACATGCGGGATGCACCATAGGTTCTATCCAGCAATATATATTTTATTGTTTATTATATACAATTTAGTTTTGTTTGCAGATAAAAATAGAGAAATTGCTTCTTTATATTGAACTAGCTGAAGTACCCGACGTTAAGAATCTTTGCGTAGAAAAATGTATTTCAAAATTAATCATGTTGTATAGAGAACTTCAAAATGTTTCAATATTTCCATAATCGGGTTTTTATCATTGTTCAATACGTTCCTCAAACTCATATATTTACTATTCTCTATTACTCATATTGATATTCTCTTTGTATTGTTCTCAAACATTTGAAAAATCCCTTAAACTTTCAATATGACGTCAGATTAATTTTCTTTTTAATTCTCTAATGACGTGATATTAATCTGCTTTCTGTACATACACTTAATCATACTCCTTGTATTATTGAGAAATGTTTGAAATTTTCCGGTCTATTAGTAATATGACGCCACACTCTCAAAAATGAATACTCAGATTTCAAGAAATTTTCTTCGTTTTGACGAAACGGTTTCCTAGGAAATGCTCCGATTAAACATTTCGTCAAATCGAGTAAATTTGCATCCTCAAAATTACGAAGAAATTAATTTCGTCAAATTGTTTCTTTGAAAGTTCCAAAAAAAAAGGTTGGTGGTGCCATCTTTCGGAGTTTTTAGAAGCATCTTTAATTGACTAGGGGGAAAAATAAGATCACTTTTCACAAGTCTTCAATGGGGTTCAAACGCGCGACTTTTAGCTTGGCTGCCGAATGCTCTGACCACTTAGCCAGCGGGACTTCGGAATTATTTGATTTTAAATGTATTTACGGGATGTTGATGTGTGTTTAAATTTTTAGAAAGCTGATTGTATTTTTATCGGTGCTGTTATAATTTCTGCATGTTTTAATTAATAAGGCTAGATTATTATTATGGTTTTTCTATGGTTAATAAATAATTAGAATATGGCTTGATTAATATAATTTATTAGTGAAATTTCCTTTGCTCAATGAATGATTAGAATATGGCTAGTTAATTTGTTGATCAGAAATAATTAATTTTGAAATGAATATTTTGGAGGCGAGTTCATCAATTTTAGCGGATAAGATTACTGTTGATAGAGGGGAAGGGGTCAGTTATACATATTTTAAATTTGATTGTTATATGAATATATTTCTTAAATAAAAAAGAGCTCCTAAAATTTAATTTAATTTTTTTTTTTAACCATTGGGAAAATGTTGTTGCTTTCGGTCGAAAATGGACCAAATGATGTTCGCATTTTACTATTTTAACCGTTTTTAACGAAATTCTGTAACTTTAGAAGAATTTTCTAAGTGTTTTTAACGAAATTCTGTAACTTTAGAAAAATTTATCTTCGAATAGGCAATAGAAATGCATAAAATCGTTACAAAAAGGATAGACGAAAATTATCAGATATGACAAATAAAGTAGAAATTTGGTACTTTCGTGTTATAGCGGCCCCCAAGGATGAAATATTTTTGTTTCTGCTTTCATTAATATATTGTAAATGTAGTACTTTTGTGTAATTTTTTTTTCTTTGAACGATTTTGTAACAACAAAAATAATCTGGCCGGGAAGGGGGAAACATTTTTGTCAAATATTTGAGATTTTTCATTTCATTAAAAATCACTTAATTTTGAGACGGCGAAATGATTGTCAAAAATGTGGAAATATAGCTCAAGAATTGCGGAATCGTCAAAAGTGAGAGTTTTTTTTTTTTTTTTTTGGACAGCGAGGAAACAGTTTCGTCAGATATTTGAGGATTCGCGTTTCGTCAAAAACCACGTGACTCTGTGACGAAATGATTGCCAAAAATAACGAAATGAGGCCTAAGGATTGCGGAATCGTAAAAATTGAGTGTTTTATTTCTGAGAGTGATATTAATCTTTTTTCCAACTGTTAAAACTTTTTATTTCATTTTCATTTTTCACGTGGAAATCTTACAATAGAAAATTAATTATTGTAGAAAGAATTTTATTGGGGATTTTTAATTATTGGCAACTGCTATAGCAGCTGTCATAATTCGTTGTATCTAACGAAAAATGTTTAAATTTGATAGGAAAAGGACGTTGGAGTTTTGTTTTTTTATTAATTAAAAATTTATTAAATATACATTATTTCGATTCTGGATTACTTTAGTTGCCTAGGCCGTGTTTTAATACACCTATACGTAACATTTCACAATTCTGGCTACCAAACTGTTGATTTGTACAGAAGTGCAGACAGGCAGACAGACAAATTTTCAATTTTATACATTTGATAAATTATATAAATATTGAAAAAAATTGCTTGCGTATATGAAATAGTAAATAGGTTGCTAGAAAATATGTTTCCAATTTTCTTTCTCTCGTTAAGCCATTTTCTCTCTTTCGCCAATACCTATTGGAAAAGTATCGTAATTACACTTTTATACACAGAGTAAAAAGAACCACGGAATTCAAAAATTGTCTAAATACTTGATATGTTATTCTTTTTCCTCACTAGCTTCCTGTTTTTACCTATTTTTTTATTTGAAGATTTTTTATTTTTACTTTAAGCTAGAGCAGCGCGCGTTGATCCCAAAAGATAAAGTTTTTCGAAGCCAGATATCAGGGGACATATCACGCGACTTTTGAATTATGGGAAGTATTCGAATGTGTTAAGGCACAGACATTTGTCAGATAACAAGATTTTTTTGGCTACTAGAAATGAAAAATTTTTGAACATTTCATAACATTATGAAATCTTGTTATTGATAAAAATATGATACATATTTCAATTTTAGAATGTGTTTTAGATAGACGAACATAAATTCTAACGTCAAAGAAATTCTTTTTATGATTTTTAAAGCCATTTTATGTTTTGAATATTTTTGCGATAGTATCATCACCCAATTAATTCTGTATTTATTTAATTAAAAATGACGGTAATGATAAACATTTTTGTATTTCATCAGTTAAGATGTTGCAAGGTATTTCGAACTAATCAAATATTAAAAGGATATATTATTTTGTAAATGTTTTCCTAATCAATTACATTTTTTAAAATAGAAAATGCAAAAAAAAAAAAAAAAAAAAAAAAAAAAAAAAAAAAAATGCATTATTTTATAACTATGATAAATAAATAAATAAATAAATGAACATAAATGCAAACAATAATGGTAAGTTAAAAAAAAAAAAGACGGGACTTACAGAAATAAATTATTTTGGATTTTCGTCGACAGGAATATTAGTTTACTAATTGCAGAAAAACTATAAGTTTTTATGAAAAATTCGAAAATGTAAATATAATTTATTAGGAAACTATAAAAAGTTCAAAGATGCAGAATTCATGATTCTGCTTAAAACATACAGCGCGCCAAAAATATAAAATTATTTTAAAAAGTTAAAAGACACAGAACCCTTACCTTCCAGACTGGAATCTCGAGCGCTAGCTCCGCGCCACGGAGACAGCGTTCAGAATGTCAATCTAATGGGTATTTCAAACGTATGCTGAACTTTAACCCCGAATTTCTCAAAAACTAAGGGTCATTTGAAGGGAACCATTGACCTGAATAGTTAGGGGTATGACTCTTACAACATATCTTAAAATCATCAAAATCTGTGCGCATCATGTTTGATGGTCCCCTTGTTAGAGTGAAATGTGCTTTAGTTTTTTGCCTGTTGGAAATACGTAGGTAAAGTAAATTTCAAAAGTTTTCAAAATAAAGGGCTGAATAAGACTATACCGATGAAATAGTCCTACCATTATTTTCAAAAAGTTACACTTTTTAAATTTTTATTAGATCCCTTAGTACTATATGTTATCTTTAGAAAAACAGTCTCCTATTTCTACCAAGTACAACAGTATACAAATTCCATCCTTCTAGGTTTAAAACTCACCGAGTTAAGATATTTTAAATTTTGTGACAGTTGAGAGCTTTCCGGCATTAAAAACGAACAGACGATTTTTATAATGCAGAAAAGCTCCAAAATCATAGTATAAAATTCAAATTATCTTTACTCGATGAGTTTTGGACGTAAAAAGATGTAATTGTTATCGTTGTATTTCTCAGGGTTTGGTAAAAGTTTTCTAAATATAACTTATAGTACCCATAGGAACTGAATAAAAATTCGAAAAGTGTAACTTTTAGAAAATTAATAGCAGGACTATTGAAAGACATAATCCTAATTTCTATTTTATTTAGAACATTTTTGCAATTTACATTTCCTACATATCTTCAACAGGCAAAATTAAAGCGCGTTTCAATTATTTTGGGACATCTTGTATAAAATATTTTGTTCGAATATCGCAACATATATTTTTTTTTTTATTGTGCAATTTTGATTAACATTTTAATAAGAAAAAAAATTTTGATTTTTCCAGAAAAACTGGCCAAAGTCATAAAACTTTGCATCTATAAGGAAATAACAAGAGACGTAAAAATTTTACTTCAGCTATTTTTTGTGTTAAAACTAAGGTTAGCCCATATGAATTCCATCCAAAAAGTTTTTCCTTAAACTCTTTCTCATTTTGGAAGCAGTAAAGAAGCATTACTAAACACCTTTATGCAGAAAAGTATAATTTCAACATTACTAAACTCAAGGCGCACTTATTTATTCTCCTTTGCCATAAAAATACTTTACGTAATATGTAGTGAATATTAAATTTCATCATCATGAAAAATTCCCTACATTATTGAACAAGCAACGGGTTATATATTCCGGTTGCCTTGAATGGTAGGTTCTTCATAAACTTTTTTTTTCTTTTTGTAGTAAAAATATAATATGATTCAGTGGACATATATTGAAAAGCAAATAAATTCTTAAGGATGAAAAAATTATGTAGGCACAAAAGGTTCAGCTATATACTGGGTTTATTAAATATCGGAATAAAAGAAAAACAGGATAAAAATAATCAATGGTAGGATCTATACCACAGGATTTACATTTAAAAAAAATTCCTTGCGTTCTTTCTCATTTTATATGCAACAAGTTGGAAATTGTACGTCAAACGTGACAAATGAGGTGCGTTCGTACTATAGCTAGTTACACAAATATTCAGATGTTGATGATTTTTAATTCTGTGAAATGAATTATATCGTCTGCAGATTAATTTCTGTCATAAAATAAGTATCTCGGTCGCTTGACGACTAAACCTCGAAAGCTCCTATAACAAGAAAGCACCGATTTTTTTTATTATTATTATTCAAATTTCTTAATAAATATTTTTATTAATATCTCCGAAAGTTTTGATTCGATTTTCATAAAATTTGAAATGTCTCGACAAAATTCTGCAAAGATAATATACCTTAAATTTAAATCCATTCGATTGGGTAATTTTTGCGCTGTTATATGCGGACGGACGGACAGACAGACGGACGGACCAGACGACGACAATAGGTGCTACTTATTTATATAATTACGAACGCACCTAATAAGAAGTATTACCGGAGGCTTTTATTTTGAAAAACATACTTTTAGCGCTTCCAAACTTGTGGCGCTTATTATTCTTCATTACGGTAAGAATACACTTTTATGGCCACATATGAGTGAATATCAATGTTCATCTTCATGAAATATTGCCTTCTTTATTGAACGAGCAAAATTATATATATTTCGGTTGCCTTTAATGGTAAGTTCTTCATAAACTTATTTTATCTATATAATAAAAATATAATATGGTGAAAAGCAAATAAATTCTGAAGGATGAAAAATTATATAAGCAAAATATTTTCAGATATACTGAGTTAATTAAATATAGGACTAAAAATAAAACAGGAGAAAAAATTATCAATGCCAGGATCTATAACACATGAGTTCCATTTAAAAATTAGTTCTTTACATTCTTTCTCCCTTTATATTCAATAAGATGTATTACTAAAGGTTTTTATTTTGAAGATAATACTTTCAGCACTTCCAAACTTTTGGTATTTATTATTCTTCATTACGGGGTAAGACTACACTTTTATGGGCAATGCGTGAATATCAATTTTCATCTTCATGAGAAAATGCCTGCTTCATTGAACGAGCAGCAGCATATATATTCAAGCTGCTATATATATAGGCAAGCACTGCATAAACTTATTTTTTGTAGTAAAAATATAATATGTTTCAGAGAGTATATTGAAAAGCAAATCAATTCTAAAGGATGAAAAAATATGTAGGCAAAAATGGTTCAGGTATACTTGGTTTAATAAATATCGGAGTAAAACTAAACCGGGATAAAAAGTGATCAATGCCAGGATCTATACCACATGAGTTCCATTTACAAAATATTTCTTTACATGTTTTCTCAATTTATATGTCACTAGCGGCCTGTCCCGGCTTTGCACGGGTGGACAATGTAATTTTTTTAGTACATTTGTTTTCCTGAATTTCGCGCTCCTATCAAAAATTGTTGCTGAGATATGGCGAAATGACCTAAAACTTTCGAATCCCCCTTTAACCACCTTCGGAGGAGGGGACTTATAAATTCACTGAAATACGTGTTTAATCATTTGTTTAGTAGAGTATGAATTTCGCGCACCTACATAAAACAGCTGCTCAGATATGGCGAAATGTCCTAAAATTTTCGAAACCACCCGCCTTAAAATCCTTCGGGGGGGAATTTCTAAAATCACTGAAATGTGTGTTTATCCATTTTTTAGTAGATATGTTTTCCTGAATTTCACACTCCTACCTAAGTCTGCTGTTGAGATATGGCGAAATGACCAAAAATTTTTGACTACCCTTTTAACCACCTTCGGGGGGGGGGATTTCCAAAATCGCCGAGATACGTGTTTAACCAATTTTTTAGTAGATTTGTTTTCCTTAATTTCGCGCTCCTACATAAAACTGCTGCTGAGATATGGTGAAATTACCTAAAACATTTGACCACCCCCTTTAACCACCTTCAGGGGGAAATTTCTAAAATCGTTGCGATATGTGTTTAATCCTTTTTTTAGTAGATTTGTTTTCCTGATTTTCGCGCTCCTACTATAACTTCTGCCGAGATATGACGAAATGACCTAAAACATTCGACCACCACCCTTTAACTCCCTCCGGGAGGGTAATTTCTAAAATCGCTGAAATACGTGTTTAACCAATTTTTTAGTAGATTTGTTTTCCTTAATTTCGCGCTCTTAACTAAAATTGCTGCTGAGATATTGCGAAATGACCTAAAACATTCGACCCCACCCCCCTTTAAGCCCCTCCGAGAGGGGAATTTTCAAAATTACTGAAATACGTGTTTAATCATTTTTTAGTAGATTTGTTTTCCTGATTTTTGCGCTCCTACCTATAACTGCTGCTGAGATATGGCGAAATGGCCTAAACCATTCGACCACCCACCTTTAACACCTTCGGGGGGGGGGGGGGATTTCTAAAATTGTTGAAATACATGTTTAATCATTTTTTTAGTAGATTTGTTTTCCTGATTTTCGCGCTCCTACCTATAACTGCTGCTGAGATATGGCGAAATTACCTAAAACATTCGACCACCCTCTTTAACACCCTCCGGGAAGGGAATTTGTAAAATCGCTGAAATACATGTTTAATCATTTTTTAGTAGATTGGTTTTCCTGATTTTTGTGCTCTTAACTAAAATTTCTGTTGAGATATCGTGAAATGACCTAAAACATTCGACCACCTACCTCCCTTTAACCACCTCCGGAAGGTGAATTTCTAAAATTGCTGAAATACATGCTTAATCAGTTTTTAGTAGATTTGTTTTCCTGATTTTTGCACTCCTACCTATAACTGCTGCTGAGATCTGGCGAAATGACCTGAAATATTCGACCACACCCTTTAACCCTCTTCAAAGGGGGGGGGGGGAATTTCTGAAATAGCTGAAATATGTGTTTAATCATTTTTTAATAGCTTTGTTTTCCTGATTTTCGCGCTCCTACCTATAACTGCAGCTGAGATATGGCGAAATGACCTAAAACATTCGATCATCCCCCTTTAACCCCCTTCTGGGGGTATTTCTGTAATCGCTGAAATAGGTGTTTAATCATTTTTTAGTAGATTTGTTTTCTCGATTTTCGCGCTCCTACCTATAACTACAGCGCCTAGAATACATAGTGTGGAAACCGGCTATCCTTGTAATGCTTTAAAAAGTGCTAAAAAGTTGTAGTCTATAAATGTGCAACGGCACTCTTACGATAATAAGCTCTAATGACATCGCATTAAGCTACTTTCTGTATCATATAAGCTAGCAGATGGCGCTGCGATCCCATTGTTATCTTTTCAGCAACGTTGTACATTTATTGGATTCAATTTTTTAGTATTATTTTGTAGCAGATTTCCACACTATGTATTCTAGGCGCTGTACTACAACTGCTGCTGAGATATGGCAAAATGACCTAATACAATCGACCACCCCCTTTAACCCCCTTCTGGGGGGAATTTCTAAAATCGCCAAAAAAGGTGTTTAATCATTTTTTTAGTAGATTTGTTTTCTGGAATTTCAAGTTCCTACCTACAACTGCTGTTGAGATATGGCAAAATGACCTAAAACATTCGAACCCCCCTTTAACCCCCTTCGGGGGGGGGGGATTTTCAAAAAATCCCTTCTTATTGCTTGCCTAGGCCATAACAGCAATATACAGTCCAAATTGCGTGACCCTGACTTTAGTAGTTTCAGCTGGGCGTTGATGAGTCAGTCAGTCAGTCAGTCAGTCAGTCAGTCCTCGTTTCCTCTTTATATAATAGTATAGATAAGACGCTTTACCAGAGGTTTTTATTTTGAATAGCATACTTTCAGCGCTTCCAAACTTCTGGCATTTATTGTTCTTTATGGTAAGAATACAGTTTTGTGGCCACAGATGCGTGAATATCAATTTTTATCTTCATGAAAAATTGCCTGCTTTATTGAATCAGCAACAGGATATATATTCCATTTGTCTTGAATAGTAAGCACTTCGTAAGTTTATTTTTTGTATTAAAAATATAATATGGCTCAGAAAATAATAAATTCTAAAGAATGAAAAAAAATATGTAAAAAAAGTTCAGATATAGTACTAGATTTATAAAATATCCGAGTAAAAGTAGGACAAGATAAAGCTGGCCAATGGTAGAATCTATACTACATGAGTTCCATTTAAAAAATATTTATTTAAATTCTTTTTCATTTTATATGCAATAAGATGCATTGCTAAAGATTGTTATTTTTTGAAAAGCATACTATCAACATTTTCCAACTTTTAGAACTTATTATTTTTCTTTACGGTAAGAATGCACTTTTATGGCCACAGATGCGTGAATATCAATTTTATCTTCATGACAAATTGCCTGCTTTATTGAATCAGCAACAGGATATATATTCCAGTTGCCTTGAATAGTAAGCACTTCGTAAGTTTATTTTTTTTTTAATTAAAAATATAATATGGCTCAGTGAATAATAAAGTCTATAAAGAATGAAAAAATATAGCCAAAACAAATAGTTCAGATACACTATATTTATTAAATACCGGAGTAATAGTGGGACAGGGTAAAAATGATCAATGTTAAAAATGTATAAAAAATAAGTTTATGAAAATAAGTTTATTAAACTTATTTTTTAAAGGGACTACACGAGTTCCATTAAAAAATATATTTCCTTACATTCTTTCTCATTTTATATGCAATAAGATGCATTACTAAAGCTTTTTATTTTGAAAAGCATACTTTCAGCATTTTCAAACTCCTGGAACTTATTATTTTCCTTTACGGTAAGAATACACTTTTATGGCCACAGATGCGTGAATATCAATTTTCATCTTCAAGAAAAAATGCCTGTTTTATTAAATGAGCAACAGGATATACAGGGTGTCCACGTATAACCTGACCGACCTTTATTTTCGCAACCGTTGGTCCTAGATGCAAATTTCCAATTACAAAAATGGTTTAAATAAGGTAAAGAATTATTTTTTAAGCGATTTGGGTCAAGAAAAACATTTATTAAAAAATTACGAAACTCAAATTTTTATACGGTCCCCCGGTCCTATAAGTGATATTTAGTAAAAATTTACTGTGACACTAACAAGTAAGACAAAAAAAGTCCCATTCATCTAACATTAAAACTGACCGAGTAATAGCTGTTTAAAGTTGGAGTATATTTTTTGCTGCGAAACAGGGGTCATTCACAAATGTAGTGTAGTAGAAATATAAATAATCGTCAGATATATAAAAAAATAGTTGAGAGCAAAGAGAACATTTCAATCTAATATAAATGTGAAATCTATAATCATTCTGACATATTAATGCAAAATATACAATTTTTACTGAACATATAAGAGGATAAAAATAACAGAATTTTTGTTAAATAAAAGGATGAAAACAACAACCTTAATTCTCTACAAAATGATACAGATTTTAAAATGCTGTTAGATTACTCATGTCTTTCAAATTTTGAACTGTGCCATGTTTTTTAGCTTTTGAAAATTGATTCTTATGTATTTTTTTTGCGCTGAATCCGAAAATGACCATTTTAAACCATCACATCAGGATTTTTCTCAAATCGCAAATTTCAAAGTAAAAAAGCTTAAAGTTAAAATTGATCCCCCTCCCCTTCCAACCTCATCGCTCCCCTGAGCTGTTTAGCTGTAAGAAATCCAGTATAAGCCAAAAAATTGAATAAATTATTGAATTAAATAAAATTAAACTGAATTAAAAAAATCTTACATCTATTTTATAGTATCAGATGTTTAGCTATTTTTTAACCTTGAAATTTACGATTTGCGAAAACTCCTGACATGATGGTTAAAAGAGAAGGTAATTTTTTAATTCAGCGTTAAAAAATTCATAAAACGTAATTATAAAAGTTAAAAAATACAACCATCGCAGCTTTATGTTATCTAATCTAAAGCTCTTTCTTAAACTTGTTGACGGCAATCTATCCGAATTTTTTTGTGTTATCCTCCAATATAAGTATGTATAAGATGGCAAGCGTCGAAAATCATAATAATATTGCATTGTCATCGGATTTAAGTCAGTATGTAAAATTTAACTTCGATCGGACTTTTGAAAGTGAGCAAACAAGTTCGAGTACAAATTTTAAACTGGAAAGACGATCCTTGCAAGTTAAATAAAACCTTATGAAAATAACATAGTTTTTTGTTAAAAGAAATCATAGCCTTAAATCCTTACAAAATAAAACATATGTTAAAATACAATTATTTTAACTAATCTGAAACTTAATTAATAAAAGCTAACTCAATCGTAATAGTTGTACGATTTTTTTCAAAGCGCAAATACCTTGAAATAAGTTTAAGTACTTTATATACGACCCCTGAAAGCATGGCCGAAATCGTCTGTTTTGAGATGCAAAAAAGTGGTATAAGTCATGCATTTGAAAGTTTCTTTACTTGGTTAATTTTAATGTTAGATGAATGGGACTTTTTTCGTCTTACTTGTTAGTGTCGCAGTAAATTTTTACTAAATATCACTTATAGGACCGGGGGACCGTATAAAAATTTAAATTTCGTAATTTTTTAATAAATGTTTTTCTTGATCCAAATCGCTTTAAAAATAATTCTTTACCTTATTTAAACCATTTTTGTAATGGGAAGTATGCATCTAGGACCAACGGTTGCGAAAATAAAGGTCGGTCAGGTTATACGTGGACACCCTGTATATTCCGCTTGCCTTGAATGGTAAGCACTTCATAAACTTATTTTTTGAAGTAAAAATATAATATGTTTCAGAGAGTACATTGAAAAGCAAATAAATTCTAAAAGATGAAAATATTATGTAAGCAAAAATGATTCATATATAATGCGTTTATTAAATAACGGAGTAAAACTAAACCGGGATAAAAAGTGATCAATGCCAGGATATACAGGGTGGTTCAGAACTATATGTCAAAAATGTAAAGGCAGGTAGAGGGGACCTAAATAAGCAGATTTCGTATAGGAATGTGGGTGCGGAAATCCAGCGTTGAGGCAGTAGAGGGCGCTATTGAGTTCGGCGGATGAAAGTGTTTCGCCTGCTTGAATTGTCATTCCCCGCACGATTTTGAGCAACATGCATCGTTACACCAATGCGGAGGTTGTCGACATGCATTTTATGTATGGGGTTGCGCAAGGAAATGGAGCGGCAGCTCAATAAATGCGCACGTTCAACGGCTCTCAAGTTTGTCGAAGGACTACCCTCTACTGTGCATAATACATCTGCTGCTGGAATTCTGCGATATTCCAGTGCCCGTATCACGCCTGGAAGCATAAAGCGATCCACTCCCGCACAACTTCCGATGAAGACGCTCAAATGTTCGGCGATCCGGCAGATTCCTACCCGGGAATCATTCCATGTACATCCTTTGAGCAGCCGCTACATTTCCTTGCGCAGCCCCATACATGAAATTCATGTCAACAAGTTCCCCATTGGTGTAACGATCCATGTTGCTGGAAAACCATGCGGGAAAAAACGATTCAAGCCAACGAAACGCTTTCATCCGCCGAACTCAACAGCGCCCTCTACTGCCTCAACGCTGCATTTCCGCACCCACATTCCTATACCAAATCTGCTTATTTAGGTCCCCTCTACCTGTCTGTATATTTTTGAAATATAATTCTGAACCACCCTGTATACCACATAAGTTCCATTTAAAAAAGATTTCTTTACATTTTTTTTTTTTTTCATTTTATATGTAATAAGACGCATTACTATAGAAGTTTTTATTTTGAATAGCATACTTTCAGTACTTCCAAACTTCTGGCATTTATTATTCTTCTTTACATTTTTATGACCACAGATGCATGAATATCAATTTTTATCTTCATGAAAAAACCGCCTTCTTTATTGATCGTGCAACAGGATAAATATTCCGGTTGCCTTGAATGATAAACACTTCATAAACTCATTTTTTATATTAAATATAAAAAAAATAGTAAAATAAATCAAAAGTAAATAAATTCTAAAGGAAGAAAAATTATAGGTAATGGTTCAGATATACTGGGTTTAATGTCGGAGTAAAAGTAAAACAGGATAAAAATGATCAACGGTAAGATCTATACCACATCAGTTCCATTTAAAACAGATTTCTTTACATTCTTTCTCATTTTATATGCCATAAGACGCATTACCAGACGTTTTCAGTTTGAATAGCATACTTTCAACGCTTCATAATTTACTTTCCACGCTCTAACATATAGCATGTAGCATATAGAAAGTATATAGCATACTTTCAACGTTTCGGTAAGATCTATACCACATCAGTTCCATTTAAAAAAGATTTCTTCACATTCTTTCTCATTTTATATGCCATAAGACGCATTACCAGAGGATTTCAGTTTGAATAGCATACTTTCAACGCTTCATAACTTCTGGCATTTATTATTCTTCTTTACGGTAAGATACAATTTTATGACCACAGATGCGTGAATATCAATTTTTATCTTCAAGAAAAACTGCTTGCTTTATTGATCGTGCAGCGCGATATATATATTCCGGTTGCCTTCAATGGTAAACACTTCATAAACTTGTTTTTTATATTAAAAACATAGTATGATTCAGATAATATATTCAAAAATAAATAAATTCTAAAGGATGAAAAATTATAGGCAAAAGTGGTTCATATACACTGGGCTTAATATCGGAGTGAAAGTGAAACAGGTTTAAAATAATCAATGGTAGGATCTATACCACATAAGTTCCATTAAAAAAGATTTCCGCGCATCTTTTCTCATTTTACATGAATAAGATGTATTACTATAGACGTTTTATTTCGAAAAGAATATTTCCTGCGTTTCCAAACTTCTGGCATTTATTATGTTTCTTTACGGTACACTGCAAAAAGTAATTGTTGATTTTACAGTATAAAACTGGCACCCCAGCTGCCAGTATTATACCGTAAAATTAACAGTATTAAACAGTAAAATAAGCAGTAATACGCTGCCGTGCAAGCAGTAATACGCTACCGCGCATGCGCGGTAGCGTATTACTGCTGTTTAACAATGCGAAAGATGATACCTAAGTGAAAAATTTGAAATGCGCCTAACACATTTGGAAACTTAATTTCAGCAATTAATATCAATAGTGCGAAAAATATCCGAATTCTTTGGTACAGCCCTGTATATGATTTATAGATTTGTACATACACTGCAAAAAACATTGTTGATTTTACAGTATAATACTGGCAGCTGGGGTGCAAGTATTATACTGTAAAATAATTTTTTTTCAGTGTATATTGCATAGCATGCTAAAATTTAGTTTAGTTAGAATACGCGCATAACCCAGTTGAAAATTCCCTTATAACAATTTTCATTAATAAACGAAAATGTACTGGAGTTGTTTAGTGCAGCCCTGTAAATGATCTATAGAATTTATACAATCAAGTACTATGCAAAAAATGCTACATTTAGAACACGCACCACAATTGAAAACGCACTTCTAGTTATTCTAGTCCATATACAGTACGACTGTAAACGAATTATTTTGTGTGTCCCTGTAAATGAATGAGGCATGCTATGCACACTGTATTCTATAGTAAGCATTTTGCACTTCACCTCAAAGATATATCAATTTCAATATGTTTGACATAACGTAATACCATTAAAATGCAGTGTAAACAATTTTTCGAAATAGATTGTAATGTAACTTTTGAGTTTCCCTGTAAATGAACAATAAATGCTATGTACACAATATTCTATAGTAAGCATCTTGTAATACAACTCAGATTTATACATCGATTTCAATAAGTTAGAAATAATGTAAAATCATTAAAATTATTTTTTCCCTCAGTCCTCGTAGTCTGTAACGTAACGGAATTCTTTTGATTGTCCCTGTAAATGGTCTATCAATGCTACACACGAGTCATTTTCAACACCAAACATGACACAGTAAACCTCAATAACATATATCAATTTCATGGAAATACGAGTAATATTTATGCGAGTTAGAGCACAGACAGACAGAAAGATAAACCAAATTTATAAACACTTTCCAACATGTAGTTGAACAGTGTTAAAAAGCAATTTTAAGGTTTTTGATTAATTTTTTTTTGTCTTGTTTAACGGTATGTTTAACGGCACCGTCTTGGGATAAAAAGAGCTCCTTTAAGTACATTGTCTGAGACTTGATTCTAGAATAATAAAAGAATAAACAACTATGTAAGTAAGTATGTAAGGTTAAGTAACTAACTATGTTGTAACTATGTAAGTTAGTGATAAAATGATAATGAGATATAACTTTGAAATACTATAATTTACGCATCGTTTTATAAGCAGCCAACAGTCTCGTAAAGCATGTTTTAGTACCTTAACGACTCTGATTAATTCTTTTAATTAGGAGTAATGTAGGCTTTTCCCGTACTGGGAATTCCAGTACTATAACTAAGCTGTTTCACTCTTCGATCAATGGAGTAAAATTGGTAACTATGGAAACGAAATCTGAAATCTATATAGTGGTTAGAGCAATCAATATGAAAGAAAGGATAAATAACAAGAAAAACCTATTTGGGGATCCGTTTTTAATGGTGTATCATTTGCCTTGTAAAAATACAATGTCTCTGTTTTTTACTTACCCATCATACGTAGTATAGGGTAAGTCTTGTAATCGTTTTAAAAATCGAATTTTTTTTTTTTTGACGGATTTACACGTTTCAGACACTGGAGATTCCAAACAAGTAGGTAAGTGTGATCCAAGTTCCCACAAAGGGTTTCGTTTAATATTCCTTTCAAAACACTTTATCCTTTCTTTAAAAAATCCAAATAAATTTCATTTTCTAAAACAAAAACTGTCTATTTTTCTCGGTTTTTCGAATATCTGAACCGGCCCGACAGCGGGTGAAGCCCACTATTATATTCTGTCATAATAATATCTGTCATGTGGACTAAATGCGATATTTAAAAAAAATTAATTTCAAAATTAAACATGTTGTACACCTTCAAAATGTTAAAATATGCGAATATTTCCATAATCGGGTTTTTATCATGATTCAATACGTTCCTCAAACTCATATATTTACATTCTCTATTACTCATATTCATACTCGCTTTGTATTATACTGAAACATTTGAAAAATCCTTTAAACTTGCGATATGACGTCAGATTTTCTTTTTAGCTCACAGGCTATCAAAGCCTGAGAGCTTATGTGCCCGCCGGTTCTGTATGTACGTACGTACGTAGTACGTATATATGTATGTATGTATGTACGTAACGCGATAACTCTTGATGGAACTAACCGTTTTACTTTAAATTTTGTTTACAGGTTCCTTGTGATAAGGTGCTTGCCTGATTAGTTTTGGAGGTTCCTTGGTTAAGCATAAAGGGGGGAAACGGGGGGGGGCTAACCCCCCATAATTTAGATAAATGCGTTTTTCATGCAGAATTATTCGATTTTCTTCAAATTTTGTATATAGGTTCATTTTTATAATGTGCTTCTGTCAATAGTTTTGGGGGTTCATTGGTTTAGTGTAAAGGGGAAAAGGGGGGGAGATACCCCCCTAATTTAGATAAATGAGTTTTTCATGCAGAATTATCCAATTTTCTTCAAATTTTGTATATAGGTTTATTTTGATAATGTGCTTCTGTCAATAGTTTTGGGGGTTCATTGGTTAAGCATAAAGGGGAAAAGGGGGGGGGGTAACCCCCCCTAATTTAGATAAATGAGTTTTTCATGCAGAATTATCTGATTTTCTTCAAATTTTGCATATAGGTTCATTGTGATAATGTGCTTCTCTGAATAGTTTTGGGGGTTCATTGGTTACGTATAAAGGGGGAAAGAGGGCGCTTATCCCCCTTAATTTAGATAAATGGGTTTTTCATGCAGAATTATCCCATTTTCTTCAAATTTTGTATATAGGTTCATTTTGATAATGTGCTTCTGTCAATTGTTTTGGGGGTTCATTGGTTGAGTATAAAGGGGGAAAGAGGGGGCTAATCCCCCCTTAATTTAGATAAATGGGTTTTTCATGCAGAATTATCCCATTTTCTTTAAATTTTGTATATAGGTTCATTTTGATAATGCGCTTCTGTCAATAGTTTTGGGGGTTCATTGGTTGAGTATAAAGGGGGAAAGGGGGGATAACCCCCCCCTAATTTAGATAAATGGGTTTTTCATGCAGAATTGTCCGATTTTCTTCAAATTTTGTATACAGGTTCATTGTGATAGTGCGCTTCTCTGAATAGTTTTGGGGGTTCATTCGTTAAGTATAAAGGGGGAAAGGGGGGCTAATCCCCCCTTAATTTAGATAAATGGGTTTTTCATGCAGAATTATCCCATTTTCTTTAAATTTTGTATATAGGTTCATTTTGATAATGCGCTTCTGTCAATAGTTTTGGGGGTTCATTGGTTGAGTATAAAGGGGGAAAGAGGGGCTAATCCCCCCTTAATTTAGATAAATGGGTTTTTCATGCAGAATTATCCCATTTTCTTTAAATTTTGTATATAGGTTCATTTTGATAATGCGCTTCTGTGAATAGTTTTGGGGTTCATTGGTTGAGTATAAAGGTTGAAAGAGGGATAACCCCCTAATTTAGATAAATGGGTTTTTCATGCAGAATTATCCGATTTTCTTCAAATTTTGTATAAAAAAGTTCATTGTGATAATGCGCTTCTCTGAAAAGTTTTGGGGGTTCATTGGTTAAGTATAAAGGGGGAAAGGGGGGCTAATCCCCCCTTAATTTGGATAAATGAGTTTTTCATGCAGAATTATCCGATTTTCTTCATATTTTGTATGTATATTCATTGTAATTAGAGACTTTCCTGATTAGTTTAAGGGGTTCATTAGTTAACTATGAGGGGGTAACGGGGGGATGACCCCCCTTAATATATTGTTGATTTCTTTATTTTTCGAGGGGCATATTTCAAATTCTTTGAAATAAGAGTACAATATATAATGAGTGTGAATAGCCTGTGAGTTTAACTGGGCAGTTTTATTTTTTATTTTTTTATTAAATTCCTACTATTAGCTCACACTCTCCATATATATATCTTGTTGGAATTTTCAATCGTTAATAAAATATTTTCTATTGATCCATTCAAGTTCAAATAACTTTTTTTTAACTTGTACTGGATGACAATTGAAGTTAATACAGTTTTTTCAAATATTAATTCATTCAGTAAATTTAATTATTTAATTTTAATTTTTACATGGGAGAAAAAAACTTCTCCCATTGTTTCATAAATGAAATGAAAGATTTATCTCAAATTTGTGATGCCAACAAAAAATAAAATACCGCAACGATCATTATAAAATAATGTTCAATAAAGATAACGTGGGACATTAATGCTGCACGGGTTTATTTTATATATTTATGATTAAAAAGTAGGAATTGACTTAAAAAATTGTTTTTATATTACTTGTTAATTCTTTAATGACGTGTAATTAATCTGCTTTGTGTACATGCACACATACTCATACTCCTTGTATTATTGAGAAATCTTTCTGTTTTATTACCACTATGACGTCAATCATTTTTATTTCATATTAATCTTTTTTAACACTTTCCAAACTAGTTGAAAAGTGTTTATGACTTCGGTTTGTCTGGCCGTCTGCCGTCTGGCCGTCTGGCCGTCTGTCCGTGCTCTAACTCCCGTAAATATGCTCGGATTGCCCTGCAATTTTTATATGTTATAATCGTTATCTATAGCATGTTCCCTATTTCAACGGAAGTGTGTATCACTTATAGTTTTTTTACAGGGACACTCAAAAGAATTCCGTTACATTGCGGTCTATGGGGAAAAATCATTTGCGGTTTACTTAAATAATGTTTCACTATTTTAAACGCATTGAAATTTATATATATTACTAAGGTGCATTAGAAGAAGCTTAATATGGAATAGGGTGTGCATAGCACTTATACTTACTTTACAGGGACAGTTAAAAGAATTCCGTTACATTACGTCTAAGGAGAAAAATCGTCTGCGGTTTACTTAAATAATGTTTCACTATTTTAAACGCATTGAAATTTATATATATTACTAAGGTGCATTAGAAGAAGCTTAATATGGAATAGGGTGTGCATAGCACTTATACTTACTTTACAGGGACAGTTAAAAGAATTCCGTTACATTACGTCTATGGAGAAAAATCGTCTGCGGTTTATTTAAATAATGTTTCACTATTTTAAACGCATTGAAATTTATATAAGGTTCATTACAAGAGACTTACTACAGAATATTGTGTGTATAGCAGTCATCGTTCATTTACAGGGACACACAAAAGAATTATCTACTGTATGTTAACAATAATTCCTGCAAGTGCGTTTTAAGTTATTGAATGCGATTTTAATTTTAAATCGCTTTTTGTATATTACGTGGTGTGTATAAATTCTGTAGATCCTATACAGGGAAGCACAAAAGTTCGGGAACACATTTCCGTATTATTTAACTCCAGACGGAAAATTTTAAACTGTGCTACGTGTTTCCTAACTGAACTAAAATTTAGCATCCTATGTAGTATATATACAAATCTATAGATCCTATACAGGGCTGAATAAAAGTATTCGGATTACTTAGATGTTATCTTTTAGCTTATTAAAGAGTATGATTCGTAAAATTATTTTGGAAGCGTTGGAAAGTGTTACATAATCTATGCTTGACGCATGATTTTTCGTTCTTGTTTTTCAATTGGTGAAACTTTTTATTTCATTTTTAACACTTTCCAATCTAGTTCAAAAGTGTTTATGACTTCGGTTTGTCTGGCCGTCTGTCCGTGCTCTAACTCCCGTAAATATGCTCGGATTGCCCTGCAATTTTTATATGTTATAATCGTTATCTATAGCATGTTCCCTATTTCAACGGAAGTGTGTAGCACTTATAGTTTTTTTACAGGGACACTCAAAAGAATTCCGTTACATTGCGGTCTATGGGGAAAAATTATTTGCGGTTTATTTAAATAATGTTTCACTATTTTAAACGCATTGAAATTTATATATATCACTAAGGTGCATTAGAAGAAGCTTAATATGGAATAGGGTGTGCATAGCACTTATACTTACTTTACAGGGACAGTCAAAAGAATTCCGTTACATTACGTCTATGGAGAAAAATCGTCTGCGGTTTATTTAAATAATGTTTCCCTATTTTAAACGCATTGAAATTTATATAAGGTTCATTACAAGAGACTTACTACAGAATATTGTGTGTATTGCAGTCATCGTTCATTTACAGGGACACACAAAATGATTCTCTACTGTATGTTAACAATAATTCCTGGAAGTGCGTTTTAAGTTACTGAACGCGATTTTAATTTTAAATCGCTTTTTGTATATTACGTGGTGTGTATAAATTCTGTAGATCCTGTACAGGGAAGCACAAAAGTTCGGGAACACATTTCCGTATTATTTAACTCCAGACGGAGAATTTTAAACTGTGCTACGTGTTTCCTAACTGAACTAAAATTTATCATCCTATGTAGTATATATACAAATCTATAGATCCTATACAGGGCTGAATAAAAGTATTCGATTACTTAGATGTTATCTTTTAGCTTATTAAAGAGTATGATTCGTAAAATTATTTTGGAAGCGTTGGAAAGTGTTACATAATCTATGCTTGACGCATGATTTTTCGTTCTTGTTATTTTTCACGGGGAAATCGTCTGATAGAAAATTAATTATTGTAGATAGAATTTCATCATGGATTTTTAAGTTTTGGCATCTGCTATAAGGGAAAATGTTCAAATTTAATAAGAAAAGGCTGTTAGAATATTGGTTTTTTATCTCTATTTATTAAAATAATACGAATTTTTCAAATTTTAATATTTTCAGCTCTTCACAGCTGATATTCTGATTTATACACAAAGTTTCAACTCTGTAAGTTACACAGTTTTCGAGAATGGCTCTGTAACAGACAGACAACGCAGCGGGAGCAATAGGGTTTCGTGAGATGAACGAAACCCTAAAAACATATTTTTAGAAAAAAAAAAAAATGTTGCCATCCGTCTGTGTGTCTGTAAACGCTCTATCTCCCGAATAAATTGAGATAGAGACTTGAAATTTATGTATGTACTTAGTATTTAATAATGGGGTGAAGCTTATTGAATTTCAGTCACCTCGATTATCCGGAACTATATTTTTCGGACTCTCGAAATATTCGTTCTGATAAAAGGTGTATAAAAATTTTCGAAATTGTTTATTTTATGGTGTGAATATAAAAGACAATAAAAAAACATAAATTTTGCATAAGAAATGAAGTCGATCCGATGATGAGTTTCCGAGATATTTATAATCCTATTTTCCACATTCTTCAATTTTGAATGACCCTGTATTTCATCCAAATTTCAATTCAAAGATATATTTTAATTGGAAATGAGATGCTTAATCCGACGCAGTAAACCGTTAGTTAATATGATTATCAATTTTGGAGTTATAAGGACGTTTCTTTTACGCAATTCAATTTATGCATTTAAAGTTTACGACGTCATCAAGCCATGATTTTATTCGAATTGCAATGCATTTTATAAATTTTTTACGCATGTTTTATTTTAATATTTTATATTATGGATATCCATGATGGGTAAGTATTACGGTGGCCCCCAACGACTAGTTTTATATATTACTGCTCAAAATTTATGTTGCATTAGACAGGACTGACAGTAGAGATAATAAATGATGATTCGTGTTCTATATTTATTTACTAATATTAAAAAAAAGTAATTTTAAGGTTTTTGATTCGTTTCTTTTCTTATTGAAGAGCATTAGTCCCTCGAAAAAACTCGCAAGCTAATGTTAAACCAATGGTGGGGTCCTTTTAAAATTTCGTGTTTGCATTTCAATATTTTTAAACAAAGTTTTGTGTGTGTGTGTGTGTGTGTGTGAGCATAAGATATCAAAGGTTGATCTGTAAATAGATATTTTTTTACATTTTCGATTTTGATTACAAAATATATGTATATATATATATATATATATATATATATATATATATATATATATATTTTATGGGGAAACTTTTATTTTTGGAACCGGTTCTGAAATGGAAGAAGTATCCTTAAAAAAGTAAAAAAAAGTAACAGGTTAGTGATCGACTTTAGATATCCTATTTTAAAAAAAAAAACATTAAAAAATATCGAAATACAAACGAAAAATTTGGAAAAAACGCTGTCATTGGTTTAACGTTAGCTTCCAAGTATATTCGCTTAATTAGTGGAGGGTCTTCAAGGCACAGTTGTTTTGACGTAAAAAAAAGCTATTCTTTCAATATATTTTTTTATAAATAATTTATATAACTAAAACAAGAACGAAAAATCATACTTTAAGCATAGATTATGACTTTCCAAACAATTATTGTTAATATACAGTACTGTAAACGAATTTCTTTTGTGTGACCCTGTAAATGGACGATGAATGCTATGCACATTCTATTCGACAGTAAATCTCTTGTAGTACACCTCAGGGATTTAATGAATTACAATATATTTGAAATAATGTAACATCATAGAAAAACACCGCAAACTATTTTTCCCAACATAGACCGTAATATAACGGGAAATTTGCGTTCCTGTAAACGATCTATAAATGCTAATACATAATTTTCAATGCCGAACATGTCATAGTAAACTTTAAACACATATATCAATTACATGACAATCCGAGTATATATTTACACGAGTTAGAGCATGGACAGACAGACAGACAGACAGACAAACCTAATTCATAAACCCTTTTCAACTGTGTTCAAAAATATTAAAAAAGAATGTCATTTCATGAAAGGCATTAATTTATAATTAATTTTACTTACGCTTACAGCCACAAAATATGATGTATTAAAAGTATCTAGAAAATAACCATCGTAAAAATGTATTGAAAGATGGGATTAAGAAAAATTTGCATGTGATATACTAAAATTACACATACTAACTCTTCTCAAAAAACGAAAATCTAAAAAATAGAATTCTAAAGTATTTTTTCGAAAATTTATTAAAGAAAGTAATTATTAAAAAAACTGAAAAAAGAAAAAAAAATCATAACCTTTAATTCACATTGTCTAGCTCTATATTCTAGAATATGAAAAGTATAAAAGTTTCATTAGTGAAAAAACGATGAAAGCCTCTAATTTAAATAGCGTTTTGTGAACTTTAAACAAAAATGAAAAATTATGCGTTAAGCATAGATTATGTGACACTTTCCAACACTTCAAAAATAATTTTACAAATCTTTATCGTTTAATAAGGTGAACGAAATAACGTATTTAAAAACACAATTTCAGGAATTACCAACAATATTCGTAAAAATATCCGAATTATTTTGTGCAGCACTATACATGATCTATAGATTTGTATATACACTATATAGAATGCTTAATTTTAGTTCAGTTAGGAAACGCGTAGCACAGTTTAAAATTCCCCTTCTGGAATTTCTAATAATATAAATAAATATTACGGAAATGTACTCGGGAACTTTTATGCTGCCCTGTATATGATGTATAGAATTTACATGCACGAAGTAATAGACAGAAAATTAATTAAATTTAGAAACGTGTTCATACTCAGCAACTGAAAACGCATTTCCAGCAATTATTGTTAACAGACAGTATCGAATTCTTTTGGGGGTCGTTTCACGACATTCGCTTAAATTGCTTTCTCGGGAAGAAATTTATATTATATTATTGGGGTAAATTGAGAATGGGGTTCTATTGAGAGGGGTGACCCGAGCGATGTGATGCAGAATCTTCTTTTGTGTGTCCTTGTAAATGAACGATGAATGCTATACACACAATATTCTACATTAAGTCTCTTGTAATGCACCTTAGAGATATATCAAATATGTATGTAAATGTTCATTCAATGTAATTCAATATGTTTGAAATAGTAAAACATTATTAAAATACACCGCAAACGATTTTTCCTCATAGACCGTAATGTTAAGGAATTGTTTTGAGTGATTCTGTAAAGGAACTGTAAGTGCTGTGCCCACCATATTCTATAGTAAGCCTCTTGCAGTGCACTTCAGTGATATATATCAATTTCAATATGTTTGAAATTGTGTAACATCACTAAAATAAGCCACAAATGATTTTTCCCCATAGAGCGTCATGTAAAGGAATTCTTTTGAGTTTCCCTGTAAAAAAAACTATAAATGCTACAAATTTTATTTTCAATACCGAACATGCCATAGAAAACCTCAACAACACATATCAATTGCATGACAAACCGAGTATATTTACTTGAGTTAGAGCACGGACAGACAGAAGGCAGACAGACTGACAAACCGAATTCATAAACACTTTTCAACTATGTTGGAAAGGGTTAAAAAGGGTTCTGTAAAACGTGTTTTATATACTTTACGACTCTCATTACACTCTTTTAATTAACTCAGCCTGGGTTTTGTATGAAAAGTTGGAATTTTATAATCGACTTTTAACTCCCATTCTGATAGGCTAGAATTAAGTAAATTATGTACAAAAGTGTGTTTCCGGTGACAATACAACATTTTAATATTTTTGTAATACTCAATTATAAATTAATAACTTAATTTTGAGTCATTTTCCCGTTAGCTCGCATCATAAAACATCTCATAAATCTGGGGATTTATTCCCTGTGGTAACGAATTGACTAATTAATTTGCACTAATTATTGCAATAAATTGCAAATTAATTGACTAATTAATTTGCACTTTTGCTGGAAATTTTTTAACTCTACACATCGAAAATTTTCATTTTTTTTTACCCTGTGTAATAGGAATTTATTTTTTCTTTCAAATGAAATTTGTTTGAAAACCGTATCGCAGTTTACTGATTTTTTGTGAATCTACTTATAATAAAATCCGAAGGCAAGAAAGTGTCTGTAACCATTCCGGGCGGGACCACTCTGGTCTGCGAATCGACGGTAGTTAAATGCCATGTTAAGCTTAATGAAAAACCTATGGTAACATATGACAGCTAAATGATAATATATTCTATTTCAAATCTTGTCTGTTCAGCATATTTTTCCTATAAAACATGTATATCATATCCTATTTTAATGTTTTAAGTTCTTAATTTAAAATCCAGATTAAACATCGGAATCCCAGATATAAACAAACGAACACTGTTGCGAGCAATATTGTTTTGGCGCCTTCTACCGGCTTTAAAAAGTACTTTTCTACAATACAAATCTTTAAATAGTAAAATCTTCATACTGTTTGTATGAGGTCTTAGGAAAAAAGAACGCAGATCAACAATCCGTCATTTTTGACGGGGGTTATATACTTGATTTTTACAAACTTACTGTATATTTAATTTTTTACAAGCATAAGGAATTAAGTTTAGAAACAATTATTCAAAGCTTCTTTTGTTTATTCATAAGGTAAAATATCCATAGAAACTTTCCAAATTATGTTCATCTTAGATTTTATTATTTTTTTATGCCATTTTAAACATTTAGTAAATTTATGATTTAAATCAATGATTTAAAAAAATCAGTTGATTTAAATCAATGATTTAAAAAAATCAGTTGATTTAAATCAATGATTTAAAAAAAATCAGTTGATTTAAATCAATGATTTAAAATATCAGTTGATTTAAATCATGATTTAATCAACAATTTAAATCATCTGATTAAAATGGTTGACACCTATATTGATGGGTTGACACTACCTATTATCTACCTTCTTTAAAATGTACTTTTCTACAATACAAACCGTTCAATAAAAAAATCTTCATGTTGTTTGTATGAAGTCTTATGAAAATGGAACGCAGATCAACAATCTGTCATTTTTGACGGGAGTTATATACTAATTTTAAAATAGTTTTCAAATATGATTTTTTTTTAAATATCTATCTGTATTTAAACAGGTTTCTGACATAGTACACTCACACTTCGTTAAAACATGTATTTTGAGGAAAAATTGCTGTTAATTAAAAATTATATCGACATTGTTATCATAAATGAAATAAAAGGTTTTCCTCAAATTAGTGTTGCCGCAGAAATAAAATACCGCATTATACGATGCTCAACAATGATAAAAAAAAATAATAATAAATAAAAATAAAATAAAATAGTACAATAAAGATAAAGTGGGACACTGTTGATGCATGGGTTTATTTTACACTTATGATAAAAAAAAAATTGAAATTGAAACGTTTAAAAGAAAATACACTATTTATCGATCGAAGCAATGGTATTCACGTGTAGCATAAAAGGTATGATTTGTTATAATAGATTAAATTGTAACTTAAGTGTATTTCAATTTATTTTTGTTTGTTCCGTGTTTTTCCTGGAGAAGATGATGTCATTATTCGCTAATGCATTTAAAATGCAATTTTTTTTCTCTCGCTCGTGACTTTTTCTATTGAGATTTTACTGTTATGAATAAATGAGATGATATTCTGACTTGACAAATGTTGTTTGCACATATTTTTATCCTGTATTTTTCTGTAGAAATCTAAATCTACATTTAAAAACATTAGATATTACTAAAAAATATTAAACTGCAGTGCGAAATCCTCGCATGGTTCCACTGGTCGGTATTTATTTCTGTTTCTTATTTCCACGGCTCCGTAATGCAACATAAGTTTTGAGAAAAAAGTGGGAAAAAGTAATAACATTTTACTCTTACGCAGCGGGTGCTATAGCACTAAAACGTACCCCCCAAATAGGTTTTTCTTGTATTTTTCCTTTCTTTTATATTGATTGTTCTAGCTACTGCATAGATTTCTGATTTTGTTTCCATGGTAACTAGCTTTACTCTATTGATCCAACAGTGAAAAACCTTAGTTATTGTACTGTAATCCCGGTATGTGAAAATCCCAAATGATTCCTAAATAAAAAAATAAATTATTATAAAAGCAAAGATAGTTTTTTTTAAGTACACTTTTTTTTTTCAATTCCTACTATTAGCTCACACCCTCTATATATTTATATACCTTGTTTAAATTTTCAATCGTTAATAAAATACTTTTTATTCATCCACTCAAGTTCAAATACATTTCCTTAAACTTGTAGTGGATGACACTTGATGTTAATACAGTTTTTTAAATATTAACTCTTTAATTAAATTTAATTAATTAATTTTAGTTTTATATTTCATTTCTGTTCAAAAGTATAGACTCACTCCATATTTATAGTCTCCTTCGCCTGATCTTCGTCCGTGAACAGCCCCATTATCTTTTTACGCGTGAAGGTTTCGCTATGGTACTTCATTGTGAAGTTTGGGAATTTTCGAAATTCAATATTTGAAAAACGGCATAATCATTAGATTTGAAATTTATATCAAGAAAAATACAACTTTTTACCTTTCTAAAGCAGTTTGTCTAACAATTTTGTGAGAAATACTTTTCGAGCTATTAATTTTTGGTATTTTAACTATTTATTTCCTATTTAATTTTTAATACATTTCAAAAATTTCTCTTATATAAGATATTTAGTATCATAAATATCAAGCCTAAAAAATATAAATTTAGGAATAAATACCGTCAGTGGCGAAGCGTGTAGATCGCTGGAAAAAAATTTCTTTTTGACCTAAGTAGGAATTGACTTAAATTTTTTTTTTTTTTTATATTACTTGTTTTATAAGCATTCAATATTTATCTTAATAGTCACGCCTAATTTTGTGACTGCAATTCATTTTTTCCCCAAAAATGTCCGTTGCAATACATTAATTACACTGCAAAAAATAATTGTTGATTTTACAGTATAAAACTGGCAGCTGGGGTGCCAGTTTTATACTGTAAAATCAACAATTATTTTTTGCAGTGTAGGCGAGGGCACCGAATCCGATTACAGAAAATTCAACGCTTCTTTTTACGTTTGGTAAAACGTGTGAGCTACTTATTAAAAAAACTACAATTTTTGCTCTGTTTCTTTTTTTAAATATGGCAACCAGAAAGAAAAAAAAACCCCTTATTTAAACTATCTTCTTAGAATTTCTAAATTGATTTCTCATCGTATAATCATAGTTTAATTAATATGAGACTATTACTTGATTAAAGCGTATTTTTAAAAAATATATATTTCACTCTTAATTTTTTATGGTACTTTTATGGTAGCTAGTCGCATGTGATAAATCGCAAATATGGTTTCCATACCATATTCAACTTGCATTCATTTCATTTAAAATATAAATCTTTCATTAATTTCATTTAAAATACATGCTTTTCACTTATTTCATTTCTAATGCCTACTTTTAAAATTGTTAAAATAAAAAAATAAAGTAATAATAATAAGAAAAAATAATACCATAGACCAAACATTTTATTTCAACATCAAAGAATTGTGACTTATTTATACATGCAATGTATAAAAGCTGCTATTAGCGATAAAAAAAATGCTATTGGCGAGATTTGCGCCAGGCTAACATAAAAGTACCTTTTTAGGGTTTCGTTCATCTCACGAAACCCTCCCGCTGCGTTGTCTGTCCATCACAGAGCCATTCTCACAAACTATGTAACTTACAGAGTTGAAACTTTGTGTATACAGTCACTGGCCAAATTATTAGACGCAGTATGTTTTTATTATAATTTATTAAATATCTGGAAAGATACATGAGGAATTATCCTGAAACTTCAGGAGTGTAAACAATATAAAAAACGTCATATATTTCCACGAAGATTTTTTCCCGAAACCCCATAAGGGGCCGTCAACAAATTGAAGAAAAACGAATATCTTTTGGATAACCCTGTAAAAACTAATGTCGCAAAAAGCATTCAAACTGTAGATTATGATTCAGTGGCTTATTGTAATAATGTGGGTTCATTTTTATGAAGATAGCATGTATAATAAAAGAGAAATTCACGTTTTTATAAAAACAGTCCCAAATTTTACCAAGTTTTTTGCTTATAATTTGCAGAGTTTTTAATATAAAAACAAGTTATTTTCAGAAAATATGACAAACAAAATTATACACAATACCCTGCAATCAGAATTAAAAAATAATAAAAATTGTATGAAAAATGAGCAGATTTACTAAATATTGTTTCACTGCGCTTGCGCGAATTCAATCAAAATATACTGTGCATGATATATTAGCTTAATGTATAGACCAACTTTTATGAAAGTCTAAAAACATAGCTTGAAAATTCTGATAGTAGTCGTCGATAGAATAAGCTCGAAATTCGCTGTTCCCAAAAGGAAGCAAAAAGATAAGGGGCTGTATCCAAATATACTAGCTTATGAAAGTTGACATAATAAGAATGAAGTGTCTCTCATTGTATATTTGGATACAACCCCTTTATCTTTTTGCTTCCTTTTGGGAACAGCGAATTTCGAGCTTATTCTATCGACGACTACTATCAGAATTTTCAAGCTATGTTTTTGAGACTTTCATAAAAGTTGGTCTATACATTAAGCTAATATATTATGCACAGTATATTTTGATTGAATTCGCGCATGCGCAGTGAAACAATATTACGTAAATCTGCTCATTTTTCATACAATTTTTATTATTTTTTTAATTCTGATTGCAGGGTATTGTGTATAATTTTGTTTGTCATATTTTCTGAAAATAACTTGTTTTTATATTAAAAACTCTGCAAATTATAAGCAAAAAACTTGGTAAAATTTGGGACTGTTTTTATAAAAACGTGAATTTCTTTTCGATTATACATGCTATCTTCATAAAAATGAACCCAAATTATTACAATAAGCCACTTAATCATAATCTACAGTTTGAATGCTTTTTGCAACATTAGTTTTTACAGGGTTATCCAAAAGATATTCATTTTTCTTCAATTTGTTGACGGCCCCTTATGGGGTTTCGGGAAAAAATCTTCGCGGAAATATATGACGTTTATTATGTTGTTTACACTCCTGAAGTTTCAGGATAATTCCTCATGTATCTTTCCAGATATTTAATAAATTATAATAAAAACAATTGCGCCTAATAATTTGGCCAGGGACTGTATATAGATGAATACCAGCTATGAAGCTCAAAATATTGTACATTTGTAAATATTGTACATTGTAAAATTTGAAAAAATCATATTATTTTAATAAATAGAGATAAAAAACCAAAATTCTAAGAGCCTTTTCCTTTTTCGTTATAGCAGTTGCCAAAAATTAAAAATCCACAATGAAATTCTTTCTACAATAATTAATTTTCTATTGAACGATTTCCACGTGAAAAATGAAAATAAAATAAAAAGTTTCACCCATTGAAAAAAAGATTAATATGAAATAAAAAGGATTGACGTCATAGTGGTAATAAAACGGAAATTTTCAAAGATTTCTCAATACTAAAAGGAGTATGAGTAAGTGTATGTACACACAAAGCAGATATTAATATAACGTCATTAGAGAATTAGAAAGAAAATCTGACGTCATATTGGAAGTTTGACGAATTTTTCAAATGTTTGAGAATAATACAAAGCTAGTATCAATATGAGTAATAGAGAATAGTAAATATATGAGTTTGAGAAATATATTGAATCATGATAAAAATCCGATTATGGAAATATTCGCATATTTTAACATTTTGAAGGTGTACAACATGTTTAATTTTGAAATTATATTTTCAAATATCGCATTTAGTCCGTATGACAGATATTATTATGACACAATATAAAAGCGGGCTGGTTTAGATATTCGACAAAACGAAAAAATAGACCGGTAAATTTTTACTTTATAAAAAACATGAATTTTTTCTTTTTTTTTTTTTTTTGTCGCTAAATGAAATTTATTTGGATTTATTAAAGAAAGGATAAAGTGTTTTGAAAGGAATATTAAACGAAAACGAAACCCTTTGAGAGATCTTCGATCACACTTACTCACTTGTTTCTTTATATTTTCTTTCAATAAAAGAGTATAAAAGTATAAATTGCTTCTTTAGTAAAGAGTTTGGACAAAAATCCAAAATTCGCACAGGGACGCTACCGCGCATGCGCCGCAGTATTACTGCTTATTTTACTGTTTATTACTGTTCAGTTTACGGTATAATATAGGCAGCTAGGGCTCTAGTATTATACCATAAAATCAACTTTTTTTTCCCTTGTATATTGTCAAAACGGCTTGTAACATGAAGCTAGTTATTGTTCAAATCACTCACGAGCCTAAACGAGACAAGCACGTGGAACAATGACAGAATTTATTGGACGGGGACAGGTTTTCAAAATGAGCCGCCAGTGTTTGAACCGACTTGTTACCTGTTTTAACTGTTTTCAGTGTTGCATTTTTAGCATCACACCAAAACAAAACATTTCCTCTCTATCTTTCTCTGAAGTCTGTGGAATGAACTATCACCCAACGAAAAACCGAATGAATTTATTTGCCAATCCAGTAGAAATAAAAAATATTTGTTAAGTTGTAAAAAAATAGAAAATAACAAAATTTTTAATATTGCACGACAAATTATTCAAGGTGAATAGAGGACAGTTTAACTTCTATTAGTCATAACGGCCACATTTGTCTACCAAACTCTACTATAAATGATGTAATAAAAGAGTTGCTTCTTAATAGCCTGAATTTTGTCAAACACATAAGATAAAATAATAGCGCAATGGCATTCGCATTGTATTGAACAATGCGAAAGTCAAATGAAAGGTCTGCAAATGAACAAATGAACAAATGAAAAAATAAACAAATGAAGGGTCTGCCAGGTGAAGGTCCAAATTACTTGAAAATACATGGTCGAATTCACCATTTCGTTTTACTCAAGGTTCATTTGGAAAATTGACCAGCGCAGCGGGCATAGCCTGCTAGTAGAGCTATAAAATGCACCAGGTCCCAATGCGAGTTGCGTGCTTCAACAAAAATTATTACCTTTTTGTCGCCAACTTTCTTTAAATCAGCAATTCATTTCCAATTTATAAACTGTTTATTTGTATACACAGCTACACTTTTTACAAAGAAATAAATATGCAAAATTTAATTTGATTTACGCTTTTTTTTTTTTTTTTTTAATCTTTAGGAATTGAACTTCGAATTAACGAATTGAATAAAGAACGCCATATTCTTCCCCATTAATGAATGAAAATAAAACATTCATCTTTTCCGTTGAACTTTCCAAATTATCTCCCCACAAGCTAAGCAGTTTATGTTTTCCTTTGAAGTGAAAACCCTGCATATTTTATGAAAATCAGAGTGAATTTTATTCATTCGATTTATTCTTATGACGTATTTTGGAAGAGGTTTTAGTGTCTCTTCTTTTCCTTTCTTCTTTTTTTTACTCTCTTTTATTTCATCTAACTTGGTTTTTATGTGTAAAGATGGAATTTTGAAATCGATTTTTCACTCATTTTCTGATTTGCTAGAATTATAAAGACTTATATATATACATATATGTACGCAGGTATGTTGTCGACTACAGTACACCATTTTAATATTTTTAGAACTTAATTATGAATTAATAAATTATTTTTAAGGCATTTTTCCATTTGCCTGCCACAGGTGATAAATCGAGAAAATATTCTTTAAGGTTACATAAAGATAACATTATTTAAGGTTACAACAATAACAGACATAATTACGTGCTAAGCCACTCTCGCCAAAAAAGCCAACTAGGTGTGAAACTGCAATAACAAAATATTTTAAGCATTAAAAAGTAGAAAATATAAATTAAAAAATAAAAAGTATAATATACAGGGTAAGTCAAAATGAATATAGTGATTACAAACGGCTATAACTGTTTAATGGAAAAGAATTTATGGATAAGATTAACACAGAATGTAGACGGAACCTCAAAATTTATATACAGGGTGAATCTAAACTCTTGGGCAAAACTTTAACGTGTGATAGTACACATCAAGACAAACAATATTAAATAGGAAACTAAGGGTCCCAAACGTCTTCCGAAGGAAATAGGCGCCATTAAAGTTTAGGGTCCAAAATTTCAAATAATTATAAAAAACGGAAAAATTGGTCGATTTGTTTGCGGTTTTCGCTAAAACTATTCTTTATGTCAGTATTTTCTTAAAAATAAATTTTAAAGAAAAAGTTTTAAAAAAATGTCGATAGAGGGCGCTTTAGACTTTGGAGTAACGAACAACTATTTTTTTATCGTTATTTTTTGTATTTGATTAAATGCTTTCAAAAGCTTAGACATAAACTTAAATTTTTAGCTCAAAATCTGAATCGTTGGGAGTGGTTAAGTAGCGTCAACTGTGTTCAGGAGTTGAAATTTGAACCCCCCTGAACACAGTTCAGTTATTCCCGATCTTGGTGTCGTAGACCAGGCTGAAACTACTACCCCCTACACGTAAAATAAACGATAGAGGGATGACAAAATTAAATAAAAAATTATTTTCAAAATAACTTTTAAAGATAAAGTTCAAAAGTGCCGATAGAGGGCGCTTTAGACTTTGGAGTTATGAACAACTATTTTTTAACGTCGACTCCGACGAGGACCTGGTTGCGAGGACTGCCGTCGTAGCAGGCGATATCCGGGAGATGCCCAGGGTATTCACTAATGTTAGCAATTCCCTCCGCCGGCGGCGTGAGGCCTGCATCGTTGCTGGTGGGCACTCTTTCGAGCAGTTTTTGTGATTCTTCACGAACATCATGCGTGAACCATTCTCTACGTGCCAACCTTCATTTATATTGCGCACTACATGCATACATCAAATTGTTTCTTTTTATTTTGCGCGGAGAAATTGTTCATGTCTGTTATGAATACATTTTCTATTTAATTTTGTCATTACACTATAGTTTATTTTACATGTAGGGGGTAGTAGTTTCTGCCTGGATTAATTTTAACACAATTATTCAAATTATTAACGAAATCATATGAGTTGTAATTTTCCAACTGCACGAAAAATGTCCGGGCCAGGATTTGAACCTGCGATCTCTTGGCTGAAGCTGCCATGCTCTACCAACTGAGCTATCCCGGCATGAACTGGATGAATTATACCCTTCAGATTCAACCGGGAGGACTCAGCTGGTAGAGCATGGCAGCTTCAAGAGATCCCAGGTTCGAATCCTGTCCCGGACATTTTTCGTCCAGTTGGAAAATTACAACTCATATTGTTTCTGCCTGGTCTACAACACCAAGATTGGGAATAACTGAACTGTGTTCAGGAGTGGGTGGGGAGAGAGGGAGGTATTTCAAATTTCAACTCCTGAACACAGTTCAGTTTGCGCTACTTAACCACTCCCAATGATTAAGATTTTGAGCTCAACATTTAAGTTTAAATCTATGCTTTTGAAAGCATTTAATCAAATACAAAAAATAACGATAAAAAAATAGTTGTTTGTTAGTC
Organism: Maratus michaelseni; assembly: GCA_963931845.1. Lineage (NCBI taxonomy): Eukaryota > Metazoa > Arthropoda > Arachnida > Araneae > Salticidae > Maratus > Maratus michaelseni. The sequence goes on along the minus strand of OZ007595.1, from coordinate 40,762,699 downwards.
CAAAGTCTAAAGCGCCCTCTATCGGCATTTTTTAACTTTATCTTTAGAATTTATTTTCATGAAAATACTGACAAAAAGAATAGTTTTAGTGAAAACCGCAAACGAATCGACCAATTTTTCCTTTTTTTATAATCATTTGAAATTTTGGACCCTAAACTTTAATGGCGCCTATCTCCTTCGGAAGACGTTTGGGACCCTTAGTTTCCTATTTAACATTGTTTGTCTTGATCTTTACTATCACCCCTTAAAATTTTGTCCAAGAGTTTAGATTCACCGTACATACGTCATAGATGTTCTATGTGACTTCCCTTGGTCACACGGACAAGATCTAGGCGGTAGTCCATTTCACAAATGCTTCAGAATGTATAGCGTGAAATGGACTACAACCTAGGTGTTTTCCGTGTGACCAAGAGGAGCCACATAGAACATCTATGACATATGTATACAAAATTTTGAAGTTCCGTCTACATTCTGTGTTAAGCTTATCGATAAATTCTTTTCCATTAAATAGTTATAGCCGTTTGTAATCGCTATATTCATTTTGATTTACCCTATATTTTCTAAAAAAATACGCTTCATTTAATTAACAGCTTCACATTAATTAAATTATTATTATACGTTTAGAAATCAATTTATAAATCTTACAAAGGTAGTTTAAATAACGCTTTCTTGTTATTTCCTATTCCCATATCTTAAAAATGAAATTATAATTTTTTTTTCAGTTTGTGCCTTCTACCAAATATTAAAAAAAAAATCCCTGACGGCTCGGCCTACAGGCACAGGTAGATTTCGAAGACGCAGAACGTGGGGCGCCTGTTTGTCGGGAATTGCGGAAGAAATGACCTTTTTGCGATGATGCTGCAGTTGGAACCACCTACTTTGAAACCAAACTTGTTTGCAGGCGGAGCCAGAAAGGATTTTTTTTTTTTTTTTGCCATAAGAGATGGTCCTATAAAAAACATGTCAATATAAAAGTTTTAGATAATATTAAGTGGATTTATAATAAATTTAAGCGGATTTGAAATCTTGGGAATTGACAAAGTTATGAATTTTTTTCTTCTAAAACCCCCCTTCCCCCCCCCCTTAAGGCAATTTTTAATTATATCAAAAATCTGTCATACATAAATTATCGGCCCTTCTCCTAGAAGTAATAATAACTTTAAACGGATTCGATACGTATCATAATAAAGAAATTATGAGGATTTTTCTGTTTTCACAAAAAGCCCCCCCATCCCCCCCCCCCTTGGTTCTATTTTGCCCATTAACGAACTTGACCGAGATTTTATGACCCTTGATTTTATGTATCAGTTTGGAAGAGATTTATGCAGAATTTTTCCAGTTATCGTGGTCAGAAAAAAGTGACATAGATAGATAGATAGATAGATAAAGTTTTGAACTGGGGGTGTTTTTGGGTTCTGGGAGTCATGATCGGCGTAGATCTGCAAAAATTTTTCAAAATTTCCAACTTAGGTGAGAATGTAATAGGTAGTATTTCTTACGAAATCTACCTAAAAGGGGAGTTTTTCATAATCACATTCGGTGCCCACGCAAACCTAACGTATTTTCACGGAAATTTATTCGGAAAAATCGAGAATTGCTCTCTTGAAATTAGGCGTGATTTTTAAGATAAACATCAAGTGCTTACGAAAAAGTGCTCTATAGAAATCAAAAAATAAAAATAAACTATTTTTTTTTTTTTTTTTTGCACTTATTTAAAAAACATTTTCGAAAAAAGGGGGAAAATATGTATATTTAAATCGATATTTTATTCAGATTTCAACATCATATACATTAAGCTTAGAAATTGTGAAATATGCTGAATTTTTATTACAACTTTCCAGACATTTCAAATCTTGGGGAAAAAAAAAAACTCTGAAGAAGTTCATACCTTATTTTTAAAGAAAAAGCATTAGGTATATTTGTGTATTTGAAAATAAAGCTGCGTTATTGCAATAGATACTGTGACAAAAAGTTTATCCAAATTTAAATTTTTTAACATATTCTAACATAGTTAAAAAGAGTCTGTCTGCCCGTGCTCTAACGCTAGTAAATATACTCGGATTTCCATGCAATTGATAAATATTATTGAGGTTTACTATGGCATGCTCGGTATTCAAAATGAAGTGTGTTGCACTTATAGTTTATTTACAGGGACACTCGAAATAATTCGGTTACATTACGGTGTATAGAGAAAAATCATTCGAGGTTTATTTTAATGATGTTTCACTATTTCAAACATATAGAAATTTATATATATCACTGAGATGCATTACAAGAAGTTTACTATAGAATATGGAGTGCATAGCATTCATCGTTCATTTCCAGGTACACTCAAAAGAATTCTGTTACATTACGATCTAGTGGGAAAATTTGTTTGCGGTTTATTTTAATAATGTTTACTATTTCAAACATATAGAAATTGATATATATCACTGAGATGCATTACAAGAAGCTTACTATAGAATATGGTGTGCATAGCATTCATCGTTCATTTCCAGGTACACTCAAAAGAATTCTGTTACATTACGATCTAGTGGGAAAATTTGTTTGCGGTTTATTTTAATAATGTTTACTATTTCAAACATATAGAAATTGATATATATCACTGAGATGCATTACAAGAAGCTTACTATAGAATATGGTGTGCATAGCATTCATCGTTCATTTCCAGGTACACTCAAAAGAATTCTGTTACATTACGATCTAGTGGGAAAATTTGTTTGCGGTTTATTTTAATAATGTTTACTATTTCAAACATATAGAAATTGATATATATCACTGAGAGGCATTACAAAAGGCTTACTATGGAATAATGTGTGCATAGCATTCATCGTTCATTTACAGAGACACACAAAAGAATTCTGTTAAAGTGCTGTTTGTTAACAATAATTGCTGGAAGTTTGGTTTCAGTTGCGGAACGCGTTTTTAAATTTAACAAATTTTTTTCCCTATTACTTGGTGTGTATAAATTCAATAGATCGTATACAGGGCAGCACAAAAGATTTCGAGTACATTTCCTCTTATTGACTGCAATTCCAGATGGAGAATTTTAAACTCGGTTATGCATTTCATAATTGAACTAAAATTTAGCATTCTATGCAGTATATATACAAATCTATAGCTCATATATAAAGCTGCACAGAAGAATTCGGATATTTTTTAGAATATTGTTGGTAATCCCTGAAATTGGGCTTTTATATGTGATATGCATTTTCCAAATTGTTTACTTAGACATCATGTTTCAACTCATCAAACGGTAAAGATTTGTAAAAGTATTTTGAAAGTGTTTGAATGTGTTACATAATGCATGAGTCGCATGATTTTTCGTTCTGGTTTTAATCTTTCTTGCACTGGAAAATTTTGTTTCTATGTAAGCAAAGACATTATGACGTTTTCTGTAGATGAACAATTTTACTTGCACGTATACGTTTGGATTTTTGACTAAATTCCCCACTAAAGAAGCAATTTACATTTTTTCACGCTTTTATTTAACTTAAGTTGGTATTTGTATGTAAAGATTAAATTTTGTAATCGATTATTAGATCATTTCCTGATATGATAGAATTATAAATATTATGTACACAGTTCTGTTTCCAATGACCATACAACATTTTAATATTTTTTAAAACTTAATGATAGTTTAATAGTTTAGGACATTTTTTCGTTAGTCCGTCAAAGATGATAAATCTCCAAATATTCTTTATGGTTACAATTGTATACGAGATACGCAATAACAATGGATTTAATTATGCGCCAAACCACACTCGCCAAAAACGGCCAACTTGGCTATGAAGCTGCATTAACGAAGTATTTTAAACACAATAAAGTAGAAAATATAAATAAAAGGGGTAATATATACATATATAAATATATATATATATATAATAAATATATACATATAAGCTTTAACCAATTAAAAGTTTCATATTAATTAAATTATGATTATACATTGAGAAATAAATTTAGAAATCCAGAAATATAGTTTAAACAATGCTTTTTTTTTCTTTCCTGTTGCCATATCTTAAACATAGAAAAATTGCAAAAATAATTTTTTGTTAATAAATTCACTAGCTTTCTACCAACGCTTTCTACCAAGCGTTAAAAAAAAGCGGTGAGTTTCTCATAAGCTTGTTTACTGTCCACGTCAAATTACTGTTATTGTAACGGAAATTTCTGGGAAAATCATGAGTTGCAGTCATGAAACTAGGAGTAATTTTCAAGATCACTGCTTATAAAAGAGTGATTATAAAATACATACATATATATATATATATATATATATATATATATATTACTTTGATTCTTAAAGTAAAGTCGAAGACTATTTTATCTATATACAAAAATATATACAGGATTATTCTAAATGATGGACCCATTTTCAAAAAATTGTATTTATTAAAGTACAAATCCAAAATGAACAATCTTTATACCAATGAAAAGAGGAAGTTTCAAAGTTCTTTTTAAGACATTATAAATGTTCAACGTGTCCACCGTTTGCTGCACGGCAAACATCTACGCGATAGCCAAACTCGTCCCACACGCGAGAAAGCGTATCTGTTGTTACTGAGTGCACGGCAGCAGTGATACGGTTCCGCAGATCGTTCAGAGTTGTTGGTAGCGGCGGGACGTACACAGGACGTAGAAGCCTTGCACCCAGTAACAGCAGATACGCTTTCTCGTGTGTGGGACGAGTTTGGCTATTGCGTAGATGTTTGCCGTGCAGCAAACGGTGGACAATATGAACATTTATAATATCTCTATATATAAAAAAAACTATAACGATTAGGAAATGGACCAATGAAAATCTGCGTAGATATTCCGGGTTATTCTCATCGCTTTTTTACTAAGGACTTTTTTTGAGAAGCGATTACTTTTTTTCTAGCCATCCTACGGATTCGAAAGTTATACCACCAGACGTGAAATATAACAAGCTTTCAGAAATTCAAAAAATTATGACGGTCGGACAACAAAAGCTCAAAAAATCCTTAAAAATCGAGTAAAAAATCTTTTATTGAAAAAGTCACTTTTTTATATTGTTGCCAATATCTAAATCAACGCAAAGAATTATGTTTTATCTCAAATAAAAAATGTATTTGCGCGAGACTATTAAAAACAATGATGAAAGTTTAAAATAATAATTAAATGATCATGTGTTGAAAGAAGAACGGGGGTTGGTGAGCATAGTGAGCAGGGGGCAGAGCCCCCTCGTATCTTAAAAAAACTTTGAAACTTCCCCTTTCCATTGGTATAAAGATTGTTCATTTTGGATTTGAGCTTTAATAAATACATTTTTTTGAAAATGGGTCCACCATTTAGAATAACCCTGCATATATAATTCTGAATTCCTTACCCAGGAAGATATTTTTCTATATCTCACATCTTTTTAAAACATTTTAAACACATGAAGGAATATCTATGCGTGTAGGTAGGAGAAGGTTTTTCCAGACGATACTTTATCCAGGAACAATTTTCAGCATCGTTGAAATTGGAATAGTGTTTGCTTTAAAATGTGCAAAATATGCAGCATTTTTGTGCATTTTTTTCTGAATTTTCAAGACTCTGGAAGAAATTCGAATCACTCGTCGATAAATCTATTTCTTATCTTTATACAAAACATTTTTAACTCAAAAGAGAAAAAAAAATCTGGAGTAATCCCACTTGATTTTCCAAAAAACTAGAAAGTGGTGTCCAGAAAGTAATACGAAAGAAAAATCATGCTTCAAACATAGATTTTGAAACACTTTCTAACACATTCAGAATGCTGTTATAAAAACATCCCCGCTTAATAAAATGAAAGATGGTGTCTGAATAAACAATTTGAAAAACGCATAACACATTTGAAAATCCAATTTTGGCAATTACTACTTATAGTCATCAAAGCATTCAAAGTCTTTTCTGAATCCCTATATATGATCTATATATTTGTATATGTTCTACTTATTCTGCTAAAATTCAGTTCAGTTAAGAAACGCATAACACAGTTGTGAATTTCCCTGCAGCAATTTCCATCAATTAACGGAGATATATTCTAATTCTTTTGTGCAGCCCTGTAGATGTTGTATACACTGCAAAAAAAGTGTTGATTTTACAGTATAATACTGGCATCCCAGCTGCCAGTATTATACCGTAAAATTAACAGTAATAAACAGTAAAATTCAGTAATATGCTGCCGCGCGGAAAAAAAATTTCTATTTTTGACCTAAGTAGGAATTGACTTAAAAGTTTTTATATTACTTGTATGTAGTATGTTTTTATTTTTATTTTATTTTCCAAGAAATGCTTTTAGTTAGTGAGACGTAAATTATTGAAAAATGAACCTACCAATATGAAAGAGGAATGTGGGTTATTTAGACATAACTCAAACAATTATTCACGTATTTCATTACCCTTCTGTTTTTAAAATATACCCACCCATGAATAAAAACAGAAAATAAAATCCATCTTTCCAGACGCATTGGAACTTTCTGAGTTTTCCGTCTTCCACGTGGGAAGTATGTTCTTTCGAAGTATGTTCTATTTTATTCTTTCGATTTTCTTATACGATACTTTGGAAGAACTTTCCCAATCTCGCACATTTTCTAGATAAATATTAAAAACGGGAAGGAATATATATATTTTTTTCCTAACGATATTTTATGAAACTGCGATTTTATTTTCCATCGTTGAAACGGTATTTGCACTAGATATTACGAAATATGTGTTTTTTAACGTGATGCACCTTAAAACAGGGTTCGTACGGATCAGGGAATTTTCCAGGAGTGTTACTAATATTTTTTTTATAGAAAAATAAATTTAGGTTACACTCGCGAAACTTCACCTTCTTTTAAGGAGAGATTTTTTATAAGAAAATACTAGTACCAAAGAATTCCCTGGTCACAAAATTCCAGGAGCCGTACGAACCCTGTTAAAAAGCACATTCTAAAAGCAACAAATAAAGTTTACGTCGTTTTATTGGCAAAATAGTAAGTGGAAATTGTAGACATGGGCTTTACATATGTAATGTTATCAACCTTTTGGTAATTTTAAACCATTCCCCCACTTACGATATCAAACGTTATCATTCCCCAACCTCTCCCCCCCCCCTCTCTTAATGATATCGTTATCATTATGATATCGTTATCATCATATGTCTAAAAATTATTTTTATTTTTACATTTTTTTTTTCTTATTTTTATATGTTTTCACTGATATACAGATATTTTTATACATTTATTATTTGCAATACTTCACTGATACAAATGAAGAGAAGCAGTAAATAGAAAATCACTAATATACATGAAACTTTCTCCAACAGTGCATTATATGTGCATATAGCAGAATAATAGGATTACCGAATGCTGTGGTATTCCATATTACTTACCCATCATACGTAGTATAGGGTAAGTCTTGTAATCGTTTTGAAAATCGAAAAAAAAAAATTGGCGGATTTACACGTTTCAGGCACTGGAGATTCCGAAAAACATATTTTTAGAAAAAAAAAATTGCCGTCCGTCTGTGTGTCTGTAAACGCTCTATCTTGTAATCGTTTTGAAAATCGAAAAAAAAAATTGACAGATTTACACGTTTCAGACACTGGAGATTCCGAAAAACATATTTTTAGAAAAAAAATTGCCGTCCGTCTGTCTGTGTGTGTGTCTGTGTGTCTGTAAACGCTCTATCTCTCGAACAAATTGAGATAGGGACTTGAAATTTGGTATGTACTTAGTATGTAATAATGGGAAGAAGCTTATTGAATTTCAGTAACATCGATTACCAGAACTATTTTTTTCGGACTCTCGAAATATTCGTTCTGATAAAAATAAAAATTTTCGAAATTGTTTATTTTAAGGAGTGAATATAAAAGACAATAAAAAAACATAAATTTTGCATAAAGAAGGAAGTCGATCGGATAATGAGTTGTCGAGATATTTATAATCCTATTTCCACACTCTTCGATTTTTCATGACACTGTATTTCATTCAAATTTCAATTCAAAGCTATATTTTAATTGGAAATGAGACGCTTAATCCGACGCAGTAAACTGTTAATTAATATGATTATCAATTTTGGTGTTATAAGGATGTTTCTTTTACACAATTCAGTAATAGAGCATTTAAAGTTTAGGACTTCATCAAGCCACGATTTTATTCGAATTGCAATGAATTTTATAAATAGTTTACACATGTGTTATTTTCATATTTTATATTATGCATATCCATGATGGGTAAATATTACGGTTGCCCCCAACGACTAGTTTTTGAATGAAGTGATTTTATAATAATTTATCGTGTTTAATAATAACTTTGTATTTTCATAAAAATATATAACAGACTAAAAAATAAAGATAACAGATTATTTTGATGTACAGAAAATTAGATAAGTTTGATTGGATCAAAAATGATAACGATATTAACAGACAACCCCCCCCCCTCCTTCCCCCGGAGAAATCTTACAATATCAAGTACCAAATCCCCCCCCCCCCTCTAAAGTGATAACGTTATATATGTACAACTCCTATGATCATTTTATACATGCCGGTATATAATTGAAATTATTTAAATGCATTTTTTTTTTCCACAGTTCGTGAAACTTCAAAAACACAGATTTGAAAAATCTTCATGTAAAGTTAAAAATCAATTGAATTCTATGTTAAAGTAGACATATCAATTTCAAATTGACCCGGTTCTAATTTAAAATATTTTCAAGCGGTTTGTTTTGTTCGATTCAGAATTATATATATATATATATATATATATATATATATATAAACTAGAGGATTGAACCCAAGCTTTCCGGGTCATACAGAATATAAGCGAAAACCCTTTGTCTTTGTTAAAAGTAATAGATTTTTTTGCATTTAATGTATTTTGTAGATTGTCCACTGACAACACCAAAAAACATTTTTATACGAAAAATAGCAATATATTCAAATAACGCTTTTAAATTTATTAAAATCGAGATACTATCCTATTAGCCGGATTCCAGAAGTTAATAGCCGAAGAAATAGTCAAAGATTTCGCTATTTTGGACTGTATGAATCTGATAATTTCAGTGGTTTAAGAGCGTAGTTCAAGTGATGCATGTCTGTTACATTTGTTTTATTTATATTATTTTAGTAGCCAGTCTTTGCCCGTCTATCTGGTCGCTTCGGTGTGAGGCCCAAATGCTTTCTGCAGCGTATAGCCTCGGCTTCGTTTTGATCCCAGAAAGTGCATTTTACTTGCAAACAGAAAAATATAAATAAAATACTTTATTTTAAACTATACGAAATTAACTAATAAAAACATCAATAAAGCACGTATATAAATATTTCACGACATAAATAATAATTTTTTATGAGCCCCCTGAGAAAGACCAGCTCGGCCCTGCCCTTGGGAAAGTGAGAGCTTTCAGATAAACTAAACAAAAATGGGATAGCCTAAGATACATGGCGATCATTGTAAATGTGCACTGTGGTTTCAAGCCCATAAATTTTTAATACGGTGATCAAAATAGCGTAGCTCTATGTGCCTCTTAGATCGTCAATACAGCTATCCTTATAACGGGGCCCTGTGAATTTTGTGTGCATAACAATCATTTTAACAGAGTCCTGTGGGTTTCACGTCTAGAAACTGATTTTTCGGAAATTAATGTAACGAAGCCTTGTGCTTACCCGAGCCCATAAATATGGCGATCAGTATTTACATCGCAAAGCTTTACTTCCAAAAACTGTATTTTTAGAAGAAGAAAAAAATATACTACATTTTGCATAAAAATCGAAATCCGATCGCTAAAGAAGAAAAGTTCAAAAGAATTTATAAAATACGAAATTAAAAAAAAAAACTTTTCCTTGGAAAATGTCACGCAAAATATGTAATAAAAAATTAGCAATAGTTGTCTTATTCATCTAATCTTCCATATTCGGGTTCATAGTCAATATTGACGAAAAAATCGCTAGCTCTAATATCGATGAAATACGAGTTTAACTACTTTTTAGTAGAATTGTTGTGCTGAATTTCAGACTGCTCCTACCTAAAACTGCTACTGAGATATGGAGAAACGAACTAAGATTTTCGGCTCCTTGCACTTTTAACCTCTTTAGTGATTGGATGTCTAAAATAGCTGAAATACGTGTTTAACTATTTTTTAGTAGATTTCTTATCCTGAATTTCACGCTCCTACCTAAAACTGCTGCTGAGATATGGCGAAATCACCTAAAACTTTCGACCCCCCATTTAAGCCCTTTAGAGGGTGAATTTTCAAAAATTCTTTCTTAATGGGCGCCTACATTGTGTAAGGAACATGTCTTCCAAACTTCATTGTCCTAGAAACAATGGTTGAGGCTCGGCGTTCATGAGGAGTCATCAGGACATGTTCTTTTGTAAGTATAGATATTTATACTTATTGCATTTATATTTATTTGCATATTTATACTTATTGACGAATTTAGTTTTGGAATTTTATTCGGAAAGAAATGCTGGATATTGTTTTAAGCGCAAACGGAATAATATATCGTAATCGAACGCATCATATCGCACGCATCATATATAGATTTACGAAAAATCATGCCTGAAAATTATTTTAAAAACCAAATATATTCGTAATGTGAAATACAGTTTTCAGACACATTGCATTTAAAAGAACATTTTTGTCCTATTCGATGATGTAAAAATTGAAATTGTGCGATGTTTAGAAGTTAAAATTTTTAATAAAAGCGAAATTTATTTGTCAGGCATTGGTACCGTCAGAATGATGTCAGCGTTACTTACGGACAAGTTTTTCTTTTAATATAATATAGATATGAAAAAAAAAATCAATTTGAAGATTTAAAATTGGGGATTTTCCTTAATCCTGTCACACTATTACAAATATAATGAAACTGACATTAATTTCTGAGATGCACTATCACATACTTTATGTATAATATGTAGTGTAAAACATTTATAATTCATATACAGGATCACACAAAAGTATTCGGTCACATAATGGTCTATGGGGAAAACTGTTTGCAGCGTAGTTTAATTATGTTTTGAAATATAATGAAACCGATATACATTACTGATGTTTACTACAAGATATTTGTTGTATAATATAGCATTTATTGTTCATTTACAAGTACACACAAAAAAATTCGGATACAGTACTGTGTCCGAATTACTGTCTATAAGCAATAATTGTTGGAAATGCCCTTTCAAATAGATATACGTTTTTACGTTTAACTAAATTTTTGCATATAAATATTAAATTTTGCAAATACTTTTTGTGTATAAATGCTATAATACCATATACAGAGTTACACAAAATAATCCGTAAGCATTACTATGTATCAGCGTAAATTGCTTGAAAGGATTTTTAATCGAGCTATGCATTTTGAAGGTGAGCTATATTTAGTACACTAAGAGATGTTTGTAGAATATTAATAAAATCATATTACAGGGCCGCAAGGAACTAGATGCATGCCCGCCTACGTATGATAATTTCTAGATGTGTGTTTTCAGTAGTTTTTGCCTGAATTAAACTTTAGCTTACTATGTGGAGTGTATAAAAATCCTAAGGTGATATACATGGCTGTACAAAAGAATTCAAATATGTTTCCGTCTGTTGGTATAAATTGTTGCAGGCTAATTTTCGTCTGTATTATGTGTTCCCTTACTAAACTAAACTGTACTATACTACATAGAGTATAATATAAATCCATATGCTACATACAGGGATTCAAAAAAGAATTGTAGTACATTTATGGATAGGACAGTACTTGCGGAAATCTGGTTTTCAAATGTGTTATGCGCTTTCTAAATTGTTTACTTAGGTATCTTATTTATCTCATCAAACAGCGAAGATTTGTTAAACTAATTAAGAAGTGTTGGAAAGTGTTTCATAATCTATGCTTGATGCATGATTTTTCTTTCTTGTTTAGATTTGTAATGATACATTTCTCCATAGATACAATGTTTTTTGTTTTAACACATATTCGTCTGGAACACCGTAATCTCATATATTTATGGCATTTCCTTGTTTTTGTGTAACTACACATTCTTTCCACAAAAGAAGCAATTTATATTTTCCTTTGATGTCTTGCATATTTTATCAAAATCCGAAGATATTTTTTTTTCTTTCCGAATTCCTTTTCATGAATTTAAAAAGGGTTTTACTTCTCTTTGCATTTTCAGAAATTATTTGATAAAGGGCAAGGACTTTTCTTATCCATATAATATAAAAGTGCAGAAGCATTGCAACAATGTTTCACTAAAATAGTCATAAATTCAAAAGTTTTAAATTTTTGTGATATTGGTAAAGATTTGAGCAGGATATATTTCTTTTTAATTCTTTCTGTAGCTAATGTAAAGTAAGTAAAATAAAATAAAGAATAAAAAAGAAAACTACCTTATTGGTGTATTTTTGGTTAAAAATCCTGCATGCAAAAAACAAACTAAGTCGGATGTGCCAATCTTAAAAATTTCTTCTATCTCATACATGTTAATACTTCAAAATTCGCTATCACAATGCCAATAAATCAATATTTTTCATCATTCTGTTGTACGTCAACTGCTTGCGAATCGTCGGGTTACCTGGATGCGCAGCGCCCTTCGTTTCGAAAACGGCTGATGTACTACGATGTATTACGAGTCGATGTATACTACTACGAAAAGTTCTTCCGGCTTGTACCGGTGGAAAATATAGCCTCCCTATTCCTTAGTTTTAAGATTTTAGCTAATCTATACTAAGCTGAAATCTGTGGAACGTAATTGTAGAAGATTCATTCTCGGTTCCCGTCAATATCGAATTTGAATCAGAATTTCGCCAAAATAGTCAGCTGAGTTGGCTTCATTTATGCTGGCTGAGTTGGCTTCATTTATGCTGGCTGAGTTGGCTTCATTTATGGCAACCTATTTTTGTCGCCAAATTTGGCGATACTTCGTCAAATGTCGCCAAGCTTGGGGAGAATTTCACGCTCGCGAATAGGAATATATAGTATTAAGCATATGATAGTTGAAACGACGTTTACAACAATGAAAGAAAATTTGCCAGCAAGTATGTTCATTAAAGCTCATAAATGAAACCCTTTTATGAGGAATCCTGTAGTCTTGTTTCAAAATGTTAGCCAACATTAAATTTCAAACAGCTATATCTCAGCCATTTTTGAAAAGATAGAGGCAAAACAAAAATTATTCTGGAATCCTTAGATCAAGGTCAAACATTTGACGGGAAAAAAAAAATTAGATTTTTTTTTTTTTTTTTTTTTTTTTTTTTGTACATCTTTTCGAATTTGAGATATTTAAGTGGCTGCCACAGCCTCACCTTCTTGCGGAATATCCCCAAATTCAACTGGGACCTGCAGGCCATAGTCAAAAACATATACAAAAAATTTGGTCTAATTATTGGCATAACTTCATACACTTTTTGATGATACAATAGTGGAAATGGAACAAAAATCGCTATCACAGCACCCCATTCTGGCGGAATATCCCTAAATTCAAGTGGGACCTGTTGGTCATAGCCAAAAACCTATAAATGAAATTCGGTTCAATCCTATGCATAATTTCGTACACTTTTCGATGATACAAAGAGGACACACCCCGCGGACACACGGACAGAGAGACATTTCGTAAAAACTTGTTTTTCGGAATCTCTGACGTGTAAATCCGTCGAAAACCGGAAGTCGAAATTTTTTTTATTACAATACTTTCTTCTATTACAAATTAAAAAAAGTAAAAACGTGAAAATTTCTTGAAACCTTTATATTTATACAGGAATAAACGTGCTATTCTTATACAAATGCACACAAATGTTGTGCAATATCTATATAGTGATGTGTATTTTATTTTACAAGGTGATCCTAAATATTTTTACTTCAGTTTGTTGTCGGTCCCCTAATTGCTCTCGTGATCAAACCTTCGCTGAAAAATAAATAAATAAATAAGTCAAATAGTGTATATTACTGCTTATTTTACTGTTTATTACTGTTAATTTTACGGTTAATATTGGCAGCTGGGGGGTGTCAGTATTATACTGTAAAATCAACATTTTTTTTTCAGTGTAGATTCTATACAAAGCTACGAAATGTGTTATGCGTTTTCTTAAATATTTACTTAGGTATCTTATTCACCTTATTAAACGGTGAGGTTTTTTTTTTTAAAGTATTCTAGAAGTGTTGGAAAGTGTTTCATAATCTATGCTTGACGCATGATTTTTCGTTCTTGTTCTTTTTATTCTAGAAAAATAATAATAGTTAAGCAAAAATCCTAAAATACAACTTAAAAAAAAAAAAAAAAAAAAAAAACTTAAACCGTCTGCAATTGAATAAATTGACACTCTGGAATTTTCTAATTTAATACCGCAAGATAATGTGTTGAGGAGTATGAAGATAATAGAAGACGTTGGAAATTCCATTTTATCATATACTTATGGCACTTTCGTATTTTTCTACCTCATCCCTCCTCTATCCTTATTGCAAAGAAAGCAATTTCCTCTTCCCCTTGAAATAAGGTCCGGGCCCTGTTTATTTTTGCGAAATCCGGACACGTATATCCATTCTTCTTTCCAACTTTTTCATTACGAATTCAAAAAAATCTTTCCTAGCCTCTGCATTTTTGAAAATTATTTCAGGAAGAGTGAGTTGTTTTTGGATTTTTTTCCATATGTTATTTTATGCGGACAAAAACTCCCAGAATTCCTGCAATAGCTTTTAAAATATAGAAAGCCAGAAACACGGATACATTTTGCTGAAAATCTTTTTACGATGCTGGAAGACATTATGAATGCCTAAATAATTTTATTTTTTCTCTTTTTTACACGTTTTTTTAGGGTTTCGTTCATTTCACGAAAACCTATTACTCCCGCTACGTTGTCTGTCTATCACAGAGACGGTTCTCAGAAACTATCTAACTTACAGGCATGAAAATTTTGTGTATTTATAGATGAATACCTACTATGAAGCTCAAATTCATAAAATTTGAAAAAATCGTATTATTTTAATATGTAGATATAAAAAAACCAAAAATCTAACAAACCTTTTCTATTAAATTTAAACATTTTTCGTTATAGCAGTTGCCAACAATTAAAAATCCACAATAAAATTCTTTCTACAATAATTCATTTTCTATTGAAAGTATTCCACGTGAAAAATGAAATTGAAATAAAAAGTTTCACCTGCTTTCTTCAGTGTTTTTGATTGAAATCGCATACCTGAAATCCCATACTCGTTACACAGAAGTTCAGTGTTGATAACAATACATATTCAAGTATTTTGAGGGCCGCACTTTATCAGGGGCAGGCCCGAGAAATGAAATATTCTTTTATAGTTTTTTTTTTTTTTTTTTTTTTTTCAAATCACATATCTAATGAGCTGATATATGTTTTTTTTTTAAACTTTGCATACAATTTTATTGTTGATGACAATTCATAATCTTGTATTTTCAGGGCCTACCTCATCAGGTGTAGGCTGCAGGAGCATACATTTTTTATTCAAGTGACATATATATAATGAACCATTTATTTGTCGCATGGAATTTCATTGTTGAAGCAATGCATACTCGAGTATCTTCAGGGCCGTTTCATCAGGAGCAGGCTGCAACGCCGAGATTTAGTTTTACACTATTGTTACAATTACATCTAATGAACCAATATATATATATATTTTTTTTTTTTTTTTTTTGCATGCAATTTCATTGTTGATGGCAATGCTTATTAAAGTATTTTCAGGGCCGTTTCATCAGGGGCAGACTCAAGGAGCGAAATTTTCTTTAAAGTTTTTTAATTCAAATCACATATCTAATGAATCGATTTTTTTTTTTTTTTTAATTTTGATTGCAATTTCATTGTTGATGACAATACATATAAGAGTAGTCTCAGAGCCGTAACTCGTCAGAGGCAAGCTGAAAAAACGAAATATTCTTTTAATTTTTTTTTTCAAATCACATATTCAATAAACTGTTTTTTTAATATTGAACACAAATTTCAACAGCGAAATTTTCTTTCTCAGGGCCGTACCTCGTCCGAGGCAAGCTGAAAGGGTGAAAAATTCTTTTACATTTTTTTTTTTTTTTTTTCAAATCACATATCTAATGAGCATTTTTTATTTATTTATTTATTTATTTATTTATTTTTAATTTTGCATAGAATTTTATTGTTGGTGGCAATGAATAGTATTAAAACATTTTCAGGACCGTTTCATCAGAGTCAGGCTTCAGAGGCGAAATTTTCTTTTACATCTGTTATTCAAATCACATTTCGAAATTAACGGATTTTTTTGTTATTATTTTGCAAACCATTTCATTGTCTATGATAATGCATATTCAAATATTTTCAGGGCCATATCCCATCAGGGGCAGGGGCTCCAGGGACGAAATTTTTTTTTTTTTTTTTACATTTTTATTCAAATCACATATCTAATGCACAGAACTTTTTTCTAAATTTTGCTAAAAATTATATTGTTGATGATAATACATATTCAAGTAATTTCAGGAAATAATGCGCTTTAATGCGGAATTTTAATATGCGGTGTATACAACAGTCGTTAGATAATATACAGAGCTGTACAGAAAAATGTGCATTTCCATATATTGGCGAAAATTGCTAAGAGTGAATTTTCTAACTGAACTACATTTTAGCATACTATGAAGTATATATGCAAATCTATACATCATATACAAGGCTGCATAAAATAATTCGACTATATTTTTGACTGTGGGAGGTAATTTCTAAAGCTAGATTTTTAAATGAGTTATATGTTTTGTAAACTGTTCACTTACATATCTTCTTTCACTTTATTTAATGGTGAAGTTTCGCTACAGTTTCCTCGATGTGTTGGAAAGTGTTTCATAATCTATGCTTGACCCATAATTTTTTGTCCTTGTTATAATTGCATACGAATTATACATTTATATGGAGGATAAAGGGTTAGCCTATATTTCGCGTTACTGTTCTTAAATATAAACAGATAGCTCGGCATTTTATATCACATCATTTTACCGCTTTCCAAGAAAGTTGAAAAGTGTTATGAATTCGGTTTGTCTGTCTGTCTGTCCGTGCTCTAACTCACGTAAATATACACGGATTGCCATGCAATTGTTATATGTTATTCAGGTTTACAGTTCGGTAATTTACAGTTTGGCATGTTCGGTATTGAAAATGAAGTGTGTAGCATTTATAGTTTATTTACAGGGATACTCAAAAGAATTCCGTTGCATTACGGCCTATGGGGAAAAATCGTTTGCTGTGTACTTTAATGAAGTTAATATATTTCAAACATGTTTAAATTGATATATATCATTGATATATAGCATTACACAATTATTATTATCGATTATGGTATGCATAGCAGTTATCGTTCATTTACAGGAACGCACAAAAGAATTTGGTACTACTGTTTATAAATAATAATTGCTGAAAACGCGATTTCAGTTGTGGCACGCTTTTTTTAATTTAACTAATTTTTCGAATATTGCTTTGTGTGTATAAATTCTATACATCATATGTAGGGTTGCACAAAAGATGTCGAGTACATTATCGTTCACTGATCGAAGTTGCCGAATGGAAATTTTCAACTGTGCTGTGCGTTTTCTAACTGAACAAAACTTTAGCATTACTATGTAGCATATATCCAAATCTATTGATCATATACAAGGCTGCACAAAAAAATGGATAATTTTCCGATTATTAATGATAATTACTGAAACTGGGTTTTCAAATATGTTATGTGTTTTCCAAATTGTTTACTTCGATATCACCTTTCACCTTATTAAATTGTGAAGTTTTGTTACAGTATTTTAAATGTGTTGGAAAGTGTTTCATAATCTATGTTTAACGCATGATTTATCGTTCTTGTTTAGAGATAAAACAACTTCAAAATTTTTACATATGATGCATAAGTTTTCTTAAGGTTGAAAACAATGCTTATTTTTTAAGTGTATTTACATTTTTATTCAGTAATATATATATATATATATATATATATATATATATTACTGAATGAAATATTCAATATGTGAATTTCTTTCACATTTCTTTAAGATGAATTTCTTGAATAAAATATTTATAAACGATGGATTATACGATGACAGCTAGCTGAATATTGATCACTTGAGAAGGCTGAAAATCCCACAGTTTTCGAATGAGAATGAATATATTTCATCTTTTAGCAATTCAATTTTTAGTCATAGTTCTCCAACTGCTCCATGCATACGGATCTGATTAAAAAATAATTATAGAAGCATTGAAGATTTTATTTATGCAACAAAAGGGTTAAGATTTATAAATAATTTTAAACTTTTGCAAGAATACTTTATGCTTAACTAGCAGGCTTCGCCCGCTGCGCTGGTCGGTTTCTCCAAAGTAAACTTGAATCAAACGAAATATATTGGTGACCTTGACCTTGTGGCTTTAAAGCAATATGAACCTTTACCTGGAATGTCTTTCTACATTACTGAAAACAATACGAACGCCATTGTGCTATTATATTTTTTAATGTCCAAACAAAATTTGAGCTGTTAAGGACAAACTCTATTAGTTGATAATTTACCGTAGGATTTAGGAAACAACGATAGAGCGACACGCAATATGCTAAAACCATCCCTGAAAAATTATCTAACTAACGATGCAAGCAAATAAAATCCATCCAGTAGACATTTTTAAAAAGAATCATATATCCTAATGGTGTTTACCTGATTATAGAACTTTCTCCCATTATTCTATAACTAAGCAACATATAATGATGGGCAATATACTAATATCATCCCTTAAAATTATACAACTAACAATGCAAGTTTCATCAAAATCCACACAGTAAAACTTTTTTGAAAGGCTAATCTCTCATAATCGGGCTCACCCGATTTTACAACTTTCACGCACAACTCTATGACTTAGTAACCTAGAACTATATGCAATATTCTAAAATCCTCCCTGAAGATGTATCTAACTAACAATGCAAGTTTCATCAAAATCCGTCCAGTAGAACTTTTAAAAGATCGGTGTTTTAAAAAGATCCATTTTGATATTCGGGTACACCTAATTATAGACCTTTCCCCCATAGCTCTTATAAATAAGTTAAATAGAATGATGTGTTATAAACTAAAACCTTCCTTGAAAAATTATCTAACTATAATAGTGTAAGTCGCATCAAAATCTTTTCAACAGAACTCTGGTTATAAACAGCCGGAACAAAATTTCCCATTTGCATTTTATTTAAATAGTAAATAGATAATCTCCATACTTAAATAGATCTTTCATCACTCATAAGCATACATAGAACATTCTCCATACACATTTGCACCCATTTCATATATTTACATACAATTTTACATACACACATACTTATGTACAAATACTTTAAAAAACTATACATAAACTGCGCTTCTTAACTGACTTAAACAAAGGAGAAATTCGAATTACAATGCTTATTTTTTAAGTCAATTTGCATTTTATTCAGTAAATAAAAATTCTTTGAATGAAATATTCAGCATGGGAAGCTATGATTCGTTAACACATTTTTCCAAGCTGAAATTCTTCAATAAAAATATTATAAATGATGCATCACTCCTCAAAATTTTCATATTCAAGATAACAACCTGAATATTGATGACTTACGAAGATTAAAGATCCCATATTTTTCGAATGAGAATGAATATTTCATGTGTTAGTAATGGAATTTCATTTATTCATATTTCTTCAACTCCTGCATTAGTAAGGAAGTGTGTTGAAAAATAACGCCAGAAAAATTGCAGATTTTATTTATGCGGCAGGTGGGTTACGATTAATAAATATTTTCGAATTTTAAGCCTGTTTCCAACATGTAAGGTTATAAAAGTCGTTTGCATATTTTTTTTCATTCTTTCATTATAAGGGCTAACTTTCGCAAAAATTGGCCAATCGTCGCGAAATTCCCATATGTTGTTAAGGTTCACACTCTTGCTTTACGTTTTTAAAATAGCCTTTGTATCATCTATAGTTAATTTTACTATTTTACTATACATCTTACTATACATCTATATTTTTTTACAGGGAGAAAATTGTAATGTAGGATCGTAATATATAGTTCCTTTTACAGGGACCAAATTGTAATATGGGATCGTAATTGATAATACACTTTTTAAAATAGTCATTGTATCATTTTTTTTTTTTTTTTTTACAAGGACAAAATTGTGATATAGGATCGTAATTGATAATATACGTCTTTAAAATAGTCACTGTACCATCTGTAGTTTATTTTACAGGGAATAAATAGTAATATAGTATCAAAATTGATAATATAAGTTTTAAAAATAGTCATTTTATCATCTATATTTTCTTTTACAGGGACTATGTTGTAATATAGGATAATATACTGCGTCCCAAAAATGAACGATATTGGCAACCTTAAGAGCAACTACTCAGATGAGGCAACCAATCAGTACAGCATAGATGTTCCTCCCGGTGTTCTTTATTGAGGTCTTAAAAAATATGTTATTCAGCTAGAGCTGAACCCGCTGATAAGCGCAGCAGAGGGCGGGGTATAAAATAATAAACAAATAAGAAGTAAGTGCACTGTTAAAAATAAATCCGTCAATTCACGGTAAAACTACTGGCAGTAAAGTTGCCGGACTTTTTCCGTTCCGTTAGTACATTTTCCGTTTTGTAAGATAAAGGAAGGGAAAACTCCGTTTGAAGAATCGGTAAGTTTCCGTTATAAATAAACTCGGTTTTAAAAAATGTCATCTCTATTTGTGCTGTCATCTGTTGATTATTACGGGAGTATTTAATATTTGATATAATGCAAGAACATTTTCTGCCCGTCCTGAAGCTCGAACTGGGAACGTTAATGGTTTGAGCCAAGTGCTTTACCGTAAGACCAGCGGGTCCTTGCTAGAGTAAGAGTAGGAAACGATGATAGGGGATTTCTTCAAATCGTAGCTTGGGACTTAAACAATTTGGGGTTTAGAAAACTGGTAATTTTGAAGTTAATTGCGGGGATATTTCGTAATGAGATGATGGTTGAAAACTATAGTATTAATGGAGGATAAAAACATGAATTATATATATCGTAGGCTAATTAGGAAATCCGCCTCTTTGCAAACAGCCTAGGCTCTTTTCAAAGAGCCGGTCTAATTGGAGAATCATTTCCCTTTTCTCAATCAGCCTGATGTTTTTCAGGCTTATTGCGAAGAGCCTAGACAGCGTTAGGCTAATTGGAATATGGTAATTTATTTTTCCATTAGCCTGACATTTTTTAGACTCATTGCAAAGAGCCTAGATAGCGTTAGGCTAATTGAAAAATGACCATGCCTATTTAGAAAATGACCAGCTCTTTGCCAAAATATGGTGCTGTACCCAACACGAACCTGAAAATTCCATTCGAAGTCGAACCGAACCCGACAGAAAATTTCCATCGGACCGTAACCCAATCCTAAAAGGACAAAATAAATTCCTTAGAGTCGCAACCCGACCCGAACCAGAGAACTCAAGTTAACCCGAAATCCGACACGAACCCGACAAATAAAACCCATCGAACCGTAACCCGATCCAAACCCGAAATATAAATTTCGTCGTTACGCAACCTGAACCTAAACTGAAAATTTAAGTTAACCCAAAACCAACCCAAACCTAAAAATTTAATTTAACCCGAAACCTAACCCAAACCTGAAAATAGAAGTTAGCTCGAAACCCAAAGTCGACACGAAACTGAAACTTAAAGTTAGCCCGAATCCCAAACCCGTCAAAAATTCCATCGAACCGTAACCCGATCCGAACCCGTCAACATAAATTCCTTCATGTCGCAAAGCAACTCGAACCTAAAAATTCGATGTTAACCAGTAACCCAAACTGAACAAGACATAAAAGTTCCATCGAACCGTAACCAGATCCGATCCCGATAAAATAATTTCCTTCGTGTCGCAAACCGACCCGAACCCGAAACTAATAGTTAACCCGAAACCCAACCCGAACCCAGGAAAAAAATTCCATCGAACCGTAACCCGATCCGAACCGGAAAAAAATTTCGTCGTCAAACAACCCGAACCGAAACTGAAAATTTAAGTTAACCCAAAACCGACCCGAACCTAAAAAATTAATTTAACCCGAAACATAACCCAAACCTGAAAATTGAAGTTAACTCGAAACCCAAAGTCGACACGCAACCCGACCCGAACCTGAAAATTTAATTTAACCCGAAACCTAACCCAAACATGAAAATTTCAGTTAATACGAAACCCAAAGTCGACACGCAACTCAACCCGAAACTGAAAATTTAACCGACCCGAACCCAAAACTAATAGTTAACCCGAAACCAAACCCGAACCAGGAAAAAAATTCCATCGAACCGTAACCCGATCCGAACCCGAAAAATAAATTTTGTCGTCAAGCAACCCGAACCAAAACTGAAAATTTAAGTTAACCCAAAACCGACCCGAACCTAAAAAATAATTTAACCCGAAACATAACCCAAACCTGAAAATTGAAGTTAACTCGAAACCCAAAGTCGACACGCAACCCGACCCGAAACTGAAAATTGAAGTTAGCCCAAAAACCGACCCGAACCTGAAAATTTAATTTAACCCGAAACCTAACCCAAACATGACATTTTCAGTTAATACGAAACCCAAAGTCGACACGCAACCCAACCCGAAACTGAAAATTTAAGTTAAACCGTAACCCGATCCGAAATCGACGAAACAAATTCCTTCGTGTCGCAACCCGACCCAAACTTGGAAATGGAAGTTAACTCGAACCCGACAAAAAAATTCCATCGAACCGCAGCACAAACCGAAAACATTAAAATAAATTCCATTGTCATACAACCTGATCTGAACCTGAAAATTTGAGTTAACCCGAACCCGACTAAATAATCCATCGAGCTGTAACCGAATCCGATCCCGAAAAAATAAATTCCTTCGTCTCGCAACCCGACCCGAAACTGAAAATTGAAGTTAACCCGACAAAATGAATCCATCAAACGTAACCCGATCCAAACTCTAAAAAATGGATGTTAGCCCGATCCGAAACAGGAACGCAAGCGCCAACCGCGGGTCGGGTCAGTTTAGCGGAAAACGGTTTTCCGGACCCGATGAAGGACTCTAATCATGGGTTATTGCAGAACGTCCAAGGTATTAAATGATTATGCATAATTTTAATAAAACAAATAGGAGTAGGGACTTCAAATTTTATAAAAAATGTATAAGAAAACTGTCTTTTTGACAGATTTCATTAAGGAGAATTTAAGATTATTGAATACTTCATTTTTGTTTTAAGGGTATATTTTTCGGAACCATCCCGTGTAGACGTATTAATAAAATCTGTAGATGAGGCAGATTGTTATTGTTTTCTCAGAATTATGTAGAAAAGATATTAGGTTGTTATAAAAATAAAAAATATATGATATTATTATAAAAATATATATGAAAATTTCTATATTAATGAAATCTGCAGATGAGGTTGATTTTTAAAGTTTTCCCATCTTTAATGAGGGAAGATGGGTTGCCAATGAAAACAATTATAAAAAATATATATGAAAATTTCTGTAATAATTATTTCTACAGATGAGGAAGATTTTTTATGTTTTCCAGTTTTACTCAGATAACATCGGTATCTAAAGAACATTATTATAATATATATGTAAGAAAAATTTTGCAATAATGACACTTACAGATCAGGAAGACTTTTGTTGATTTTCAACGTTACGTAGAAGATGGGTTACCGAATGAAAATATTATAAAAATAAATAAGAAAAGTTCTTTGTCTATGAAAACTGCAGATGTGGCAGATTTTTAATATTTTTCCATCGTTATGTAGAAAAGATGTGTTGCTGAATGAATTTGATAAAAAAAGAAAACTGCTTTATTGATAGATTTCATTTATGCGCCTTGTTGATAATTAAAGGTTAATAAACACAATCTTTTTTATAGATAAAATTTGCCCTCTTCCACAAAAATATACAAAACACAATTTGCAATCAAGACGAAAACGGTTAACTTAAATTTTCAGTTTCGATTCGGGTTGCGTGACGACGAAATTTATTTTGTCGGGTTACGGTTCGACGGATTTTTTATCGGGTTTCGGGTTAACTTGAATTTTCTGGCTGGATCGGGTTGTGACACGAAAGAATTTATTTTGTCGGGTTCGGATCGGGTTACGATCCGATGAAATTTTTGACGGGTTCGGGTTAACTTCGATTTTCAGTTTCGGGTCGAGTTGCGTTTCGACTTTGTGTTTCGAGTTAGCTTTAATTTTCAGGTTTGGGTTCAATTTCGGGTTAAATTAAATTTTCAGGTTCAAATCGGTTTTTCGGTTAACTTAAATTTTCAGTTTCGGTTCGGGTTGCGTGACGACGAAATTTATTTTGTTGGGTTCGGATCGGGTTACGATTCGATGGATTTTTTTATCGGGTTTAGGTCGGGTTTCTGGTTAACTTGAATTTTCTGGCTTGGATCGTGTTGTGACACGAAGGAATTTATTTTGTCGGGTTCGTATCGGATTCGGGTCGGGTTCGGATTGGGATACGGTTCGATGAAATTTTGACGGTTTTGGGTTTTGGGTTAGCTTTAATTTTCATGTTCGGCTCAGGTTCGTAATTTTCAGGTTTGGGTTATGTTTCGGGTTAAATTAAATTTTCAGGTTTGTGTTATGTTTCGTGTTAAATTAAATTTTCAGGTTCAAATCGGTTTTTGGGTTAACTTAAAATTTCAGTTTCGGATCGGGTTGCGTGACTACGAAATTTAATTTTTCGGGTTCGGATCGGGTTAGGTTCAATAGATTTTTTTATCGGGTTCGGGTCGGATTTCGAATTAACTTGAATTTTCTGGTTTGGATCGGGTTGTGATACGAAGGAATTTCTTTTGTTGGGTTTGGATCGGGTTACGGTTCGATGGATTTTTTGTCGGGTTCGGGTCCGGTTTCGGGTTAACTTCAATTTTCTGGTTCAGATCGGGTTGCGTGACGACGAAAATTATTTTGTCGAGTTCGGATCGGTTTATATATCAATGGATTTTTATTTCTCTGGTTTGGGTCGGCTTTCGGGTTAACTTCAATTTTCCGGTTCGGGTCGGGTTACGAGACGAAGAAATTTATTTTGCCGGGTTCGGATCGAGCTACGGTTTGATGGAATTTTTTTCCAGGTTCGGGTTGGGTTTCGGGTTAACTATTATTTTCAGGTTCAAGTCGGTTTGCGACACGAAGAAATTTATTTTATCGGGTTCGGATCTGGTTACCGTTTGGAGGAATTTTTATGTCATATTCGGGTTGGGTTACTGGTTAACATCGAATTTTTCGGTTCGAGTTGCGTTGCGACATGAAGGAATTTGTTTTGTCGGGTTCGGATCGGGTTACGGCTCGATAGTTTTTTTTTTTTTTTTTTTTTTTTTTTTTTTTTTTTTTTTTGTCGGGTTTGTGTCGGATTTCGAGTTAACTTGAGTTTTCTGGTTCGGGTTGAGTTGCGACTCGAAGGAATTTATTTTGTGCTTTGAGGATCGGGTTAAGGTTCGATGGAATTTTTCTGTCGGGTTCGGTTCGACTTCGAATGGAATTTTCATGTTCGAGTTGGGTACAACACCATATTTTGGCAAAGAGCTGGTCATTTTCTAAATAGGCATGGTCATTTTTCAATTAGCCTAACGCTATCTAGGCTCTTTGCAATGAGTCTAAAATATGCAGGCTGATTGAGAAATCATATAGTCTAATACGAGCAAATCTTGTGTGTGGTTATATATATATATATATATATATATATATGCAAATTTTATCTTGAAAACGGCTCTAACGATTTCGACGAAATTTCGTATCCTACCGTTTTGGAGCACCAGAAAACCATTGGGCTAGGTCACATGTTCGAGAAAATTCGAGTAGTGGGTCATTTTGGGTCATTTTGGGTCATGGTCTAGCTAATTGTATCTAAAAAACGGTTCAAATGATTTTGACGAAATTTTTTATCCGACCATTTTTGGGCACGAGAAGACTATTGGGCTGGGTCACATGTTCGAGAACTTTCGATTAGCGGGTCATTTTTGGGTCAACGCGGATCAAATGAATTTTATCTAAAAAACGGCTCTAACGATTTTGATTAAATTTTGTGTCCTACGAGTTTCGAGCACGATAAAATCATTGGGCTAGGACACATGTCCGAGAAAATTCGATTAGTGGGTCATTTCTGGGTCATTGTGGGTCAAGATCTAAAAAGCGGCTCAATTTACTCTAAATTTTGCATCCAATGGTTTTCGGGTACGAGAAGACTGTTGGGCTAGGTCACATGTTCTAGAAAATTCAATTAGTGGGTCATTTTGGGTCATTTTGGGTCATGGTCAAGCTAATTGTAGCTAAAAAACGGTTCAAACGATTTTGACGAAATTTTGTATCCGACTATTTTCGGGCACGAGAAGACTATTGGGCTGGGTCACATGTTCGAGAACTTTCGATTAGTGGGTCATTTTTGGGTCAAAGCGGGTCAAATTAATTTTATCTAAAAAACGGCTCTAACGATTTTGATTAGATTTTGTATCCTACGAGTTTCGGGCACGCGAAAATCATTGGGCTAGGTCACATGTTCCAGAAAATTCGATTAGTGGGTCATTTCTGGGTCATTGTGGGTCAAGATCTAAAAAACTGCTCAATTTACACTAAATTCTGCATCCAATGGTTTTTGAGCACGAGAAGGCTGTTGGGCTAGGTCACATGTTCGAGAAAATTCAATTAGTGGGTCATTTTGGTCATGGGTCATTATGGGTCAAGCTATTTTATCTTAAAAACGGTTCAGAGGATTTGAAATAAATTTAGCACCCTACAGGTTTAGGGAACAAGAAGACTATTAGGCTAGGTCATATGTTCGAGAAATTTCGATTAGTGGGTCATTTTGGTCATAGGTCATTGTGGGTCAAGCTATTTTATCTTAAAAACGGCTCAGACTATTTACATTAAATTTTGCATCCTATGGTTTTCGGGCACGAGAAGACTGTTGGGCTAAGTCACATGTTCAAGAAAATTCAATTAGTGGGTCATTTTGGTCATGGGTCATGATATTTGAACTGAAATTTAATTTTGACCGAGCATAGCTCTGTCTTCCCTGCTCGTAAATGATAATATTCCAATTAGCCTAACGCTGTCTAGGCTCTTTGCAATAAGCATGAAAAACATCAGGCTGATTGGGAAAAGGGAAATGATTCTCCAATTAGACCGGCTCTTTGCAAAGAGCCTAGGCTGTTTACAAAGAGGCGGATTTCCCAATTAGCCTACGACATATATATTCTTAATTTGATTGTTAGATGTAAAATATAAATATGATATTTTGAATTAAATTCGATAATTTTTTTTGCTTTTTTTGCGAAAATCGATTTTTAATCAAGTATTATGTATTTTTTAAATGTGTTCGTTTAGAATATATTTTCGGTGTGCGTGTTTTTTATAACTTTAAAAAATAAATTGCGAATAATTTTAAAGGAATGAGTTTAATTCGAAAGCATTATTTTTGTTTGGTGCTTTTTTAAATAGAATCATTTTTTTTTTCACTTAATTTAGCTATTTTATATATATATATTAATCTGTTTGTTTAGAATATATTTTAAGTGCGAATACTTTTTTATAACTTTACAAAATGAATTGCAAATAATATTAAAAGAATGGAAAGAATTAATTTTTGCCTTTTTAAATTCGAAAGCACTATTTTCTTGTTGTTGTTTTAAATAAACTTGAAATTTTTATTTATGGAATTTTTATTTTTTCTGTGCAGCAACATGTCAGTTTTTGAAACATTGGAAATAAACATGCAGCAGATAACGGAATATCTCCGTTGGCTGCTTTCTTATATGAGGAATTTTTCTGCTTTTAACTGAAAATGCCCTTTTGTCATGAAAAGGGACTTTTTCTGTGAAATTCAGGAAAAAAATACCCGTGAATTTCAGATTACTTTTAACAGTATACTGTAAAAAAAAAAATTCCGTCAATTTACGGAAAAAGGACAGGCAGCAGAGTTGCTTTAATGTTTGAGGAATGTTCCGTCTTTGTAGTCCATAAATGGAGCGATACAGACGCGAAGGAGTTTAAGCGCATGTGCGGCGATCAAAAATACTGCAATCCCATTGGATGATATATTTTTACATTAATAATTCCGTATTTGAAGCTCTGTAATCTTAAAAGTCTGAAAAGTGTACAATTTAGGGATACAGTTTATGCATTTTTTGTGCACAATTCAGTTTGCAGTTTTTATGCATAACTAGAGGTGCCAAATACACTCGGATTTCGTACACTTTTTTTGCAAACTTTTTCTAGCTGGGTAGCAACAGATATACGGGAGAGATTCCATTTTTCTGACAAAACGGAAACTTTCTGATCAAAATTCACGGAAGACAACCTGTCAATAAACGAATTTTTTTTAACAGTGTAGAAGAATAAACTATGGCCTTGGGTCAGAATCGTCATACAAAATCGGCGTCCGAAATAGCACCAATTTTGGGGGCCGATGAAATTTTAGATGGACCAGGTGTAGTGGTCGTGGGGGGTTCTGCGACAATACCTGTTGTAGCTTTCACGAACGAAAGTAAATCGCTAACTTTCCTAGCAGGAAGGCCTTGACGTTGATTTTGCCTGATGACAAGAGACTTGAAGTTTTATTGACTTTGGATATTTGGAAATTTGGGACATAACCGATAGCTTGCAGGGTGCTCGCCAAAACAATTAGCACATTTGTAGGGGTCGTCGAATGCTTTTTCGGAAACCGAACGCGACAATGAGCAGGTAGGAACAAGAAATGAGATTATTGTTATGCGTGGTGTGTACGCCAGAGAGCGGTTCCTACGCGACAGGGAGTGCTGTGGTACCGCCAGAGCAAACTTTACTCGCGGCAACTGGCGGTACCACACGATGAAGTAAACTGAGGTATGGTGCACCTAAGGGGAGCTGACGCATATCCATCTTGTTGCCCAAAATAACCGCCATATTGTAACCCAGCTCAGCATTAGTTTACCGCCAGAGCATGTGTTTGCGGTCTCTGTTACTGTCACTCACCGTTCATCACTGCGGTAAGCTAACCGGTTTTAGCTTGGTGTTTGGTTCGTTGGGTTATTAAATGGCGGTATGATTCAGCCTGTATTATAGGAGCTCTAGGTGCACCCACACAACTAATTTGTTAGATTGGATAAGGGAATAAAATATTGGTGTGTTTGTTTGATTTTGGTAACAAGTGTGGGGCGCGTTAGAATGTTCTGTATTTATGTATTTGAAGGAGTGGCTGGACGTTTGATATTCCACGCTATTTAAAATAATAAAATTTAAATACATTACTGAGGTTTACTAGAAGATGCTTGCTGAAGAATATGATATTTACAGGGACGGAATATAATGAGACCGTATGTAATGTTATTAACATTCAAAAATATGGAGAATACTATGTAGTATATATACAAATCTATAGACTCTATACAGATCTGCACAAAATAACTCGCTTACAATACTATCTATAAGCAATAATTGCTGGAAGTGTGTTTTCAATTGTGGTATGCACTTTTAAAATTAACTATTGTTTTTTACAAAATATTTAGGTTACAGTACTAGATATTAGCGATTAAACAGTGAAGTTTTGTTAATATATATTCTCGATGCGTAGGAAAGAGTTTTATCATCTATGCTTGACGCATGATTTCCCTTTCTTGTTTATTTGCGTGTAGTAAATGAGATTTTATTAAAAGTTAGACTTAATGCAAATTGAATACCTTAAGCTTACTTTTATAAAACAATAACGATTTCAAAGAAATTTTTAATTCACAACGTAATCTTTTCTTGGTGATTACCACAAATGGTCTATGTACTTTTCAGTTTGTCGAGAAAATTTGTTCAACTTTGAACCGCACCTTCGAAAAATTAGTATTTGAGTTTGAAATCTCATATGTGTCTAATTATTTATTATCCATGGAGTATCTTTTGCCATAGACCATAGAATTTCGCGCATATCCGGATTACGTCTAGAATGTATTAATCCGAATTGCTCGAAGTTTTACTCGATATAGTTACGTACAAACACTATAAAAAAAAACAATACGACAACTTTTTTTCAACAAATAAAAGTAACAGTGATTAATGAGGAATCTTCCCGAATCCTGATTCAATAAACCCTCAATCATAACTTTACCAATAATAAATATATTTTAACTAAACTTTAACAAATCTGCCTTGACTATCATCCACATCGAAATAGCACTTACATAGCCATTCTACATTTTCGAATGTTATTAACATTATATACGGTCTCACTCTCTCTCACCAGACTACTTTAGCATTGCATTTCACACAACAACGATAAACCTGTTGAATATTTCGTTAAAATGTTTTCTGTATTAATTCTTTGCTACCCAGATGATATCCAGTCTGACGAAATTCACTCACTTCTTGGTATCATCAGATCTGAAACCCGCAAGCTTAGGCACTTTACACAGGGAAACTCCATTGCTCAATGGATAATAATTAGATACATATGAGATTTCAACCTCAAATACTATTTTTTCGGAGGTGCGGTTCAAAGTTGAAAATTTTTTCTCGACAAACTGAAAAGTACCTAGGCCAGGATTCGAACGTGGGACCTTTTCTATACGTGACAATGACCTACCACCTTTTTACTCTGTTGGAAAAATTTGTTCAACTTTGATCTTTACCTTCAAAAAACTACTATTTCAGGTTGAAATCTCATATATAATATATATAATTATTATCCATGGAGTAATGGAGTTTCCGTGTGTAAAGTATTTTCATCGCTTAAGCTGCCGGGTTGCAGATCTGATGGTACCGTCAAGTGAATGAATTATGTTGTGGTTGGATATCATCTGCATAGCTCAGTTGTAGAATACTACCGCGTATATCAAAATTTCCAGATACGAATACTGCCCTAGATACTTTTCGCTTTGTTGGGAAATTTTATCAACTTTGACATCCACTTTCAAAGAATTACTATTTCAAGTCGAAATCTTATATGTATGTAATTATTATCCATGGAGTAATGGAGTTTCCATGTGTAAAATGTTTTCATCGGTTAAGCTGCCGCACAGTGGGGAGTTTTGAGGATCTAGGTGGACAAAATTATTGCGTTGAAATTTAATTAGGTTTTGCTGGGTTTTAGAATGTATCAGTAATAAAATAATCAAACAGTTATTAATATTTGGCTTATTTAATTATTTACATTATTATTATTATTATTATTATTATTATTATTTATATTAGTATTATTATTTACATTTTTATTATTTACTAGCAAGCTACGCCCGCTACGCTGGTCAATTTCTTTTAACGAACCTTTAATCCAACAAAATATTGACATTTCATAAATAACTTTTATATTTTAACAGAATAATAAGGCTACTATAATTTGTGACTCGTGCTATAGCCAATATACACGTCAGGACACGTCGCCCTTATCGTTATCTTTTTACGCATGAAGGTTTCGCTATGGTACTCCATTGGAAAATTTGGTAATTTTTGAAATTCAATATTTGAAAAAGGGCATAATCATTAGATTTGAAATTTATATCAAGAAAAATACAATTTTTTACCTTTCAAACGCAGTTTGTCTAACAATTTTCTGACAAATACTTTTTGAGCTATCATTTTTTTCAGTAACTTCAAATGTTTCATTTTCCGAGATTAATCTGTTGCAACAATTAGCGAAAAACCCAGTCGTCAGCAACGCATAGTTTTTTATTAAAGAGGCTGTTGGAGCAGGGATTGTCACCACCAATTTGCCACCATCACTTTTGAAATCGGTTCCGTGGTTCCAGAGATTCCATAGAAATTGTAATTTAGAATGACTTCAGAACGCTTTTCGCTCATTTCACCCATTTAAATTTCGATTTTTTTTTAAATTTATTCTTAGAGAGCATTTACATCTTATAAGTAACTACAATGCTAAATTTCAAATTTCTTGCCCCTTCAGTATAAAAAAGTCGCAATTTTCGAACATTTTTCGATCCTGCACCCCATTGATGTTAGTGGCACCGACATAAAATATAGCCTATGTTGGAGTAGGGATTGTCCCCATCAATTTGCCACCATTACTTTTGAAATCGGTTCTGTAGTTCCAGAGATTTCATAGAAATTGTAATTTAGACTGTTTTTAGAACGCTTTTCGCTCATTTCACCCTTTTAAATTTCAATCTCTTTTTTATTTTGTTCTTAGAGAGCATTTACATCTTATAAGTAACTACAATGACAAATTTCAAATTTCTAGCTCCTTCAGTATAAAAAATAAAAATAAAACTGCCCAGTTAAACTGAGTTCACAGGCTATTCACACTAATTGTATATTATGCTTTTATTTCAAAGAATTTGAAATAAGCCCATCGAAAAATAAGGAAATAAACAATATATTAAGGGGGGGGGGGTCATCCCCCGTTACCCCCCTCATAGTTAACTAATGAACCCCTTAAACTAATCAGGTAAATCTCTAATTACAATGAATATATATACAAAATTTGAAGAAAATCGGATAATTCTGCATGAAAAACCCATTTATATAAATTAGGGCGGGATTAGCCCCCTCCGTTCCCCCCCTTTATACTTAACCAATCAATCCCGAAAACTAATCAGGGAAACGTCTTAACCCAATGAACCTATAAACAAATTTTGAAGCAAATGGGATAACTCTGCATGAAAAACCCATTTATATAAATTAAGGGGGGGATTAGCCCCCCGTTCCCCCCCCCTTTATACTTAACCAATCAATCCCGAAAACTAATCAGGGAAGCGCCTTAACACAGTGAACCTGTAAACAAAATTTGAAGGAAAACGGAATAATTCTGCATGAAAAACCCATTTATATAAATTAAGTGGGGTATTAGCCCCCCGTTCCCCCCCTTTATACTTAATCAATCAATCCCGAAAACTAATCAGGGAAGCGTCTTAACCCAATGAACCTATAAACAAATTTTGAAGCAAATAGAATAATTCTGCATGAAAAACCCATTTATATAAATTAAGGGGGGGATTATCCCCCCGTTTCCCCCCTTTATACTTAACCAATCAATCCCGAAAACTAATCAGGGAAGCGCCTTAACACAGTGAACCTATAAACAAAATTTGAAGGAAAACGGAATAATTCTGCATGAAAAACCCATTTATATAAAATAAGGGGGGATTAGCTCCCCGTTCCCCCCTTTATACTTAACCAATCAATCCCGAAAACTAATCAGGGAAGCGCCTTAACACAGTGAACCTATAAACAAAATTTGAAGGAAAACGGAATAATTCTGCATGAAAAACCCATTTATATAAATTAAGGGGGTATTAGCCCCCCGTTCCCCCCCTTTATACTTAATCAATCAATCCCGAAAACTAATCAGGGAAGAGTCTTAACCCAATGAACCTATAAACTAATTTTGAAGCAAATAGAATAATTCTGCATGAAAAACACATTTATATAAATTAAGGGGGGGGATTAGCCCCCCGTTTCCCCCCTTTATACTTAACCAATCAATCCCGAAAACTAATCAGGAAAGCGCCTTAACACAGTGAACCTATAAACAAAATTTGAAGGAAAACGGAATAATTCTGCATGAAAAACACATTTATATAAAATAAGGGGGGGGGATTAGCCCCCCGTTCCCCCCTTTATACTTAACCAATCAATCCCGAAAACTAATTAGGGAAGCGCCTTAACACAGTGAACCTTTAACCAAAATTTGAAGGAAAACGGAATAATTCTGCTTGAAAAACCCATTTATATAAATAAAGTGGGGGGATTAGCCCCCCGAGCCCCCCCCCCCTTTATACTTAACTTATCAATACCGAAAACTAATCAGGGAAGCGCCTTAACTGAGTGAACCTATAAACAAAATTTGAAGGAAAACGGAATAATTCTGCATGAAAAACCCATTTATAGAAATTAAGGGGGGGGGGGGATTAGCACCTTATTCCCCCCCCTTTATACTTAACCAATCAATCCCGAAAACTAATCAGGGAAGCGTCTTAACACAGTGAACCTATAAACAAAATTTGAAGGAAAACGGATATTTCTATGAAGAGTTATCGCATTACGTACGTACATACATACATACAGAACCGTCTGGCAAGCTCTCAGGGCTTGACAGCCAGTTTGATAGCTAAAAAATCGCAATTTTAGAAAGTTTTTTGCTCCTGCACCCCCTGGGGTTAGTGGCACCGACATAAAATATAGCCTATGTTGGAGCAGGGGTTGTCACCATCAATTTGCCACCATCACTTTTGAAATCGGTTCGGTAGTTCCATAGATTACCCCGTACAAACAAACAAACAAACAATCTTTACTCCTTTATAATATTACTAGCAGGCTACGCCCGCTACGCTGGTCAATTTCTCTTAACGAACCTTTAATCAAACAAAATATTGACATTTCATAATTCACTTTTATATTTTAACAGAATAATAAGGATACTATAATTTGTGACTCGTGCTATAGTCAATATACACGTCAGGACACGTCGCCCTTATCATTATCTTTTTACGCGTGAAGGTTTCGCTATGGTACTCTATTGTGAAATTTGGTAATTTTAGAAATTCAATAGTTGAAAAATCGCAGAATCATTAGATCATTTTTCTTTAGAAATTGTTCTTAGAGCGCATTTAGATCTTATAAATAACAATCATGCCGAACTTGAAGTTTCTAGCTCCTTCAGCATCGCAAAAATCGCAATTTTACAACGTTTTTCTCTTCTGCACCCCCCTCGGGGGAGTGGCACCGACATAAAATATAGCCTATGTTGGAGCAGGGATTGTCACCATCCATTTGCCACCATCACTTTTGAAATCGCTTTAGTAGTTCCAGACATTCCATACAAATTGTAATTTATAATGTTTTTAGAAAATTTTTTGCTTATTTCAGCCTTTTAAATTTCGAATTTTTTTAGATTTTGTTCTTCTAGAGCATTTAAATCTTGTAAGTAACGACCATACAAAATGTCAAGTTCCTAACTCCTTCATTATTGAAAATATCATAATTTTGGAACGTTTTTCGCTCCTGCACCCTCTGCGGGCAGTGGCACCGACAAAAAATTTAGCATATGTTGGAGAAGGGACTGTCACCATCCATTTGCCGCCATCACTTTTGAAATCGGTTCTGTAGTTTCAGAGATTCCATAGAAATTGTAATTTAGAATGTTTTTAGAACGCTTCTTCCTCATCTCACCCTTTTAAATTGCGAATGTTTTTATAATTTGTTCTTAGAGAGCATTTACATCTTATAAGTAACTACCATACCAAATTTGATACTTCTATCTCCTTCAGTACACAAAAAATCGAAATTTTAGAAGGTTTTTCGCTCCTGCACCCCCCTGGGGGTTGTGGCACCGACATAAAATATAGCCTATGTTGGAGCAGGGATTGTTACCATTAATTTGCCACCATCACTTTTAAAATCGCTTCAGTGGTTCCAGAGATTACCCCCTACAAACAAACAAACATACAAACAAACAATCTTTACCACTTTATATATTAGTATAGATAAGGGGGAATTAGCCCCTTGTTCCCCCCCTTTATACTTAACCAATCAATCCCGAAAACTAATCAGAGATGCGCCTTAACACAGTGAACCTATAAATAAAATTTGAAGGAAATGGGATAATTCTGCATGAAAAACCCATTTACATAAATTAAGGGGGGTATTAGCCCCCCGTTCCCCCCCTTTATACTTAATCAATCAATCCCGAAAACTAATCAGGGAAGCGTCTTAACCCAATGAATCTATAAACAAATTTTGAAGCAAATAGAATAATTCTGCATGAAAAACCCATTTATATAAATTAAGGGGGGATTATCCCCCCGTTCCCCCCCTTTATACTTAAGCAATCAATCCCGAAAACTAATCAGGGAAGCGCCTTAACACAGTGAACCTATAAACAAAATTTGAAGGAAAACGGAATAATTCTGCATGAAAAACCCATTTATATAAATTAAGGGGGGGGGGGGGGAATTAGCCCCTTGTTCCCCTCCTTTATACTTAACCAATCAATCCCGAAAAGTAATCAGGGAAGCGTCTTAACCCAATGAACCTATAAACAAAATTTGAAGGAAAACGGAATAATTCTGCATGGAAAACCCATTTATATAAATTAAGGGGGATTAGCCCCCCCCCGATCCCCCCCCCTTTATACTTAACTAATCAAACCCGTAAACTAATCAGGGAAGCGCCTTAACTCAGTGAACCTATAAACAAAATTTGAAGGGAAACGGAATAATTCTGCATGAAAAACCCATTTATATAAATTAAGGGGGGGGGGAATTAGACCCTTGTTCCCCCCCTTTATACTTGACCAATCAATCCCGAAAACTAATCAGGGAAGCACCTTAACTCAGTGAACCTATAAACAAAATTTGAAGGAAAACGGAAAAATTCTGCATGAAAAACCCATTTATATAAATTAAGGGGGGGGGGGGGGAATAGCCCCTTGTTCCCCCCCTTTTATACTTAACCAATCAATCCCGAAAACTAATCAGGGAAGCGCCTTAACACAGTGAACCTATAAACAAAATTTGAAGGAAAACGGATATTTCTATGAAGAGTTATCGCATTACGTACGTACATACATACATACAGAACCGGCTGCCAAGCTCTCAGGGCTTGACAGCCAGTGTGATAACTGGAAAATCGCAATTTTAGAACGTTTTTTGCTCCTGCACCCCCTGGGGTTAGTGGCACCGACATAAAATATAGCCTATGTTGGAGCAGGGGTTGTCACCATCAATTTGCCACCATCACTTTTGAAATCGGTTCGGTAGTTCCAGAGATTACCCCCTAAAAACAAACAAACAAGATTTACTCCTTTATAATATTAGTATAGATTAGTATATATTAATATTATTATATTGTATTGTCATTGAAACTACACATGTATTCAAAGTTTCAGCTCAATCGGATAATTAAAAGTATTTTAAAATTGATTTGCAAGATTTGAATTAAACACTCATACACACACTTGAAGTTAATATAACTTAATGATTCGCAAATTTTCGCAGGGGCTTTCTTAAGTTTCCAATACTTTACGAATGGCACTTTGATTTAAAAAAATGCTTATTCCTTAATAATGCTTAATACTGTATTAAAAGTCTAGATGAAGCTTCAAAACAAGATGGCGCTTATTTTCAAACACCAATAGGTTAAATCTTGTGACAAACATGTGACATATGTCCAGAAAACTCCTGCTTTTAAATAAAACAGAAAAGTCACGACTTGCTTTCGAACTTACAGAAAAATAGTGCAACTGTTCAAAATCCCTCAAACCAACTGCCTTCTTTACGGTCGTAGTTAATCGACACATCAGATTTTTTCGCAAAAACTCGTACGGATCTCAACAAAAGAGACATTCAGATACCAGTATACGTGGTCTTATTTAATTCCGAGATAATCGGAAAAATGAATTTTGTCCACCTAGCAGCTATACTCAACCTGCGGCCCAGAGACCTTGTATTTGCGGCCCGAGAAAAATAATCATGAATCCCTATTTGTAAAATTAATTGAGATGTGGAATAAAAAGTTTTTAATATTTTTACTGTTCTTTTATATATTTCATGAAAAGGCAATTTCCTGTGATTTATAATTACTAATTTAAAATTACCCTAAAATATCTTAAATGACGTTTCCTTAGTCAACGTTCTTTTTACATGTAGTTCTACTTTAGTCCAGTCAAATTAGGCAGATTTTGGGTCATTTTGGGACATAATTACGTAAGTTTTCAAACTTGGTGATATTGTTTGGGAGGGTCTACCAATGAACATACTAAAACTCCTGATGGGTAGGGGGTGAGCGCGAGGGGGGGGGGAGATAAAAGAAGGTACCATTTTCCGGTTTTTTGTTAATATCTCGTAAGCTATAACTCCTACGGAAAAATTGTCAATGCAAAAAATAAAGACAATTAAATTCTCTACAAAATAGGCTTTATACATTTTTCTCTAGAGTCCATAGGTAACGAGATAATCTCATTCAAAAATGAAGAAATTTGTCAAAAGTCACACCAGCGCCAGAGAGCGGGTCCACGGCACTTACATTACATCTACTTAACCTAAACATAAACGAACATTAATAAATAATAAATGATGTGGTCAGAAGAATGAAAGCCTGAACAATAACTTTATCAAATGACATTTTTTTGTTAACATAAAACATACAAAAATGAAAAATGCGTAAAATACAATGATATAGGATTAAACAATATATTCAATATAACAATATATTCAATAAACAATATATTAGTTTAAAAATGCGTAAAATACAATGATATAGGATTAAACAATATATTCAATATAAGAATATATTCAATAAACAATATATTAGTTTAAAAATGCATAAAATACAATGATATAGGATTAAACAATATATTCAATGTAACAATATATTCAATAAACATTATATTAGTTTAAAAAATAGTAATTTTTGAAATATCAAACGATCCAATTGCGTTGTACTAGGGTTTATTTAATTACTTCTGCAAAAATATTATACAACCAACCAACCGAAAGCAGCCGGAGAAAAACAAGTCGAAAAAGGTTGACTCGCTCTCTGTCGCTGGTGTGACTTTTGACAAATTTCTTGATTTTTGAAAGCGATTATCTCGTTAACTATGGACTCTAGAGAAAAATGTATATAACCTATTTTGTAGAGAATTTAATTCTCTTTATCTTTTGCATTAGCAATTTGTCCGTAGGTCTTATAGATTATGAGTTATTAACAAAAGACCGAAAAATGGTACCTTCTTTTACCTCCCCCCCCCCTCGCGCTCACCCCCCATCCATCAGGACTTCTAGTATGTTCATTAGTAGACCCTCCAAACAATATCACCAAGTTTGAAAACTTACGTAATTATGTCCAGGAAAAAACCTAATTTGACTGGACTACTTGTACTGTAGTAGTGTATACATTTCTTAATCCTGAACTCTAAACAAAAATTATTCCAAATTCATTTAATTTGCACAATATATTTCTACATTTAAAAAAAAAAAAAGTTTTTGCATTAAGGAAAAAAAAAGAGAAAAAAAAGAAAAATAACTTATTAGAAAAAAAACCTTGATTTTATTTTATTTATTTATTTATTTATTTATTAGAATTATTATATTGTTACATTTTATATTTATCATATAGCTAATAAGGTTTATTAGGGTTAAATATTTGTCGCAGAAAAAATTGACAGCAAAAAGTTTTATACCACTATTCCAAAATAACAATATTTGCGGCATTTGCAATAGAAATTATATATTTTTTTACATTATTATAGAAGTGTGTTGCGGCCCGCCTAACGTCGAAAATATATGTTTGCGGCCCGAGAGAAAAAAAGGTTGAGTACGGCTGACCTAGATCATCAAAAGCACTGTAAAAACCCCCTTTCTGTTGTTTGGATTGGCGAAATTAGGCGTCGCCAATAATAATTATTGTAACCCTTTCTTTTACTGTTTTTTTTTTTCAGTTTTAATTCAGATTTAGATGTGATGTAACTTTTGAACCGAGTTGGCGGTATATCCGATTTTTCTCTGAACCAGACATTTGCTTGGTAATAATAAATTTCTTAGTTTTAATTTATCTGAGCCTTTTATTATGTGTAAAATCAACGAGAATCTTTTATAAAAAATAAAAGACAGTGAATTCTTATTATGAAAAAGATTTGATTCGAAGAAGAAGCCAATAGTTTCGTTTTGGAATATTTCAATTTTGGCGTCCCGCGTCATGATATCTGGATTGGAATGATGCTGATTTCATTTTGATTTATGATTCTCTGAAGACTTGAGGTAAGCTCAGTCTAATTTATTCTTATTGTTGAACTGTAAATAAAAATTGAAATGGCCACTATAGATACGTTAAAAAAGAAACGATCTGGTTTGCGCAAACCACTAAGCTGTGTACAAAAATTTGTACAATTCTTGAAGATGACTCTATGTCATTAGAAAATAAGTTTGACATGTTAAATATTTGTAAAGATCAGTTAAATGAAAAATATGAAACATTAAAAAAACTAAATTCTGACATACAAGACGAAATCGCTGATGCAGATTTCGAAAAAGAAATTGAAAGCTCAGAAAACTATAGTGAGAAAATTATCGAATTGCGCAACAAAATAACGAAGTTCTTAAATGAACGCAACTCCCAAAACCAAAATAACGCTTTTCAAAATTTTATGAAAAATGAATCCGGCTCTCAAAACGGAAATATAGAGAAAATGAAATTGCCAAAGCTGACAATAAACAAATTTTTTGGTGATAGCAGTTCTTGGCTCGAATTTTGGGGGCAATTTTCTAATGCTATTGAGAAGAATTGTAATTTAACCCCAATTGATAAATTCGTATATTTAAAATCCCTGCTTGGAGGCTGTGCGTACAATACAATTGCAGGTTTTTCGCTGACTAAAGAAAATTATGACCACGCGATAGAACTGTTAAAAAACCATTTTGGTCGTAACGATCTACTGATAAATGACCACGTGACGAAATTATTAAATTTGAAACCTGTTAGAAACGCTAGTAATATTAAAGCTCACATTCTATATGATGAATGTGAGATTCAGATTAGAAATCTCAATTCTTTAGGCGTAACGTCGGGTTCATATGGACATTTCTTATGTCCGATTCTTCTTAAACTTATTCCATCTGATATTGCTTTAGAATTTAATAGAAAACGTACGAAAAATGTCGAGTGGGACATTAATGAATTGATTAATTTTATTAAAGAAGAAATTGAATCGCGTGAAGCAACTTTACAATTAAACGGCTTTGAAAAACCAGCTTCTGATAAACACGAAAATTATAAGAAAATTTATCAAAATTATAAAAGAAGCACTCCTTCAGCCTCTGCATTGGCTACTAATGTAAAAAATGTTTGTATATTTTGTGAAAATGATCATGATTCTAAATTATGTAAAGATTGTACTATTCATCAAACACGTGATAAATTGCGCATCCATGGACGTTGCTTTGTTTGTTTTCGAAAATTTCATGTGCCGGCCAAGTGTAAATTTAATTCTGAAAAGTGCAAGTTTTCTAATAGCGATTTTCATCATTTTTCGGTCTGTTTAAATAGGAATTCTAATCAAACTTTCCCGGAAGAAATCAAATCAGCAGATTCTGTAATGACTTCTATTTCTCATTGTAAAGTCAATTCAAATGAAAATTATTTTAAAGAGGTTATTTTACAAACAGCTTGCGTAAAGGTGAAATCTGGAATAAATTCTGAACTTTCCTTATGTTTATATGATTTAGGTAGTCAAAAATCTTTTGTAACAAAACAATTAGTTTCAAAATTAAATCCCCGAATTATTCGTAGAGAGAAACTTTAGATTTTCTCCTTTGCAGCTACTAAGCCGCAAATAAAAACTAATGACGTCGTGCAATTAAAATTATCCCATGTTGAAACAAATCGCGTTTCATTTTTATTGAAGCTTTAGTAACAGACGTAATTTCTAACGCAACAATTCATCCCCCACTTCTCAACAAACAGATAACAGACAAATTGGCGCCCTACAAGTTGTCAAATTTTGCTGTGCCATGCGATTCTCAAATAAATATATTAATTGGAGCGGATTATTTTTATCAAATCTCTCACGAGGGAGAGGTACAAAAAATAACTAAATCTCTATGTTTATGTGAAAGTTTATTCGGACACTCACTATGTGGGTTCTATGAGGATGAAAAAAGGAATTTGAAATACGCATCTGTTTTAAATCTGTCCGTTGTAAATCTAGAAAGGGAGGATTTGAAATTTTTATGGGAAATTGAATCTTTGGGTATTACGCAATCAAATGAAAATATTTCAGATATGGATAAGGAAATTGTGAATAAATTTGAGAATAATATAAAATTTGTAAATAATAGGTACGAAACGGGTTTATTGTGGAAGGATGAGAAAACTACAGTAGATAATAATTTTATAATAGCAAGGAATCGTTTTAACGAATTAAATTGTAAACTCGAAAAGGATAATGACTTATGTAAAAAATATAAGGCTATTGTATTGGAACAAAAAAATACCGGAATTGTAGAAGACTGCCCTGATAGAATAATTGAGAATGGGTATTTTATGCCTCATAGACCAGTTTTAAGAGAGGACAAATTAACTACCAAAGTGAGGATGGTTTTTTATGCTTCTTCTAAAGAAAAGCATTTAAATTCTTTAAATGACTGTTTATACCCAGGTCCTAATCTCAATCCGAACATACTTGATGTTATAACGAATTTTAGAAAATATAATATTGCATTTTGCGCTGATTTAGAAAAAGACTTTTTGCAAATTGGGATAGCAGAAGAGGATCGGGATTATTTAAAATTTTTGTGGTTTGGTGACGAAAATGATAACTTAATTTTTTTTAGATTTACTAGAGCTGCTTTTGGGGTAACTTGCAGTCCCTTTATTTTGGCTGCAACGATTAGATATCATATTCGGAAATATATTGATCATCCTGAAGTTGTTAAGATCTTGAATTCATCTTTGTACGTAGATGATTTAATAACGGGGTCAAAATCTGATGAAGACGCTTTTTATCTATCATCAACCGCTTCGGATATTTTTAGGGAAGCTGATATGAATTTTATTATTATTTATGATTATTTGCGAAAATTCAATACTAATTCTGTTAAACTTAGAAAAATATGGGAGGAAAATAAATTATGTGATTCAGAAGAAAATTCGAATAATTCTTTAAAGATTTTGGGATTATTATGGGATACACCAATTGAGATATTTTACGTTTTGATGTACAATCTTTTCCTGATGATTGGAAATTTAATCCAACGAAACGCGTTGTTCTTAAAGCCATGTTAAAAATCTTTGATCCGATTGGATTCATCGCACCATTTTCTATTCGTATGAAAAGTTTGCTACAGGAAACATGGAAAAGGTGTTTGGAATGGGATGAAAAATTCCCTGATGATTTAAAAATTGAATGGGAAAATTGGTGTTCAGAAATCGAACATTTAGATAAATTTGAGGTTCCCCGCAAACATTTTCCGCAGGGCTTAGAATTTTCGGACCCAATTGAAATTCATATTTTTTTCCGATGACCCCTAAGACTTATGGGGCTGTAGCTTATTTTCGATATATCACAAGTAATAATGAAATTATGACCAGTCTTATTTGGGCAAAATGTAGAGTTTCCCCGATTAAGTGTTTGACAATCTCTCGTCTTAATTAATGGGGGCATTAATAGCTGCTAGGATGTCTAAATATTTAAAAAATGTATTTAATTTTCAAAATTTGGAATTGCATATCTGGTCAGATTCCACTATTACGTTATACTGGATAAAAGGATCAGCCAATAATTGGAAGCCCTTTGTGGCTAACAGGGTTGTAGAAATACAGTCTTTGACTGATCCGAAATTGTGGAAGTATATTCCAGGTAAGGACAACCCGACTGATCTTCTTACTAGAGGCGAGAATTTACATAACCTCACTAAAAATAAATTATGGTACACCAAAGGACAGTTGGCCAAAACCTGAAAAGGTACCATTTAATGTAAACATTCTAAATCAAAGCACTTTGAATGTAAGAAAATCATCGAATTTGAGTTCTGCCCAAATATCTTGTACAGTAGGTGTTGTACCTCCAGAATCATTGTTAAAAATAGAAAATTTTAGTAATATTTCCAAATTACTTAACATCACAGCATGGATCTTAAGATTTCTAAATAATATCAACAAAAGGAAAACTAAAATTTCAGGTGAGCTGACAGCTCCAGAAATTGAAAAGGCAGAAATTTATTGGATAAAACAAACTCAGTTATCTGTCTTTAATCGTGAAATTGAATTTTTGAAAAAGGGAAAGCCCATCGATAAAGATTCAGCATTGTATAATCTGAATCCAAAATTAGATGAGAATGATTTACTGATTGTATCTGGCAGATTACAATTTTCAGAATTTTCTCAAAGAGAAAAACATCCTTTTATACTTCCATATGGGAGTACTTATACAAAATTGTTGATTCAGAATGCCCATGAAAAGTTTTTCCATTATGGAATGGCAACTACATTAGCTCATCTACGAGAAAAATATTTTATAATCAGAGCACGAAAATTTATAAAATCCGTACTGAAAAAATGCCTCATTTGTACAAAATTTAAAGCTTCTCCTGGAAAGCAGGAAATTGCACCTTTACCAAAAGATCGTATAATAGAATCTACCCCCCCCCCCCCCTTCCAGACCTGTGGTGTGGATTTTGCAGGTCCTATTTATGTCAAAGCAAAAACTGGCCAAGAAAAGGCTTACATCGTTCTTTTCACGTGCGCAGTCACTAGAGCCGTACATCTCGAATTGTGTACCAATTTATCTACTGAAACCTTCCTTTTAGCATTTAAAAGGTTTATATCTCGAAGAGGAATTTGTAAAACAATGTATTGACAATGGAAAAACGTTTATTAAAACAGATAATTTACTTAGAGAAGTTTGGAGCCGAATATCAAAAGCTGAAGTTTTACGATATTTTACTAAAAGTAATATCGTTTGGAAATTTATTGTTCCAAGACCCAGTTGGTGGGGGGAGATTTTGTGAACGAATGGTTCGTTCAGTAAAAATTCCGTTGAAGAAAGTTCTTGGTAGATCTTGTCTCTCATTGGAAGAAATTCAAACCACTTTGACCGAAATTGAGGCTGTGATTAATGGTCGCCCATTGACGTATGTCTATGAAGAAAACAGTGAACCGCTTCCACTTACACCTTCTCATTTTTTGATCGGCAAGCGAATAAATTCTCTACCAGATCTTCATTGTGTTTCAGAAACTAAATCGAATAA
This sequence comes from Maratus michaelseni, assembly GCA_963931845.1. Classification (NCBI taxonomy): domain Eukaryota; kingdom Metazoa; phylum Arthropoda; class Arachnida; order Araneae; family Salticidae; genus Maratus; species Maratus michaelseni. The sequence goes on along the minus strand of OZ007595.1, from coordinate 40,718,078 downwards.
AATAACACTGACCAAAATTTTAAGATATCGAGATCAAGTTTTAAATCATTTTTGGAAACGTTGGAGACAGGAATATTTGCTAGAACTTCGTTCTGCCAATTTTACAGTTCCAGTCAAAACTCCAACTGAATTCGAAATTGGAGATGTGTTGATTAATGAGGATAAAACGCCAAAGCACATGTGGAAATGTGGACGAATAACAGAACTGTTTTTAGGAAGAGATTCGAAAATTAGATCATGTGCCATTCAGACTGTTTCCGGTGTGATAAAAAGACCAGTCCAATTGATTTATAAACTGGAACTAGATATTATGGACTAATTAGACATTTGGATGAACATTATAATGAACAATTTATTTACACTTTCTTACTATTAACGTTTTCTAATTCTATTATTTTGTATATTTTAGTTTCAGTATTTACTCATGTGAAAACCGTGTTTTTGTGTAATCTCCTTATTGTAAGTATGTTCTACTTTTATCTTATCAATATAGTTTGAAATTTTTTAGACATTTAATTTGAATTATGAACAATAGTAATTGTTCATCCGAGGGCAGTGTGTAAAAACCCCCTTTCTGTTGTTTGGATTGGCGAAATTAGGCGTCGCCAATAATAATTATTGTAACCCTTTCTTTTACTGTTTTTTCAGTTTTAATTCAGATTTAGATGTGATGTAACTTTTGATCTGAGTTGTCGATGGTATATCCGATTTTTCTCTGAACCATGCTTTTGCTTGGTAATAATAAATTTCTTAGTTTTAATTTATCTGAGCCTTTTATTATGTGTAAAATAAATGAGAATCTTTTATAAAAATAAAAGACAGTGAATTCTTAGTATGAAAAAGATCTGATTCGAAGAAGAAGCCAGTAGTTTCGTTTTGGAATATTTCACGCCCCTCAGTGTGTCGGCTTGCAGATCTGATGATACCGTCAAGTGAGTGAATTGTGTTAGGTTGAATATCATCTCGATAGCTAAGTTGTAGAAAACTGCCGCGTATAGCAAAAGTCCCCGATTCGAATACTGTCCTAGATACTTTTCGCTCTCTTGAGAATATTTCTCCAACTCTGACATCCACTTGCAAATAATTACTATTTCAGATCGAAATCTTATATGTATGTAATTACTATCTATGGAGTAATGAAGTTTGCATGTGTAAAATGCTTTCATCGGTTAAGCTGCTGGCTTGCAGATCTGATGATACCGTCAATTGAGCGAATTGTGTTAGGATGGATATAATCTGGATAGCTCATTTGTAGAATAGTGCCGCGTATAGCAAAAGTCCCAGATTCGAATACTGTGCTAGATACTTTTCGCTCTGTTGGGAATATTTCTCCAACTCTGACATCCACTTTCAAATAATTACTATTTCAGGTCGAAATCTTATATGTATGTAATTATTATCCATGGAGTAATGAAGTTTCCATGTGTAGAATACTTTCATCGGTTAAGCTGCTGGCTTGCAGATCTGATGATACCGTCAATTGAGTGAATTGTGTTAGGATGGATATCATCTGGATAGCTCAATTGTAGAATACTGCCGCGTATAGCAAAAGTCCCAGATTCGAATACTCTCCTAGATACTTTTCGCTCTGTCGGAAATATTTCTCCAACTCTGACATCCACTTTCAAATAATTACTATTTCAGGTCGAAATCTTATATGTATGTAATTAATATCCATGGAGTAAAGAAGTTTCCATGTGTAAAATACTTTCAGTGGTTAAGCTGCTGGCTTGCAGATCTGCAGATCTGAGTGAATTGTGTTAGGATGGATATAATCTGGAATAAAAATCATGTTTTATATTTCAATTGAAATTTTAGAAGTGTCATATTTATTTGAAGATTGCTATCATGTGAAATATAATTACATCCTTGAAATTTTGGATTAAAAAGTAATTATGAGATGAATCTACAACATGTTTTGAAATTTCTATTTAAATAGTATTAAATAAAATAAACATCATATTTTCCATCTTAGACGCCACTGTCATAGTGGTTTTAGATGTTTCACACAGGTGTATATAAAATGTAATATAAAAAGATTTTTAAACGATTTTTAAAAAATTTAAAAAACGACATTTGAAAAAAAAACGACTTTACTTGAGTGCGTGACATCACATGCACATTTGTATTTAAAACATGAAAGCGATTAAAGAAATCCAATACTACTGTACTCATTGAAAAAATTTAAACAATATTGTTAAATATTAAATTTAACTCCGAAATTGTATTTATAATGTAATTTAAACAGAATTTCCTAAAATTGAGTTTTGAAATTATGTGATTTTTCATGCAAAACATTATTTATCAAAAATATAGTGCTCTTTTAACAATTGGGTAATAATTTCGAAGCTGGTGAAATGAAAATCTCGCCACGTTGTCGAACTTATAAAAAATATATTAATTTATTATTAATTATTTTTTAGTAAATATTTAGTATTTAGAGTTTAACATTTAATGATTATTTGTAAAATATTATTTTATGCGTTTCAAATAAAATTTAAGGAACTTCGTATTTATGAAAATATAACTGTCATACGTTATTATTATTTCAAAGAAAAGATAAGATGTAATTCCACCTTTCATATTTATAGTATTTTTATGATAGATTTGCTTCATATGTAATATATTTTGAAATTCATATTTAAATAACATTAGTACTTGAATGTGTATCAAAAAACCTTAAGGTGCTAACATATCTGAGATTTTTTTAAGACAACGAAACAAGTTTCAAAAAGTATTTTTACAACTCTGTTTAAAGACTTTCTTCCTACCTTGAATATTCTAAAAATAAACATATTTCCCATTTTAGAGCCCATTGTCAAAGTTTTTTAGAATCTTTCACACAATTATATATAAAATATACTATAAAAAGATTTACAAAAGATTTTTCAAAAAATTAGAAAATATTTAGCAAATATTTAGTATTTACAGTTTAACATGTAATGATTATTTGTAAAATATTATTTTATACGTTTCAAATAAAATTTGAGGAACTTCGTATTTATGAAAATATAACTGTCATACGTTATTATTATTTCAAAGAAAAGATAAGATGTAATTCCACCTTTCCTATTTATAGTATTAGGTAGCTTTCAATACAAAAAAGTATAAAGCTACCTATTGCAGCCGTTCGGAGGAAAGCAGTTCCGGAAAATTTCGATATATTTTCACCGATCATGACCCCCAGACCCCAAAACCACCCTCCGTTCAAATGTTGATCCATATATATATATATATATATCTGACCTATGTCATACGATAACGCCCGTATTTATGAATCGATTTTGATGAAACTAATTGTGTGTATTAAAGTTACTAATGTCTCGACCGAGTTCGTTGGCCAGCTTGGTCCGCCATTTTGTTTCAAGATGGCGGCCATTTAAAAATTTAAAACTAAAATAAATATACAAAAAAGTTAAAAATTCAAATTTATTTTTTAATTACGTGTTAGGCCTTAATACAAGGATTCCAGAGCATTTTTTGGTTTACCTCTATCTTAAAAAATGGCTGAGATAGAGCAGTTTGAAATTCTAGGGTGGCTGACATTTTGAAACAAAACAGCACATTAACGCGATTACTCGCAAATTATTTTCTTTCATTGTTGTAATAATTTTCCCAATCATACGCATAAAACTATATATTCATATCCGTTAGCGCCAAATTCTCGCCAAACTTGGCGACGTTTGGCGAAATATCGCCAGATTTGGCGACCAAAATAAGTCTTCAAAAATGAAGCCAATTTGGCTATTGCTCAATAATTTGGCGAATTTCTTATTCAAATTCAGTATTAACGAATCTTTTGTAAACGTTTCTTTGCATTTTAACTTGCTGTTTTCGTGTAACATTAGCTAAAATTTTAAAACGAAGATATAGGAAAGCTACCTTTTCCTCCCGGTACAGGCCGGAAGGACTTTTTTTATGATAGATTTGCTTCATATGTAATATATTTTGAAATTCATATTTAAATAACATTAGTACTTGAATGTGTATCAAAAATCCTTAAGGTGCAAACATATCTGAGATTTTTTAAGACAACGAAACAAGTTTCAAAAAGTATTTTTACGAGGGGCAGTCGGAAAATAAGTTTCCCCTGGCGACTGTGGACAGAAGTGTATATGAAAGACAAAAAATGTAATGAGATATTAAAGATAAAACATAACTTTATTCTTCCACATAACTACCTAGTACATTGAGACGTTCGTGATACCGCTTTATAAGCTTCAAAAAGCCCTCCAGGAAAAAATCAGGGCTTTGCATACGGACGAAGCGTTGAACGGCTATGTGCGAAAGACGACACAGCAGGTGAACGCGAATGTGCAAGACACCGATTAAACATTGGGTAGATGTCGCCCGCGATCAAGCAGATGGCGCTGTTGGAGTGCCTGCGCAGATGGCGCTGTTCCTACACCGATACACCATTGGATAGAGGTCGACCGCGATCAAGCAGATGGCGCTGTTGCAGCAACAGCGCCATCTGCTTGATCGCGGTCGACTTCTACCCAATGGTGTACCGGTGCCTTGCACGTTCGCGTTCACCTGCTGTGTCGTCTTTCGTACATAGCCGTTCAACGCTTCGTCAGTATGCAAAGCCCTGATTTTTTCATGGAGGTCTTTTTGAAGCTTATAAAATAGTATGATAAATGTCTCAATGTACTTGGTACTTATGTGGAAAAATAAAGTTATGTTTCATCTTTAATGTCTCATTACATTTTTTGTCTTTCATATACACCTCTGTCCACAGTCGACAGGGGAAACTTATTTTCCGACTGCCCCTCGTACAACTCTGTTTAAAGACTTTCTTCCTACCTTGAATATTCTAAAAATAAACTTTTTCCCCATTTTAGAGACCATTGCCAAAGTTTTTTAGAATCTTTCACACAAGTATATATAAAATATACTATAAAAAGATTTACAAAAGATTTTTCAAAAAATTAGAAAATATTTAGCAAATATTTGGTATTTACAGTTTAACACTTAAAGATTATTTCTAAAATCTTCTTTTATACGTTTGAAATAACATTTAAGGCACTTCGTATTTATGAAAAGATAACTGTCATACATAATTATTATTTAACAGAAAAGATAAGATGTAATTCTACTTTTCATATTTATAATATTTTTTATAATAAATTTGCTTCATGTGTAATATCTTTCAAATTCATGTTTAAATAATATTAGGCCAAATACATTGGTGCAAGTATACAGTCTTAGTATTTTTAAAATAACAAAACAGAGATCAAAAAGTATTGTTAGAAATCTCTTTAAAGGCTTTCTTCCTACCTTGAGTATTCTAAAAATAAACATTATATTTTCCATTTTAGAGACCATTGTCACAGTATTTTTAGAATCTTTCACACAAGTATATATAAAATACGACAAGAAATGTTTATTTATTTATTTATACAGAAATAGTAAATATTTAGGATTTAGACTGTAACATTTAATACGATCATTTCAGATTACTGTCACATATTATTTTTCTTTTTAAATGAAAGAGCGATTCTATTTTTCATATTTATAATAACTTTTCTTAATATATAAAATGTTTTGAACATTATTTTTAAACATTAGCACTTTTATTTAATATTAGTATTTACTAGGTATCGAATAAAAATGTGTAGTTGTGTAATTATACCATTGCAGTCTTTTTAAAACAACGAAACAGTTAAAAAAATTATTTAAAAAGATCTTACGTTTTTTTTTCTCTTCTGAGTATTATGTATATATATATATATATATATAAATATATATGTAATATTTCTAAAATCTTGTTTTATATGTTTCAAATAAAATTTAAAAGCTTCATATTTATTTGAAAATTATTATTATAAAAAATGTAATTCCACCTTTCGTATTTTGGAATAAAAAAAAAAATTTAGGACGAAACTATAATTTGTTTAGAAACTCATATTTAATGAATAATAGCACTTGAATATGCAATGAAAACATTAATGTGTAAATATATATTTTAAGAATTTTTAAAACATCAAAACAAGATTTAAAAGGTATTTTTTACAATCCCTTTGAAAGCATTTCCTGCCTTGAGTATTCAAAAAATAAACATTATATTTTTCATATTAGAGGCTATTGTCGCAGTGTTGCAAATTTCTCACACATGTATGTAAAATGCAACAATGAAACGGTTTTTAAAAGATTTATATAACGTTTGTAAATATTTAGGAATAGCTGTTACCCGTGACTTCGTTCACGTAACGTTTAAGGAAAATTAATGCATTAATTAAGTAATATATACAATTAACAAACTCTTTATCATATTTAATAGTAGATAATACTTCTGATAATCAAAATTTGCGTATTTTTGTATATATATATATATGATCATTTTAATTTCTTTTATGAGTTAATATTATGAGTCATAAATTTCTTTAATTAAGTGTGAAACACATTTTTAGGCCTTCGTTCATCTCACGAAACCCTATTCGTCTCACTTCTCTATCTGTCTGTCACAGAGCTGATTCTCAGAAACTGTATAAGTTACAAACTTGAAATTTTGTGTACTTACAGCTGAATACCTACTGTCACACTGAAAATCATAAAATTTTGAAAATGTCTTCATTCACGAAAGATAGTAATTAAAAATTTAAACACCCACTCATTAATGGATAAAAATATTTAACTAAAGCACAGAATTTATTTTTTTCTTTGTTATTCTATTTTAGCATTTCTATTTATTCTATTTTACATTTATTCCGCTCATAGAAATCGATTTAATTTAAGTTTTCGTGACAATGAATATTTTTTAAAGTAATTATATTAGTAAATATTTTTGAGAAAATTTGTTAATTAACATGACACTTTAGATATCATTTTTATTTGATTAGAATAATCTAAAAATCTACACAAATTATGTTTATTTTCCAAAACTGTTTATGATAGATATTATTATATGATATTTAAAAAAGAAATTAAAACGTGGTGGAGCATAAAAGTTTAAAAATAAATAAAATAAGTAGAAAAATACCTTTAACCCTCATATATTTATGGTATTTTTATTTCACAGTGCCACACTTTTAACAGCTGTAAAATTATCAAAATGTTTATCACGCTCCAAAAACTTTCAAAGCCCAAATGCTTATTTGTTCAGCAATAGAGTTACTTATTTATTTGAATGCGAAAGCAATCTGAAAAAAGCACCCCAATTATGGAGCATTGTCATATTGATTGTTGTGTTGTAGTTTATGATCATGGGAGTTTCGAAAGTTGACAGGAAAATATTCCATTGAGGGGCAAAATTTACCCTTCAGAGATATTTTTAACTAAAGATTTAGCTATTTTATAATTATAAGGAATTATATACGTATCAGAGAAAGATGACTAATAATACATGGATATTTAATTGACTTTTCTCTTGCTCTTTTCCGTAATCATGGTACATTTAAAAATAGGAGGCTGGGTTTTCTTGTTATTTATGGCGTCGACTCTTCTTTATATTTCATGCGAACGACTATCAAATGCAAATTCCATTCTCCAATGAAAATTTCATATACTAACACCTTTTACGTCGACTTTAATATATTTATTAAATTTGATCGAAATTTAATATTCTGGAAGATTGTACGGTAAAAGGATGTTAAACTTATGCTTTGGTGACGTAATTGCTATAAAATACTAATATTTTCTGAAACCGGCACATGATTTAAAATATGACGACACTTTCACCGAGGATTGATTTTCCTATGAACCGATACTTGCTTAGTTAAAAAAAAAATCTTTCACTTCATGAATCATGTACAACTATGCATTTATAGTTACAGATAACTATATGCATGTTTGTCAACTTAACGTAGGCAAAACGTTGAGCTAAATTGCTTGAAGTTTCGCTAAGTTTCTCGTAATTTTCAAGTAGGTAGAATACATTATATTATGTGTAGGAAATAATACATTATGAATTACTAACTCTGCAAGAATTGTTACTTTTCACCTACAATTAGTTGAGAAAAACACCTTTACTTGAGTGCGTGACGTCACATGCACTGCACATTATCTATTTAAAACATGAAAGCGTTTAAAGAAATCCAATACTACTGTACTCATAGAAAATTTTTAAACAGTAATATTATTAAATACTAAATTTAACTCAGAAATTTTATTTAAAATTCAATTTAAACAGAATTTGCTAAGATTGCGTTTTTAAATTATGTGATTTTTGATGCAAAACATTATTTTTCAAAAATATAATAATGGATAATATAATAATGGATAATAATTTCGAAGCTTGTGAAATAAAAAGTCTCCATATTGTCGAATTTATAAAAATATATTAGTCTTTAAAATTAAAATGAATGTTTTACATTAAAAACATTACGTCATTTTTTTCCGATCAACCAATTTACTTTTAATCCCGTTTGTTTTAAAACTCATCTTTAAATAATTAATTAATGAAAAGTACTGTATTGTTTTCTTTAAACCCAATTTTTATTAATAGTGGGCAATTATTCTCCATCAAAATCCAAGGAGCTTAAATATGCCTCCTTGTTTGAATCTCAAGCTGAAAAAGTTACGATGTAATGATATCTAAATCTCAATATTTGACAGACGATTTTTGTTTATGTAGAATAAATTGAATCATGAAGCTGGATTCGGCAAAAAATGTTTTTATTTCTTGGAAAATTTACTTTAAGATTAATAAACCAGTGTAAACAATTTACCTTTGTAAAATTAGGAGCTAAGTTATTCATTTTTATCTCCAAGCACATTTAAATAAATATACTATGTCGTTTAAACCCACTTATAGTAATCTTTGTACTTTGCGAAAAAAACACATTATCTGCCCAAAATGACGTCAGTTTCGGATTTCAAATTATAGTGAGATAATCGAAATTTTTATTAGTTTGTAAAAATATTGTCCATATATAGTTTCTTTTTATCGCAATAGGGAATAAATTGCATTAGAAATTGAAAAATAAATAGATTTATGTAATGATAAACTATGGGAGATGTTTGAAAAAAAAAATGGTAAAGAATGGTCTCAGAAATTTTTAAAGTTGACAGTAATTTTACTCATGTTCTAAAACGTATATAAATCAAGTTTCGTTCAAATCGGATAAAAACTGTAGATTTGTATAAGTACCAAGAACGGCTTTTATATATATAGATTTAGTGTCCAACATTTAATAAGATTATTTCTCAAATCTTGATTTATGTGTTTCAAATCATATTTATCAAAAGATTACTGCCGTATATTATTTTTATTATTAAACAGAAACGATAAGATGTAACTTAAGCTTTCAAATTTATAATATCTATAATAGCTTTGCTTAATATATTTCTCTGTTCTAAAAAAAATAATAACTAAAGCTGTCACCGTAGTAAATCAATTTTTTGTGACCGGAGGCCTTTCTTGGCTAACATTAAGAAAACTATTACAGACAAAAATGTGAAAATTGGTAGCTTTATAGAGAAATATTCGATAAACAGCTGAAGCAGATAGTTTTTAAATCGAGGAATTATTTAAAGAACTATTTAATGTTGAAGTCGGTCAAAATAGTTCCGTTAAATAAGTTTTATAGGAACAATAACTATGCATAGTAATTTAACCATCTTTTATAGAGACATACTTTATAAGCTTGCAGTGAAATTAAGTGTGAAGTACTTTTTTCAAATTTTTATTATTTGTATAGAGATTATTTCATATTTTGAAAAGATGATTCTTTTAAACTGGTTCCAAATTGTAAAACAGTGCAAATAATAATATTTCCTTTTAATTTAAAAATGTATTTACACGTAATTATTTGCAACAGAAAGGAAACTCTAAAATAATAGTTAAGTGATCCCGTGTTAAAATACATATCAGGTAAGTGCATGAGAAAATACTTTAGATTTATTTTGTACAAATTACTATTCAATAATTACATATTAGAAAATTCGTACATACTTATTAATTAAAATAAACAATTTACATTTAAAAACGTAACATGAAATATATGCATGAAGGTGCATTAAAATATAGGAAAGAATTCATGCATATATAAGCTATATTTGTTTCTGAAAATATCTAAAACTCGATATAGACATTTAAAACATAAGCGCAATGCTTTTATGCACAGTACTTATCAATGCCGCAGTTCTGAAATGTTATTCCCAAGCAGACGAATTTTTGTAGCCTCGAACTCAAAGGAAGAATATTGTCCATAGCGTTGTTATAAGAGTCCGAGAGGCAGCGACATTTTTTACTTAAGCATTTTATACAAGCTGATTTTCAAATGTGTAATTGATCTTACTTATCAATCTTAAAAAGAGGCGTCAACTGTCGCGACAGCGGTGGATGAGGCCATGGTTAGCCGGAAAATGCCTCAGTCAAACTGAAAAGCATGTCTACCCCCATTACATAAGATAGTCGCCGTTCATGATAATATCATTCAATCTTGCGTAACCGGGTAATCTTTTTAAAACACACCACATTAGCATGTTTTTAGAGGCTGCGGAGTCTGAACAGGGGATAAATAAAAAGTGGAGGCAAAAACCCATCTCGGAAAAACTATGGCTGCTAGCGAAAATCTAAAGACAGATTTGAGGACGACTACCTAATTGTACTAACACATGGGCTGAAAAGTTCCCGGTCTGGCACACAGATGGTGTTGCAGTTGCCGAAACGATGCTTTTTTTAGCAAATACGAAACCTTTAAAAGGTAACAGAAAAAATGTTATGACGATTCGCCGTGTGGATAAAACGTTAGAGTGGTTTTAGTTGAACGACTTTGTTGATAAACAAAAAAATGGATAAACAAGAATTTCAAGAATTGTTATTTGATGGGAAAAAACACCGTTCAAACAAAAGCTTGGCTTGATAAGCGTTATCCGCAAAACTGCACCAGGTAAATCAACCATTATTGACTGGTTTGCTGAATTTAAACGTGGTCGTACGGACACCAGTGATGCACCACGCAAAAGAGGTGAATAATCCCGAAAACATAAAAAAAAGTCCACAAAAACGTTTTGGGTAACCGCAAAGTGAAGTTGCAGGAGGTAGCCCAGACTCTGAAGATATCCAAGGAACGTGTAAGTTTTATTTTGAATGAACATTTGTCTGTGAAAAAGCTATTGTCAAAGTGGGTGCCCCGTGTGTTGACTTTTGACCAAAAACAACGAGTCGATGATTCTGAGCACTGTTTGGAGCTTCTTCGTTATAAAATTATGTTATTTATTATTAAATTATTATTTTTATTTATTTATTAAATTATTATTATTATTATTAAATTATTATTTTTATTTATTTATTAAATTATTATTATTAAATTATTATTATTATTATTAAATTATTATTTTTATTTATTTATTAAATTATTATTATTAAATTATTATTATTATTATTATTATTATTATTATTATTATTATTATTATTATTATTATTAAATTATTATTATTTATTATTAAAGTTATAAAGTTATGTTAAAAAGTTGTGTTTTCTTTATTAGACCGGGAATTTATCAGCCCATGTGTTATATTAATATACCCTACAAGTGGTGTCCATTGAAATTTTATTTTAGTTATAAAATATATATAAGGAATGAGGGGGGAGGTGAGATATGAATGCAGCTGTTATGACAGATGAGTATTAACTGTTTTATAGTTTTAAATGTAAGTTTTCAGTTTTCTTCTAGACCTCCCCCCCCCCCCGTTTTGTAAATATAATATAAATAAATAAATAAAATGTAATAAATACATAAATAAAATTTAAATAAGTAAATAAATAAAACATTGTGTAAAATTTAGCCCACAGTTTGTATAGATAGCAAATATTTTTCCTTCTCTCAAAATAATATTAGTTTTAGACGGTATGGGTTGTCCAGGGATCTCAGTCCGCTCCCCGTAAAATTTTACTTGTAAACAAGATATTCCCACGAGACATGGGAAGCAGAAACTTTGAGTTTTAAGGGGACAATGGTGCAGGCCATAAAATAGATTGTCATAGCCCCATAAAATAGGTCATCACTTGGTACTTTGCAGCAAAAATTGCATGTTTATGACAAGTGAGAGTAATAGCAGTATCTGTTATGCATTGTAGAGAGAGCTACATAAAAATTTAACTGCTTTTCGCAGAGGTTAGACCTCACACATGCACTTTAGATCACATGGTTTCTGCGTGGGAAACGTAAAGGGGTGGACCCTAGCAGATCAACTTTGTGTGCACCCTTGACCAATACGGCATTTTCAGTTAAGTGTATGCGAAAAAGGTGGAAAACACGGAATGCTCATTGGTTAGGGATATGGAAGAGATTTAACGGGGCTGGTGTGGATGTCAGTTCGGACAGGGCAGATGAAGATGGAATGGTGATTTTTTGACAGAGGACGGGATAATAAAGTAGGCAGCACAGAAGGAGCGGCTGATTTTGAAAAAGCTGAGTTAGCACGGCAATATAGAAGGTGGGTTAGCGGCATCAACGACGTGAGAGCTCCGGTCTTGGAGAGCAAAATTTACCGATGGTCGTAAGGCTGGTCGACTGGCGACTCAAGGCTCGCGAAGATAGAATTCGCGTGGTAGATCGGCAGCGACGCATGCACAGGGATGCTCCGACTCTGACGGCATAAACAAGAAGGAACCTCTTCGCTTGTAGTTGGAGGAGATTATATTGCTGCGACCCAGCGACGGAAGCTTTCTCAACACGATGCGGCGAGGGGCTTACGTGGTCCGCGGGTAGAACAGCGGAAGCTGCGCTTAGCCAGCGGTGGAAAATTAGCGAAACGGCGCCGGAACTAGAGTCCGTAAAGATCCCTCTGTTCCAGTATGTGGATGGACTTATTTGGTGAGAATTAGACGGTTATGAGAGACTTCTAGAGGCTGTCTGGTGAGTGTTGAAAAAAAAAATTAATTGTTGTATTAAATGATGTTAAGAAAATACCTTGTTCATTAATGAGATAATATTAATTATGTAAATGTCGTGTGTATACGTAGGTTTTATTTGAATATTATGGCTCTTATCTCCATTCAAAATATATTTGTCTAGAAAATATGAGCACATTGGTGATGGTGCTCAGTTATAAGTTTTATGGCTTCTTGTGTTTATGATCTAATGCTATGATCAACGATTTTGTTTCGAGTAATAATCATTGTGGTTTACCCTATAAGTTGTGTAGATGATCTTATAAGAATTGATGAGACAAAAAAAATATACTTTCTCTTTTCTTGAATAAATTTTGTTCACTTTGTTCAATTAAATGCTTGATTTTTGTCTCTAAACTAATTTATGTAATTGAAGATCTCTGATAGCTCACAAAAGTTTAAGGAGGGCTAGTTCCCCCTATTTTGAGAGTTGAGATCAATTTTGAAGCTTATTATTTTTAAATTATAAGATACACTCAGTGTGAGGAACCTAATCAGTTTACTACATACTTTCATGGCTTCTGCTATTTACATTTATTTACACAAAGAATAAGGAGATTATGAATGTACTAAAATATCAATATGCATGACGATTCCAGCAAATTTATGAAATCGGTCAGATAATGAGATAATTTAACTTAATATTATGCTAGAATGTTCACAACGCAAAATTCCTTTTAGTATTCATGTTTAAGACTGCAGCAGCATTTATTCTAAATTTTGGATGTTTCATGCTTACTATGAAACAGAGTGTGCTTTTGTGATTTGTTCATCTTATGATAAGGAGCTGTCTTTTGCCACCATTAATTATATTCGTCACCTCAATTTCAGGTGGGTTATTCAAAATTTAAACTCTTGACTGCACCTGTCATTTTAATGTTACTTGTGGATTCTTGATTGCTTATCACAAAAGGCCACAAAAGAAAAAATTGTAATCTCAATCTACTGTTAGAGGATATTAAGTGTACTTACATATTCATACAGGTGAAGGCTACTGCTAATTGTAAGTAAATTTAAAGAAAAGTAATTAGTAACAATTATAATTAAATTAAGAGAAATAATAAAATACACATCCAACAATGGTACCGTGACAAAAGAGATCTGTGTTATTGCTATAAAATCAAAGTGCAGCACTTTTGAAACAATTAATTTAAGTAAAAAGTAAATTAAACAAATAAAGTCTCTATTCAAATTATAGAAGTTTAGATATGTATGTTATATGTATTTAAAATATGTGTTTGTGCATAATATGTCGGATGTGGCTAAGGTTTTAAACACGATATATTGGATTTTGATAATTTTCATTGGTTTTCGTGTAAAAATTGTCATATGCTTTGCTTTAAATCTTTACAAAAAAAGTAAATAAATAAATTTTTGTTAGTATGATGTTTGGAAATGTAAGTAGGAGACAGTAGTTTTTGCAGACATATATACACAGACATATGCTTTTGTGACTTCTGTATGTTTTGTGTAAAATACATGATTTATTATAGTGAAAATATTATATTGTCAGGGTCAACGGGGTTGTGGTGGCTATTTTTATCTACCCCATATAATGTGAATTTTGGTTCTGAGATCTTTTAGGAAGCATTTAGTTAGCAGATTTTTCAGGTTTCCCCTTTCAATGTTCTATCATTTATTGTATTATAACTTTATATTAGTAGGTAGAATTATTACACAGTCAATACATGTGACAGGCATTCCAGTCAGTGACTCTAACTTATAATTGATTGGGATTTTAGTGCTATTTTCATAATCAAACTTTAGGAGATCATGGCTTTGACAGAAGCAGAAAAGGCAATGGCGGGCCTTCAAAGAAAAACGGCGTTAGTAGACCACATAGGTCTAATACCGACATTCAGTGGGGAATTTGGCTCTATTTCTTATGGAGATTTCAAAACTTCCTTTGACAGATTATCGGGTTTATATGAGTGGGAGGAGAAGGAGAAAGTCTTTGTTTTGTTTACTAGAGTAATAGGTCCCGCTGCTCAATTATTGAGAACCTATGAAAAGGAAGCAAAGACATTTAAAGATCTTACGGATATTTTACAGCACAGATATTGCAGAAAGGACTCGCCAGCAGTGGCACTACAAAAATTCATTAACTTTAAGCAAAATCAGGGAATGTCGGTACAAGAATTCTTTGACAGGGCGAAGCAGTTATCTCTATCTGCGTTAGTTGTTGACGGGGGTGATGAAGCCTTGATCAATAAGACAAGGACGGAAATGTTGAAGTCAATGCTCTTAAACAATTTAACACCGGAAATAAAGAAAGGAGTAATAGCGAAAGATCCAAAAGATCCGGACGAAATTTTAAAATTCGCATTACTGGAAGAAAAATCGTGGGAAGCAGTTAGGGTGGAACCGGTTTCAAATGCGCTTTTAACTTTACCATCTACATCTGCTTATGAGCAGGCAGGCACTCATGTGGTCTGTGCGGCTTCACATAGAGATGAGAGAGGAAAAAATGATATTGAACAGCTTAAGGAACAAGTAAATATGTTAGCTAATCAGGTAGCAAGCCTTGTAACAATGAAAACCGCAGAAACAGCAAATAAGAAAGAAAATCTCTGCTTTCGGTGCAATCGGCCAGGTCACTATGCCAGGGATTGTTTTAGTCGTACAAATCAAAGAGACAACTGGAGGGATAACAGGGGTTATTCTAATGGTAGAGGTAGTTCTCAGAACTATAGAGAAGGATCGAATAATTTCAGAGGAGGTAATAGCAGCTTTCGGGGTAATGGTCGAGGAAGCTTTAAGGGAAATAGGGGTTTTCGGAATGACAACAGAAATATGAGAAACAAGCAAGAGGATAGCAGACCACAGCCAGGGGATGCGATCAACTACAATAGTACTAATGAAAATAGAGACACTACTTTAAATGTATAGGGCCTGAGCGTTATTTGACATAATCGACTCAAACTAGGCCGGAAGACTGTCAGAATTTTGTGTTTTCCATGTTCCCAGGGTGTAATGCCGAGTTACCTTTTATTTCAGCGACTTTAAATGGGACATCTATTAAATTATTAGCGGACACGGGTTCATCCATCAATTTAATTTCTGATAACATGCTAGAGAGTTTAACAGGTACTGATATTATCAATGTTCATATGCCAATTCTGACTGCTAGTGGAGACACCACTATTTTACATAACTCAGTAAAAATTAACTTTAAAATCCTAAATGAAGAATTTTCAGATACCTTTTATATTATTCCTGGGCAATTTATGAAAAGTTTCAATGGAATTTTAGGTATGCCATTTTTAAGTAAAAACAATGCAGTGATTTTTTGTGCAGATAATACAGTAAAGTTGAGAAATCAAATCAGCCCAAATGTAAACAAACAAATTGTTGATTCCCCTCAGCCGGTTCTGACTACTCAAATACCAGATATACAGGAGGAAGCCTTAAATCATAACTTAGTACTTACCTTTGATGACGTAAACAAACAAAATACTGAATCCCCTCAGACTATTCCCCCTAATCAATTACAAAATATACAGGAAGAGACCAATGACCAAAATTTAATACATAAAGGTAATGACACTTCACAGGGTACCAACACTGATATTTATGCATATACAAAAAACAAAGTAAACATTCCCCCATTTTCTAAACAACTAATTGAACTTAAATGCAGAAAGAATTTAACTAATTTTAATTGTGATTTTGTGTTAGAACCCTGCAGATACAAATTGATGGACAAAATGTTAGATTCGAGAACTACACTGCTCAAAACAATTAAAGGATATTGCAGTTTTAGGTGTATTTTGTATCTGGGAAACTTTTTAGCGGATTGATACATGGTCGACAGACATAGTAGGTTATATGAGAATAAATTACACATGTTTGGCAGAAAAAAATGCATTTTATTGCGAATTTGTGTACAAAAGGAAAAAAACACAATTTGTGCATATGAGAAAAAAAGAATAAGAAAAAGTGTTTTCTTCAAAGAAAATCATTTTCAGTAGGGGGTATGGTTTCCACGGGCGGCCAGCAACGTTGAACACCTTTGAGTCATGGACTCAATGAGGCTATTAATGACGAGTTGGGGTATTCTGCCCCACTCTTCCAGAAGAGCTCTTTCCAGTTCTTGGAGAGTTTGTGGGGGTTGTTGGCGGCCAGAAACTCGTCTTCCTAGAGCGTCCCAAACGTGCTCGATTGGATTCATGTCTGGAGAACACGCTGGCCATTCCATTCGAACGATTCCTTCCTCCAAAAGGAAATCCTCCACCAGGTTTGCACGATGTGGCCTGCAGTTATCGTCCATTAAAATGAAGTTATCTCCGATTGCTGCAGCGTAAGGGACTACAATAGGTCTGAGGATCTCATCCCTATATCGGTGACCAGTCAGAGCTCCATCTCGAATGATTTAGAGGTCAGTGCGCCCGTTAATGGAGATGCCACCATACACCAACACTCCTCCACCGCCAAATCTGACACTTTCGTGCACGAACGCAGGATTATTCCTACTGCCACGGTCCCTCCAGATGAAAATACGCCTATTATCCGGATGCACAGAAAAACGGGACTCGTCAGAAAACAGAATATTGCTCCATTCATTTCTCCTCCAGTTGACATGCTCGGTTGCCCACTCCCTGCGGTCGCGACGATGCCTTGATGTTAATCTAACACATACCATCGGTTGGCGAGCATACAGACCTACAGTATGGAGCCGGTTTCGGACAGTCTGAGTTGAAATCGTGGTGCCTGTAGCCGAGCGAAGGTGTTGTTGGAGAAGCGTAGCGTTCATGTTTCGGTGTCTCCGAGCTGTTAACGCTAAATACCGATCTTCATTGGGCGTTGTTGCCCGTCTACGACCTTGCCCTGATCTTCGGCCTGCACATCCACTCTCCAAAAAACGGTTCCAGATCCTGGAAATGACACTTTGTGACACTCCAATGGCTTGCGCTACTTCGGCTTGAGTTTGGCCCCCTTCTAACCTACCAACAATTCTCCAAGCTTCTGAATCTGTCAAATGACTTCGCTGAGACATCGTACTCATCGAAACAAAGCAATCACTGAATGCCGATCATCCTTGTCTTCATTCTCTTTTATCCAGTTGAAAGTCAAATTTCATTCGCTGCCGCTGAAGCGACGTTTTTGTCGTCGAACTCAAAATTTGCATACTCCACAGTTTGGAAACCAGAAAAATTTGCATTTGTGATTCTCTTCTTCTATTTTCGGCAAAAAAAATTTCGTTTATATCTTTATTTTATATAAACTTCAAATATCCTTTAAATGTTTTGAGCAGTGTATTTGTTCTGCGGAACATGGTATGTTTGTGTCTGTGATAAATTTTAGTGAGGAGGAATTAGCATTAAATAAAAATATGACTATGGCGAAATTAAATTTTTGTGAAAAGGAAGTTCAAAAATTCAACTTTTGTGGCAATGTAGTGAATGATAGCTCTGATGTGAGTTTTGATCATGCAGATTTGACATGGGATGCGGATATTAATTTAGATCACTTGGATGAGAATAGTAAGAAAATAGTTAGGGAATTTTTAGAGAAAAATAAAGATTTTTTGCGACTTCAGTGCGTGACTTGCCGGGGTGTAATACTATTCCGCATGTAATAAACATTAAAGATGATACACCAGTCAAATCAAAGGCATATCGTGTACCGATAAATTTGAGAGAGGAATTAAACAATCAGTTAGATGCATTACTTGAGGCGAACATCATTTCACCATCTATGTCAGAATTTTCATCGCCGGTCATACTGGTACGAAAAGCGGATGGTCAGTATCGGTTAGCTGTTGATTATAGAAAATTAAACAAGAACTTAATTAAAGATAATTATCCTCTTCCAAATATCACGGATTCAATTGACTCTTTGGCAGGTTCAGTTTTTTTTTCAACATTGGATTTGACCAGTGGTTTTTTCCAACAGATAATTCGACCTGAGGATCGCCATAAAACAGCTATCATTACTCATCGCGGTTTACATCAGTTCAATAGAAATGCTTTTGGTTTAGCCACTTCCAGCAGTGCATTTCAAAGACTGATGAATTTCATTTTTGGGGATTTAGCAAACTTGGGAATTCTAGTATATGTCGATGACATTATTATTTCCTCAAATGACATAGAGTCACACCTTTCAAAATTACAAACAGTCTTCGACAGACTGCGTGAACATAACTTAAGACTTAAGCCTAGTAAGTGTAAAATCCTCACAGATAAGATCCAATATTTAGGATATGAAATTTGTCGTAATCAAGTTGCCCCCATAAACAAGAATATCGAGGTTATAAAAAATTTCAATATTCCTCACAACCGTAAGGCAGTTAGAAGTTTTTTGGGCACATTAACGTATAATAAAAGATTTATACCTGATTTTAGTAAGAGAGCAGTTAATTTAACCAATTTAACGAAAGAAAATGGCATTTTCAGATGGACGCCTGAGGCCCAAGCTGAGTTTGAGGATTTAAAAGAAGCTTTGAGTTCCAAACCGTGTGTTATCTTGCCTGATTTCTGAAAAGAATTCCAGTTATACACGTATGCCAGTGGCGAAGCGCTTGGGGCAGTACTTATGCAACTAGGTACAGATAACTTACTCCATCCGGTTGATTTTGCGAGTAAGAAACTCAAAGATGCAGAAACTAGATATTCAACAACAGAGAGGGAACTTTTGGCATTGGTTTGGGCTACAGCTCACTTTAAGTGCTATTTAGCTAATACCCATTTTACAATTTATACCGATCATGCCCCTCTCACTTTTGTGTTGAAAATTAGAGATCCTACATCCAGAATTGCTAGGTGGATCTGCACACTATCTGACTTTAGTTTCAAAGTTCAATATATCAAAGGAAAATTCAATAGTGTGGCAGATTTCTTGTCGAGATATGTGTATAGTGTAAATAGTGTTAATTGTGTGCAAAATGTAAATAGTAATAATAATCCTGTATATATTTGTGAACCTTATAATGATTTAATCAAAATTATTGGTACAGCACAGAAAACTGACAGAAAATGTGCGGAAATTGTAGAAAGGCTGGAAAAGGGTATGAATATTTCTCCAAATTATCTAAAATTTTATTTGGAGGGAGACCTCTTAGTATGTAAGGATACGAGGGACTCCATGGTGATAAACAGTGGGAGAAAAGTTGTTGTACCTTTGGAGGTGGTCCCAGAAATTTTCAAGATGACTCATGATTCTCTGGCAGGATGTCATCAGGGTTACTACAAAACTATAGAGAGAATTAGGGAGCATTTTTACTGGCCAGGGATGACGGCTCATGTAAAAAATTTAGTAGAATCTTGCATCAGCTGCCAGCAGAGAAGGGCTCACAAGTCAAAGCACTTAGCACCTTTGCAAAGGATGCCAACCCCTTCCAGTCCATTTTCAGTGGTTCACTGTGACTGTGTGGGTCCCATGACGCCAACCATGTCAGGCAACCGATTCATCATCACCTATATAGATGCATTTAGCAAGTAGGGCTGGATTATTTATCGATATATCGGTCAAATGTTGATATTTTTTAATTATCGCAATACCGATACCTGAGCTCTGATTCTGACGATATATCCCAATAACGATAGCTAAGCTGAAACTCTACCGATATATCCCAATAACATTTTTTCCCCGCAGCGCGACTTCGAAATCCTAGAAAAAGCACCGAAATTTCTGTAATAATATCGGAATAATCATTATATCCCAATAACATTCTTTTTTCCCGCAGCGCGACTGTAATCCAGTGCATCCCAATAACATTTTCTTTCGCGCAGCGCGATTTCGAAATCCTAGAAAAAGCACCCAAATTGCAGTACTAATATCGGAATAATCATTGTATCCCAATAAAAAAAAAATTTCCGCAGCGCGACTGTAATCCAATGTATCCCAATAACATTTTTTTCCCGCAGCGCGACTTCGAAATCCTAGAAAAAGCACCGAAATTGCAGTACTAATATCGGAATAATCATTTTCCACCATTCATTTATTCCTGCCTGCTTCATTCAAAGCCAAATATCCCTTCTAATGATTATCTCTTTTTCGTTGTTATTCCAATATATCCCGATGCAATCTATGCTTTACTTTTATTTAAACAAACCGCATATTCCCCTGTTCGTTTGTTACTGAATAAAACTGTTATCGTCTGTGTTTCCGTCCCCACATATTGATATGTCCAAATTCAAACGAATAAAGAAGCTCTTAAAATACGTAGGAGTTAGTTGTGGAGTCGATAATATTACCAGAGCTTAGCAGCTGGAAAGCTCGGTTCGCGAGCAACCAATCAGAGTGCGAAATGGTAAAATTTCGCCTTTCGGCTAGGTTGGTGAAGCTAAGCTTCCACATTCTTTCACTGTGATTCGTTTCTTTTGAGAGGAGCTTCCTAGCTATTAACGTCTAATATTGCGAGCGCTGAATAGCCAGCCAGTGTTTATTCTATTCCTATTTCGTCTGTTGTTTTATTGTTAGAGAGCGCGCGAATCGGATTGATTTTAATATATGCTGTCTTGATACTTTAGCTTAAAACGATGTCAAAAAAGTACATTTTAATTAGTACAAAACTATTCCGAAATGTGATTTGAATATTTATATTTCAAAAAAGATTGCAATGTTGTATTTATGTATAGTAAATAGATAGGAAGCTGTAAATACAGTGAAAATTTTTAATTTTTTTTCTATTAAGAATGCATTGATATCTAAGAGAAAGATTGAAAAACAACATTTCTGCAGCATCTGTAATCCATTGAAAGCAATTTAATTACAAGTATATTAGCACGACATGTGGCATTAAACTAATTTCAGTTTTTGCTGTTGATTTTTACTTATTAAAAAAAGCAACGTCCTAAATTTAAGAACATTTTATTTTAGTTTCTTTTTTTATA
This sequence comes from Maratus michaelseni, assembly GCA_963931845.1. Taxonomy (NCBI): domain Eukaryota; kingdom Metazoa; phylum Arthropoda; class Arachnida; order Araneae; family Salticidae; genus Maratus; species Maratus michaelseni. The sequence goes on along the minus strand of OZ007595.1, from coordinate 40,696,403 downwards.
ATATTCTTAGTTATACACGAGGATATTAAATAGTCAAAATAGTGCAGAAAATAGGAAGAATAGGGAGCATACTATTTTGAAAGAAAACCACTATCCAAGCAATGGTATAAGCCAAATATATATCGCACAATGTGTCCATTTCATAAAATATTTCTGTTTTTGTATAAATATGAAACTATAATATTTAAAGGATGCTGTGTGAGCAAATAGGTTAGGAGAGTTGACTCGTTGCTTTCTACACCTGTTTGTACTTAAATTGCTGCTACCATACCATTTATCTTTGAAAATTAACATTTTTTCTATTTCCACACACTTTAAGGTAGTTATCGCGATATATCACCAATATCAATATTAATTCGTTGATATATTGCGATATTAAATTTCTGATATCGTCCAGCCCTATTAGCAAGTGGATTGAAGCATACCCGGTTCAATCCATTGTATCAGAGACAGTTGCAGATACTTTGGCAGATTTCATATCACGAGATGGGTGTAGTAAAAAAATAATCACTGATCGTGGGAAAAATTTCTTGTCAGATGCTATGGAATCTGTGTATGCTTGTTTTGGCGTAAAGCATAATCGAACCTCGCCATATCACCCCGAATCGAATGGGAAATTAGAGAGAGCACATCGCACGTTAATTAACGCCTTTTCGCACTTGGTTGATGAAAATCAACTTGATTGGGATATAAAGTTAAAATTTGCACTCCTTGCCATGCGTACCTCGGTTCACGATTCAACAAAATTAACACCGGCGGTTGTAGTCTATGGTAGGAATTTAGTGCTCCCATACTCAATTTTTGAGTCACGACTTGAGAGTAAATATGTAGACGCCCCATCTTTTTGTGAGTTATTGATTCCTGCTATGCAGAAAATCTATTCAAGTGTGTACAATAGGTTGGTAGAGGTTTCAGAAAAACAAGAGAAGTTAAGAAACAAAACGGCGGTCGACAAATGCATTTCAGTGGGTGATTCAGTATGGTTATTTTCGCCTGTAGTAAAACCAGGGAGAGGTAAGAAACTAGTAAAACCGAATGTAGGTCCCTATCTTGTGTTAGAGAAAATCGGTGATGTAAATTTTAAGATAGCCCTCGAGTCCAAACTGACAAAAACTCAAATTGTCCATGTTGATCGTCTCACGAAGCAGAAATCGCGGATGGCGTTTCCTCCTGCAACTTGTAAACAAGACGCGACTACCGCTGACAGCTCTCCCGCGCCGATCGATTCTGTCGGGAAATTCGATTCAGCTCAATCAGTCGTTTTGGGTGAAAGAGAAGCGTTCGATACGAGTGGAAATTCTGCAAGTGTACAAGTGCAGACAAGAGAAGGGGATAACGTATTGCCGATTAAGCGTTCGCGGAGGTATATTATTCCGAGTAATAATCGAAACGCAGCGAGATTCTCGCGTGCTTCTGGAAGAAATTACTGTTCGCGATATAATTGGAGATGATTTTGGTAGTTTTAATTTGTTGTCAATGAGTATTCTTCTTATGTCGGTATCTTTGGGAATGTTTTAAATACGGGAAGGGTGATAAAACGGGTTTTATGCGTTTAGATATTTGAAGCGATAGTTTGTTTCTGTTATGCGCGTGACAAACAATGGATTTTGTAATGTTCATCATTACGTTTCACGTTGGGATACGTCTATTACTAGTATATAAGGTATGTTCTTGAAATTAATTACGTTTCTTGTGAGTATGTTAGTGTTCTGTTTTCAAAATTTCCGTGTATGTGTACATAAATTGTATATAAATTTTCAAAATTATGTTATATTGAATGCTCTTGTATCGTCAGGCAATATTTTAGTATGGTGAATTTCGGAGGATGTAGTTAATGGAAGTCTTCACAGCTTAACGACTTGCAGTAAATAATGTTTAGGGGCAGGGTTGTAATGCCTTTGAATAGTTGGGTAGGTGATGTGTGGCCTCTGGATAGCTAAAAAAAAAAAAAAAGGAAAAAGATGTGAAAAATAATTATATATAAAAATAGTAAATAGAGAAATTTTTTTAGTTATATGTCCTGTAGCGGCCACAGCTCTGTTGACTTTTGTCCTGCTCTATACCAAATGGAGTATTATGTAGAATAATCACAATTTTGTTTTACCCTGTGCATTTACAATAGACTTTGGAACTTATTACATGGGTAAAATTCAGATATTGCTTGTCATCTATTTATATTGCATCGATAAAATGTTGATATATATGTAGTATGTGTTAATATATATGTAGGTAGTATATTCATACAGTGTTAGAACATTCAATACTGCCTTGATTATCTGAGTGAATAGTTGTCATATTACTGTGACAGACAAAGTCTGTGATGCTAAATATATGAAAAGTGTGATTATTGATTTTCCGAGTAAATAATTCATTGTTTCAGAGGCAGGTTGATATGTGTTAACTGTATTATGTATTTAATGTGTATTTGTTTTATTTTAAATTGAGTGATGCCTTGTACGGCATTCCTAAAAAGTTTAAGAAATGTTTCATTTTCTTATCTTATTCAAAATTATATGCCTCTGTTTCATAAAATTTTCACTCTGTCTATATTCATTGAGAGCATTTGAGTATTTTATGTTGATATATTATGTGTTTCTGTAGATTAGTCCAAATTGATGTTTCTCTAAATACATAAAATTTTCTTCTATCCTATCTTTTGGTAGCACTCACCACAGTTCTCTAGGTGTTATGGCAGGTAAGTTGTAGTGTTTGATGGAGTTTGGCTTCTGTGCTATGGAGTTGGGCATTCATGGATGTCAGGAGTGATGACATACCCAGTGGTTTGATAATTGTCTTGCATTTTAGTAGTTGAGAATGTTTCAGTGCAAAGATTGACTAGGTGGCGGTTAGAGTGATGTGCGGGAGGTAGTTGAATATTGATGCAGGTCTTGTGGTTGCACTACCGGTATGCTACTGTGAGATTGGTCTTGTCTTCACTTTGGAGCTCAATCTTGTAAACGTGTCGGTGTCTGATAATTTTGCAACTTTGCTCTGCAGGGAGGATACGGATGGCAGATTTAACCATATTATTTTTCTTGTGTGTCACTTCTGCTTACTGTCTAGAGATATCTGGGGGGATTTTTTCATGGTAAGGGTGGCCATCACCATTTGGTTTTCGAATTTATAGCTTTAAAGGTTGTGCAGTGTGTTTAAAAAAAAAAAAAGATATTTTGTGTTGTGTTTTGAAAAAATATCTTTTTTTAGCCTGCCATAGGGAATAATATGTTATGACAGATGAGTATTAACTGTTTTATAGTTTTAAATGTAAGTTTTCAGTTTTCTTCTAGACCTCCCCCCCCCGTTTTGTAAATATAATATAAATAAATAAATAAAATGTAATAAATACATAAATAAAATTTAAATAAGTAAATAAATAAAACATTGTGTAAAATTTAGCCCACAGTTTGTATAGATAGAAAATATTTTTCCTTCTCTCAAAATAATATTAGTTTTAGACGGTATGGGTTGTCCAGGGATCTCAGTCCCCTCCCCGTAAAATTTTACTTGTAAACAAGATATTCCCACGAGACATGGGAAGCAGAAACTTTGAGTTTTAAGGGGACAATGGTGCAGGCCAGAAAATAGATTGTCATAGCCCCATAAAATAGGTCATCACTTGGTACTTTGCAGCAAAAATTGCATGTTTATGACAAGTGAGAGTAATAGCAGTATCTGTTATGCATTGTAGAGAGAGCTACATAAAAATTTAACTGCTTTTCACAGAGGTTAGACCTTACACATGCACTTTAGATCACATGGTTTCTGCGTGGGAACCGTAAATGGGTGGACCCTAGCAGGTCAACTTTGACCCTGTGTGCACCCTTGACCAATACGGCACTCTCAGTTCAGTGTATGCGAAAAAGGGTGGAAAACACGGAATGCTCATTGGTTAGGGATATGGAAGAGATTTAACGGGGCTGGGGTGGATGTCAGTTCGGACAGGGCAGATGAAGATGGAATGGTTGTTTTTTGACAGAGGACGGGATAATAAAGTAGGCAGCACAGAAGGAGCGGCTGATTTTGAAAAAGCTGAGTTCGCACGGCAATATAGAAGGTGGGTTAGCGGCATCAACGACGTGAGAGCTCCGGTCTTGGATAGCAAAATTTACCGATGGTCGTAAGGCTGGTCGACTGGCGACTCAAGGCTCACGAAGATAGAATTCGCGTGGTAGATTGGCAGCGACGCATGCACAGGGATGCTCCGACTCTGACGGCATAAACAAGAAGGGACCTCTTCGCTTGTAGTTAGAGGAGATTATATTGCTGCGACCCAGCGACGGAAGCTTTCTCAACACGATGCGGCGAGGGGCTTACGTGGTCCGCGGGTAGAACAGCGGAAGCTGCACTTAGCCAGCGGTGGAAAATTAGCGAAACGGCGCCTGAACTAGAGTCCGTAAAGATCCCTCTGTTCCAGTATGTGGATGGACTTATTTGGTGAGAATTAAACGGTTATGAGAGACTTCTAGAGGCTGTCTGGTGAGTGTTGAAAAAAAAATTAATTGTTGTATTAAATTATGTTAAGAAAATACCTTGTTCATTAATGAGATAATATTAATTATGTAAATGTCGTGTGTATACGTAGGTTTTATTTGAATATTATGGCTCTTATCTCCATTCAAAATATATTTGTCCAGAAAATATGAACACATTGGTGATGGTGCTCAGGTATAAGTTTTATGGCTTCTTGTGTTTATGATCTAATGCTATGATCAACGATTTTGTTTCGAGTAATAATCATTGTGGTTTATCCTATAAGTTGTGTAGATGATCTTATAAGAATTGATGAGACAAAAAAAATATACTTTCTCTTTTCTTGAATAAATTTTGTTCACTTTGTTCAATTAAATGCTTGATTTTTGTCTCTAAACTAATTTATGTAATTGAAGAGCTCTGATAATTCACAAAAGTTTAAGAAGGGCTAGTTCCCCCTATTTTGAGAGTTGAGATCAATTTTGAAGCTTATTATTTTTAAATTATAAGATACACTCAGTGTGAGGAACCTAATCAGTTTACTACATACTTTCATGGCTTCTGCTATTTACATTTATTTACACAAAGAATAAGGAGATTATGAATGTACTAAAATATCAATATGCATGACGATTCCAGCAAATTTATGAAATCGGTCAGATAATGAGATAATTTAACTTAATATTATGCTAGAATGTTCACAACGCAAAATTCCTTTTAGTAGTCATGTTTAAGACTGCAGCAGCATTTATTCTAAATTTTGGATGTTTCATGCTTACTATGAAACAGGGTGTGATTTTGTGATTTGTTCATCTTATGATAAGGAGCTGTCTTTAGCCACCATTAATTATATTCGTCACCTCAATTTCAGGTTCAAAATTTAAACTCTTGACTGCACCTGTCATTTTAATGTTACTTGTGGATTCTTGATTGCTTATCACAAAAGGACACAAAAGAAAAAATTGTAATCTCAATCTACTGTTAGAGGATATTAAGTGTACTTACATATTCATACAGGTGAAGGCTACTGCTAATTGTAAGTAAATTTAAAGAAAGGTAATTAGTAACAATTATAATTAAATTAAGAGAAATAATAAAATACACATCCAACACAGCTGACTTTTCTTGCTGGAAGGAGCCACGCTTCCGAGGCGGGAAAGTGGGGAGGGCAAAAATGAATCCCGAGAAGAAAATTATATTCAAAATAAGAACGATTCACATAGGGAACAGAAGGGGGGGGGAAGCTAGCTGTATTTTAGCTAGAATTCACTGTCCGAATTTAACAAAAATTTAGAAGGAGGAAGGGCTGAGGCCCAAAACGCTTAAAATGAAAAAAATCAGGAAACATTTAAAAAGAAATGATCAATTTTAAGAAAGTAATTGGTTTAGGGTTAGGGGTAAGAGCACAAACTTTAGAAATACAACTTAACCAACAAGAACTTCCAATAACATGGCTCTAAACACAGGATATAATGTAAATGTCTGGAAAAAGACGAAAATTTTGATTTTTGTTCATAAATAGGGATTGTGATGCAGAAATATTATCAATGTTTAGTTGGCAGCCAGATAACCCGGTGAGAATATCAGAAAATGTCTCAAATAGAGTTGCAAAAAAAAAAACGGTTTATTCCCAGGTTTATTCCCAAAAGACCTAGTTTATTCTGAAAAACCCGATTTATTCCCATGTTTAACCCGGGTTTTTTCTAATCTTTGCAACTCTAGTCTCAAGTGAATCGGACAAAAAATAAGGATGCACTAACACGCATGCGCGACAGCGTATTACTGCTTATTTTACTGTTTATTACTGTTAATTTTACGGTATAATACTCGCAGCTGGGATGCCAGTATTATACCGTAAAATCAACTTTTTTTTTCCAATATATAATTTTTTAAAATTAAGATTACTTTTTAGAAACTCTAACGTTATAATACTTTTCTCACAATTTATGTCTTCCGAGAGTTTAATTACATAAAATGCAAATTTCATGGAAATCCACGGAAATTTTATTATGAGATTTCGAAGTTTCTCAGAAAAGTAATTAAAGAGGCGCAAAATACCTCGTCAATATCTACTTAATGAGGTTTTCAAGTGGAAATAAAATTACTTTATAAATAATTCTGGTGAGAGCTGTTTGACTCTTAGAGTTTGTTAAATAGAGCTTTTAATTACACAGTTGCTTGCTTGTTTTAGTTAGAAAACTTTTCATTTCTGATGAAAAAATAAAATTTTAAAAATGTTTCTTGAAAGAAAAATGTGAACTCTAAATAAATTGTAAATTTTTTAACTATTTTAATATATGTAGATCACACTTTCCAAGACTGATTAGTAAGTATTTGCTTGTACACACTTCACGAGGTTTCCTGTAGGCTATATTAATTAAATTTAAAAAAAACAGATTTTGTCTATGAGTGTGTGTCTGTTTGTCTATTGGCAATGGCTAAGCAAATCTATCGCACATTGAAGTCTGCAAATTTTGATAAGGATATGCGAAGCCAGATGCGAATGCACCTGGGACTCAGATTTTTGATTTTCAGATAATTAGCAGAATAATAGTTGAAAACCCTCATCGTACGCTAATGAACCAGCTTCCATTGTCTTGGCGGTCGCTTCTGTGCATGTCCGGGGAATCCGATGTTTTTCAACTATAAAGGTGGTAAAAAAGTTTGAATTTTTCTTCATTTTAAAATCGCACTCTCCTGATCCTATATGGAGTTACAAAAGAAAACGAAAAGGCAAGAAATTAAAAACGTACTTTTTCATGCTTTTTCTGATATTTTTCATTAAAAAAAATACGATTATTTACAATTAAAAAAAAAGAAACAGTTCTGGAACAGTTTGGTTATCTCTTTCATGCTAATTTTTTTTTTTTTAATCCTAAAACTTAAAAGAGAACTTCACCTTTTCAGAAACATATAACCACATAAAAACTTTCTTTTACTTAAATAAGGTGTCACAGAAAGTATACATATAAAACATATAAACCACTGACGTGTTTCGGTTTCATTCCAGATAAAAACCATTATCACAAGAACATAATATCGATCCTTGCTAGAGTTGCAAAGGCTAGAAAAAAAACCGGTTTAAACTTGCGAATAAACCAGGTTTTTTGGCAATAAACCTGGGAATAAACCGGTTTTTTGCCTCTAATCCTTGCATTCTTGTGATAATCGAGGGATCGATGTTGTATTCTTGTGATAATGGTTTTTATCTTGAATGAAATCGAAACATGTCAGCTGTTTATTTGTTATATATATATACCCTATATATATAAAAATATATATATATATATATATATATATATATATATATATATATATATATATATATATATATATATACCCTATATATATAAAATCCTAATGAAACAAATTTGTGAAACGATTTTATGAAACGAATTTATGAAACGATTTTATGAAACGATTTTATGAAACGACTGATTAAACGACTGATTATGTTTCAGGGCTATTTTTAATAAAATATTAAACGCTTGATGGGGAAATTAATACCAATTGTGCATAAAAATCCGCGGATGTCAAAACTGGTAATAGAATTTTGAAATTGGAATTAGTTTTCGAGATATTAATTTTTTTCTAATTTTAATGATATTTCTGTAATAATGGCAACTAATTACTCAGTTTTTTATGACAAAAAAGGGGAAAAATTGAAAAGGATCCCGATAGGGATTATTGATTTTTTTTATTCGTCATTTTTAAATTGAAATTGAATTTATCTTTTATTTCAATCAATAATGAAGATAAGATTGTGATTAAATTATGTTTTTCAAGAAAATTTGAAAAAAAAAATCACATTTCTATCGTCAGGATTCAATCGTATGTCAGCATTTAATTTAATTTATAAACTGAAAATATTTTGAATAAATTCGTCCAAATGACGTCATTTATGTAAACGCAAAAGAAAGGAGCAAAAACATATTTATACAATTTGTTTAGCGTAAAATGTCATTTATCCTATTTTATATATAATCAGAAGTAATTTGTATAGAAAAAACAATAATAATATACGTATAATTAAAATACGCATATAAACAAAAAAATCGTCGAATTTGTTTCCATGGCTGTTTATGTCATTTGGCACCAAATCTCACTTTCTGATGCCCGAATTGCGCCAATCTTTTTAAAAAAGCGTCAAGACCCCTATAATAGAAAAGCACCAAAAGTTCATTGGGTTTGTTTTCATAACTTTTGGCAACAAATCTATGTATATTAACGAATCTATCCCTTTTTGAAGCTCGAATTACGCCAAACCTAAAAGCAAAGGATCCTATACTGGAAAAGTACCCGATTTTCTTATGGGCAGTATTCAAGTGACATAACAAGGTGTAAAATTATCGCGGATAGCAAATTTGTTTAAATATCTCATCAATTGAAGCCGAATAAATGCAGGCATGCATGCACAAAATATTTAATTAATTTTGTATGATAAATAATTATTAGAAAATTCGTATATACATATTAATTAAAATAAATAATTTACATATTTAAAATAACATGAAAATATGCATGATGGTGCACTAAAATAGAGAGAAAATTAAAACCTCTTACTGAAAATGTCTGTAACATAGTACTTTTCAATACCATGGTTCCTAATGTCATTCACAAGCAGATGGAATTTTTCTCATCCTTAAACGCAAAGGAAGAATAGAATACAGATCGTTGTTATAAAAGTCCGAGAGGTAGCCACAATTTAAACCTAACCATTTTATACAAGCTGGTTTTCAAGTTGTAATTGATTTTACTTATCAATCCCGAAAACAGTCGTCAGTTGTCGCAACAGCTGTGTATGAGGCCATGATAATCAAAAAATGCCCCATTAAAACGTTAAAAGCATGGCAACCCAATTACAGATTTACCAATATTTTTAAAACAAAGCACGCTGTCATGTTTTTAGAGGCCTCGAAGTCTGAGCGGGGGTTGGCGAGCGTAGCTCGCAGGGGGTAGCCCCCCTAGTATATATATATATAATTATATATTGTATGACACCTAACTTAAGCAAAATAAAGAAACACACAGACAACGAGAAACGCCGGGCGGGTTTCCTACTATGAAATAAAATAATGAAGAATAGTATTAAAGTGTTATACCAGCAGATTCGAAAAACTGAGATGGGTGGATTTTATTGTTGTTTTTGGCAGATTTTAAAAGAAAATAATTATTCTGTTTGAAAGAAAAAAAAAAAAGCAATTTTACCCTCTCGTTCTTTATCTTAATTTTTCCTACTATATTAACTTAATTACTGTCGTAACTAACACATACGGAACGCAAACTTATTTCTAAAACAATTAACATTATCCAGAGTTAATTCCTCCTGTTTTATGTGCTATCTAGCATTTTCTTAATTACTGTTGTCGTTGCCAGGAACATATCTCAACAAATGAAATTTATTTTTATTTAAGCAGACGATTTTTCTATTTTAATCTATCTAAGCAATTAAAGCTTTAGTGGGGAGTACACATGGGTAATGCCTTAATTCTGAGAAATAGCTTTTCCCTGGAAAACATCTAATATCGTAATGTAATGCTGAAATTTTAATGGATTTAGTTTTCCCTTGATAGAAATTTGTGGACTTCATCATCATCGTAAATGATCGTAAAGTTATCTGTATTTTCGCTTAAATGGTTTTGTTTAATCGTGGTGAAAGATCTAAAACATTTATGTACCTTTTAAATAAAGTGACAATTGATTTAAGTGAGTTAAATATGTAATTTGTCTATCTGTCTCTAACCATAATACTTGATTAATCATCTAACATCTATCTATCTTTAATTTTTAAAATTTTTATGAACTCTAATATATGTTTAATACACTTAATGCATTACCATGATTTTATTTTCATTCAAACTTATTTCAAAATCGCTTTAAAAATTAAAGGTTTTCAGCTGTGCTTTAACGAAAATCTAAAGCATCGAACTTTAATATGGATAAACTTTTATGAACATTTTATTAAATGTGGTTTAAATAATGATTATTTGAATTTTTTTTTATTTAAAATATTTGTTAATTTTTTTTAATTTATTTATTCAATCTGCTTGAAAAATAATTTAGAATTTTATTTATTTTTTAATTAATTTAAGAAAACAAATAAACGACATAAAATATATTAGATATAAACAAAATTCGATAATACTTTTTTTGAAGTAATAGTTATTCGATAGTTTTAATTATTCAATATTCACCATAGTAAACAACTTGTAAGTAGTAGAGTTGCAACATACGGACTGTAAAATTTGATTGGTCAAGAGGCGTTTGGACAAAAGCAGACTTGACGAGTCTATTTTATCACCAAGCTAGTATTTGATTATTCGTTTAACTTGCCTAAAATCGCCAAGTTTTGCAATATAGGTTGCCACAGATTATTTAAAGCATCCAATCTGAGTATGCGTCCTACTGATGTCTGTTCTCTCTTATAAAGATACTCTACTTGTAAGAACTATCGAGCGGTAGTTCTTACAAGTTCTAACAAGTTCTAACAAGTTCTTACCCATCACCTAGATGGAGATGTAAAATAAGTACCAACTGTCGCACAATGCAGTACATGATGCAAAATCCTGGTCATAAAGGTAGAAATTAAAATTTGCTCAAGGATTATAAAAAGCATATTTTATAATAGCTGACTAACTGGTGTGTCTATTTCAGGTGCACAAGCCATATCCGGCGGCTCCTAGCCTCAGTTGAAGTAAAAGTTTCTTTGTGAGAACACGTATTTTTTTTTTATGTTTCAGCTTTGTTATTGTGTTTAAATGTATACTTTGACATGGCATTTAAATAGTTTTACTTTTAATGTAATAAAAAAATAATAAAAATGGAAATGGGTTAATTTTAAGTCTTTTTAGATCAAATTTGTTGAAATATATTATCTAATATATATAAAGCTAGCTGTGTCGGGGTTTGTCGGACTATTTTTGAATTATAATCGTATTGGTTATAGTTTTGAAGGCAATTTTTTTGAAAAAAATGTTCCGCATATTGTTGCCATTTTTAAATACCAATGTTTTTTGAGAGGACTGCGAATCTATTAAAAACACTCAAAAACCAGAATCTCTATACTATAGAGACTCAACTTTGCTAATTACTAAATGCAAGTAATATATATATTATACACATTGGTTTATGTAAATAATTAAACATTTATGTGTAGTAAAATTAACCGCATTTAATTAAACATTACTTGTAAATAAAACAAACCTATCATATCAACAATCACTTTCCTCTTATAAACAGTAAACAAATAAGTAAACGTTGAATTATATATTTATTTTTTAAATAAATGCATACATATCTACCCTATATATATAAAATCCTAATGAAAAGAATTTGTGAAACGATTTTGTGAAACAATTTTATGAAACGAATTTATGAAACGATTTTATGAAACGACTGATTAAGCGACGTATTATGTTTCCGGGCTATTTTTAATAAAATATTAAACGCTTGATGGTGAAATTAATAAAAATTGTCCATAAAAATCCGCGGATGTCAAAACTGGTAATAGAATTTTGAAATTGGAATTAGTTTCCGAGATATTAATTTTTTTCTAATTTTAATGACATTTCTGTAATGATGGCAACTAATTATTCTGTTTGTTTTTTTTTTGTGACAAAAAAGGGAAAAAAATGGAAAAGGATCCCGATAGGGATTATTGATTTCGTCATTTTCAAATTGAAATTGAATTTATCTTTTATTTCAATCGATAATGAAGACAAGATTGTGATTAAATTATGTTTTTCAGGAATATTTGAAAAAAAAAATCACATTTCTATCGTAAGAATTAAATCGTCTGTCAGCATTTAATTTAATTTATAAACTGAAAATATGTTGAATAAATTCGTCCAAATGACGTCATTTATGTAAACGCAAAAGAAAGGGGGAGAAAGAAATTTATTTAATATAAAAACGCCATTTATCTATTTTTATGTGCAAAAAGAGGTAAATTGAAAGACAATTATAAATAAATTATATCTACCCTATATATATAAAATCCTAATGAAACAAATTTGTGAAACGATTTTATGAAACGAGTTTATGAAACGATTTTATGAAACGACTGATTAAACGACGGATTATGTTTCCGGGCTATTTTTAATAAAATATTAAACGCTTGATGGTGAAATTAATACCAATTGTCCATAAAAATCCGCGGATGTCAAAACTGGTAATAGAATTTTGAAATTGGAATTAGTTTCCGAGATATTAATTTTTTTCTAATTTTAATGACATTTCTGTAATGATGGCAAGTAATTATTCTGTTTTTTTTTTTTGTGACAAAAAAGGGAAAAAAATGGAAAAGGATCCCGATAGGGATTATTGATTTCGTCATTTTCAAATTGAAATTGAATTTATCTTTTATTTCAATCGATAATGAAGACAAGATTGTGATTAAATTATGTTTTTCAGGAATATTTGAAAAAAAAAAATCACATTTCTATCGTAAGGATTCAATCGTCTGTCAGCATTTAATTTAATTTATAAACTGAAAATATGTTGAATAAATTCGTCCAAATGACGTCATTTATGTAAACGCAAAAGAAAGGGGGAGAAAGAAATTTATTTAATATAAAAACGCCATTTATCTATTTTTATGTACAAAAAGAGGTAAATTGAAAGACAATTATAAATAAATTATATATATACATATAAAAATACATATGTATAAACAAGCATAAAAGTTCAGTGCTTTTCCAGTATATAGGGCCTTGACGAAATAGAGAAAATAGCTTTGGCGGAAAAGGAAATTTGACAACATACTTTCTGTCAAACTTTTCACTTTGTCATTTCGTATACAGAAGTGTTTTTTCATTATTTATACAATTTGTTTAGCGTAAAATGTCATTTATCCTATTTTATATATAATCAGAAGTAATTTGTATAAACAATAATAATATACGCATAATTAAAATACGCATATAAACAAAAAAAATCGTCGAATTTGTTTCCATGGCTGTTTATGTCATTTGGCACCAAATCTCACTTTCTGATGCCCGAATTGCGCCAAGCTATTTAAAAAAGCGTCAAGACTATAATAGAAAAGCACCAAAAGTTCATTGGGTTTGTTTTCATAACTTTTGGCAACAAATCTATGTATATTAACGAATCTATCCATTTTTGAAGCTCGAATTACGCCAAACCTAAAAGCAAAGGATCCTATTCTGGAAAAGTACCCGATTTTCTTATGGACAATATTCAAGTGACATAACATGGTGTAAAATTATCGCGGATAGCAAATTTGTTTAAATATTTCATCAATTGATGCCGAATAAATGCAGGCATGCATGCACAAAATATTTAATTAATTTTGTATGAAAAGTAATTATTAGAAAATTCGTATATACATATTAATTAAAATAAATAATTTACATATTTAAAATAACATGAAAATATGCATGATGGTGCACTAAAATAGAGAGAAAATTAAAACCTGTTACTGAAAATGTCTGTAACATAGTACTTTTCAAGACCGTGGTTCTTAATGTTATTCACAAGCAGATGGAATTTTTCTCATCCTTAAACGCAAAGGAAGAATAGAATACAGATCGTTATTATAAAATTCCGAGAGGTAGCCACAATTTAAACCTAACCATTTTATACAAGCTGGTTTTCAAGTTGTAATTGATTTTACTTATCAATCCCGAAAACAGTCGAAAGTTGTCGCAACAGCTGTGTATGAGGCCATGATAATCAAAAAGTGCCCCATTAAAACGTTAAAAGCATGGCAACCCAATTACAGATTTACCAATATTTTTAAAACAACGCACGCTGTCATGTTTTTAGAGGCCTCAAAGTCTGAGCGGGGGTTGGCGAGCGTAGCTCGCAGGGGGTAGGCCCCCTAGTATGTAGGTATAACATTAATTAAGTTTATTTACTATTAGTAAGTCAACAGTACAATGGTTTTAACTTTAAAACACATGAAAAGTAATTTTGGCCAGGATTTTGCCTCAAATACTCTACTGCGTGCCGGTGCGGGACACATAGTTTGAAAGCATGTGTGCCTTAGGGATTTCAAAGGTTTTAATAAACAAGAGTTTGAAACCCCAACAGATGAGGTTTTGGATTCAACAAGTTCGCTAGCTACGAGTCAAAAAAGTTTTAGAGTAATTTTATCAATCGGAATCTCTTTTTCACGGATTCAGTTTTGACAGGAGCATTTTTTGTTTTTTGTATGTTTATTAAGAACATTCATCTGACTTGTGTGCTTGACATCAAGTGCCCACTTATAAGTCATCGACAATATACAGGGACGAGATAGCCACAAGGAAATTTACAGCACCAGAGAGTTACATCCGGGAGCTCCACAAAGTGTCTGCAATGGAGCTGGCAGGAGTCGAACCCGCCGACCTGACTCCTACGCTCTCAAGCGATTAGCGGAATGGTGTCTTAACCACTCGGCCACGGAGGCCCCTGACAAGAGCAGGAATATCCCGCGTGATGATTACCTTTACAGTTAGTATAACGTTTAGTTTTGTTTATTGTTTATTGAGAACATACATCTGACTTGTGTGCTTGACATCAAGTGCCCGCTTATAAGTCATCGTCAATATACAGGGACAAGATAGCCACAAGGAAATTTACAACACCAGAAAGTTACATCCGGGAGCTCCACAAAGTGTGTGCAATGGAGCTGGCGGGAGTCGAACCCGCCGACCTGGCTCCTACGCTCTCAAGCGATTAGCGGAATGGTGTCTTAACCGCTCAGCCACGGAGGCCCCGTTTAGTTTTTCACATAATTTACCGTCATCCAGGGGCTGGGAATTACACCATTTTACTCGCTACTGGCGAGTGGATTTTTTGGCAGGGCGAGTGAATTTTTAAGCAGTCTTTAAAAGAAACTGCAAGTTATAGAAGTACACTTGGTTTTAAATATATTTTACATTAATTAAAAGCCTTTAACTAATGTATTTTGTATTGTTATGAATTTCAATTTAAAGTGAAAGTGAATTCAAGAAATATATATCGTGTTTTATTTATATAATATATATTAATTTTATAACATAGAAGATATGATTTTTATTTATTAGCTATATTTTGCAACTCTCCAAATTCAAATGATGTAAATATAATAGTATGTTGGTGACCCTATACTAAATTTTCTCTGTTGCATATATTTCTTAATTTTATTGAAAAACAGTTACGAAATTGTACTTTAGTAATAGTAGTGAACTATTTTATAGTAATAGTAGCTATGCGTAATAATAGTAACTATGCGTAGGGGAAGGCCGGGCAAAGTGGCCAGGGTGGGCAAAGTGGTCACCCAATATAATGACGTCACCAGAACGCATTGCGTGGTTTGTGGTCAAACTATTTTGTTTGATGGCAGTGAGTAACCAGACAATCATTGAACAAGATGGTTCCATGTTATATAATGTTACAGCGGGTTTTCCAGTTTTTGAATTTTGTGATCTAAGGTAAGTGACTGATAATACATACAATTAACAATAAGCTTTTGTACTTGCATTTATTTATTGAATGTGTAAGAAAAGAGCATGTTTTCAACTTCACATTGATGGGTGAGTGGTCGCTGACTGTTCATTAGTTTTCACTGTAGAACATATTTTCTGTCATGGCTCCCAAACGGGCAAAGTGGTCATGCAGGTCTGCCAGGTTGGCCTTTCTTTTTAATTCAAAAATTTCGAATTCTTACCGGAAATTCTGAAAGAAATTTTTCGACTTTAAGTAATCAGGAAACGTCTGTCATTGAATAAAGGAAATAATATTGTAGAGAATTTCTGGTATGAATGCGAAATTTCGAAATTAAAAAAAAGGCCAAACTGGCAACCCTGTGGTCAGAATAGTGGCCGTTTAATTGGATCGAGTGATGAAGGTTGGATCAGGTGCAATGTTTGTCCCCTCTGGGCTCATGAGGCCTGTTCACTTTGCGAAGAAGATGACGTGGAGTTCATTTGCGAAAACTGCAGTGTTTGATTCTGATTTATACTTTTTTATTTGGGTTTTTCAAACTCTTTTCATGCCATTTTCAATCTTTCATTATGTTTCATACGATTTTTTATGCCAATAAAAATGTTCTAATCATTTAAATAGTATTTTCAATCTTTTAACACCTTTAAGGCAAAGTGGTCATTTTGACCTTTTTTGGAAATAACCAAATTCTCACTTCCACTTTATTATTTCGTATAAATTATAAATACCCTTACACTTGTACGTAATCACTCTAGTTCAATGCAAATTGTCAATGTATATGTATTTTAAGTGGTAACAAAAAATCACAAAACCTTAAGGGTGACCACTTTGCCCGGCCTTCCCCTAATTTCTCTTAACTATATGTTGCTACTTGCTCGCTGCTAAAATAAATGCTTGGCTGGTAAGATTTCCTGAAATTTTCCCACCCCTAGTCATAGCCGACTTTTGCACATTGTGCGCAGGTAACGAATCCATGACAGGAAGTTTTAGAATTACCGTACTATTAGAACTGAAAACATCGCAAAGGGTTAGGGTAACTCCGAACAGCACAGCTAAGATGTGCTGCTTTGATTCCTCTAGGTTAGAGTTGAGCTATTAAAAGTCAGAATGAAGTGATTTGTAAGAAGCAGCTATTCCTTCCGTTGTATAGTTATTTGGTGGACATGGATAACATTTTGATGTTTAAGATTTTCAAGAAGTTCTTCTTTTGAAGAGTGTAAAGAGGTCAGGAGTAGAATTTACACCACGGATAGTATTCAGAGCTAGGTGGAACTGGAGAAAGATATTTCTATACACTTTTAGAGTAGTTGTGATTTGCTGGCTGATGGAGCTAAAAATTCTCCAGATTTCAGTTTTTCATTGAGCGAACATCATCAAGAATGGACTGAAAAGTCTTTGCTATGAGAAATGGTGAAGTGGTTTTAAATGAGCTATCAGAAATATGGTTGTTGCTCTCCACATGGACGAGAAGTAGAAGAAAGTGAAATGCGTCCATCCATAGTAAAAGAGAAGTCAATTCAGACACCGACCACACTACCCACTCTCGATTCCAACAAGGGGATGGAAAATTGTGCACCAGGACACATACGGTCACAAGACGCAAGACAAAGTTAATACGGTCTATGTCAGTCTTCATTCTTTCATCCCGTTCAAACCGGATACTTAAGATATTGTAGACCCCAATTTTGGAAGTAGCACACCCCGAAATTAGAGCACCTGTTCACACCGCAAAACTCATATAAGATAACACACTGAACGCCACTGTGTCTTAGATCTTGAACAAATTAAAAGTGTGCGCATGCGCATAAGTTAAAACCAGCCTCAACAACCAGTTAGTTAAAGCGGAGCTCCACAGCCAATCAGAGTGAGTGGTATTGGCTGTATCTAGCAATAGAAAATTCAAACTCACTGAGAGAGTTTGTGGAATTCTCTAATAAGGAAGGTCTCCTTAAAGCGCATACTCAAAATATTTTGAAAAAAATGCCAATGAAACTATTCATGTGCCTTATAACGATCAAGTGAAATTTCACTGCGGAATTCCAGTAGAAAATCTTTAAAAAAATAAAATACTTTTGAGTATTTGGCGCAAAAAGACGCGATTTAGCGATCAACTTTATTTTTTCGCCAAATGCAAGAAATTTTAATGCATATGAAAATTGCTCGTTAAATGAGCGCTTAAATGAGCAGTACATGATGAGTTTAAACTTAAACGATGAAGTAGTTTATTATTATTTCTATAAGCTTATAATATACAAGTTGAATATTGTTGCAGTTATTTAATTTCCCACTGTTTCACCAGCTGGACAAATTTTAAGTGAATTTTACAAGTAACTGCTTGATTAAGAATGCTGTCATTATAAATTTCAGTTCAATATTGAATAAGTTGTTGTTTCATGGCAACACTACAATGCTCTGTATCGAACCCTAATTTTGAACTTAGAACAATTTTAATCAATTTAAATTTTGTTCTAAGCATACAATACGATCGTTAAAATTTATATTATATACATATAATTGTATATAAAAAAACTGTAGTTATAAAAAGTTAAATCATAATAGTTATAAAAAGTAACTTAAGTGAAACATACTTAAACTAGTAGTTCAGTATGAAGAGTAAAAAACGTTTTCCTCAAAGAGTACTTACCATAAAAGAGTATTTAAAAAAAATTATTTGTGTCTCCAACTGCCGATATTTCGCGAAATAAATGGCATTTTCATTATTTTTTTACGAACTCTATATGGAGGTTCCGCAGCAATTTTTTTATAAACGTATATATCCTCATGAGTAGAATATTCTGTAATTTTTTCAAAATTTTCTAAGTATGCGCTGAGACCTTCCTTATCAGTGAGTTCGGCTGTCTGAGACAGCTTAAATATTCGGTCTGAACGGGGTTACAATTCGGTTCAAAACACCAACTTTGACAGCATTTTCAGGAAAACCTTCTGCTTTTATTGAAAAACTAGTTTGATTCCATTGTTTCTGAATGAGAGAATCTGCCATCTTGATACGTTTGCGAACAAAAATTAATTTAAAAATGTGCCAGAAAGTAGCAAGTTGGGATTAGAGAACAACTGTCAAAGTTGGCGTTTTGAACCGAATTTCCGGAAGCGACAGCGTCGAAAGGAAAAAAAACTGTCTTTCTGAGACAACAATCGTTTATAACTCAATTCATCTATCGAAAAATTAAAAAATATATTCGATTACAAAGGATTACAATAATTATACCTGCAAGTATCATACTTTATGTTCCATATTCCATGTGAGCTAGAAGATGTGTTTGAAAGTTTCGCGTTGTTGAGCGGTGGGACATATATTTTTCAGAACCGCTTGAACGAGATGACTAATAAGTGGCCGTTTGATTGATCCCTAGCCAATGACAAGTACGCTGGCCAGCCGATTGGTGCATACGCGATGAATATGCACTTCCCGTCTACCTAAGCAGAGAGTTGTTTCATTTTGTTACAAGAATCCTTTTTTCTAGTGACACGACACCATTAAAACAGAGAAAAGAAATTATATAAAAACCATACCTGTTTCTGAAAAGATCTAAAACTAGAGATAAAGGTAAAATATAAGCGTAAATTTTCTAAACACAGTGCTTTTTAATGGTGTGGTTCTAAATGTTATTCCCAAGCAGACGAATTTTTGTAGCCTCGTACCCAAAGAAATAATACTGTCCATAGACTAGGGAGAAATGGAGAAACAGTCAAAAACAAAAAGAGAAATAGGATAAAGAGAAAAATCGCTGAGGCTGAGGAGTCTGGGATCGCGAAGCCGTGGATACCTAAAGGAGGAGGAATATGAAGATGGCTATCGCTTAAATAATTCTTCCCAAACAAGATAAACACGAGAAATAAGGCCTGAATTCATTGGACGGGAAGAGTGTTTCAAAGGGAGTCGCAAGGATTTCGGCCGAATGCTAAGGTTGCATTTTTAGCTTCAAGCCAAAGCAGCACATTTATTCTCTATTTTTCTTTGAACTCTGTGATTGAAGTTCGTTCATTAGCGTTTGATGAGGGTTTTTAATTAATATCTTGGCTAATTATCATAAAATGAAAAATCTGAGTTTCATGTGCATTTTCACATGTCTTCATCTGTTCGAAACCATTCATATTTCTTCGTGCCATAGATATACCTAGCCATCGGACACACATACAGGCAGGGATACAAGCATCTTTTTTATTATTAACATAGATAACTACTTGAGAGACACTCATAATTTTTTAATTGTTACGCCATCGCACCCACAGGTCAATTTTACCCCTTTTTACTTTAACACTGATCACACGTCACGAATTGCCTAAAATTTTTCATCATTTTCTGTTATATTCCCCTTTTAATATATTCTATGAACCAGGGATCGCCAAAAGTTTTTGACCGTCGCGTCGACTCCCATTCAAATGTTTTGCAACTGTTTATTGACCCCCCCCCCCCTTTCCCATTACCTTACTACATACTAATTAGAAAAATAATTTAAAAAAAAAGCGCTTATGCAAATTTTAGATTGTTAGATATTCAAAATGTTTTACATATTTAGATGTAATCAGATGCATTATAATGAAACTTTTATTAAGTTTCTAAAATTGATTAAGATTACCAATACCGGGTGGTTATAATATAAGTATCTCTATTTGGAGCTGTCTGTAGCTTGAAGGAATTACCTGAATGAAACCAAAATCTGTACACTTGCTATTCGAGAAAAAGGGAAAAAGTACGGATTAATAAAAAAAAAGAAATTGCAATAGTCGCCGACAAATGGCGCTTTTGAGTGTGAAATGTAATGTGTAATACAAGAACAAAGAATTAAGGCATAAAACCGGATGACACACCTAATTTATTGGAAAGTGTCACTGTGAATGTTGTTACGCTTTCGCATGGCGATGCCAATCATGTTCAGGTTCCACATTGTCATTGTGCTGGAGGATACAATCCAGGCAGTGCGCGACGTGCTCAACTGCGGAATGTAACGCATATGGTGTGATATTTCGCACATGTCGTGATATGCGGTAAAGTCATTTGAGGTTTGCGACACCTACACGGTACATAATATTGTACAATTGGCAATAAGTGTGGACTGGTTTTATGTGTTTTTAGATATGTTTTTAAGAATGTACAGTGCCTGTCTATGTTTAAAGATTAAAAATAATCTCTGAAATAACAGGTAGTTCGAAGAATTATCAAGAAGCTAACCTTCTTCTAACCGTCTTCTTTTCTCCAACCGCTTCTTTTTTCATATTCCAGACGGCGATTTTTATTCAAAATTATTTTTTCGAATAAAATCGCATAAAAGTTACATTTTTAGAAAGATCGTCGAAAAAATTGTTGTTTTGGGAGATGAGTTACATTAAAAAATGTATAGATTCAAAGATAACTTCAGTGGAAATAAGGTTAACAGCCCAATATCTCAATCCATTAAAGTAAATAAACACAAGATATTCGTTCCCCGTAAGTCATAGAAATATTAAACCATGGAGGTAATCATTCGCAAAGCAAAATCTCCATCGTGAATTTTGTAGCGCTGTCTGGCGTCGAAAAAAAAATTCACATCTGTAAACGTCTCATACGTAATATGGAAAAAATAGGCTCATTTTGCTCATAACAGACGATATAATTCGTTTAAATGAAATAATAACGATGATTTTTTTACATTGTAAAACTAGTTATAGTATGGACGAACCTCATATGTCACGTTTACCGTACAATTTCCAACTTCTTAAGATTTTATATAATTTTACTCAAAACACGAAACTAAAATGCGAATAATCCGATTAGAGAAGATTCGTCAATACTGAATTTGAATGAAAATTTTGACAAATTATTCAGCTATATAGTCAAATTGGATTCATTTATGGCGAGCTATTTTTGGTTGCCAAATTTGGCGGTATTCTCCAAGTGTGGCAAGAATTCGATACTAACTTATATGAATATATAGTTTTATGTGTATAATTGCAAAAATGTTTACAACAATGAAAGATAATTTAAGAGAAATCACGTTTACTAAAACTCAAATTAATCCCGGATTATTTTTAATCTGTAGTCGTGTTTTAAAATGTCAGCCATCCTAGAATTTCAAACTGTTGCATCTCAGCCATTTTTTAAGATAGAGGGAAAACAAAAAAAGCTCTGGAATCCTTGTATCAAGGTCTAACACTTAACTAAAAAACAAATTTGGATTTCAAATTTTTTTGTATGTATTTTTGAGTTTGAAATACTAAATTGGCCACCAATTTGAAACAAGATGGTGGACCAAGATCGCCAACGAACTCGGTAGAGATCTTAGTAATTAGGGTGGTATATTAGGGTGGATCGAAAAATTGAAATGTGCATAATCGAATCGGCGCGGGGTGCAAAAGTTTTTATGTATATTTGTTTACGTGTTTCTTTTTTTTATTGAAATCCATTGATACCTTCCGGTACCCCAAGCGCCCCAAATATAGTTAAAAATTAAAAATTATATGAAAATTTATAATTTTTTTTAAATTACTTTTGGTGCGAGGTGCTAAAGTTGTCTTTTAAGCATACTAGCATACTACATGAAAAAAAATGTTCACCTTCAATAAATTTCTCGCAGTGCCCCAAGGCACTTAAATAGTTGGCGAAAATCGGTTTTTGTGCAAATTTTAAACTAAAAATTATAAATAAAAATAAAGTGTTACAGAATCATTTGTATAGCATAAAAAGTAGAGCCAGAGAGTGATAAATCGTTTATCGTTTATTATTAAATGTATAAAATTATTTTTTATACTATATTGTTATTTACGAAATTTCGGATAGAGCAGAGGCTTCAATTGCCGGTGCTGTTTTACAAGATATTGGAATTGTAGACAAAAGGGAAATTTCGAATGTAGTAGATCACATTAAAATTCGTCGACAGCGTACAAAGTTTCGAAATTTAGTTGCTGAGAAGAGCAATTTAGCAATGTCTCTGTCTATTTTAACCTGATTACATTTTGATGTGAGAAAATACAACACAAAAGTGCAAGTGATGAAGGGCACAATGTACTACAGAAAAACCACAAAGGGAGAACATTATAATCTTGTAAAAGAACCTGACTCTCTGTAACTCTCTGACTCTCAGCAATCAAAACCTGCGAAGAGTTACTTGTAGCTTGCTTTTCTCCAATATGTGTGGAGAATATCCACGTTACAGTTGCAACAGGAGAAACTAAACCCAAAAGAAACAGTAATCAATTTTTTATGAAATAACATGCAATTACATGGGCTTACAGTAATTGGATGCGACGGAACAAATATAAATATTGGACACAAAGGAGGAGTTATTCGCCTGATGGAACTGGAACTCAATAGACCCTTACAATGGTGCATTTGTTTGCTTCATACAAATAAGTTGCCTTTACGATATTTACTAAGTTCTTTAGATGGTGCAACAATTGGTCCTACAGTCTTTTCTGGGCCAATTGGTACAGCAATCAAAACCTGTGAAGAGTTACTTGTAGCTTGCTTTTCTTCAATATGTGTGGAGAATATGCCAGATAACATAGGAGAGATGGGGGATGAATGACATTTTCACAAAAATATTTATTTTAAATATTTTATTTAATTTATTATCAATATTAGATATCACATATCATAAATTACGTGTTTGACTACATCTTATGCACAATATTTGTTCAAGATTATTATTATGCAGAAATATAAATGACATTAAAAAAAAAGTTCTTCTATGTCCCAATCATCTCCACAGCAGGGATGAATGGGACACAAACATTTTTTAATTACCAATATTGAGCCTTGAAATAAAAAACTACAACATATCTTAATTGTTCATATTGCGTAAGATATTTAAGTAACTTCAACTGTAAAAAAAATTACTTTTAAGCAGAGGTTTCAGGAAATGCAAATTTGAAGAAAACTGAAAACAGCCATGTGCTGTTGCTTTTGATTCTGAAGTACACTATGGTAGTGAAATCTATGAGGGTAGGAAGCAACTAAAAAAAAAGTTTATTGCCTGAAATATTGAGAGCGTCCCATCTATCCCTTGTCCCATTCATCCCCCATCTCTCAGAATGGTTCTCAGCAATGATCAGCAATATTTATAAGATATTTGCACAGCAATATCACGTGGTGAATGTGGTTCTGACCTCGCATCTTTTCGGTTAGCCGGGCGCCAGTGAAATGTATATATCTATGTATACATATATATGTATACATACACCAATATATGTATGTGTATATATATGTATATATATATATATATATATATATATATATATATATATATATATATATATATATATACACATGTATATATATGTGTGTGTATGTATATATATATATATATATATATTACAAAATTTAAATTTTTTCCGCAATTATTCTATAAAATTTGTCTATTCAATAATATTCGGTATATAACCCAGCTTATTAAAATAATTCTCATTCTTAAAATAGCCTTTTACTATCCATATGTAAAGCCAATTATTCCTAATCCACTTAATAATATTTATTCGAATGTAGTTATTCTAAAAATGGCGATAGCTTTTTTAATTTATTCTTTAAA
Source organism: Maratus michaelseni (assembly GCA_963931845.1). NCBI lineage: Eukaryota > Metazoa > Arthropoda > Arachnida > Araneae > Salticidae > Maratus > Maratus michaelseni. The sequence continues at coordinate 40,671,981 of OZ007595.1, read as the reverse complement.
TAGAACATCTTTATTTTAATCCATTATTAAAATTCATTATAATTATTCCCGTGTGGTCAAATTGCTATAACTTCTTTATTTAAATGCTAAAATATCGTATCTCTTAAAATATTCCGCTCAAAAAACCTTATTTCATAAAGTTATCCTATTATTAAATATCAAATGTCTATTAAAATATTTCCGAAAAACTTTAATTCTTTCTTTTTTTTTTTTTTTCCTTTTATAAAGATTCGTTTTCTTTTCTTCTTATTATTTTTTACGTATTAAATTCGAAGTTTAGCTACAGCCTCAAAAACAGATAAGCTCGTTTGTTGATATGACAGGCATCTGGTACGAGATTATGGAATATTCTGGGAGGGCGTAGAAAGTTTTAGCATTTTACAACAAAATAAATCCACCGGAAATATTGATAAAGTTCCAAAAGAGACCTTTTGATTCGATAGAAGTGGGTCACGTGACGTATTCTGTATTATTACGCAAGCTAGTTTAAAAACACGATCATCCTGATTCGGAGAGGATTTTTTCGACGCTGGTGTTTGCTAAAAGAATCGGGACGGATTCTAGAAAATAATGGAACGTTGTATTTTTTTTCGTTTAGCGTTGGCTAATGAGCATTTTCCCTGAAGAGATGTCTTAAACTGGAAATAAAAGGTTCTTCGACAAAAATATGGACTGACATTTCTTGTTGTTGATGATACCACCCGGCCGCCTGATGCGAACTAAAAGGGAAACCAATAACATCGCTAACCCTATTTATCACGAGCACGACTGCCTTTTCCCCGGATTTGAACTTGGAAACACGACATTAATATAAGAAGTCGAACAGGATGCTGTGATCAACAGAAAGTTTGTGTAGTTAAACGTGAAATTTGCCGATTAGAAGAATATGTTACGAGGACGTCTACGCCATTACAGCACGTTTACGTCTGGTGTTTTGTTATTTTGTACTTTTATAATAAATTAAAAATGGTCAAGCCTAAAAGAGAAAAGAAGAGGAAAAGTTGGCCTAAGTGAAGTTGTTGCTAGAGAATATACTATTCATCTTCATAAGCGTCTTCATGGTGTTGGTTTTAAAGGATTGCGAAAAAGCAGAACTTTTGTGTTATCAAGAAAATTAAAGATTTTTAGATGTGTGAGACTTTCCTGTGAAATATGCTCAAGAGTAACTGTAAGTTGGTATTTTTATTTATTGGTATCTTTATATGTTGATATTTATTAGTTTATGTTATATTTAAAATGTTTTATTTATTTAATAGTCTACTTTGAAATTTAAAGGTTTTATATACTATGTTATACTGATTAAATTTTTGTTTTTAAAATTTATTTCTGTTGCAAATATTTAAGTGTTGTTAAGGTTAATTAATTTATTTGATGATTTCGTGTGATACGTCATTGTAATATATAGACAGCGGTATAATTTATATTTTCATGTTTTAAGAACAGATATTCTTTAAAAAAAAAAAAAAAAAAAAAAAAAAAAAATCTGTATGTTGAATAATAAGTGACTGGTGGTTTGAATTGTAGTAAATTAATGAGCCACTGAAAGATTATTTATGATGTAAATATGTAAATAGAGTGTTAGTATTTTATTGTTTATTTAAACTGTGAATATATAAAACTAAATTTAGTATGTTATTGTTTATTTTCATTTAATGTAGGATTTATGATGCATTTACCAACTTGCTAAAATATTTAATATAGAAACTTTGAAAATTTTTGATGGTGTTATAATATTAATAAAGTGTTTAAATAAAATGCTAGGTCAGGTAGAAATTAGATTACTGGAACATGTAGACATTTAGCACTATGTTAACCTAGCTGAATTGCGCTATTAGGTAATTTGAATTTTAATAATCTTAAGCTCACCAATGGGGAATTTTTTTTACACCTCATTTGTCCATAGCTTAGGTAAAAATAAGTTCATTATTTACCAAGTCCTCAGCAGTAATAAATTTACTAGAATTGAATACTCAGAATAATTATGATGTGATGATAGAATTAATACGTGATGACGATCAATATGAAGATAAAGTCATGTTTTCCTTGATGACAAATAATAAAAATATTTAGAAGAGAAATTGGAAAATGTAGGTAAGTTGCATTCAAAAAATTCATAGGGTATGCAATAAAATTTTGTTGATGATGTTGCTCTTCTTGTTCTTTTTGCTGATGATACAATTGTTATTATTATTATTACTATGATAAAAAAATTTATTCTAAGGTAGTTAATGCAACATATTAAATTTAAATTTAGCAAAAATAATAAATAAAATTTAGGAGATTTTTATGTATTTTATTGAATAAATGTTCTGGTTAATGCTTAATTTGGATTCACAAATTCTTATAATTCTTAAAAATTCAATAGGAAAGGTTTGAATTCAGTTATGTTTCTGTCAGAAGGGTATATAGGGTCTTAATTTAGAGACATGGAACAATTCGCAACATATTTTTCACCAGATAACTTCAGACTATTTCATGAGCAACCCAAACAACAATCAAAATCACCACAGACATCACAATCACCATCACAAAATCAAACTAAAGTAAAAACAATAGAATAAATTCTAATTCTTTAAATATCTCTTATTACTCTAGTTTCAACATTATCAGGTATGTCTTTGGTGTACAACAGAGATATTACCCATTTTTGAAAGTTTAATATTTTAAAATTTAAAATAAATGTCACAGCTTTTATTTCAACATTGTGGTTATATTTTAGCCTGATCAACTAAAATATTTACTTGTTTTTGAGAGTTTTTGAGGTTGAGTAGACACCTTATGCAGGCATAAGATGTGTATTTTGATTTTAGGAATTGTCAAATTGATGTTGAAAAATGAAATTAAATGTTTTAATTCTATATCAAAATAAACTATTTTTACTTTATTTACTTTTTCTTAAACCAATTGTTTCAAAAATTTAATATTATGTTATTTACTTCAATAGATAATCAAATAGTAACCGTTTATAAGTATTTCTATAATTATACAAACATATAAATGATTGGATAGTGATGATGTGATTTTACAGTGATTGTTTTGGTGTGACAATAGAAAATTAAGTATCTAAACTAATTGCCTTTGTATTCCATTTCTCAGCTAAAATTAACATCTTTTATTTGTAATTTATTGTCTTTATTTATTCTAAGTTTGCCAAAAAAAAACAACTCTCTGCATTTAGGATATGAATACTTATAACTTAACAGTATAATTTTGTAAAAGGGTATCGGAGGAAAAAATTATTGTAAGGAACTAATGGTTGAGAGTTCAATTTCTAAATATTTAGATTTAAATTTATTTGGATTTTGAAATTATTATATATTTTTTTTTGTATACTTTCGACTGGCAAAAATACTTTCTTATATAATTTTAAAAAAAATAAGAAATTTATTTATTTGCTATGTAATTATTTTATCCTCAACCAATATTTTTCCTAACAATAAATAAACAAACTGTGATATTTTCTTAAATTATACTGATGTTATTATATTATTATTTCTACTATTGAATTATATTATGAATTACTACATATGTTGAGAAGTATTAGTTATATTGAAAGTTATTATTGTTATGTTTATGAATTGAATTTTATTATAGCATTTATTTATATTATTGAAGAGTTATATTATTTATTAGTGAAAAAATGTTTGACAAATATTAGTTAAAGATGGTGGGATCCCAACAGAAATATAACAAATCCCACAGGAATATCACAAAGATAACATATTCCAAGTACAATAACGACCAAGAGATAATTTGACTTGTTTATTATGTGAGAAAATTAATGTGATACTTAAGAGAAGATGTTGTGACAAGTGCTAGGTCATTATAAAGTATTGGTAAGAATGACTACAGTTTTAAAATTTTGATGGAGTAATGTCTTTATTTTCAGCCTTTACATAAAAACTGTATTTTTAAGAAAGGGACTGCAGTAACCATTTTTTTTTAAAAAACAAAATGAGGACTTATCACGATCCAAGAAAGAGACTGAAATAAAACAGTTGGATCTAATGAACTCAAATTTGAATGAAGTCGAATTTTTTTTTAAACTTTGTTTTAACAATTTGCTAGTGACTACTTATTCTAAAGCTTGTGAACTTGGTAAAAGCAAAATTCTGTTACTATTATTATCCTGTTTTTCTTGTTTATTAATATTTATTATTTATTGTTATTGTATTTTTCTTGTGCACTTACAAATGGTAAGTGAGATTGTAACCATTTCTTGTATTATTTTACAGGGGAAATGCTCGTAGCTTTATTTTTATTTATCTATTAATTTTAATTGATTACTATTATTTTATTTTTGTTTTTGTTTTTGTCTTCCAGTTCTTCAGAAATTTTCCATCTCCTTGCTGGCAGTCTCTAAATTTATACTAGTCAAAATTCAAATTTCTAAAGTATTAAATTTATATTGTCTGAATTTATAGTTACTTAACTATTAACTTCATCCAAAATCTTTAGGGAGGGGGGATAATATTACAAAATTTAAATTTTTTCCGCAATTATTCTATAAAATTTGTCCATTCAATAATATTCGGTATATAACCCAGCTTATTAAAATAATTCTCATTCTTAAAATAGCCTTTTACTATCCATATGTAAAGCCAATTATTCCTAATCCACTTAATAATATTTATTCGAATGTAGTTATTCTAAAAATGGCGATAGCTTTTCTAATTTATTCTTTAAATAGAACATCTTTATTTTAATCCATTATTAAAATTCATTAGTATTATTCCCGTGTGGTCAAATTGCTATAACTTCTTTATTTAAATGCTAAAATATCGTATCTCTTAAAATATTCCGCTCAAAAAACCTTATTTCATAAAGTTATCCTATTATTAAATATCAAATGTCTATTAAAATATTTCCGAAAAACTTTAATTCTTTCTTTTTTTTTTTTTCCTTTTATAAAGATTCATTTTCTTTTCTTCTTATTATTTTTTACGTATTAAATTCGAAGTTTAGCTACAGCCTCAAAAACAGATAAGCTCGTTTGTTGATATGACAGGCATCTGGTACGAGATTATGGAATATTCTGGGAGGGCGTAGAAAGTTTTAGCATTTTACAACAAAATAAATCCACCGGAAATATTGATAAAGTTCCAAAAGAGACCTTTTGATTCGATAGAAGTGGGTCACGTGACGTATTCTGTATTATTACGCAAGCTAGTTTAAAAACACGATCATCCTGATTCGGAGAGGATTTTTTCGACGCTGGTGTTTGCTAAAAGAATCGGGACGGATTCTAGAAAATAATGGAACGTTGTATTTTTTTTCGTTTAGCGTTGGCTAATGAGCATTTTCCCTGAAGAGATGTCTTAAACTGGAAATAAAAGGTTCTTAGACAAAAATATGGACTGACATTTCTTGTTGTTGATGATACCACCCGGCCGCCTGATGCGAACTAAAAGGGAAACCAATAACATCGCTAACCCTATTTATCAAGAGCACGACTGCCTTTTCCCCGGATTTGAACTTGGAAACACGACATATATGTATATATATGTATATATAGATATACATATTTCACTGGCGCCCGGCTAAACGAAAAGTACCAAAAAACCTTGCCCATTTGTTTACTCAAGACGGCTAACAACTGCAGTCAGAAGTTTAAGGTTGTATGGGACCACAGAAAATCCATCTGAGAATCTCATCATTCTTACAACATATATTATGACGGTATGCACCTGTGTGGTTCCATATCAAAACAAAGCCCTCCATAACAGAAAGAGAGCGGCATATTTGGAAACTTATCACATTTTCTAGATATTTCGAACCCAATCTAAGAAAGATAGTAGACGTTGTACAACGAAATAGCTTCTTTTGTCATTGTCAATGCTCTCAGATAACAGAGAGCCTATCAGATCTTTAGCAATACGAAAGCTATTTTATGCTAGACATGAAAATATAGGATCACCAGAAGTGAAAATTTTACAAGTATCAAAAATAAACTTCAAAGCAAAAGATTATTATGAACTTATTGACTGGCAGCGAGTTTTATTATGTCTTGAACCACCTTTTTTGATGAACGTGTCTTGCGAAGAAATTGAGGCCATGGAAAACGTAGGAGAAACGGAGGAATGGTCAAAATATCCATGCGATCCCAAGCTGTTGAAAGATGCATTCGCCTAGTGTCAAGGTATCAGAAAGTATCAGAAAGATGTGCGAAGGTATCAGAAAGTGTATCTGGACAAGAAAAGAGACACGGTTTCCTATTTAATAGAATAAAATCAAGAAGCCATATTAAACATTTTAATACCAAAAAGGATTACAACTTTAAGAATATGTAAATTTTAAAAATAAAAGAAGTAAAAAATTTACTACGTCAGTTAAATTTTTATAATTTTTATGATTTAATGCTTTGATTTTTAAATTTATACTTCTTTATTATTGTATAATTATTAATATTTATAAGTTTATACTTTATTAACTAAACACTTTGCCAAATTTGGAAACAATTTTCGTGAATTTAAAATTTTTAATACATTTTATTAAAAATTTCACTTTTTAACTATACTTGGGGAACCGGAAGATATGAATGGATTTCGAAAAAATAAATATGTAAACTACATAATTATGTAATACACTCAATACACAACTTTCTCACCCGGCCCAAATGGAATTAAAAATAAATAAATAAATAAACAAAAAACATTATAAATTTTCATAGAAGTTTCAATTTTTAACTAATTTTTGGGGCGCTTGGGCCACCGAAAGATATGAATGGATTTCAATAAAATAAAACATGTAAACTAATATACATAAAAGACAACTTCAGCACCCCGCGCCAAAAGTAATTTAAAAAATATATAAATTTTCATAAAAATTTTAATTTTTAACTATTTTAAGGGCGCACCGGAAGATATGAATGGATTTCAATTAAAAAAAACATTTAAACTAATATACATAAAAGACAACTTTTACACCCCGCGTGCGCGCGCCAAAAGTAATCTGGAAATAAAAAAATAAATGAAAGCTACCCAAAACACTCAGAAACGACTGGTATATTAGCCTCCTTTGTTTGAAGTCCGTTAGATTAATCCATTTGCGTATAAACTGAAATTTTATGACAAACTTCTAAAACATCAGTTAATTTAATTTGAACAATTACTGTTGCACGTTTAAAATGAATAATATCCATTTCACTTCTTTAAAATACTTTCAAAGTAACTTTGCTTACTTAAAACTTTTAACATATTCAAAACCAAAAAATAAAAAGTGCAGATTGCGTAAAATGCATAGATAAGTTGGGTTTTCCTTTTGTAAGATGATGTAAGTACTCCACCAAAACTTATTAAAAATTTACAACTAAAGTAAGTGTCTACTTTTAAAACACTTGCATATACTCATCTAAAATTTTGTAAGAGATTATGTTGTAGCAATAAAGCAAATTCGTAAAGTTACCAGAAGAAAGTGTTATATAGTATCGGACACATAGCGAAGTACTTAAAAGTATAAACAAGCTTTTAATGGTGTAAAGATATTAAAAATTAAAGAGCTTGCAAAGAGTTACTGATTACTAAGTTAGTCAAAAGTGAGTGGGTTTTTATGGTTAAAAATAGAAAGTTTGTACTCCGATGTTGCAAATAAACAGTTAAATATAGCACATTCGGCGAGTAAGGCACTTTTTTTTCTGCATTAGATATGCAAAACTCTTTAACATTAGAGGTTGTACCTTAAGCCTTTATGATCTTTTTTTAAATTTCGGCGGAAAATTACTTTTAGGTTTAAAACATTAAAAATAGTTATCCAGATGAAAAAACTAAAAATATATATTTCATAATCTTTATATACAGGGTGATTATAATTAAAGTCCCACTTTCAAAATGCTGTAAAAAAGGAACCACTGATCAGGATGACTTCAAATTTGAAATGAATATTCTGGAAGAAAAGGGAAACGGTATGGCATAAGGGAAAAAAAGTTCCAAAATGTATCAATAGATGTCGCTGTAAACGGCATAACGAAAGTGGATTCGGCTACTAGTGACATTTTTAATCGAAATATGACGGTTTTGGCATGAGTTTCACAGTAAACCAACCTTACTGCTCAATGTCCATGAGGGTTTCGATTGTTTGACGAAAAAAATGACTTCCAAATCACTCAATTGTTGTGGTGCCGTTAGTGGAAAGCCCCTCCACCACGGCAAGGTCGTTCCACATTGGATGGGGGAAAATAGGTTTTTAATTGTCCTTGGGCTAAAAACCGCATAAAAAGCACATAATGATTCGGTTTTTAATTGCGCATGAGTGTCTTTTAATTTATTAAAAATAAATGAACAACGTGAAATAGCACAAATTAAAATATATAAATTGGCAAACAGCTCTTTCGGAGCCCCTGAAGCTCCATCATCAGTGCCAATTCAAAAGATTAAAACCGATTTAAAAGTTTAAGCGTATGCGAAAGACGCAAGCATATTTACATGGCTTAAACTTTTAAATCGGTTTTAATCTTTTGAATTGGCACTGATGATGGAGCTTTAGGGGCTCCGAAACAGCTGTTTGCCAATTTATATATTTTTATTTGTGCTATTTCACGTTGTTCATTTATTTTTAATATAACGGCACAATGTTTAATCCACCTTTTTAGATGTATTTTAATTTGCATAGTATGCCGCTTATAGCGCCATCTATTGATACACTTATTGCCAGGGCCTGATTAATGCACGGGCCTCGGCCCTGGGCCCACAAATTATGTGGCTGATTTTTTTTTTTCCCCTAATCAAATACTTTCCAAATAATATTGTTTTATAAAATATGAAACGTAAAATTTAAATATTCTGAATGACTCAATACAATTTTTAGAAGCTTTTAACCTAGGCACTTTTACTTGAAACAAGTTGGAAATTGTACGTCAAACGTTACAAACGAGGTGCGTTCGTACGCACGTTTTAGAATTAAATTCATGATATCCCGTGCGTAGAACGGGTTAAACAGCTAGTTAAGTATATATTTTATGACACTGTTCATAAAAATATCTTAACTAGTTATATAAATATTCAGATATATATGTATCAGCTAGTTATATAAATATTCAGATATATATGTATCAGCTAGTTATATAAATATTCAGATCTTGATGATTTTTAATTCTGTGAAATGAATTATGTCGTCTGCAGATTAATTTCTGTATTAAAATAAGTATCTCGCTCGCTTGACGATTAAACTTCGGAAGCTCCTATAACAAAAAAGCACCGATTTTAAAAAAAAATCAAATTTCTTAATAAATATTTTTATTAATATCTCCTAAAGTTTTAATTCGATTTTAATAAAATTTGAAATGTCTCGACAAAATTCTGCAAAGATAATATATTTTAAATTGCAAACCATTTGGTTGGGTAGTTTTTGCGTTGTTATATGCGGACAGACAGACAGACGGACAGACAGACGGACGGACAGACGGACGGACCAAGCGACGACTATAGGTGCTACGTATTTATATAATTACGAACGCACCTAAAAATGAATGACCAAGAACCGAACATGGACTCACGCTTGATAACTCCCGAATGGTGTACTGTGTCTATTGGTTTCAATATAAACGAGGATTTTACAATGTCAGAATTATAGTTTAAAATGATTACTAGACTGTTAGGTAAAACACAATTTTTATGATTTTGGATAAGGCGAGTTTTGAAAAAGACGTCTTCATTTATTCTGCAACATGAACTGTGGATCATAGATGTTTGTGAATTATACAAATGCTTATTTGAGAAAGTGGATGGTTATTCATTTTCTTGATTATTCTTGTAAGTTAATTTTTTTTTTGTAAGCTTGAAACTTTCAGCCAAACAACTCTGTCAACTCATCAAATAAACTTACTTTTTTTCTGAAAGTGTCGCAGGGCATGGGGAAGTAGGGGGGGGCAACTTTTTAACTGGCCCTGGGCCCAACTTCAGCTTGATCGGGCTCTTCTTATTGCTGGAACTTTTTTTTTCTTATCCCATACCATTTCCGCCTTCTTCCATTATATTCATTTCAAATTTGAAGTAATTCTGATCAGTGGTTTCTTTTTTACAGAATTTTGAAAGTGGGACTTTAATTATAACCACACTGTAAATAAAATTCGTTTTTATTTAATAAAATAAAATCTTGTTTAACAATTTCTGACTATCATAAATAATACAACTATTTTTTCATGAGTCAACACATTAGTAAACTTTCTTTTCCTATGATGTCAGCATGCAGCATTTTCGACATGGAAGTATTTTCGCTTACTGTATGAATTTAAAAAAAGCTTTATTTCTTCAAAGTAATTTCGTAAGTCACTGCAATAAAAATACAAGTGGACCTAATTTTTTTATGCATGTCATTAAAACTTACACAAATTTGTTTAAAGCATTCTCCTCAAAACGTACAAAAAATCTCATTAATTAATTATTAATACAAACTCTTATTCATCTTGGATTATTATAAGTTAGATGCAAATACATTGTAAAAAAAAACAAATGTTTCTTAAACTACAAAAATGTATTATAACCACTAACTAAAATATAGAATAACCTCTACCGAGTTACCCATGATTTCGAAAAGCGTTCTTTATCATTAGAAACCTCAGATACCAATACATTTTTCAGATTTAAAGAAATATTTATAAAAACAAAGTTTCTTTTGCTGCCAGTGATTTTCAAAAACGTTTCTAAGTAGTTTTTGTAGCGCTTTAATCAGTTTACTCAATCGGGAAAATAGGTTTTTATGATACGATCCATTCTCAGTTAGATATCTTCAGCTGTGTAATAAAATTTATACATGCAAGAGTAACAAAAGAATATTAATTTTAATGTTAATGTTAATGTTAATTATTTTAATTTATCATGTTTGTTTGTTTGAACATGTTTGTTGAATATAAAATTATTTATTTGTGAATTGATAGCATTCGAAAAACCTATATTCTGGGTTCAGAAAACTGATAATTACACTATAAAAACTTCCCAGAAATGTTTTCGAAAATCAGAGGCAGCAAAAGAAACTTTGTTTTTATAAATAATTATTCAAATTTAGGAAATATATTGGTTTCTGGGGTTTCTAATAATAAAGAACGATTTTTGAAATCATGAGTAACTTGAACGAGGTTACTGTATATTTTAGTTTGTGGCTATATTATATTTACCTAGAATAAGATACATCTTTTTTTACTTTCTTCTATCTATAATAGAAGAAAGCATTGTAATCGAAAATTTTCTCAACATCCAGTTTTCGATAGATTTACGCGTCTTAGGGATCAGAGATTCCGAAAAACGTGTTTTTACAAAATGTTTGTCTGTTCATCTGTCCTTATTGAATCATCGAAAAGTGTATGAAGTTATGCATAGAATTGAACCAAATTTTATTTATAGGTTTGTGACAATGGCCGTTTTGAATTTGGGGATATATTCCGCTGGAAGGGGGCGCTGCGACAGCGATTTTTGTGTCACTTCATTCAGCGATTTTGTTTTATTATTGTATTATCGAAAAGTGTATGAAGTTACGCATAGTATTGTACCAAATTTTTGGATATGTTTTTAACTTTAGCCTGCAGGTCCCAGTTGAATTTGGGGATATTCCGCCGAAAGGGGGGCACTGTAATAGCCATTTAAAGATTTCAAAATCAAAAAGATGTACAAAAAATTTAGAAATACTAAAAGTTTTTATCGTTAACTGTTCGGCCTTAATCCAAGGATTCGAGAGTAATTTTTGTTTTGACTCTATCTTAAAAAATGGTTGAGATATAGCAGTTTGAAATTTACGGGTGGCTGCTAACATTTTGAAACAAGACAGCAAAATTCATCTATAAACGGGTTTAATTTATGAGTTTTAGTTAACATGGTTTCGTCAAATTTTCTTTCATTGTTGTAACCATTGTTCCAACTCTGATATGCACTATATATTTATATTCGCCAACGTCAAACATCCGACAATTTTTTTTTTTTTTTTTTTTTTTTTTTTTTTTTTTTTTTAACAGTGTAAGTAAAAATTACTAAAATGAAAATTTGTAAAATTTCTGTCCATATTACAGAACGAGCCACTTAAATGAATTATATTTCTGAATCAAAATTTCTAAAGTTTTAGCTGATTCCAATAGATACAGAAAATCATCTTTTGATTTTGTTCTTAGCTATGTAATGCATGAGAGCGGCTGATCCTATAAAACAGTGTTTTGTATGAGCAGCATATGTTGTAATATTATTTTATGTAAAATTTTGGTATGTTGCAATGATGATAGAGATTGTTTGTGAAAGTTTTGCTCGCGCATGTAGAAAGGTTCATCATCCCTGTCCGTCCTATTGACCTTATCGGAGTCCTGCAAATCAAAGCTTATCTGATCTATCTTCTTTCAATCTTGCTTTTCAATAAATATCTCTATTAAATAACTTCCATTATAAAAGGCAAGAAGCTACCTATTGTTTCTCGCAAATTTCTTTGATTGTTGTAATCATTGTTCCGCCTCTGATACGCTTAAAACTACATGGTCATATCCACCAGCATCAAATTCTCACCAAGCTTAGCGATAGTTGGTGAAATTTCGCCAAATTTGGCGACAAAATAGATCGCCATAAATGAAGCCAGCTTGGCGATAGGTGACAAATTTTTGAAATTCCCATGAAAATTCAATATTGATGAAAACTAGGAATCTTCTGTAATTGGGTTTTACGCATTTTAGTTTTTTTATGTTTGAGTAAAATTATCTGAATTCTGACAAAGAAGGTATATGTGATAATACTATCACATTGTTTTTATTTTTGCGTATTTTATTCGCCGTTTCTGTGCCGTTGTTTTAGCGCAAACACTTTGTCGGCATTGCATCTTCATCATTTTTCCATTTGCATAGGAAGCAGTGCTTTGTGTCTGCTCTCTCTGACTCCGTTCAGTCATTTGATCTGCGCATGCGCTAGTGCCGTGTTTGCCTTATCTCTGAGTGGATGGTTTTGGTCGGTTTTGGTTACGTTATCACCGTGATCGGAGGTGTGGCTTTTGTCTTTCAAAATTAAGTTGATTTGTTTATAGATATTTTCTTCATCATTTAATTAACAAATCCATTCAAATAATGTCTTTCATTTAAATTTAGAAACCCCAGTTCATTCGTATATATACGGATGCAACGAATTTTTCAGTAAGAAGAGAAAGCCAAAAATTAAATTTTATGATGTAGTGTGATTGGTGTATTTTATTATTTTTTATTTATTTCATTTATTTATTTATTTATTTTTTGGCGCAAGTTTCCGTTTCATCTGAACTTGCATTTAATATGCCTAAATTGAAATTATTATAATCGTTCTTAAGATTTAATTATTTTAATCGTTCTGTAGTGTTACCGGTAAAGTGATACAATTTCGTGAAGTGATACTATTTTAAATTTCTAAAGAGAAAGTTTACCAAGTCAGTTTGAATTCTTCAGTATTTTACAGAACTTTATTTAATCGTATGACAACCTTCAAAACTCAATGCTGTTTTATAGAATCTTAAATAAGATTTTTATTCCTTTTAAAATGAAGTGCAGTGATCAAGAAAGAAAAAATAAATATAAACCCTTCCTCTTTTCCTCTGCTGGATTATTAAACAAGATTTCTTTCAGAATTTACTTGTCTTCATTTGCGGCCTTCAAGTTACTGTGTTCAATCTTCTAAAGTAAGATGCATTATTTAATTAATATTATTAATTATCTTCAAGAATGTTTTAGACTAAAAGAGCCGCAACATTGTTGCATTTAGGGTTATTGGTTCTTAAACATTCTTCACAATGCAATTACTGATTAAAATAAATATTTCTCAATCCTTCTGTTTCCCCACCAATTCAAATTAAAATTCGTGTCACAATATAATTCAATAATTTTATTCATATCACAGCATAGGGAATCTACCTTTTCCGCCCTAATCAGCACCAATTTATGTCAAAATCTAAGAGAATATGAAGTTTGATTAAATTCCATGAATTAGTTCTTGAGATATTACTATCGCTAAGATCGTGTAAATCCTGAAAAAATGCAGCGCATCAGCGCCGCCTATTCGGTGATTTACACCAAAACCTACTCGGCAAAAACTTATGTCAACGTCTAATTGAATTTGAAATTTAATGAAAATCCGTTCTTGAGATAGAGCTATTGCGGAAATCGTGAAAATGCAACCTAGCTGAGCCACCTGTTGGGCGATTTGCACCAAAAACGAATCAGCACCAATTTATATCAGTGACTAACTAAATCTAATGTTTTATTAAATTCCGTGCATTAGTTCTGGAGATAGAGTGCCAACAAAATGTTTGTCACATTCAGACAGACAGACATTTTCTAAAAACAGTCAAATTGTGTTTAAGACCTTCTAAAACGTATAACTCCGTCAAAAACCTGAAGTCGTAAATTTTCATGAATTTAATACTTTTTTTTTGTAAAGCTAGAAGAAAGTAAAAATGATCGAAAGTGATATTACCATGGTAACATAAAGTATTCAGAACACAATTTAAATTTTCAGAGAAATATCTGCTTTTAATAAAAAAAATTCTTAAACAATTCTTTTATTAAATAATTTATGATTCGCATAAAAGTTTTCAAATATATTTTAACAAAAATAAAAATCTTCGGTGATGTTCTTAGAATAAATAGATTTTTAAAGAAAATAGAAATTCTCTGTTTAAAGAAAGACTTATATGTATGATGATGTGCGATTCTTCATAGTTTTAGAATATTAGATTAAAATATTATTGCCATTTTTAAGTTGGAAATGTTAAATTTAATTCAATAAAGCTTCTTGCGAATGTATTATTCTAAAAGGCGTTTTCACATTAACATTTTATTTGAATAAGGATCTCGTTATGCATGATATTTTATTCAATCTAAAGAAAAATGTTTCGATGTGTGTATTAGAGCACCTTTATAAGACTAATGCTAGTGAAAACATTACTTATGTTTGCTCAATGAAAGTAAAAATTAACGCCGTGATTAAAAACAACAAATATAAAAGTAAAAATAGTTTTTAGGGTTTCGTTCATCTCACGAAACCCCATTACCCCCGCTCCGTTGTCTGTCCGTCACAGAGCCATTCTCAAAAAGTATGTAACTTACAGAGTTGAAACTTACAAGGAGACCGCCAAACATGATGCGCACAGATTTTGATGATTTTAAAGTATGTTGTAGGGGTCATACCCCTAACTATTCAGGTCAAAGGTTTCCTTCAAATGGGCCTTAGTTTTCGAGAAATTCCGGGTTAAAGTTCAGCATGCATTTCAAATATCCATTAGTTCACAATCTTGAAGGAGGTGTTCGTGGCTCTGTGCTAGCGCGCGCGATTTGAGAGCCGGAGATGAGGGTTCTGTCCTTTAATGTGACTTTTACCTTTTTTCAATAAATATAATATATTTGTCTCGTTATAAGTTTTATGCAGAATTATGAATTCTGCATCTTTGAACTTTTTGATATTTTCCTAATAAATTCCATTTACATTTTCGAATTTTTCGTAATAATTTTTTTTTTTTTTTTTTTTTTTTGTGCAGTTTTGAAATTAATATTTCACGAAATTCCAAACTAATTTATGTCTAGATTTTGTTTATTTTTTTATTATTATTTACACTTTATATTTTAATAACCGTTCTAAAATAATACTTTTTTTTAACTTTATGAAATTTTAAATAAAATTTTGTATTCTTTTATAATTTATACAAAATATTTTTTATTTCAAATCTTCTACAGGTATGTATGAGTAGGTAATTTCAACAACATATCTTGAAAGGAGTAATAAAATATTAAAACAATAACGCTTATATCCAAGTTTTAGCCAGTTATGTATATATATATATATATATATATATATATATATATTGTTATTTAAATACATTTAACTGCAAAGTTCAAACTCAACATCATTTTTGATTTGCACAAATAAAAAATAATATATTACAATTATTTTTTTTAATTCTAACAAGTCGATGCCATACAGAAAAATTCAACTAGAAATGAAAAATCGTTTGTAAATTACAATAGCTATAAAAAATACCTGAAAAAAAAATCGTCTGCAATGACTTTTACGGTAATATCAGAATAAATAAAATTTTCTTTTTATCCATTTCGTTTAATCCTTTGCAGACAATTACCACGTTTTGAAATAATTTCTTTTCCAAATTTAATGCATTTTTTAATATTTATAACAATTTAAGTATTTTTAAAGACAATTACCAAGTTTGCAATAATTTCTTTTCCAAATTTAATGCATTTTTTAATATTTATCACAATTTAAGTATCTTTAAAGACAATTACCACGTTTGAAATAATTTCTTTTCCAAATTTAATGCATTTTTAAATATATTTATCACAATTTAAGTATTTAAAGAATATATAATATGTAGGGTTTAATCTAAAGCTAGCCAAATAGCCAAAAAGCTAACTGAAAGCACTTTTTGCCCCCAAAACATTTAGTGGATTAGCCAAATAGCAACTGCCAAAAATATATATATCATTTCCATTTTGTTGTTCCTGCCTTTCGTAAACCTGCAGCTGCCGCGTGAAAAAAAAAAACCTCAAACCGCCCCTGTCCCGGCGACTCACTTCAAAATTTGTCTTATCCTCTCTGTGCAAGCATCTTACAAATAGTATGACGTCATTTGCATTAAACAAGTATTGAGGAAATTAAAAGTGTTTGTTTATTTTTTGTTGATGATCCTAACTTAGGAAATGAAACCAAAACGGTTCATGAATGGAAGTTGTTCAGGCAGGTTTTGGCTACAAGGGGTAAAGAAATGAAACCAGCTGATTGTATTCTTTTTTCCATAAAAATGGCATTACTGACATGTTTCCCAATGTGACTTCTTTGTATGAATTTGTAGCAACAATTCTGTTGTCTACAGCAAATTGTGAAAGGGGATTGAGTCTCGTGAATATAACAAAAACTGACTTGAGAAATAGACTGACTTAATGGTGATTAATTTGGAAGGGAAGTTTGAAAAGAATTTCCATTTAAAAAAGCATTTGATGTGTGATGTATGGCCAAATCTCAAGAGGGTCAATCTTAGAGTGGTGTACTGTTTGTATATTGTATAATTAAAAATAATACTCATTTATATAGAAATTTTGTATAAATAAAAGTTTTTTTTTTTCTTGGCTAAAGCTATTTTTATTTGGCTAACAGTTATTGGCTGCAATTAGCCAAAAAGCTACAAATCTCTTTTTTCTAGATTAAACTCTAATATGCTAATTTATACATTCTTCCAGTATTGTTAAAACAATTTGCGTAAAGAATATATTTAAAGGCGATTTTGAATGCGGAATTTGTTTAGAATATTTTTGCGATATGTATCACACAATTAGTTCCATATTTAATAAACTAAAAATGTCGATGTCGGTAATGATAAATATTTTAGTATTTCAGCAGTTAACATATTTCAGTATATTAGAACAAATCAAATATTAAAAGGATACATTATTTTGTTAATTTTTTCTTAATCATTTAAAAAATTTTTAAATAGAAAATGCAGCTAAAAAAATGCATTATTTCATAAATACGATAAATATAAATGTAAACAAGAATCATTTTAAAAAGACGAGATATCAAGACTTAAAATAGTTTGGATTTTCATCAACAGAAATATTAGAATAAAAATTCCGCAAAAACTATAAATTTTCACGAAAAATTCGAAAATATAAATGGAATTTTTAGAAAAATATCAAAAAGTTCAAAGATGCAGAATTCATAAATCTGCATAAAACTTATAACGCGAAAAACATATAAAATTTATTTAAAAAAAGGTAAAAGTCACATGAGAGGACAAAACCCTCATCTCCGGCTCTCAAATCGCGAGCGTTTGCTCGGAACCACAGAGACCTTGGTAAAAAGCACGAACTAATGGGTATTTGAAATTCATGCTGAACTTTAACCCGAAATTTCTCGAAAACTAAAGCCCATTTGAAGGAAACCTTTGACCTGAATAGTTAGGAGTATGATCCCTACAACATACTTTAAAATCATCAAAATCTGTGCGCATCATGTTTGGCGGTCTCCTTGTTAGTGTATAAATCTGAATAGCAGCTGTGAAGAGCTCAAAATATTAAAATTTGAAAAATTCGTATAATTTTAATAAATAGAGATAAAAAACCAAAATTCTAACAGCCTTTTCCTATTAAATTGAAACATAGCAGATATGCCAAAGATTTAAAATCCACAATGGAATTCTTTCTACAATAATTAATTTTCTATCAGACGATTTTCACGTGAAAAATGAAAATGAAATAAAAAGTTTCACCCATTGAAAAAAATATAAATATGAAATAAATTTGATTGACGTCATAGTCCTAATAAAACGGAAAATGTTTAAGATTTCTCAATAATACAAGGAGTATGATGAGTATGTGTAAGTACACAAAGCAGATTAATATCACGTCATGAGAGAATTAAAAAGAAAATCTGACGTCATATGGGAAGTTTAACTAATCTTTCAAATGTTTGAGAATAATACAAAGCGAGTATCAATATAAATAATAGAGAATAGTAAATATATCAGTTTGAGAAACATATTGAATCGTGATAAAAATCCGATTATGGGAAAATTCGCATATTTTAACATTTTGAAGGTGTGCAATTTGTTTAATTTTGAAATTATTTTTTTTAATATTGCATTTAGTCCGTATGACGGATATTATTATGACAGAATATAATAGCGGGCTTGGCCCGCTATCCGGCTGGTTTAGATATTCGAAAAAAACGAAAAAATAGACCGGTAAATTTTTACTTTATAAAAAACATGGCATTTTTTTTGTTGTTTTTGCTAAATGAAATTCGTTTGAATTTATTAAAGAAAGGATAAAGTGTTTTGAAAGGAATATTAAACGAAACCCTTTGAGCGATCTTCGATCACACTTACCCACTTGTTTAAACAACTCCTTTATAATCATTCATTGTTTTACACTTAAATTCACCCCATATTTCATGACTGCAATTCATGTTGTCGTAAAATATTTTCATTACAGTACATTAATTTCGCGTGAGCTCAGCTTATGGTAAATTCTGCAGTTTGGTTTACGTTTTGTAGAAAGCGCGAACTAGTGAATTTATTTTTTTTTTAAATATAATTTTTGTTTTGTTTATTTTTTAAGATAGATTAACAGAAAGAGGAAGAAACATTATTTAAACTACCTGTTTGGGATTTCTAAATTGGTTTTTCAACATATAATCATAATTTAAGTAATACTAAACTATAGTTTTTACTTCACATTACCTATTTACATACATTAAAACAATTTTTCACGCATAAAATTTACGTAGATGTCATTTTTTTAAATATATATATATATACTTAACTTTCTTAAAGATAGGAGAAGTCAATCCTTTAAAACCGTCATATGTGTCACAAAAAATATTTTCACACCTTCTTGAAGAAGTAATGTGAAGTAAAAACTATATATGTTTAGATATGAGATTATAATAAATAACTTAAAAACTAATACTAAACTGTTGAGCTTGTTTTATTTTTTTTTTTCTTGATTTATTAGAAACCAATTAAAATACATTACTGACTTGTCTTAATTTACTCGAACACTAAAATAATGACTTGCTTTTTTAAGCGCATTTTAAATGAAACATTTTTCTGGATTTATTCGAAGCAAATTAAAATACATTACTGACTTGGCTTAATTTACTCGAACACTAAAATAATGACTTGCTTCTTTAAGCGCATTTTAAATGAAACATTTTTCTGGATTTATTCGAAGCAAATTAAAATACATTACTGACTTGGCTTAATTTACTCGAACACTAAAATAATGACTTGCTTCTTTAAGCGCATTTTAAATGAAACATTTTTCTGGATTTATTCGAAGCAAATTAAAATACATTACTGACTTGGCTTAATTTACTCGAACACTAAAATAATGACTTGCTTCTTTACGTGCATTTTAAATGAAACATTTTTCTGGATTTATTCGAAGCAAATTAAAATACATTACTGACTTGGCTTAATTTACTCGAACACTAAAATAATGACTTGCTTCTTTAAGCGCATTTTAAATGAAACATTTTTCTGGATTTATTCGAAGCAAATTAAAATACATTACTGACTTGGCTTAATTTACTCGAACACTAAAATAATGACTTGCTTCTTTAAGCGCATTTTAAATGAAACATTTTTCTGGATTTATTCGAAGCAAATTAAAATACATTACTGACTTGGCTTAATTTACTCGAACACTAAAATAATGACTTGCTTCTTTACGTGCATTTTAAATGAAACATTTTTCTGGATTTATTCGAAGCAAATTAAAATACATTACTGACTTGGCTTAATTTACTCGAACACTAAAATAATGACTTGCTTCTTTAAGTGCATTTTAAATGAAACATTTTTCTGGATTTATTCGAAGCAAATTAAAATACATTACTGACTTGGCTTAATTTACTCGAACACTAAAATAATGACTTGCTTTTTTAAGCGCAATTTAAATTAAACATTTTTCTGGATTTATTCGAAGTAAATTAAAATACATTATTAACTTGGCTTAATTTACTCGAACACTAAAGTAATGACTTCTTTTTAAACGCGTTTTAAATTAAATATTTTTCTAAATTTGTAAAAAAAATAACGAATAACAAAAAGGGGGGGGGGGAGAAGGATACGCGTGTAAACTTGGAATGCTATTGTGGATTTTGTACGCATTGTTTTTGTGTTTTCATTTCAGCCTTATATTTTTACATTTTTCGCTATTAACAATGTTATTTTTACGTACTCCCAACCGGCTTGATACGTACCCCTAAACTATAAGAAAAGATAATTGTTTATGAATCTCGAAAATATGATATAACTACAGTTTAAAATATACAATAATCTCTTCCGCATTACTTACGATTCCGAAAAGCGTTCTTTATCTTCATAAACTAATATATTTTCGAGATTTCAAGAAGCATTTATAGAAGCAAGGTTTCTTTTGCTACCGCTGATTTTCGAAAACATTTCCGAGTAGTTTTTACAGTGTATTAATCAGTTTTCTCAAACCGGAATATTGTTTTTTAGGATATTATTAATTCTCAATTAAACATTTTCAGCTGCGTAACTGAATTTATACGCATGCAAGGTTAATTTTAATGTTAGTGTTAATGCTGTTAATTTAGCATGTTTTCCCATGAGGCTTGTTTGTTGAACATAAAAATATTTACTTGAGAGTTGATAGCATTCAAAAAACCTGTATTCGGGGTTGGGAAAACTGATGAATACACTATGAAAACTAAAACTACTCGGAAACGTTTCGGAAAATCTGTGGCAGCAAAATAAACTTTGTTTTTTACACTGAAAAAAAAAATGTTGATTTTACGGTATAATACTGGCATCCCAGCTACCAGTATTATACCGTAAAATTAACAGTGATAAAACAGTCAAATAAGCAGTAATACGCTACCGCGCACAGAATTATACACTGTAAAAAGTTTTCCGGAAGGTTCCGGAAAAAAAGTGGTGGCATTAAGATGCCACGACTTTTTGCTGTTTCCAATTTTCAATAATCAATATAATTTTTTATTCAGTGTCTTATTTAAGCAATTAAATTTTAAAGTTTCGTATTACAGATAAACTGAAAATTCAAATAATGAAGCATAAAAATATTTAAATTAGTTACTTACTTTATCGGTTGATATCCAAACAAAGAATGACATTTGTTCAGATTGCATTTGTCTCTAAGTACCTAGGCAGCTTTTTTTTTTATTCTTCTTCAGTTATCAAAATGGCTAATGGAAGATAAAACATGAAGCACGCATGCGCAGAATGTAGTTTACGGAAAAGTTGAAATTTCTCAAAAATATTACACGAATTTTTGCCGTAATTGACGTGGGACATAAAGAAATTCGAAATTCCGGTAAAATATGCGAAATGATTTCAGGATAATTTCCTGAAACGTTCCCAAAATTTTATACAGTGTACCGTAAAATCAACACTTTTTTTTTTTTTTTTTTTTTTTTTTTTTTTGCAGTGAGGCGTACGGATTGGGAACAACTGTTTTATATTTCCGAAGCAACAATACATTTTCCTATTATTATTTTTGCCAAAAGCGGTCTTTTTCAAAAGTACAGTGAAATTAATATCATCCGTAACCTCGTTCTTAAGTTTCTGTAAACATTAGCTGTTATAAGTGAATTTTCATCGACACCATTCCAATCAATTTTACTTCAATTTGCGAGTAAATATTTTGTTATGGAAGCGGCAAAAGTACTTTCATTGCGTAACTACTCTTGAAGTGGGAAAACTTGTTTTACAGGAATGGAAAGTTACAGGCGATCCTCGACTTTTGAACATAGTGGATATTATTATTCCTTTGGGTTCGAGGCTATAAAAGCGGGGAAAACATTGAAAAATCTTTCCATTTGGAAAGCATTATGTTCTTGGAGAATTCACTGATTTTTTTTATTCTAATACTGAAACGACAGAAATGTATGCAATAGATTTGAATAATATAAGGAATATTAATTTAATTTCAGATTAATTGTGTTAAATATCGAATTTATTAAAAATATAACGTTAAAATAAATTAGGTTATAGCCAGTCTCTATAAAAATGAATGAAATTTCAAGTGTTTAAATCGAGGTTTGTTTATAAATTACGTAAATTAAACTTTTTTTACTTAAATATGTTTGTATTTCACGATTTCCGAATTAATTTTTAGTATTTAGAAAATTTTTCATTTAAATTTTGTAAATCATGCTTTTATCAAAATTTTCATTATTTAATAATTAAATAATGAAATAATATACTTTTGTTTTCATTAATTTGATATCTGAGCTCATAAGTGTGACAATAACATAAAGTGACTAATATAAGAGAAATAGCGAAAAACACCTTCGTGAATGTGAAACTTAAATAAACAATCACGTTGTCATTTTACCCACTGTGACGTCACGAGAAAATTGTCCTTCGAAACTTGAAGTATTTGAATGCCGAGGACCGCTTATTATCCATTAAAAGACATTTTTGATTCATTAGGCATTATATGCTTTGATAAAACATCCCTTGTGATTCTATGTTAAAATATTTAATACAAAATATAAACAACGACAAAAAAACCATGCGCCAAGCATAGATTATGAAACTCCTTCCAGAACTTCCGGAATACTTTAACAAAATTTTACTATTTTATAAGGTAAAAAAGACAGCTAAGCAAACATTTTAGAAAATAAACACATTTGAATAACACGTTTAAAAATCAGATTTCAGCAATTACTGTCCATAGCAGGAAAAATACTCCAATACTTTTGTGTAGCCCTGTATTTGATTTATAGATTTGTATATATTCTACATACTATGCTAAAATTTTGTTTAGTAAGAAAACGCATAATAGGTTGAAAGTTCACCTTCAGCAATTTCTACCAATAGACGGAAACATACTTGAATTCTTCTGTGCAGCCATGGATATTACCTACAGATTTTTATACACGCCACACATTAAGCTAAAATTTATTTCAGGTTAAAACACACTAAACTACTGAAATCATACTTCCAAAAATTATCAACCATACGCAACCATATATTCAGTTCTTTACATGACCCTGTAAATATTTTTATGACTTGTAAAAACTTTAAATGCTAAACAACTCTTCGTATATTAATTATAGATCAACTTGAAAATGCATAACACAATTAAAAACCACTACGAAGCAATTCATGCTCGTACTGAGTAATGCTTACAAATTCTTTTGTATAGCCCTCTATGTGATCTATAGCATTTATATTCACCACGTAAAAATGTAATTAAACTTAAAAACGCATACCATAACTGAAAACGGACTTCCAGCAATTATCGCTAATAAAAACTATTTCGGATACAATGTTGTATCCGAAATATATACTATGTTGTATCTTTTGTGTGTCCCTGTAAATAAAAGATAAATGCTATGAACATCATATTCTACAGCAAGTATCTTGTACAACAAACCGCACTAATGTATATCAATTTCATACGTAGTGTAAAACAAATAATTAAAATACGTTGCAAACAGTTTCTTCCCGTAGATCATTATGTAATGGAATTATTTTGTGCAACCCGCAATGCATGCTTTAATTGATGAAATTGGGTTTTCAAATGTGTTATGCGTTTTTCGAATTGTTTACTTAGATATTATTATGATTTACTTAGCTACCGCGCATGCGCGGCAGCGTATTACTCCTTATTTTACCGTTTATTACTGTTAATTTTACGGTATAATACTAGCAACTGGGGTACCAGTATTATATCGGAAAATCAACAAAAAAATTTTTGCAGTGTTTGGCGGTGTAAAAATTGGCGATGTTTAGAAGTTTAAAAAAATGCCAGTAAAAGGTATATTTATTGATCAGGTTTTGCCACCGTCAATATGACGCCAGCGTTACTTACGGACATATTTTTACTTTATAATATACATTTCAAACCTCCATAAAAAATAGCGTTTTTGCAATGAATAGTTTTAGAATAATAAACAATAAAATTAATTTATAAAGAACAAAAACAGGCATTTAATAGATTCTTAAATGCAATTAATATAGTGATATTGCCATGGTGAAATAAAACATTTCTGAAACAATACGTTTTTTTTTCGAAATTCTTGAAATAATTAATTTTTAATTGAATTCCGTTTCGCATAAAATTCTTTTGAAATAGTTAGAGAAGAATGAGACTTTTATTATGTTCTTAGAATACATAGATTGTAAGAAAACAGAAACTGTATCTTTAAAGACTTTGACTAGTTTATATTGTAAAGTGGACTTAAGTTTGATTTTTAAAGTTCTATTTTGTGGATTTGAACAAGAATGAAAAAACATGCTTTAAGTATAGATTATGAAACACTTTCCAACGCATTCAGAATACTGTAACAAATCTTCATAGATTAATAAGGTGAAAGATGATATCTAAGTAAACAAGGAATGACAAAGGATGACCGCCCCGGGAACCCTCTCTAAGTACACAAGGTCAAGGTCAAACCGGGCGGGGTGGCCTACCTTTCGGCTTAAGCTCAACTAGCCCCGCCCAGCAGATTTTTTAACCTAATTATAGTGAGCATTACTAAATTATACTTTGTGATATTGATCAATAATTATACTATGTAATTCTGAAATACAAATTCTGAAAATACAAATTCTAAAAACACAAATTACATCTAAGTAAACAAGATCACCCAGCTAATCTAAGTAAACAATTCGGAAAATGCCTAACACATTTGAAAACCCAATTTCAGTAATTACCATTAATAATCTGGAAAATATCCAAATTGTTTTGTGCAGCCCTGTATAGGATCAATAGATTTGTAATATATGCTACGGCTAAAGCAAGAATGAAGGTAAACCTAGGTTTTTGAATGAATAAAGAATCAAGAATGAGTTTGCGTGTGCCTACATGGGGCGTAATGCCCATGTTTACCGCTAATCGAGCTGGGTCCATCTATGCAGAGTTCATCGTGATGTTGATGTTGATCTGGATGAGCTCTCGCAGCGAGCTGCGGTGGAGAATGCAGGTGCATCTTGTGGTTGCTTCTTGATTAGTGATTTGAAGGTGAGCATAGGGGAGAGGGGGAGAGGGCAGAGCCATACAATTTTCTATTTTAACTTTTTTTTTTTCTAAAATTAATGCCAAAATAGAAAATGAAAAGGGGATGTAATTCAAATACGTAATAAAAAAAAAAAAGTGTAATTACAAACTATGATGCCAAAAGATAATTAAACACAAGTACAATATAATTAAATTAAAATATAAATTTATAATTTTTTTTTTCCTATTTTTTTCCTATTATTTTCCTTTTTGAATGAAGGTGAACCGTGGTTTTCGGGATTTAGCTGCAAAGCCTTGATAATCCTCACTTTAACCGGTTAGATCTAGGTTTACCTTTATTGTTGCTTTAGCCCTAACATGTATATGGGAATAATGATAAGTAACAGCGACCATGTTAAGAACTCAATGAAATAATAATAATCATGAGCCACGATGAAAGTAAGAGTAAGCATGAATATGGAGTTCACGCTATACACAACGATGAACATTGAACGTGTGAACGAGTGTTCTATAGATTTTGGCCACAGCTGTTGTTGGTAATTTTATGCAAGGCTCAGAGAAGCTTGCAAAACTACGTCTTTAGTGGACGAGTGGAAGTCGGTAATGTTTAACCCTTTAGCGGGCAGAGTCCCCGAAAAAGGACACCTAATTTTAATTCCAAATCTGACAAACAGCACCAAGAATATTTAATTACTTTTTTCCTTTTATAAAGTACGGTAAAATAAGCAAGTTTTTATTCTCTAATGAATTCGTTTTTAAATTCTGGTGTCAGTCCATAATTTCATCATTTTAAAAACAGACTTACTCCGCGCCGGAAAGGGTTAATACGTAATAATTGTATGTTGACTATCTATTTGTATATTTTGTCGTTTATTAAAATTTGTTGTTTATATTTGTACTCGAAGAATAGCAATTGTTTTGACATTATTCACTTTAATGCACCTTAATCTCACATATATATAAGTATGTAGAGCTCAATCAACAAGTTATCGGAATTCGGATGAAATACATTAAATCAATTCAAAGATATGTGAAAATTAAATGAACATTGTTTTGTTAATGCTCATTTAATTAAATTATAATTAATTATTAATTATTATTATAATTAATTCATTAATTAAATTTTGCTCATTTAAGAAAATGTCTTATTTTGTCTAACAAAATAAGACATTTTCTTTGTAAAATTATTCAATTATCAATTATTTATCAAACAGTAGTTATTCGTAAATGTTTGAAAACTATTAAAAAAAATTAATTAAAAATCTAATTATTTATAACAATACAGAATTTAATAAATGACTTTTTAACACTTTCCAACCTAGTTGAACAGTCTCTTCGGTTTGTCTGGCCGTCTGGCCGTCTGGAATCTGTCCGTGCTCTAACTCGCGTAAATATACTCGGATTGCCCTGAAATTTTTATATGTTATTGTCGTTATCTATAGCATGTCCCTATTTAAACTGAAGTGTGTAGCACTTATAGTTTTTTTACAGGGACACTCAAAAGAATTCTGTTACATTATGGTCTATGGGGAAAAATCATTTGCGTAAATTTGCATCATTTTCAGTTAATAAATCATTTGCAGTTGGTAAAATGATGTTACACAATTTCAAACACATTGTAATTGTTATATATCACTAAGGTGCATTACAAGAAACTTAATATGGAATAGGGTGTGCTTATAGTTACTTTACAGGGACAGTCAAAAGAATTCCGTTACATTACGTCTATGGAGAAAAATCGTTCGCGGTTTAATTAAATAATGTTTCACTATTTTAAACGCATTGAAATTTATATATATCACTAAGGTGCATTACAAGAGGCTTACTACAGAATATATTGTATATATTCTCTACTGTCTGTTAACAATAATTCCTGGAAGCACGTTTTAAATTGCTGAACGCGATTTTAAATGTACCTCACTTTATATCTATTACTTGGTGTGTATAAATTCTAAAGATCCTATACAGGGCAGCACAAAAGTTCGCGAACACATTTCCGTTTATTGACAGAAACTCCAGAAGGAGAATTTTAAACTGTGTTACGCGTTTCTTAACTAAACTAAAATTTAGCATCCTATGTAGTATATATACAAATCTATAGATCCTATACAGGGCTGAATAAAAGTATTCGGATATTTTTCCGAATATTGTATATGTTGGAAATACAGGGTTGTTATAATTAAAGTTCGCGAATTCAAAAGGCTCTAGAGCCGGTTCTAGGGCTCCAAACGAAACAAAATTTCACTAGTACGTAGTTGAAGAGATGCACTTTGCGAAAATCGAAAAAAAAATAATTAAAATGTTTGTCAATAGGTGGCGCTGCGCCAATATTTAAGCCGATATTTGCAGATTCCTTTATTTTTAAAAAAACAAAATACAGGAAATTTTATTTCACAGTTGGTAAAAGTAAACTTTTTCAGATCCGTTATATCAATTTCGGTCAATCCAGATGAAACACACAAAATTTCACCCAACGCTTGAAAAAGATCACATTTTATTCAAATTTTCGACGAACGACGTCAAAGTGACGTCGCAACTTCGAAAACTTGAAATACCCTTTTAACCACCTGACGATTTAAAACTTGCTGATAAAGTGTGTCTGTGATATCTTTGACACTGGACCAGTTGATTGTTTCTGAAAAGCATTTGAATCTACGCTTTGTAGAGAATGGTAACTTTGAAAGAAAAGGCACTTCTTGTAAAGTTATTTTATCAAAATAACAGCAACGCAGCTGCAGCTCTTCGAGAATTCCGGAAACTAAAAGATGTTAGACGTGGACTAATGTCGGATCGTGGAGTTCACAAAATGATTAAAAAGTTCGAGGAAACAGGAAAACTCGACATTCTTCCTGGCAGAGGACAAAAAAAAGGTAGACATTTTTAGCACTGAAGATATTGCTACTGCTGCCGTGGATTTAGCAAGCCAGTCATCATTTGGTAATGCAAGTGTGTCAGCTATTGCGAATGAAGTCGATGTTCCGATTTCCACTGTGAGAAAAGTGATGCGTCAAATTTTGCGCTACTATCTATGTACAAGATTCAGAGGGTGCAACAACTAATACAGGGTGATACCGAAAGTCGGCTATCATTTTCACTACAGTTTCTTGCACGAATGAATGTGGACAATTCTTGGCCCTGGAATATTCTATGGAGTGATGAAGCGCATTTTTGTTTAAACGGACAAGTGAACACACACAACTGTCGAATTTGGGCGAAAGAGAATCCTAATGTTGTCCGAGAAGTTCCATTGCATAAAGCTAAAGTGACGGTGTGGTGCGGTTTCACAGCTACGTTTATGATAGGGCCATATTTGTTTGAGGAACTAACATCCACAGGACCCATGTCAAATTTTCTGATTCCCGAGCTGCAACAGCGAGGCTGCCTTCAAAATATCGTGTTTATGCAAGACGGTGCACCACCGCACATTACTTAGAGCAATTCGAACTTTCTTAACAAGCCATTTTACAGAAGTCCGCATCATAAGTCGTTATTTTCAAACAGTCTGGCCACCACGATCGCCTGATCTAACACCATGCGATTTTTGGTTGTGGGGATTTTTGATGGGGTGGGGATTTTTGTGGGGATTTTTGTGGGGATTCTGTATCTAAAGACAGATGTCAGACAATCTCTGATATGAAAGACAGTATTAGACTTCATATTCGCTCAATCTCACAGGACAGTTTACGCAATGCTGTAGAAAGCACAAATCTGAGAATGGAATGCGTTATTGAAAATGATGGAGGATTCATTGAGCATGCGTAATGTTATTCTTCGTTATTTCCTCGCTGCCAAGCGACATGTTTTATTTTTGTTGATGCAGATTACATCACATGAAATTATATTCATTTTTCTGTATTGTTTGGAGTCATAGGTCAGGCTCTAGAGCTGTCTGATTAGGTGAACTTTAATTATAACAATTCGCAGTTCGTCGAAGTTTGTTGAAACTTTTAAATTTGTGTGCTTCGTATGGATTGACTGAAATTGATATAATGAATCTGCAAACATCGCCTTAAATATTAGCGCAGCGCCACCTACTGACGGAAAATGTAACTAATTTTTTTTTCTATTTTCGCAGAGCGCATCTCTTCAACTACGTACTAGTGAAGTTATGTTTCGTTTGGAGCCATAGAACCGGCTCTAGAGCCTTCTGAATAGGCGAACTTTAATTATAACAACCCTGTATATGTTGGAAATTCCTGAAATTATGTTTTTAAACATGTTATGCGTTTTCCAAATTGCTTACTTAGATGCTATCTTTCAGTTTATTAAACGGTAATGATTTGTAAAATTATTTTGGAAGGGTTGGAAAGTGTTACATAATCTATGCTTGACGCATAATTTTTGCGTCAAGCATAATTTTTTTTTTTTTTTTTTTTTTTTTTTGATGAAATTATTTAATTATCAGATCTCAATGAACACTGTCGTAATCGACTGAAAATCAATAGATAAATTTAAAGGTATGTGAAAAAGTGAATGAAAATTAATAATACTGGATTAAATAAAATATTTACTTTCTACAATTATTTAATCATCAAATATTAATCGTATGGCAGTCGTTCGTAATTCGGGAAAAACAGTAACTAAATTCAAAAGTGGTTGAAAAATGATAAATGATATATAAACTACAATAATATAGCATTAAATTAATGAATATTCTTGATAAAAAGATAAAACTCTATCAAGAGGTAGTAAGAATCAAGTGAAGGCGTTAAATAAATTCATAGGTGGGTGATAAAGGGAATAAAAGTAATAATACTTAATTTGAAAAAGTAATTTCCTGGTTAAAAATAGTTAATTATCCAAGATTAATAGACTGATATTGTAATCGTGTGAAAACGAGAAATAAATTCAAAAGTGGGTGTAAAATTAAATGATCTACAATAACATTCCATTAAATTAATGGTTTATATATATATATATATATATATATATATATATATATAGAGAGAGAGAGAGAGAGAGAGAGAGAGATCAATCAACAAGCAGTCGTAATCAGATGAAAACGATAAATAAATTTAAATGTGGGTGAGAAATAAAATGAGCATCAATAATACAGAATTAATTAATTTTCTTGGTGAAATTATTTAATTATCAAAGATTAATTGACTAGTAGTCGTTCGTATTTGTGTGAATCTAATATTTTAAAATCTGACTGTCTGTTTGTATTTCACAATTACTCTTATTATAATATACAACGCAGCGCGATGAAATTAACACCAATTATCCGCAAATTTCTCTAAATATGGCAATTTAATTATTCCTTTTTGCGGGAAAAAAAAAGGGGAGGGGGAATAAAGGGATATCCTCTGCTATCTGAAATTGTGAGAAATATCATTATTTTTGTTTGTTTGAATAAATAGATTTAATGGGTTATAGTATACATTCTGCTTAAAATATGTAATGTAAAGAATATCCATATGATTTACTTCCACATTTACTAAAGTTATTATCAAAAATCGGAAAGATTTTAATATTATTGATCCGTATCAAGTAAGGTTTTTTTAATTTGTTTAAAATGTAAATAAATGGACTTGTACTGTGATGGAACTTGGATTTTTGAACATGGATTCTGAACATACGTACAAGGCATATGCTCTGATACAAAATTTTAATCCAAACTATATCAACTCCCGCAAAAAACTTGACTATACTCGCCTGTACGAAATTGTTTAAACGATTTAGACAAGTTAAAAAAAAAAAAAAAAAAATTAGCTTAGTAATAGTGGCAAAACCTCCAAATTTTTAGCCGAAATCCTCTTGACCAATGAAATTTTATTACCCGAATGTCGCCATTTTCTTAAAAAGTCATTCTACAGCAACTGCCTTAAAATCACTTAACTTGCAAAATGTAATTTTCATAATTTTCAGTTCATTTACATTGTGAACATGATTTCTTGCTTATAATAAGAAATTTCATATAATTAACGTTCTAAAGATTAAAAAATCTGGATATTTTCATTAATACGTCAGTCAATGAATCATTTTTTTTAAATCTTTTTTAAATGAAAGAAAATATAGTGCAAATTTAATTAATATGAATAATGTTTTATTAGTGTTGAAGACATGTACACCGCTTTAATGCAAATATGCAGGCCCTTACAAATTTGATAAAATCTGATAGCCTGCACAAAAATCTAGTCGCCAGTAAAAAATATTTACTCCCTCACCCCTCACCCCTCCCCCATGATTGATTTCATAAGGCACAATTTTTTTTTTTATGGTTTAATTGAGAAAAGATAATAATAAGCATAGTTTAGAATTATTAGTTACATAGAATAGTACATAATTTAGAAAGATAACATAAACTATGTTTTCTAATGAAATTTATCAACATTATATATCTCTGAAGGAAAAAAAAAAAAGATACTGTAAAGGCTGAATTAACATGCATGTTCAAAAAATGCTGACTGCCGCGTGCATTTTTCGAAAAAAATATCAGTAAACAACATTAGTCAAACAGGATTAATATCTCATTACAATAAAAAAATGATCGAAGATAGCAAAAGACACGCGAAAGAAAAATAATTACAATGTATTTTTATACTGCATTAGAAGATGACGTTATCCGCTTCGGGAAATACGTGGGACAAAGAAAAAAAAATTGAATACATATAAAATCAAATTTAATCTAATATAACAAAGCATATATTTTAGGCTACACGTGAAATACCACTGCTTCGGTTAATCGATGGTGTCTTTTTCTTCTAAACATTTCAATATAAATTTTGCTTTTTAATCATAAATATAAAATAAACCCGTGCAGATGTATCGCACTTTATCTTTTTTGTACTAATTTTTAATTTGTATAACTAGCTGTTTAACCCGTTCTACGCACGGGAATTCATGAACTTAATTCTAATATGTGAATAAAATGAATTTAATCCCCCTGTTAAAGTGTTGAGTTGTTCAATAAATGTACGATTTAGAAAAATATTGTTCTACTACTGTGCATTTTTTTAAATGAAACTTAATTTATCATGTTGCTATGGCAGCAGACGATAAAACGATATCTTTGAAATAAGAGAATAAATATAATAAAAAGTTTTGTTGATGTTTGTGATGAAATGTTTTTCTTTATTTTTTAAAAGAGGTAATAGTTAAGCGCAATTAAGTAATCTCTAATTATTTCCATGCGAGGTAAAAGAATTATCGTACACTGTAAAAAATGACCAATGTTTCTTATTTTATGAAAATATGCTATAACCACGAACGAAAATATAATATAATCTTCTGAGTTATCCGAAATTTCAAATAGCATGTTACATTGTATTTTGAATCCCCAGAAACGAATACATTTTCAAAATTTAAAGAATAATTTATAAAAACAAATTATTTTTAGCTGCCCGAATTTTTCAGAAACGTTTCCGAAGGGATTGTATAGTGTATTAATTAGTGTCCTCAGCCCGGAATACCTGTTTTTCGAATGCTATCAATTCTGAAGTAAACATTTTCATGCTAAAAAAAAATGTTTAACAGACAAACATGCAAAATTAACAGCGTTAACAATAACATTAAAATACATAAAGTTCTTTATTCTTTCATGAATAAATTAACTTATGCGGCTGAAAACGTGTACATGAGAATGGATAACATTCGAAAAACAGGTATTCCGGGCTGAGGACACTAATTAATATACACTTTAAAAACCCTTCAGAAAAGTTTCTGAAAAATTCGGGCAGCTAAAAATAATTTGTTTTTATAAATTATTCTTTAAATTTTGAAAATGTATTCGTTTCTGGGGATTCAAAAGACAATGTAACATGTTATTTGAAATTTCGGATAACTCAGAAGATTATATTATATTTTCGTTCGTGGTTATAGCATATTTTCATAAAATAAGAAACATTGGTCATTTTTTACAGTGTATAATACCCGCTACAGTTTCTTAGTACTGCATTTGGCGCCCATAATATGCATATCTCACATTGCAGTAAACATTTAGAACTGGTTAGAACTCGCGTGATTACGGGTTAAACATAAAAAAATGACAAAAATTCGTCAAACAGATAATATAAAAAAAAAAATCTATTTAAAATTTTCAATTTTTTTTTTACCCAATCGTTCATGGGCCCCGTACCAGCAACCCGTGTGCCAAATTTCGTAGCCCTGAGCCCTCGAGTTTTTGAGGTTACATAGATTTATATACGCGCAGTAGATTATTCTAGCTGATCCGCCCGGCGTTGCCCGGGTCCGTGTAATAAACGTAAATCTCTTAAAAAACGAAACTCTGGCTCGGGTCTCCGATGTCTTCGGCACCGTATAACGGACATGCTCGTACGCTCAGGAAAATCTTCTATTTCCACCTTCCACCGCCAGGGGAGCATTCTTTTCTAAACAAACCTCTTTCCAAACGAAATTCTGACACAGGTTTCCGCTGCCTACGACACCGTATAGTAGACGTGCTACAAAAGTGAGCTGGTTTGGAGAAGATGGGAACATTATTAGCCGAGTTAATGAAATAAGCACAGTTAGAGAAAATAACCTTGCTGGGGTGTCGGGGGAAAGGGATGTTCAAGTGTCCTTTTCGGAAAATGACTAATTAGGAGGACCACTGTGCATCCTTAAAAATTCGTTCGTTTGGTTAAGCTAGGAACTTAATTGCAAATTTGGCTTAAACTATTATTCGGAAATAGTGGTAACTCTACTCATAAATTTACTTTAATGTTATAGATTGAAATGATGTTATAGAGGGTAACTATTAAGTTAATTATAATGTTTGTAATCAGTTGCGTTGAAATCGGACAGATAGTTGCTAAGTTGTGGAAACGGGGCATAGTTAGGGAAAAGAATCTTGAAAGAGGTGGTCAGGGAGGAGGGGATGTTCAAATGTCCTTCAGAAAATGACTAATTAAGAGGACCACTATACATCTTAAAAAATTCGTTCGTTTGGTTAAGTTAGGAACTTAATTGCGCATTTGGCTTAAACTATTATTCGGAAAAAGTGGTAACTGCTACTCATAAATTTACTTTAATGTTATAGAGGGTCACTATTAGGTTAATTACAATGTTTGGAAACACTTGCGTTGAAATCGGAATGATTGTTGCTGAGTTATGGAAACGGACATAGTTAGAGAAAAACCTTGAAGGATGTGCCGGGGAGGAGTGGATGTTCAAGTTCACTTCAGTAAATAACCAATTAGGAGGATCACTATGCATCTTTAAAGATTCGTTCTTTTGGTTAAGCTAGGAACTTTATTAGAAATTTGTCTTAGACTGTTATTCGGAAATAGGGGTACCCGCTGCTCATAAATTTATTTTAATGATATAGACGTTGATTATTAAGTTAAATATGATGTTTGGAATCAGTTGACTGAAATCGAAAAATTAGTTGCTGAGATATGGAAACAGTGTAAAGTTAGACAAAAAACCTTGAGGGAAGGGCCGGAGCGGGAACGGATGTTTAAGTGCCTTTCCGCAAATGATAAATTAGGAGAACCTCTATATGCATCTTTAAAGATTGATTCATTTGGTTAAGCTAGGAAGTAAATTTGAAATTTTGCTTAGACTATTATTCGGAAATACTGGTAGCTGTTTTCTAGAAATACACGCTGAAGCTATGAATGCTGATTTTTATGATAATTTAGCAAAATGGAACTGGTTTGGAGAAGTTAGGAACATAATTATCTGAGTTCTGAAAATAAAGCACAGTTAGAGAAAAAACCTTGAGGGAGGGTCCGCGAGAAGGCGCGCGGTCAAGTGCTCAACAACAAATCACTAATTTTGAGTGTTGGTACGCATCAACTGAATACGGGCTCTGTACTTTTATTAGGAACATAAATTTAATTTTTATAAAAACTGTTATTCTAAAATAGTGGTATTATCTATATAAAACAGCGATTAAACGTTACGAGATCAGCTAAAAAAGTTAAATTTGTTAAATGTAATTAGTTCTGTTGAAATCAGAGCAGTAGATTTGGATTTATTAATAAGGAGGGTCAATTAATGAAAAAGCCGCCTCCAGGTGGCGCGCGGTCAAGTAAAATAAATTTTATATTTAATAAAAGTCGCTTACCCCCCCCCCTTCCCATCCCCGCAAATTTAACAAATAATCTGTTAAATAAAGTTTTCTGTATTAATAATCTCTATCATACTAATATATGTCATGCAAAAAAAAAAATCCTTAACCCAGCTAATTATCATTCATTAAGTCGATAAAATCCTTTAAAGTTAAGTTTTTAGCATTTGGCAACGGTTAATAATTAAGTTGATTGTCTACATATCATATAATCTCTGATCAATTGAATTTAAACACTCGAATCGCAGTTGCAAATGCTACCTTGATTTATTTAATGACTTCTGTGGAGATATCATACAACCAACCAACCAATGAAAAAAAGCGGATTTTTGATGAGATCTCTTTGTGGATGTATTTTAATTAATATTTAATCTATCAAAAATCTATTTAAAAATTTCGAATTTTTTGTTCCGATCGTTCATGGCCGCCCTACCAGCTACCCGTGTGCAAAATTTCTTAGCCCTGCGCCCTGCGGTTTTCGAGTTTTTGAGGTTACATAGATAGATACGCGAACGGTTTTTAATAGTATAGATTATTGCTTAGCATGATATAATGGGATATTTTATTTTTGTGGCAGTAATAATTTAAAAAAGAAAAAACCTTTCATTACATTTATGAAAACAATGCTGATTTAATTTTTAATTAAATGTAATTTTTAATCGAAAAACATGTTTTATCGAAATGTGAGTGTTCTATGTCAGAAACCGGCTCAAAAACCTTTCGAATGATACCTTATTCATTGTTGTGTGTTTTGTAAATGCATAGAAATAGCGACAGAAATAATATATATGATGTGTATTTTAATTTTTTATAAATCTAGATTAATTTTTGTGTGTCTTAGGCCGCACATGAAACGTCGCTGGCCCCGGGTCACATGTTGAGTGTGGATAGTCTAGGAAAACAAAATAGAAGTAAATAATTATAGAAAGTCCATTAAGAAAATTCCTGCTATGTTGTCTGTTCTGTTTCCTTAAGTAATGTACATAATGAATGTGAGTGGTTTTTGTGGCTACTAAAAGCTAAGTGCGGTGCATAAGGTATGTATAATGTATTTTCTTGTCGCTCGCATAATAATTGATTAGGATGGAAATGCCATTAATGCAAGGAACAGGAAGGTAATGCAATAATAATACATATTTTTTTAAAAAAAACATCCTAATAATGCATATTTTTCCAGAATTCGGGACACTCAGCTTATAAGTGTCACTTGTTCGAGAGAAAATGACAACAATATACGAATAAGAACAAAATTAGCAGGAAATTTTATTCAACAATATTAGTGCATACTAATGCACTTATGCAAAAATAAGTGCAAGAAAAGACAATTTATTAGCGATAGAGTAGTTATTATTTTCGTTAGTTATAAAAGTATTGGCATTAAAAATTGTAAGACCACCGCGAATAGGAAACTTTCCTTTGATAAATGTACATTTGTTAAATTTTATTTCGATCTCGATTATGGAAAATTTTGTTTTAATTACATTTACTTCACTTCAATTCACTCATCATCCTACATTTATATGTATAAATATATTTTGTTTTATTTAACTGTTTAACACTTTGTCCTTTTATAACTCTCCCACTCCCCCCTTTCCTTGTAATTATTAATTTATTTACATTTATACTTCTTTTTTTTATAAGAAATTTTATTCAAGCAGTTTTTTAATATTAATTTACGATGTTTTTATTATTTAATCCTACCTTCTTTCTTAATTTTTAGTTTAATTTTCTTATATTAATTTAGATTAACCTCCATTATATAACTTGTAAGTTTAATCTATTATCACAGGCCTCGGAACGGTCCCTTTTTCCGCCACCGCTAATTTTTACTTTCTTCTATCTATAATAGAAGAAAGTATTGTCATCGAAATTTTTTTCGACTTCCTATTTTCGACGGATTTACACGTTTTAAGGGTTAGAGATTCCGAAAAACATGTTTTTACAAAATGTCTTTCTGTCCGTCCGTCTGTCTGCCATTGTATCACCAAAAAGTATATGAGAAAATGAATAGATTTGAACCAAATTTTATTTATAGGTTTGTGACTATGTCCAGTAGGTCCTCCTTGAATTGGGGGATACCAGAAGGGGGCACTACGGTAGCGATATTTGTGCAATTTTCATTATTATATCATCAAAAAGTGTATGACGCTATGCATAGAATTTAACAAAATTTTATGCATATGTTTGTGAATACGGCCTGCAGGTCCCAGTTGAATTTGGGGACAGTCCGACGGAAGGGGGCGCTCTCATAGCCACTTAAAGATTTAAAATTTAAAAAGATGTACAAAAAAATTTTAAATTCTAAAAGTTTTTTCCGTTACATATTCGGCCTTGATCCAAGGAATCCGGAGCATTTTTTGTTTTGCCTTTATCTTATAAAATGGCTAAGTTATAGCAGTTTAAACATTTTAAGATGGCTGACATTTTGAAACAAGACAGCAGGATTTCTCCATAAACGGATTTAATTTGTGAGTTTTAGTGAACATTGTTTCGCCAAATTTTCTTTCATTGTTGTAACCATCATTTCAAGACTTACATGCTTAACACTATATATTTAGAGTAGTGGCCAAAATTGTGGTCACTTTTTGGGAAAAATGTTCTTTTGAAGTTTGATGGATCATAACACCAAATATTTCTTAGTAATACCATAAAAGTTATATACCACTGGAAAGATAATTTAATCAAGAATTTTAAGCAATACAGTTTGTTGAATTATATTTATTTAGTACATATATGTTGAATATATCGTTTAGTATATGTTGAATTATAATTATATTGTAGCCCAATAATCAGAAAAAGGCAGTAAAACCTGGTTAGGTTGACGATAATTATTTTTCCTTTTCTTGAATGTAGCTAATGCATATGAATGTTTGTAGTGACAGACAGATTCCGTTTTATTTGGTAATGAGTCAATCAAAGCTAGGGTAGGGTTTAAAGAGAAATATGCCATATTTTGGTACTTATAGGAAGACGTTTATCACTATTTTTTATGATTGCTATCAGGTTGCTAAAATTCTTTGCCATCTTTCAATTTTTGAGCTAGTAAAGCATAATAAAATTAACAAAACATCATAAAGAGTGAATTAGTTACCCAGAAATCAATGTATAACAAAATTTTTAAGTGTATAAAGCTATGGTTATGAACAAATTGGCAGTAAAATTGGAAATAAATTAGCAAAGAACATGTCTAAGTCCAGCTAAACACGACTGGTAAAGACAGGAAAGGTGTAGGAGAGCAGTTGGCGGTAGAAGAGTAAGGTCCTATGTATAGGTCACAGAAAATAATCATCTCGGTATATGTAACATGAAATGGTGCACTGCAGTATGGGGAACTGAATTAAAGTACAATTCTGTAAAGAGTGCAGCATTTTGGTCTAAAAGTTAGAATTTCATGGGGGGGGGGGGGGAAATTATAAATCAAATAAAGGTTGAAAATATTAAACTGAGCTAAAAGGCATGTTTACCAGACAGAGAAATAGTAGGGTCATGTTAATTGGAGTGTTATTTATATATTTATTTATTTATTTTAATGGAATTCTAAAATTTAGACCAAAATACTGCACTCTGCACATAACTGTACTTTGATTCAGCTCTCCATTGCAGTGCACCATTTCATGTTTCATACACCGAGATGATTGTTTTCTGTGACCTATACACAGGACCCTTACTCTTCTATCGCTAATTGCTCTCTTTCACCTTTTTCTGCCTTTATCAGCCTTTATCAAGTGCTACACATTTCAGTTCCAATAGGGATGATGCTATAGTAAACGATAATAACATATTAAAATTATAGAGCAATCTGAGTATATTTATGTGAGTTAAAGCACGGACGGGCGGACAGACAAACCGAAGTCGTAAACATTTTTTAACTATGTTAGAAAGTGTTAAAAACAAAAACATGCAAATATCATTGATTTTATTGGAAGCAAACAATCTTTAACCACTTTGTTAAAAGCGGCTATTAGAAACTTCACAAAAATGAATTTGAACACCACTTCTTTTAAACAGAATTGTTTACATTATTGAAACACAGAGATTTCGAAGACCATTTTGTTGAGTGTGCTGCCTCAACTAGTAGCAGCATTTTATCAATTAAATAAGTCGAAAAATTCTAATTAAAATAGTTCTGCATAAAAAACCCATTTATTTAAATTAAGGGGGGAGAGGGATAAGCCCCCTGTTCCCCCTTTTATACTCAACCAATGAACACCCAAAACTAATCAGGGAAGCGCCTTATCAGAATAAACGTGTGTACCAAATTTGAAGTAAATCGGATAATTCTGCATGAAAAATCCATTCATTTAAATTAAGGGGGATTAGCCCCCCCCATCCCCTCCCCTTTATACTTAACCAATGATACCCCAAAACTAATCAGGGAAGCGCCTTATCAGAATGAACCTATATACAAGATTTGAAGCAAATCGGATATTTCTATCAAGAGTTATCGCGTTACGTACATACCTACGTACATACCTACATACATACAGAACTTACGGGCACATTAGCTCTCAGGCTTTGATAGCCTGTGAGTTAAAAAGTAGTGCGGAAAAATTAAAAAAACGTGTAATGGATACTCATTCGAAAGCCCTGCTCTAAAGCACCTTAATTGCCTGTTTATTTTTAACAAAATAGAAGTAAACAAAAGACTTTATGAATAAAACAAAAGATTTTATCTCAAATAAAGATTCTTCCATCACAAAAGTAACTGTTTCATTTATGTACACTGCAAAAAATAACTGTTGATTTTACAGTATAAAACTGGGCGCGGTAGCGTATTACTGCTTGCGCGGCAGCGTATTACTGCTTATTTTACTATTTAATACTGTTAATTTTACGGTATAATACTGGCAGCTGGGCGCCAGTTTTATACTGTAAAATCAACAGTTATTTTTTGCAGTGTAGAATGACTTAATAATTAAGTGAAAATCGTTCTTTTTAGCTGATTACAGCATCCATGTTTCATTGGCATTTTATTGCGAGAAATAATAGATACCGTCTAAGGAAAACAAACCAAATATAAATGTTCGGTACTTTTTTTTATATTCAAACTGATTAATTGCCAGCATTTTTTTTTATTAAAAATATTCGCCTTATTTAATGACGGCTTAAATATTGCGAAAATATAAGACGAATTCTACCTATCCCATATATGTGAAACGATTTTGTGAAACTACTTATTCGGATATATGAAACTAATATATGAAACTAGGGGGCCTACCCCCTGCGAGCTACGCTCGCCAACCCCCGCTCAGACTTCGAGGCCTCTAAAAACATGACAGCGTGCTTTATTTTAAAAATATTGGTAAATCTGTTGTTGGGTTGCCATGCTTTTAACGTTTTAATGGGACATTTTTTGATTATCATGGTCTCATACTGTTGCGACAACTGACGACTGTTTTCGGGATTGATAAGTAAAATCAATTACAACTTGAAAACCAGCTTGTATAAAATGGTTAGGTTTAAATTGTGGCTACCTCTCGGACTTTTATAACAACGATCTGTATTCTATTCTTCCTTTGCGTTTAAGGATGAGAAAAATTCCATCTGCTTGTGAATAACATTAAGAACCACGGTATTGAAAAGTACTATGTTATAGACATTTTCAGTAACAGGTTTTAATTTTCTCTCTATTTTAGTGCACCATCATGCATATTTTCATGTTATTTTAAATATGTAAATTATTTATTTTAATTAATATGTATACACGAATTTTCTAATAATTATTTATCATACAAAATTATTTAAATATTTTGTGCATGCATGCCTGCATTTATTCGGCATCAATTGATGAGATATTTAAACAAATTTGCTATCCGCGATAATTTTACACCATGTTATGTCACTTTA
This sequence comes from Maratus michaelseni, assembly GCA_963931845.1. Taxonomy (NCBI): domain Eukaryota; kingdom Metazoa; phylum Arthropoda; class Arachnida; order Araneae; family Salticidae; genus Maratus; species Maratus michaelseni. The sequence goes on along the minus strand of OZ007595.1, from coordinate 40,630,672 downwards.
ATATTGTCCATAAGAAAATCGGGTACTTTTCCAGTATAGGATCATTTGCTTTTAGGTTTGGCGTAATTCGAGCTTAAAAAAGGGATTCGTTATAGATTCGTTAATATACATAGATTTGTTGCCAAAAGGTATGAAAACAAACCCAATGAACTTTTTGTGTTTTTCTATTATAGGGGTCTTGACGCTTTTTTAAAAAGCTTGGCGGAAAAAACCAAGAAGGATAGAAAAACAAGCAGGATATTTTATTCTCCTTCCGTTCAGTTGGGCAATTATTATTTTATATATTCGTTTCAAATATCCAAATTAGTGATTTTATAAATTCGTTTAGTTAAATTTTACAAAAAAATAACAAAATGATATCAATAAATAATAATTACTATTAATTCCGTTTCCCCCTTTCGTTTGCGTTTACATAAATGACGTCATTTGGACGAATTTATTCAAAATATTTTCAGTTTATAAATTAAATTAAATGCTGACAGACAACTGAATCCTGACGATAGAAATGTGATTTTTTTTTTTCAAATTTTCCTGAAAAACATAATTTAATCACAATCTTGTCTTCATTATCGATTGAAATAACAGATAAATTCAATTTCAATTTGAAAATGACGAATGAAAAGAAATCAATAAATCCCTATCGGGATCCTTTTCAATTTTTTCCCCTTTTTTGTCACAAAAAAACTGAATAATTAGTTGCCATCATTACAGAAATGTCATTAAAATTAGAAAAAAATTAATATCTCGAAAACTAATTCCAATTTCAAAATTCTATTACCAGTTTTGACATACGCGGATTTTTATGGAAAATTGGTATTAATTTCACCATCAAGCGTTTAATATTTTATTAAACATAGCCCTGAAACGTAATCAGTCGTTTAATCAGTCGTTTCATAGAATCGTTTCATAAATTCGTTTCATAAAATCGTTTCACAAATTCGTTTCAATAGGATTTTATATATATAGGGTAGATAATAATTGTCCAACTCAATGCAAATAGGTTAAAATTTCCTCTTTGGTTGTCTTTTCAATTTTAATAAGAAAATGACATCAATAAAAATATACCTATAAAAATTTACCTGTTTCTCTCTCTCTCTCTCTCTGTATTCTGTGCTATACTTTGAAAGTGACGGTTGAAAGTGACGGTTAAATATGGTTGAAAACCCTGCATGCTACAAACAAACTAGTCGGATGTGCCAATCCCAAAACTTTCTTCTATCTCACACAGATTTCGCATATACTAAAAAGAATCAGCACCAACTTATATCAAGGTCTAACTGAATCTAAAGTTTTATTAAATTCCGTGCATTAGTTCTTGAGATATGACTATAGCTAAAATCGCGTGGTTCCTGCAAAATGCAGCATAGCAGTGCCACTGCTGAGAGATTTAGACCAAAACCTAATCAACAACAACTTATGTCAACATCTAACTTACTCTGAAGTTTGATGAAAATCCGTGCATTAGCTCTTGAGATAGAGTTATCGTGATAATAATGAAAAAAGCAGCATCCTGTTGGGAGCGCCACCTGTTGGGCAATTTACACCAAAACATAAGCAGCATATATTTATGTCAAGGTCTAACAGAATCTGAAGTTTGATGAAATTCCACGCATTAGTTCTTGAGATATAGCTATCGTAAAAATCGAGAAAAATTGGTATAGCAGCGCCACCTGTTGGGATATCTACACCAAAACGTAATCAGCGTCTATTTATGTCAAAGTCTAACTGAACCTGAAGTTTGATGAAAATAAGTGCATTAGTTCTTGAGATAGAGCTATTGGGGAAATCGCAAAAAATGCAGCATAGCAGCACCACCTGTCGGGCGATTTTCTCCAAAATCTAATCAGCACCCATTTATATCAGAGACTAATTGAATGTAAAGTTTTATTAAATTTCGTGCACTAGTTCTCGAGACAGAGCGCCTACAAAATTCTTGTCACATACATACATACAGACAGACAGACATTTTCTAAAAATGGTCAAATCGTGTTCAGGACCTTCTAAAACGTATAAATCCGTCGAAAACCGGAAGTCGAAAATTTTCATGAATCCAATACTTTCTTCTTGTAAAGATAGAAGAAAGTAAAAACATACGAGAATTTCTTGAACTTATTTCTTAAACTCTCGATATCTCCAAGAATATACAGGCTATTCTTACACACACGAACACAAATGTTGTACAATATCCATATTAGGGTAAAGCGAAAAAAAAAATTTACAAAAAACGGGTAGGTGCCAAAAGTTGCCTTTATACTAGTATATCAAATATCTGAAATTTTACCGCTGAAAAAAAAATGGCTTGGGTCTGTGCTTTTGGTCCAAATGTCGAAATTTTGGGTAAAATTTGACAATTTAAAAAATAAATAAATAAAAATTTTCTGTAGAACTGGTTATGATTTAAAAGTGTCATTTGAACTTTTATTAATAAATATTTAAAATATTGAAACGATAAAACGATATCTTTATTCTGTATAACTGGAGCAAAACTGACAAATTACGGTAAAAAAGGGGGCGTTTCCATTCTGGTGCAATATACAACGATTCGTTGAAAAAAAAATTAATAGAAAGAAAATTAAATAAAGAAGTACCGCAATTAGCAGATGCTGTATGTCAAATTGAAATAAACGAATCAGTATGCAACGATTCAATAATAGATACAATTGAATTCCCATCTTCATCCTCCTATACCGAAACTCGAATGAAGTATGAAACTTTTTCAAGAGCATGTGATAGCTATAGAATTTCTGATCGGTCTGCTGCTGTTCTTGCTTCAGCGGTTCTCCAGGATTGTGCACGTATAGCAAATGACACTGGAAACATAATGTACCCGTACCCGTTACAGATAGAAGCAAAGTAAGTCGAGAACGCTAATCGGCTTGTTCGTCTCAACGTAAAGAACAGAACCTTAAAACAGAAGAGCCTTATATTTCGACTCCCGAAAAGATGACACAATGTGTATAGAAAAGAGAAGTTATAAACATGCGTATCGTAGAATTATGAAAGAACATGTTACTATCTTAGAAGAGCCTGGCTCTAAATATTTGGGGACTAATTTTGCCTAACATTTCCTCATCTGGAGCATAAAATATATTTTTAAATGCATATCAAAGTTTTTAGAAGATAAAAATATTGATTTGTCCAGCCTCTCATGCTTGGGGTGATGGGTGTCTGGTGTCCTGTGAATACGGGGAAGCATACTGGAATAATCCGTCGAATGGAAGAGAAGCTTGCAAGACTATTGCAATGCATCATATGCCAGCTCCAGTTAAATGAATTGCCTCTGCATAATTTGTTAGGCATGATCGATGGGAAAACTTCTGTCCCACATGTATTCACCGGACCAATAGGAAAATCCTTGTCCACGTGCCATTCACTCCCTATTGCAGTTTTTGAACCCATAAAGAGTAATTTAGAAAACATATTTCCTGAAATCAATGAAACGGCTCTCAGCACAGACCAGAAATACCTGCTGGACATTTGCAAAGCTATTTCATCAGGATATTGTTCAAAAGAACTACTGAAAATTGCCCCTCGCAAGATGGCTCACAACGGCGAATAGAATTCTTCGCCTTAATTATTCACATTGACTGCGCGTCAGAGTCTCTATTTTCACTCACAAAATATGTGATCTAAGTTTATGCCCCAGGATGGTTTACCATCAAATGTAATCTACAGCTAAAGAATGTATCTAAAACCGTATGGGAAACTATTCGGCTATTAAACAACACAGCAAACGGCATAAAACGAATAGTTAAAAAAGTTATTCAGGACAATGGTTACTTTGCACACTCAGAGCAAATTCTGATTGCAATCGCATTAAACAACTAGCTGCTCATCACATAACAAATGCAAGAGGTAAAATAAATGATGACATACGCAAATTTGAAATACTTGTTGGAATACAACGTTCCTTTTCTCCTCTCCGCACATATGGCGCATGCGCGTACAGTTACGATGATGATGCTCCGGAAGCGAGAGCAGTTGTTACTTTAAGAAAGATGTCGGCGCTCAGTCGCATACGAGCTGTATATATTTTGTCTTCGTTTAATTGTAAATAAATGTCTTATGTCGTGCTATTCTGCAAACTCTGCTTGCCTCATACACCTACAAATAGTTATGGGCCCAGAGACGTTATTTCACTGCGCTATAATTAGCAGAAATTAATTTTAATTCGAACATTCGGATTTGGAACTCTTAAGCCTAATCGAAAGTAAGAATTGTTCTTCATTCTGTTTATCATTTGCATTATTTCTGGCTGTGAGAGACTCTGCATAATTATGTCTGATATAACGACAATTGAAAAGCTCGGGAAAGATAATTTTGATAGCTGGAAGCTTCAAATCGAAGCTGTATTAATCAAAAATGATCATTGGGATTACGTAATTGGTAAAGAAATCAAATCGGCTGAAGGAACCGCAGAAGAAAAGAAGTGGCTCCAAGCTGATCAAAAAGCTCGTGCAGATATAATTCTTTCTATAAATCCTAGTGAACTGAGTCATATAAAGCATTGTACGACTTCAAGTGCTGTATGGAATAAGCTGAAAGATGTTTATGAATCGAGGGGACCCGCAAAGAAAGCAACTCTGTTAAAACAACTTCTGTTTAGAAAAATGTCCATAAATGAAACGATGGCTGATCATTTAAATATTTTCTTCGAAATAGTTGATAAACTGAAAAATATGGAAATAGAAATCGCGGATGATTTATTATCAATTCTACTACTTTATAGTGTTCCTGAGAATCGCCATCCCTGAAAATTTTAGATGCGCTATAGAATCCAGAGATGAGTTGCCTAAACCCGAATCTTTGAAAATTAAAATGCTAGAAGAATGGGATGCCAGGAAAGGAAAATCCACTCAAGATTCACAAAACGCATATTATATAGAAAATAAAAGAAACAATCAAGAACAGAAGAAGAATGAAAAATGGAAAATGAATCCAAACAAAAATTTTCCCTCGGAAAGGTGTTACCGAAATTTCAAGTGCAATTATTGTTCGAAAATGGGGCCCAAAGCTTCCGAATGTAGAAAGAAAATAGCTGATAAAAAGCTTACATCTTTAAATAAAAGAAATCAAGGATCGATGATAGCCACTAATTATGAAAAACCGACTAGTATGGCATTTAATGACGCATATCAAGAACCTTCTGCATGGTCAGTTGATCAAACAGCGAAAATTACAGGAATAGGAACAGTTTGCATTACAGTACCTAACGGGGGTGGAATTACTAATCTCACACTCAAGAACGTTCTATGTGTTCCAGAATTGAAGTGTAATTTGCTCTCAACATCTAAAGCAACAGCCAATAATCGTTCAGTGATTTTTAAAGAACGATTTGCTAAAATCATCGAACCAAATGGTTCTACATTAGTACATGCTATCCGTCATGGGGATTTGTATTACGTATACCCAAGCATCGAGAGAGCTGCGATAGCAGAGGTAAGTGAATTTCTAAAATGGCATCTTAAATTAGGTCATTTAAATGAGTCTGATTTAAAAAGACTTAAATCAAAGAATATGGTTAGAAATTTAAATTTCAATGATAATGAGTCTCTTAAAGACTGTAAAATTTGTATTCAAGGTAAACAAATTGTGCGTTCTTTTCCTAAAGAATCAAACTTTAAAAGTGACGATTTATTGACTCTTATACATTCAGATTTGTGTGGTTCTATGAGAGTTCCATCCCACGGAGGATCGCGATATTTCGTTACTTTTATAGACGACAAATCACGTTACATTGAAGTCAGTTTTCTTAAAACCAAAGATGAGGTTAAAAATGCATTTGTTAAATACAAAGCAGCAGTTGAAAACCGTGTAGGAAAGAAAATAAAAATTCTTCGTACGGATAATGGTAAAGAATATTTCGGAGAAGAATTTAATAAATATATCGAAGAAAGCGGTATAAAACGAGAATTTTCCTCACCACTAACTCCGCAACAGAATGGTACGTCAGAGAGGGCCAATAGAACTTTAGCTGAAATGGCGAGGTGTTTACTATTACAAAGCAATCTCCCACAATCTTTTTGGGCCGAAGCCATTAATTGTGCGGTATACATACGTAATCGCTGTCCTTCGCGACGTTTAAGCGATAACAAAACACCCTACGAAGTATTTTTTGGCATCAAGCCAACTTTATCATATTTTAAAATATTTGGGAAAAAATGTTTTGTACTAAATAAAAGACAAAGTAAAGGAAAATTTGATCCTAGGTCAGAAGAGCATATTTTTGTTGGATATTCAAATGAATCAAAAGCGTACAGGCTGTGGAATAAGAATTCCAGAAAAATTGTTATAAGCCGAGACGTCCGATTTATTACGAATTTGAAAACGATTTACCTCCAAACAGTGAAATAAAATTAATTTTTCCCTTTTCTCAAAATAATGAAAATAAAACAATTACGCAAGAATCAGAAACATCTTCTCCTCCCGTCAAAAATGAACCAGACAGCTGTGGCGACAGTGATGTTGATATGCAATCGGATGAAATTTCCGACCCCCTTTTTTCCCCTACAAGAGCGCGCGGGCGGCCGAGAAAATTAAAAACTGGTAAAAGAGGTAGACCCAGGAAAGAATTTAAAATAATAATTCCAAAAGAAGAAAAATCCCAAGTTGTAATGGAAAATTTATTTTCTGACTCATGTCCGGAATTTTCTGAGGCTTTAAACGGGCCATTTAAACATGAATGGATAGATGCAATGGAATTAGAATTTAATTCTTTAATGCAAGAAAATGCATGGCAAATAGTTGATAGGCCAAAACATAAGAAAATTGTAGGAAGTAAATGGGTTTTAAAAACTGAATATAAACAAGACGGGTCAATCGAAAAGTTTAAGGCGAGAATAGTCGCAAAAGGATGTTTTCAAAAACCTGGAATTGATTTCGAAGAAAATTTTTCGCCTGTAGCCAGATTAAGTTCGATCAGAACTGCGATCGCTTATGGTATTCAAAATGGTTTTACAGCTTATCAATTAGATTTTATTATGGCTTATGTAAATGGTGATTTAACTGAAGAAGTATACATGGAGTTACCTGATGGTTTTAAATATGAATCTAATCTTTACAAAGTTGTTTATTAAAAAAATCCCTCTACGGATTAAAACAATCAGGTCGACAATGGTTCAATAAATTAGATGAAAAATTAAAACAAATGAAGTTTGAATCACTAAATGCTGATAAATGTGTTTATTTTTCAAAATCTCCGATTGAAGCTATTATCATTCTTTATGTTGATGATCTCGTAATTCTTACTAAATGTAAACAAGATTATGAATATATTAGAGATGAATTATCCAAATCTTTTAAAATGAAAGATTTAGGTTTGTTACTATTGTTTGGGCATAGAATTTATGCAAAACGGGACAGTATTAAAATTACTCAAAAGGAGTATATTGAAGATATTCTGAGCAAATTTAACATGCAAGAATCAAAATCAATATCTACACCTTTTGATAACAATGTGAAGCTTACTAAAGATATGTGTCCCAAAACTGAAGAAGAAAAGTCTGAAATGAATAATATTCCTTATCGTCAACTAATTGGTTCTCTTATGTATTTATCTGTAGCAACTAGACCTGATATAACTCATGCTGTGAATTTTCTAAGTCAATTCAACAACAATCCAGGCAAACCTCATTGGATAGCTGCAAAAAGAGTTTTAAGATATCTAAGAGGTACTCAAGATCAAGGACTGATTTTTAAACGTGATACTAAGTCCTTAGTTGCATTTGTTGATGCTGATTGGGCTTCAGATGTCAATGATAGAAAGTCCTATACTGGATACATTTTTTAATATGCCGGTGGTGCTATATCTTGGGAATCGAGAAAACAACGAACTGTTACATTATCCACAACTGAAGCAGAATATATGGCTTTATCAGAGGTTGCTAAAGAGACTTTACATCTCAGACGGTTCTTAAATGAACTTTCTCCTGAAATAGTGTCTGCACCTACTTTAATATTCTGCGATAATCAGTCTGCTCAAAAATTAGTAAGAAATCCAATTTATCATTCTCGCACAAAACATATTGATATTCGCCATCACTTTGTGCGCGAAATATATGAGAATGGAGATATAGAAGTTAAATATCTAGAAACTGAAAATATGGCAGCTGACATTTTAACAAAAGCTTTAAGTGCCTATAAACATAAGAAATGTTGTGATTTAATAGGACTAAGTGTTTAAAAACATTCAATGTTATTCTGTATCCTTTTTCCATATAAGTTTAAAGTATATACTGTTTGTATTTGTAATTTTATATTTTGTTTCTCTGTAATTTGCATATAATATTTGCATAATAGGAGAGTAATTAATGCCTTGTTAAGAAAATGCACGTTTTAAGGGGGGAATTGTTGGAATACAGCGTTCATTTTCTCCTCTCCGCACATATAGCGCATGCGCGTACATTTACGATGATGATGCTCCGGAAGCGAGAGCAGTTGTTACTTTAAGAAAGATGTCGGCGCTCAGTCGCATACGAGCTGTATATATTTTGTCTTCGTTTAATTGTAAATAAATGTCTTATGTCGTGCTATTCTGCAAACTCTGCTTGCCTCATACACCTACAAAAATGTTGCGATGAACAGTTACATGCAATAGATTAGTTTCAACTGACGTCACAAACATTTATTCACTAGCCGAGAGAGATAATTAAGAAAAATAATGTAAATAAAGATCCAAGACTATTTTTTTCTGTTTCCATTAATATATTGTAAATTTTATTGTTTAAACTTACTGATAGTTGACACTTTGGTGAGTGGGGTTTTCCGAAATTCTTGTATTTTATTTATTTGTTTGTTTGTTTATTTATTTTATTTTTATTTATTTTTTTTTTTTTTTTTTTTTTTTTTTTTTTTTGAGATTCCTATGGCAAAATTCGGCACAAATGTCATATACGCACCATGTTGGCACGATTTTTTTCAACCGCCAATTTAGCGAAATCTTTGTTTTACAATATTAGTTTCAAATAGCATGCAATAATAACACTTGATTTTTTATTTGAATATAAAAACAGAATAACGTAATAAATGAAATAGCTTCTATTATTTAAAAAAGGGAAATAAATAAATGATAGTTTGATATAAATAAATATTGATATACATAATAAAAATAATTTATAGAATTAAAATAAAAAATAAAAGTAAATAGACAACAATTTATTCAAAAACAAAGTTATCGTCAAATTGGCGGTTGATAAAAATCGCGCCAACGCACAGTGGGGCAAAATCCCAAAAACCTGGCCAAAAGTCGAAAAATAAAGTTACTAATTCGGGAAATTTTATTATACAGTTGGATAGAATAATGTTTGGAGCGTCAGAATCTATATTTACAAATAGGTTTTCGCGTTTCCCTGACAACCTGCATTATTTCAAAAGTGATGCTTGGGCGAGTGTCATCTGAGGCACACAAAAAGCGCAAAACAACGCTTTCTTTAAACACGTGCTACATATTTCCATATAATCCGATTTTAATGATTTAAAATGGATTCACACGATAGTAATGCGTACATTATTTGGATGTGTTACAAAAATTGTTCTAAGCATATAAAAAATAATAATTTCATGATTATTTTTGATAATTTTTTTTAATAAATATATGATTTTTGTGCTTTCAAACATCAAAAAGTATAAAAGTTCCACGGTGTTCCGCAACGAAATTTAAGGAGATAATAGCCTGAACTATTATATAATAAATTATAAAAAAAACAGCTGCTAAAAACTGCCATTTTACGTTTCGTGCAGGTTTTTGCAGCAACAGCAAGTAGAACTGTCACTTTTTTAATCGCCTCAAAAAATATGAAATTGTAAAAAAAGGAGTGTGTATTTTAGAAATTTAGTTTATCGTCTGCGATGTTGTCGTATGTTAAAGCTGAGTGCCAGCAATTCTTTGAGCAAAGTTATTTTTTCTGAAAATGGCAGCATTTTTGATTTGTTGACGTGCATTATTCTATTCTAAAAAAGAATTTTGTAAACCAAGAGGGTTTAATTAAAGTGCGTGATACAGTTATCTTTTTTCTTCAATACGTGTTCGAATTAGTTTGAGTTCGTATTTTATTTAATATAAAGATTTTTATTTAATTAATATTAATTAACTAAATATTATATTCTTGAATATGTTAAAATTATGAGTTCGATTGTATCAGATTTAATTTAGTTTACAAAATCTACTGACATGGCTATGGGCAGTGGTGATAAAATTGGTTTATCACGGAAGGAAATTTTTCTCTTAGTGAGAAGTCACTTAAGTGATAGTATATCCGTGGTTTATGAAGATATCGAAAAATTTATGTCTGGTCGACTTGAATGTCATTTCACTCTGCCGAAAGACATCAAACCAGTTATTCGGAAGTTGATGACCAGTTTTCGTACTAAATGGCAAGAGGTTAGAAGGGTTGAGGACTTATTTTTAAAAAAAAATTGAGAATTGGCTAAGCATGTTTGATTCTTTCGAAAAAACCCAGCAGTTTGTAGAAACGCAAAAAAAAACTAAATCAGGTCGACCTTCTTTAGATTTTAACGCTGCCAGCGAAAGAACAAAACGAAGAAAAACTGAAGACATGCGGTCAGAATCAAGTATGGAGGAGTTATGTTTTGCCACGCAAATGAGTCTTCGAGCTTCTGGACAATTAGATGCTGCAAGCATTGTCAAGGATGTAACCACGGGGAGCCCGTTAAAAGCTCAGAAATACAGAAGATCTACGTCATTCGTCCTAGAAAATACTCTTTCAGGTGATTATGCTCTTTCCCTTATATGATTGAGCATAAATTATCGAGAAATCAGTATCAAGGGTTGAGAAGTATAAGTTTAGAAAATAATTGTAAAATGTATCCATCGTATAAAGTGGTGCAACAAGCTAAGCAAAAATGTTATCCCCATAAATCAGACATAACCATAACCGAAACTGCTGCCGAAGTGAAACTGCAATCTTTGCTAGATAATACTGCTGAGCGTATTTTATTAATGCAAACAGACGTTCTTAAGAATCTGACGTCCGAGAATGTTAGTAATTTGAATTTGATTTGCAAGTGGGGATGTGATGGCACATCTGGTCAAAGTACTTTTAAACAAAAGTTTAGCGATGATGATGGTAGCAAATCAGATGAAAATATCTTTTTCACCTCTCTTGTGCCACTACAACTCGTAAGTGTTGCGAATAATGCAGAAATTGTTGTCTGGAAAAATCCGAGACCTTCATCTCCTCGATTTTGTAGGCCCATCAGAATACAATTTTTGCACGAAAATAAGGAGGTTACTGTCAATGAAACTGATTATATTAAAGATCAGGTGATTAAACTTATTCCTTTTAAAACAATCATTGATAGAAAAGAAATAGTCGTTAATTACAAACTAGCATTAACGATGATTGATGGTAAAGTTTGTAATGCCATTACTGGTAATTTGTCAACTCAGCGTTGCTACCTATGTCAGGCAACTTCAAAACAGTTTAATAACCTGGCTGACATTCTCAAATTGAAACTGAATGAAGATCATTTGCAATTCGGGATATCCACATTACATGCCTATATAAGATGTTTTGAATGTTGCTTGCATCTGGCATACAAACTGTATGTAAAAAAATGGCAAGCGCGTACTCCAGATGAGAAGAAGAAAACTGAAATTGCAAAACAAAATATACAAAAAGGATTTCGCTTACAATTAGGACTTATCGTCGATAAACCAAAGCCCGGATATGGAAGCACAAATGATGGCAATACAGCTCGTCGATTCTTTGAAAACGCAACTATAACGGGCGTAGACGAAGATCTGATCAAACGATTCCACGTCATATTACAAGTAATTTCTTGTGGTCATGACATTCATTTGATCAATTTCGAGCACTATTGCTTACAAACAGCTCATAAATTCGTTGAACTATATCCCTGGTTCTATATGCCAACTTCAGTGCACAAACTACTTATTCATGGCAAAGAAATAATAGCTTCCTCATTATTACCAATTGGGCAAATGTCAGAAGACGTGCAAGAATCGTGCAACAAATTGATCAAAAGGTACCGAGAAGATTTCTCGCGAAAATCCAGTAGGACTAAAACAATGGAAGATGTATTTTTACGGCTTTTAATATCATCAGACCCCTTCATTTCAAGCTTACGTAAATTACCACAGAAGAAATTAAGATCATTGTCCCTAGAGGCACAACAACTTCTAATCCCGCGAACACGTTCTGTAAACTATTTCGACACCCCCCCCTTCTGAAGAATCTACTTATACTACAGATGATTCAGATGATGAAGTTTAGAATATACTTTCGTTTTATTTTAATAATATAACAATTAAATACTGTGATATTTTACTTTCCATAAATGTACTTAATTGTATTTCATAAACAAAAATTCATTGTTTAATTTTGATTAAAAATGTGTTAATTTCTTGAAAATTTCCTTGTAATGTTTAGTCTCAAAACGTTATATTGTATTTAAATCTAATTGTTTATAACTTTTAATTTACTACATTAGATCCGCCATTTTTTTTTAGTTTTGAATCGTAATTAGCAACCTCAAAAGCACCCGTATACAAGATTTCATAAAAATTGAAAAAATATCAAAACATTTAAATTTTTAGTCCGCCATATTGGGTCCGCCATTTTTTTTTGGAATTTTAATTTTGGAATCATAATTAGCATCCTGAAAAATACCTGTGCACAAAGTTTCGTGCAATTTGAATAACATTTTCATATTTTGGCCAGCTTTTCGGGGTTTTGCCCCACTGTGCAACGTGGTGAAAATATGACACCTGTGCCCAAAATTCTATTTGTTTATTTGGCGTTACAGTTTGGTGATAGTTTTTTTTTTTTTTTTTTTTTTTTATGAAAATTGATCGACGGGATAATGGAGAAGTATCAAAAAGACAAATAAACCTTGAATTAAAAATCCCTCAATGAAATAACTAATACGTGTAACGCATCTGCTGCCAACTATATGCAACGCGACGCCACGACCATGGTGTTAAATGATATATTCTGGCAACAGTTCTTTTCTTTTTATAGAAAGTAGTCGACGGGATAATGGAGAAGTAACCAATTTTCTATAGCTTCGTTATAAAATTCCCCAATGCAGCGACATAGTTTACTTAACCATTTCCCACAAGTTGATTTTTAAATGTTTAATTCATCTTATTTAATAAATCAGGAAAACAGTTGTTAGCTGTTTCGAGAGCAGATGATTCGAACTTAAAATCCCTCAGTCAAAAGAAAATGAATGGAAACCCAGTTACAGCAGATCGCCACTGGTCGTTTAATCATAATACAATCTTCCGTAATCGTTTTAGAGTTGATCAAATCAGAGTCTTGTTAAATCATCCGGTGTCAGAACGGGGGTTGGCGAGCGTAGCTCGTAGGGGGCAGAGCCCCCTAGTTATGTATATAATAAAATATTTTTTATATGTATATAGGTAGTTAGTTTTAGTTTAAAATTAAAAGTGTTGTTTACTCGAAATTTTGATTGTAAAATTTCAAATTGTTGAAGCATAATTGGCTGAGTAAGAGGGGGGCCCCTGTGTGACGTCGGGCATCCCCTACTTCTAAGTCTTAAGCGGGCCCTGCGAATGTGATGTTGAGTACAAGGACTGTTCGGCGCAGACTGCAAGGATTTAGTTTAAATGCTAGAATTCCACGAAAAAAGCCATTTTTATCTCTTCAACAAAGGTTAACTGGGGTAAAACACATATTAACTGGACAGTAGAACAATGGAACAGTGTTATTTTGTATGACGAGACCAAACCCTCCCTGTTTGGTAGTGATGGCATAAAATTGCGCTAGCAGAAGAATCGGAGAAGATTTGCATCCTAAATGCATTATGCACACCATGAATCTTACGGTCAGTATTATGATATGGGTTTGTATAACATCAAAAGGTGTGGGCAGAATTTGTATGATTAAAGAGAATATGAATGCTCAAAAATATATAAATAAAATACTTCAATCCCAAATGAAGTTTTCCCCACATGATCTTTGCCAAGATAATGAAGCATTTATATTTCAACAAGATTCAGCTCTATGTCATGTTGTTAAAGTGTGCAAAAAGTAGTTTCAAGATAATCATAATCCAGTGTTGTAATTCATGTAATTCATTCCGGGATTTGTCCGGATTTTAACCCAATTGAAAATCTGTGGAGTTGACTAAAAAAACTTGTAGCATTATAGCAGTAAAATCCAATTAAGAGATGCGATACTTCAATCTTGGTATCACATTAGATAGAATATATTCAGAACTAAAAAACTTGGTTCACCCCATGGGAAGGCGTTGCAAGGCCATAATTAATAATAAAGGTTACCCAACTAAGTATTAACTGACATTGTGATAATTTTTGTATAAATCATTTTTTCAATATGTTTCGGTTTTCTTTAAAATTGCTGTTCTAATGAACATTCCTTCATGAAATTTGCTCCATCATATTTTTGATTAAATTATATTTCCATTGGTGTACAATTTTATGGTATTACTAGGGGGCCTACCCCCTGCGAGCTAAGCTCGCCAACCCCCGCTCAGACTTCAAAGCCTCTAAAAACATGACAGCGTGCTTTGTTTTAAAAATATTGGTAAACCTGTAATTGGGTTGCCATGCTTTTAAAGTTTTAATGGGGCATTTTTTGATTACCATGGCCTCATACACAGCTGTTGCGACAACTGACGACTGTTTTTGGGATTGATAAGTAAAATCAATTACACCTTGAAAACCAGCTTGTATAAAATGGTTAGGTTTAAATTGTGGCTACCTCTCGGACTTTTATAACAACGATCTGTATTCTATTCTTCCTTTGCGTTTAAGGATGAGAAAAATTCCATCTGCTTGTGAATGTGCCACGGTATTGAAAAGTACTGTTATAGACATTTTTAGTAACAGATTTTAATTTCCTCTCTATTTTAGTGCACCATCATGCATATTTTCATGTTATTTTAAATATGTAAATTATTTATTTTAATTAAGTATGTATATACGAATTTTCTAATAATTATTTATCATACAAAATTAATTAAATATTTTGTGCATGCATGCCTGCATTTATTCGGCATTAATTGATGACATATTTAAACAAATTTGCTATCCGCGATAATTTTACACCTTGTTATGTCACTTGAATATTGTCCATAAAAAAATCGGGTACTTTTCCAGTATAGGATCCTTTGCTTTTAGGTTTGGCGTAATTTGAGCTTCGAAAAGGGATAGATTCGTTAATATACATAGATTTGTTGCCAAAAGTTATGAAAACAAACCCAATGAGCTTTTGGTGCTTCTCTATTATAGGGGTCTTGACGCTTTTTTAAAAAGCTTGGCGCAATTCGGGCATGAGAAAGTGAGATTTGGTGCCAAATAACATAAACAGCCATGGAAACAAATTCGACGATTTTTTTTGTTTATATGCGTATTTTAATTATACGTATATTATTATTGTTTTTTCTATACAAATTACTTCTGATTATATATAAAATAGGATAAATGACATTTTACGCTAAACAAATTGTATAAATATTTTTTTTTTGCTCCTTTCTTTTACGTTTACATAAATGACGTCATTTGGACGAATTTATTCAAAATATTTTCAGTTTATAAATTAAATTAAATGCTGACAGACGATTGAATCCTGACGATAGAAATGTGATTTTTTTTTTCAAATTTTCCTGAAAAACATAATTTAATCACAATCTTGTCTTCATTATCGATTGAAATAAAAGATAAATTCAATTTCAATTTGAAAATGACGAATAAAAAGAAATCAATAATCCCTATCGGGATCCTTTTCAATTTTTCCCCCTTTTTTTTACAAAAAAACTGAGTAATTAGTTGCCATCATTACAGAAATGTCATTAAAATTAGAAAAAAATTAATATCTCGAAAACTAATTCCAATTTCAAAATTCTATTACCAGTTTTGACATCCGCGGATTTTTATGGACAGTTGGTATTAATTTCACCATCAAGCGTTTAATATTTTATTAAAAATAGCCCTGAAACATAATCAGTCGTTTAATCAGTCGTTTCATAAAATCGTTTCATAAATTCGTTTCATTAGGATTTTATATATATAGGGTAGATTTAAACAGAGAGTCATGTTAAGAACCATCAGACTTAAAAAATAAACCTTTTCAAAAAAGTTTCCACAATTTTCACTACTAATGTAGCTTCTAACTTTTTTTTTTCATACACGTCTTGGTCTCCTTAAGCAAAGCAAATATTTATCTTCTACATGCATAGTTTCAAGAATAAAAAGATTTAGTATATATTTTTTAAAGCTCAATTTACTCTATGCACGACAGATACTTATTTAAAATAAACGTCTTTCTTTAAAATTCACTTTATGTAAGTACATTTTTCTTTTTTTAGAACAAATATTTTAAAACCGACTGCATTTCATTTCATAGAATTCGTTTCTCCTCTCACAGAAAAAAAAATAAATAAATAAAGGTTTTTTGCAAACTTTTCAAATTACAACTTTACAAGTAGCAAAAGCATAGTGGGAAATGGGAATTATTCATCAGAGCATAAAGGGAAATATTTAATGAAAGTAAAAGTAAATTTAAAAGAGGAAGAATTTTTCGTTTTCACTACTTTTAAATATACTTAATATTTAACTTTTTTGTTTTTCAATATTCTCTCGTTTGAAAAAAGTAAACAGGGTTTTTATATAAAACAAGAATAAAAAAAATCATTAGTCACACAGATATTTTTAAGTACTTTTCAACAGAAATGCATACATTGTTTATATATTAAATGCAGCATTTTCATAACTTTACACAGTAAAAAATATACGCATATGTACGGGCAAGTTAATTTATGTCTCTTAAACTTTTCATTTTCAGTGAAAATCGCAAATTTCCCCGCAATGAATGGAAAATTTTCTTTTTATCCTTACACGCTGAATGTTAAAAACGATAATGTTCCCTCCAAGACAAACAAAAAGAAATGTTCCTTTCCAGTTGAGAAAGAATGTGAAAATTCCAGTTCAATTTCCGTAATTGATCGTCAGACCTATTACGAATTATTCGGATGCAGACGGATGGTGTAGGGGCCAGATCATCCATTTATAATTGGAGAGTGCCCAGGTTCGAATCCGGATGAAGACAAAGCAATAAAAAACATTTGCGATAATATGCATTACAAATAAATGGGCATAAATATATGTAATTGTTAGTTAGATTTATTTTCAATATTTGGAACATTTATTTCTAAAACAGGAAATTTCTCGTCTGGATTTACTCGAAATTTCAAAACGAAAGAATACTAAAAATGAAAAGCTCTGGGAAAAAAGGCAGAATAGACATCAAATTTAACATTACTGCATTCTCCATTCTTTCCCCTTTTCTTTCAGTGTAAAATAACCAATTTTGGAATAATTATAGTTGGAACGCAGTTTTTTTTAACTTTAAACTGTATTAATTAAATATTTGTAATTTAAAAACTGGCTAGCAAAGGGTATAAAAACAAAATCACATTTTTCAGTTGAGAAAAAATGTGTTTTCCTTTTATAGAGTGCTATAATTTACCCTTGCGCTGTAAAAATGCACGCTATGCATTAAAACAAATATAAATGTCTAATTAAGCTATAGTAAAAAAGAAAAATCATTAATCTTTAATGTCATTGGGCCTAAACGGGCTGAGATTTCTCATACATTTGTCACATTTAGTATATATTTCGTATTTTATTAAATATAAAATGCCAAATAGGAGCAAAAAACGATTGATTATTAAGTTTTACGTCAATTAGTGATGGGCATAACGATTATCTTGAATATTCGAATGAATCATTCGGGCATGTACACGTGCAGAAACATATCTGTCAAACCTCAATTTTTTTTTTTTTTTGCAAAATTTCTGGTAGTAATTGAATAAAAAAAATTGAAGTTTGACAGATATGCTTCTGCACATGCCCGAATGATTCATTCGAATAATCAAAATAATCGTTATGCCCATCACTAAAGTCAACACTAATTTGTTTTGAAGAAATTAAATTATTATCTGTAATCAAAGCAAAAATATATCTGTGTCACATTTAGGACATTTTCGTCACATTTGCAGTAGTTAAAATCTAAATCAGATGTCCAAAGTAGTTAAATATAATGTGACATTGCATTTTATACATGACAGTTTATCTTTATTTTATTAATTTAATTATTATCAGTTTTTATATACTTGATAATGCATTATAATTAATTAATGAATCATTTAACATTCATACTTTAAACACTTTTTATTTTCAAAATCAATAAACAAGAACTTACAAATGAATTACCATTGCTACATTAATTTTACCAAAACAATGTTTATTTTTGTATATTCCAAACAACTGTTTCATAAACGAAATTTTTTATGCTTAGGAATTCCTGGAACGCTGTAATTGTTCTTGAAATTTAACAATTGTGCTGATTTCACGGCTACCAACCTTCCGTTTTTTTTTTAATCAAATAAACATTTCAACCGAAAAACATCCATATATTTAAAGCGAAAAGCGCATTCTGTCAAATTCCACATTCTTTTTTCCACTCAAAAATGGTCTCTTTGCGCATGCTTCAACTTTTTTTTAAAGTTTCTCCCCTCAGAAACGGAAAACTTGTTTAACCGAGGGGGGGATTGAAAAGGGTTGATTGAAATATGGATGATGCTAGTCGGATGGAGGCGTACCATTGCATTGAAAGCATAGACCTTCTAATATATTTTTGCTCTGAGGTTGAAAGCTAAAACTTATTTTTAAAAAAAGAACTCATGTTTTCACTACTAAATATGCATATTTTTTCGCAAAATTTTAAAGAGAGCTTGGATACAGTTATATTTATAACCGATTGAAAGGACAGAGAGTTCGGAAGATGCAGAGTTTTTAATATAAAAACAAGTTTTTTTCAGAAAATATGACAAACAAAATTATACACAATACCCTGCAATCAGAATTAAAAAATAATAAAAATTGTATGAAAAATGAGCAGGTTTACTAAATATTGTTTCACTGCGCATGCGCGAATTCAATCAAAATATACTGTGCATAATATATTAGCTAAATGTATAGACCAACTTTTATGAAAGTCTCAAAAACATACCTTGAAAATTCTGATAGTAATCGTCGATAGAATAAGCTCGAATTTCGCTGTTTCCAAAAGGAAGCAAAAAGATGAGGGGTTGTATCAAATATAGAATGAGAGACACTTCATTTTTATTATGTCTATTTTGATAAGCTCATACATTTGGATACAACCCCTCATCTTTTTGCTTCCTTTTGGGAACAGCGAAATTCGAGCTTATTCTATCGACGATTACTATCAGAATTTTCAAGGTATGTTTTTGAGACTTTCATAAAAGTTGGTCTATATATTTAGCTAATATATTATGCACAGTATATTTTGATTGAATTCGCGCATGCCCAGTGAAACAATATTTAGTAAACCTGCTCATTTTTCATACAATTTTTATTATTTTTTTAATTCTGATTGCAGGGTATTGTGTATAATTTTGTTTGTCATATTTTCTGAAAAAAACTTGCTTTTATATTAAAAACTATGCAAATTATAAGCAAAAAACTTGGTAAAATTTGGAACCGTTTTTATAAAAATCTGAATTTTTCATCGAGTATACATGCTATCTTCATTCAAATGAACCCAAATTATTACAATAATCCACTTATCATAATCTACAGTTTGAATACTTTTGCAATATTAGTTTTTACAGGGTTATCCAAAATATATTCGTTTTTCTTCAATTTGTTGACGGCCCCTTATGGCGTTTCGGGAAAAAATCTTCACGGACATATATAACGTTTATCATGTTGTTTACACTCCTGAAGTTACAGGATAATTCCTTATGTATCTTTCCAGATATTTAACAAAACGTCTAAAATCGCAAGTGACCGGTCATCATTGGAAATATAGTGTATATATATATATGTTACATTCCTGTCGAAAATTGGCTCATTATAGACGATCGCTATTGCTGTCGACTTGAACGTTCTTTCCACCAGACAATCGGAACATCTCAGTCCGAAACCACTAAAATTACCTGATAATCATATCGAGGTAGCCGCAGTCGAGATCGTTGAAATGTAGTCATGACACCCGGACAGGGCATCACTTCGAGTCGCTCACCATGAAGACAAATCTCGAAGTATATCACATCGGAAATCGTAGTGTATTTGCAGTCGTAAAAATTGAGCAGAGGCAGTGAAATCCAGAAGAAATTTCCCAAAAACATTAAAAAGAAGACTTAATAACTTAATAGATGAGCAGTGGCTGTATTGTGATCACAGAGATGAAAGCAACTCCACCAACTTTCGCTTCATTAAAACTGAACACATTTGAAGATCTTGAAGAATTAGCAGAGCTTGAAGAACATACTACCGATGCATTAGTGTAGACTCCCCAGTGACGGCAATTAGATGACAACCACTAATTCGTGTAAATTCTGTCTCCGAAGCCAGTGTAACCGTATAAATACTTCAAAATTTGGCCCAAAGGTACAAAACGCGCGAACAAGCTGGTCCACTCGCATCCATGTTCGGAGGGCGCTAGGGGGATAAAGAAGGCGGAGCTTTCTCGCTAATGGATGAAAAAATGAGGCCACGAAGACGTGTCTCTGACGTATGATTAAAACTCTTTAACAGAAGAGGCAAATTAAAAAGGTAAAAAGGCCTTTGGGCGCGAAAACCGCTTGGAATCATGGGATGCCGAATG
The DNA here is from genome assembly GCA_963931845.1 of Maratus michaelseni. NCBI lineage: Eukaryota > Metazoa > Arthropoda > Arachnida > Araneae > Salticidae > Maratus > Maratus michaelseni. The sequence goes on along the minus strand of OZ007595.1, from coordinate 40,610,009 downwards.
AATTAAATAGAAATAAAAATGGTATTACAAAAGTTCCAAAGAATAAAAATTAAATGTCTCAAAAGAAGAAATTAGGCAGGTGCGTTTAGAGGCAGTGTTGCAATTTAAGAGAATAAGGTTTTAATAAATACGTGTAGCTTTTAACAGATTAAGATTTTTAGAATGATAAATAACAGAATATTTTGATTAAGTTATGGAATAAAATACAAAATAGATTTAAGAGATATTTTAAAAAGAGAGGGAAAAAAGAATTGAAAAATTTGGAATAATTTAACTAAAGAAATAGGGCGAAAATTTTTTATTATTACATATATATATATATATATATATATATATGTAAGACGTTTAAAATAAATGTTTGTTGTTTAACCCCCCCCCCCCGCCCCCCCCCCAAAAAAAAAGAAAAAAGAAAAGAAGATATTATTTTTAATCAATTTTAATAACTCAGTCTTTTCCTATTTCAGGGGGCTTTCATTGTCAGGTATGTCTTTAACTTTATTCTGTTCATAAAATATTTTTTCACACTTTCAACATTTGCGACTAACATTACTGTTGTTGCTTACCTCAACTTCTTTGTAAAACTTCTTCATAATAGCAAAAATAGTGCCTGGGAAAATGCACTCAAGAATTAAATAGCTGGTATACTTAATAATATAATTCGATTCTTCAATGAGAATTTGTCATATGAGCACCTTATGACTGCCTCTAAAATTTCATCCTTTTACTTGTATTTCCTATGGGCCTGCCACACTGAAAAAAATGAAGTGCTCAAAAATGAGTAAGTCCATGTACTCATTTCGAAATGAGTATTTTTGGATCAAAAATGAACATATGTATTTTCAAAAATGAGTAAATTCATGTACTCATTTCGAAACGAGTATTTTTGGATCAAAAATGAACATATGATCAAACCCAACATACTTGTATATTTCAGAATGTGTAATGACGAAATTTCGCAGCCTAAAAAGCTATTATTTGAAGGAAAAACGAAGAATAAGAGAAATGAAAAGTGGATCTGGTTGTTCGGGATTTTCATCAAAGTGGATCCACTACAGCACATTTACTCTTTTTGTTTCTCACATTTTACACATCTACTTTTTTTTTCTTTCTTGATAGTAATTCAAAATTATGATTTTTTTCCACTAATTTTTTTAAACTTTTTTAACGTGGTGCAATATTGTGTTATTTAAAAGATTCATAACATAATATCTTTGCAAATTATAGCTATGCAAATTGGTATTAAACTAAGATGTTTTGGCTTTCAAATTTATGAATTACGCTAAAATTTATTATTTTATAAATTACAATTTTACAAAGTTTATAATTTTTTCCTTAAATTTATAAAATTAGTTAATAGTTTTTCTTTACTTTTAAAAAAATAAAGTTTTTAACTTTATAACGTTTTTAATTTATTTCTTTAGCTTATATTTTTATAAATTAAACTCATTTAATTTAAATAAAATCAATAAGTCCAGATTTAAACCTACCTATCCCAAGGTCATTAATTTCAAATTTGTCTCTAAAAATCTTTTTTTTTTAACTATTTAGTTTAACCGAACCGTACGCAAAAGCTCTCAGCATAGCTGAAATATAATAATTTAATTTATTATAAAAAAATTTATTTACATATTTTTTTTAAATAAGACATTGAAAAAGAATATTTTAATAGCATATAATAAACATGTCTGATTAAGATAATTGTTGTTTTTATTAGAATTGATAAATAGATAATCAGGCAAATAATTTAAAAAAAAGTATATGTTCGAATAAAGAAATTGTTGGTACTGTTGCAAAAAGAAGCAATCAGTATTCTTAATGCAATGTTTTACGCATATAATACATAATAAATTGAAATTTATCTGTTATAAGGCAGCAAAATATTGAAAATTATGAAAAGAAAATATTAAAAACATTGGAACTGAAAAAATCTATGTACAGATGAAACCTCAAGTTTTTGCAAGTTTTGCAAAATAACTAACGACATTTGAGAAGGAGGCGTGACCACTTATGGCGCGTTAGTCTGAGTCGTCACGTTAGTAAACAGGACATCACGGGTTCGATTCCTCTCATGGGCAAGGGTTGCTTAATTACTATAAACTCACGCAGGAATGAAAAAAATGAGCAGAAATGTATGTATCCCTTATAAGGTTGTCCTTGCGAAGTAACCTTTTTTTTATCCTATAAATTTTATTTTAACAATATAATTTTTTTAAAATTTGAATACATCCATGGGATCAAAAATGAGTACATAGCAGTTCATATTTGAATACATCCATGGGATCAAAAATGAGTACATGTGTTTCTCAATTTTGAGTACATTTGCATCGGAGCTATTTTGAGTATGTGACGTATTCAAAATTGAGTACTTTTTACTCAATTTTGAGTACCCAATTTATTCAGTGCACAATGTCCGTCGACCAGCTTTAACATCCTCCACAGCTTGTTTAAATTTCGGGAGTTTTTAGAAATTCCCTTAAGCATTTCTTTAGTTTGAAATTAGATCGCGAAAGAAAATTAAAAATAGTAATGGAATTGTGTTTAATAATCCATATTTATTCCATAAAAAACAATATATTAAAAATAAACTATAACTATAATTACACTTTTTTATCTATAAAGACAACAATTCTAACCATTTACCTTCAGCTATATGTTTCTTGAAAAATTGGGAAAAGCAAGTTTGCGTTACCTTCAGTGTTACCAATTTAGCCCTACATATTTTTCTACCAGAGTTTTTGTACAGTGATTTTTGTTTTTTAAAAACACAAATTGCACAAATTGTGCTTATTAGTTGCTAAAATCAGTGTAAAAATTGTTTTAAACTCATAAAAGAGCTAAAATCCTTCACGATGGATTTTAGCTCTTTTATGAGTTTAAAACAATTTTTACACTGATTTTAGCAACTAATAAGCACAATTTGTGCAATTTGTGTTTTTAAAATACTAGTTAACAGTGTAGTGTCCAAATGGATTCAATTGTGAAATATATCGATGCTGGAATGAATATGGACTATTTTTCAAGTTTCAAGGAATTTAAAACTGAACGTCTACGACTCGACAGAGAAATGTTGAATCTTGAATTTCTACGGACTTGTAAAAGTAAGAATGTTATTCCCAAATTTTTGGAGATTAGAAATAAATGTATCTCATATAATCACCCTAATGTTAAGCATAAGTTTGAAGCAAGGTGTCTTAATGTATGTATCAGGAAAAAATTCGCCCTTGTGAATACTCTTTCTATTCGCACTTTCATCCTTTATTGCATTTTTGCTAAAGTTACACCTGTGGCGATATTTGACATTTGTATGAAGTTACTAGAGGGTTTTCGACATTCTCAGCGTAAAGCTAAAGTGGTTAACCAATATAAAAAATTAAGTTGTCTAATTTCCAAAGTTGAGAAGCCTAATCACTATCAAGTTAAGCCAGTGCCATTTGTTAATTATTCAAGTAAAGTGTTTTCATATAAAGAAAACCAGGTGTTATCATTAGGCCCTAAATTTATTTTTCAAGAAAGGCTTGATATCAAAGACTTGATTACGGAAGTGGAATCTACTATTAATTCTGTATCAACCACAAATAGAGAAGAAGCACATAACTATATTTATAATCTAATTAAGAAATATCCAATCTGTTCAAATACAATCCATACCGGACCTATTAGAACTATTTCCAGGTTAAAGAAAAAGACAAGCAAACTATTTTCCTTAAGACGGATAAATCTAATAAAATGGCTATTCTAAATAAAACAGACTACATTAATAAAATGAATGATTGCATTGACACAATGGACTGCACAGAACTAAAGAAAGACCCGAATCCCTTGATTTTCCGGAAGACACAAGAACTTATTAGAAGAGGAGCCTGGCCAGAATACATGAAAAAACTTATTAAAATTAACAATACAGGAATTACCCCTCGTTTGATTGGTAGACTCAAAGACCATAAACCAAATCTCCCTATGAGACCTATTGTTTCTAGGTGTTCTGGCCCAACATATTTTATTGAAAAAGCTTTCGTTATATTCCTAAAATTAATTTTACCAAGTTCAAGCAAAACTGTACAGTCAACAGAAGATTTTATCCATAAAATAGAAAATATTCAGATTTCTAAAGGAACTATTCTAGCTAGTTTAGATATTGTGTCTCTTTACCCCATCTATTGATACAAATGAAGTTGTACAAAGTATTAATTTGGAAATTTATAAACAAAATAATTTAAGTGATAGCGTAAAAACATCTCTAAAGTCAGGACTTAACCTTATCATTAATAACAACGTTTTCATGTTTAATAAGAAATTTGACAGACAAAATAAAGGAGCACCTATGGGATATCCGATTTCCGGTCTGTTGGCTGAATTTAAACTTAGACCGATGAAGGAATTTATTTTTAAAAGTTTGAATTTAACACCAGAAGTTTGGCTAAGATACGTGGACGATATCTTTATCACATGGAATCATGGAAAGCAAGAACTCCTATCTTTCCTCTCAAAAATAAACGAAATAGATGAAAATATTAAGTTTACGTTGGAAATAGGAGGAAATTCATCACTACCGTTCCTGGATATTCAATTAATTAAAGATGACAACAACCTAAAACGTAAAGTCTATCGTAAACCGATGAGAAGCAACACAATAATCCCATTTAATGAATCTACAACTTTCACTTATAAGATTGCTGCCTTCAATTCATTCATCAAGCGTGCTTTTCTGGTTTGTTCAAGTGAATTCATCCAAGATGAACTTAATTTTATCAGAGATATCACCATTGACCATGGTTTCCCCGCTCATCACGTACAGAAAATTATAGAAAAATTCAATGGCCATTTAATACAGCATCCTGTCCCTAACAATAATAAACCAAACTATCGTAAATTCCAATATATACCTATTATATTTGAAAGGATTAAAAGGGCCCTCCGTAAATACAATATCCATCTTATTGCTGTCCCTCCCACAAAATTGGTTGACTTAGTTTCATGTAAATTAGATCCTATCCCCCCTGATCAATTCGCAGGTGTTTATGAAATCCCCATTAGCTTAAATAATAATAGTATAATTTTTTACATTGGTATGACTAAAAGAGAGTTTTTGGAAAGGTTAAAAGAGCATAAAAACGACATAAAATTTGGAAAGTTATCCACTGCACTCTCCCGGTTTTACGCTAAATATAATGATACTGTAATTAATTTCGATAAAGCAAGAATTATCCATAGGTTCAATAACCCATTTAAAGCCGCCATTAGGGAATCATTGGAAATTAAAATTAGAAAAGATTGTATTTGTAATGATAACTTTTCTTTCAACATACCTAGTTTATGGGATACATTTTTAACCCCTTGTTAATTCATTGTTTTGTTTTTCGCTCTTTGGCAACAGAGAGCGCCCGCTTATTTTATTTAATTTTTTCCATACTGTTGATTTCAATTTTCTCGTGTCGAGAATTAAAAGATCAGTAGTCGTTTGTGTTGTTCCTCTTCCCCGATGATGGCTTTAAGTTTAAAGCCGAAACATGTTGGATTTTAGCTCTTTTATGAGTTTAAAACAATTTTTACACTGATTTTAGCAACTAATAAGCACAATTTGTGCAATTTGTGTTTTTAAAATACTAGTTAACAGTGTAGTGTCCAAATGGATTCAATTGTGATTTTTGTTTTATTCATTGAAAATCATTCCGGGACTAAACAAAACAAAAATTACTATACATAAATTCTGGTAGGATGGTAGCTTTTTTTTAATACAAAAAGAGTTAAGTTGGCAACACTGGTTTACTCCTAACCCCTTGGATTCAAAACTTAATCCGTTGGTCACATTTTTTTTTTTACATGAACACGTGATTATCTAGCAATTCATTCAGATATTAAAAACATTCACAAAACAGCTTACAGACATCATTAAAATAAAATCACTTCATAAATAGAAGAAGTCAACATTAAAAGAATCCATTACGTTGATTAAAAAAAAACTTTAAAAATATTATTTTAATGACGTCTGTAAACTGTTATGTGAATTTTTTTAATGTCTGCATGAATTGATAGATTATCACACGTGTATGTTATATTTGAATATGACATTACTGTTGCTTAATATAAACATAGTTTTTTCTCCTTTGCTGAAATTTACACTGCTATTATTAAGTCAAATTTTCGAATTATTTTTTATAAAGGCATGAATTTTCCTATTTTATACATTTCAAGTACGTAATTAAGTACTCAGACAAATAAAAACACTAATATATCATTATGTCGAAATTATTAAATGTGTTAATTAAGCAAAGTTCAATTATTCCCAATATCTGCTATTAAAAATCATTTTAACTTAATACACTGGCCTCCAAAAGTTAAGGTACAACATGTTTTTCGAAGCTACCACTTTTATTTTATAGAAAAGAATAGGTATTTTCGAATGAGAGAAAAATGTGCAATTACGAAGCTTTCACGTAATTTCGCGTGTAAGTTTTGTTGTATTCGAACTGTTGTTGTCAGTTTTGCTCACAACAGCCAGTAGAGTCTAGAAATTTCGTCGTTTGCCCGATTCATTAAGGTGGCGGGTGGTAGGATGGATGGAAATGCGGTTGTCACAGGCCGATACTGCTAGTAAACAAAGGTCATTAAATGAGCTGGAACAAGGCTTACTCCATGTCTGGTCAGCATTACCTATTTCGGTGCTCGACAATTTAATTGAGAGCATGGAAAGTCGATGCCGCCAATGCATTCAAGTCCGGGGTGGACATATTCCGTATTCGAACCAGTTTTTTAATGTTTCTGTCACATTTTACTGCATAATACTGCGATGTACTGATTTCTCTAAGAATGGAATTTTCCACCATGAGTGCTTTTTTGTTGTAATTTCATTTATACGTTTAACTTAAGTAAATTTCCACATCGCATTTAATAAATAACAGTTTAGCGCACACTTCCTCCAAATTTTTTGTTTCTATATTCATTCATTTGCAAATTAGACGCAAAAAACCGGGTGTACCTTAACTTTTGGAGGCAAGTGTATATAAAAATACCATATAAACTTATCTTGGTACATCTGCTGACAGTCTCTCCACATTTAAAGGATTCGACTGGTCTATCAAACTATCGTGCACCAAAATGCAATGCAAATTTTAGAACTATTCTAGTTCAAAATGCGTCGTCTTTTCCCGCTTTCACTTCCAGTACAGGAAACAGACCTTTAATGCAGTGACTAAAGCTCTGTACAGGCCGGAATTTCCAGGCCCGGGCCCGGTCCGGCCCGAACGAAAGTTATCTTAGCCCGGCACGGTGTAAAAATTAAAAGTTCGGCCCGAGCCCGTCCCGTTTACATTTTTACAGTTCTCAGCCCAGCCCGTTGAAATATCAGTTAAAACAGGCCCGGCCCGACTTAATTTCTACAAAAAGTTCCGTTTTTTCTCGACATGCATTTAAGATTCTGTTAATGAATACTACATACATATTTATGGGAACATTTTACAGTATATTTTAGATTAGTATGTGTTCGCAAAACAGAAAACACAACAGTAACATTAATCCTAATCATATTATAAATCTGATTGTGTGCAAATGTTAGGCTGAAGCCAGCGTCAAAATGGAGCATTTAATGATCCTATATCTTTGCTAATAGATTGATTATAACCCTCGAATGAACATAAGCCGGTTTTTGTTTATTTTATTCAAATATTTTTCTTAACAATTCAAAATTTCATTATTTTCATAGAGAATAAATGGACATTTTTTTCGTATAATATTTTAAAATCGTTAAATTTATTTTACCGTTGCTAATACTTTATCGTTGCCAAAAACTAAATCAAAACCCGGAATAATAACATTTACTCAACAATTTAGTTTCAATTGAAAAATTTTAACGTGAAAAATGAAAATGAAATAAAAAAAATTAAAGAATTAAACAGAAGATTAAATAATATTATTAGAAATTAAACGTACTTTTCTTTTTTAGTTTTTGATAATAATACAAGGTTTTAATATGCGTAACCATAGGAAACAGGCGAATATGACGTCATACATAGAAAATAAAACGGATATGCTTTGATGGTGAAATAAAATGATCTTGGGTTTTTTTTCTTTACTTTTTTCTTTTTTTTCTTTTTTATGGTAACAATACTTGGTGTTTTACCTTCTGCGCATGGCTAATATAACTAAACAATATTTTTTTTTAATTTTAAAAAAGTAAAAAGAAGTTTGAAAAGAAAATGCTTAGCAAATGTCAATAATATACTCCGCAAAATTATCCGTGTCGAAAATGATGTCATGGATAGAGAGAAAAAGTTATTTTCATTCTTAAAACTAAAAGAAATAACTCGATTACATAAAAAAATGACGAATGTTAATAGTTCCATTTTTGTTGATAAAACATAAGATTTAATATTATTTCGTTAAAATAACATAATTTCCCCTATGCCAGTATTGAAATTAATTGCCCGGAAAAGAAAATTAACAAGAATTATGTCATTAAAAAGAGATTTCTCTGGGGGAAAAAGAAACGTCATATTTGTAATAAAACGGGAATTTTCCTATATGTTTTAAAATGAGTGTGAATCAATTCCTTACATTAATAATACAAGGATCAGTAAGTATAGAAAGTAGATGAGTTTCACGCCATATTTATAACGAAAAATGTAATTTTTTTAATCTATACTGCTTATTAAGCAGGAGTATCCGTTATATACAGATGAGAGTTTCCTGCTAAAAATCACATCATAATTTTAAGAAAAGGGAAATGAACACGAATCTATTATATTAAAATCTGACCGTGTGTTTGTATTTCGCAACTACTCCTAGACTATCGATTGCAACGCGATTTGCTTAATACCGGTTATCATTGACCCGAGGATGTCACACAAACTCTCATAATTAAAAAAATTAAATTAAATGCCAAGATTTTTTTTCTGTAAATTTTAACAAAGTTTCTCTAAAAATGGAAAGTAAATTAATCCATATTTGTGTATAAAAAAGGAGAAATAAAACAGATCAGTATATTTTTTTACACCATTTTCTCATTAAAACTGAAAAACAGGATTTATTTTCACTTTGAATAGATGATGAAAACAAAATCTTGATTTTAGTAAATTATCCGAAAAATGAAAACATATTTTCACATATTCAAACTTCATGAATCAATTTATTCTAGAGAACAAAAATTGCTTGTCAACATACTGTCATTTAGAAAACAAGAGTTGTTTCAGCTATACATTAAACCAAGGAGGCAGAATTGAATTTAAAGAAAATCATATACTATTTCCAATTAGTGTTTTTTTTTTGTAGGATGGCTGTTAAAACGTTTCACAAAGGCGTTAAAAGTAAAATTGTTTACCAGGTAAAATTGACATTTGTTTTTACCCAATTCGTCTGTTTCCAAGATTTTATTTGGCCCTCTTTTGGCATTGGTTGCAATTTCATTTTTGCGATTATTTGGCACAAAATTTCCCTTTTTTAAGACTGAGTTATGTCAACGTTTCTATAACAAAAAATACCGTATTTTCTCCTATGAAATGTGATAAATAGTTAGTTAATTATTAACATTTTTAATTATCGGGAGTGAAATATTTTGCTTAATTAATGTATTTATTCTTCTTTTAATGCTGCGTGAACGAAGTCATGGGTAACAGCTAGTCCTAATAATATTATAAATCTGATTGTGTGCAAATGTTAGGCTGAAGCCAGCGTCAAAATGGAGCATTTAATGATCCTGTATTTTTGCATATAGACTGATTATAACCGTGAAATGAACACAGACTGGTTTTTGTTTATTTTATTCAAATATTTTTTTTAATAATTCAAAATTTCGTTATTTTCATAGAGAATAAATGCACATTTTTTCGTATAATATTTTTAAATGGTTAAATTTACTTTACCGTTGCTAATACTTTATCGTTTCCAAAACTAATTTAAAACCCGTAATAATAATTTATACTCAAAAATTTAGTTTCAATTGAAAAATTTTCACGTGAAAAATAAAAATGAAATAAAAAAAAAAATAAAGAATTAAAAAGACGATTAAATAATATTATTAGAAATAAAACGTACTTTTCTTAGTTTTTGATAATAATACAAGGTTTCAATATGCGTAACCATAGGAAACAGGCTAATATGACGTCATACATCGCAAATCGAGGCTAGCGAAAAAGACAGGCTACCGCGGTGCATTCCGCTTATCTTTTTTTACAGACCGCTAGAGTGACGTAATGCTCTTTTCATGCACCTCCATTGGTGCACTCGAGCATCACGTGACTCCCGCGGTCTGTAAAAAAAGATATGCGTACAGCACCGCTGTAGCCTTTCTTTTTCGTTAGCCTCGTCGCAAATAAAGAAGATAGGCTTTGATTGGTGAAATAAAATGATCTTGGGTTTTTTTCTTCACTTTTTTTTTTCTTTCTGGTAAAATACTTAGCGTTTTACCGTCTGCGCATGGCTAATATAACTATACCGTAATTTTTATTTAAATTTTAAAAAAGTAAAAAGCAGTTTCAAAAGAAAATGGTTAGCAAATGTCAATAATATGCTCCGCAAAATTATCTATGTCGAAAATGATGTCATGGATAGCGAGAAATAGCTATTTTCATTCTTAAAACTAAAAGAAATAACTCGATTACCTAAAAAAAAAATGACGAATGTTAATAGTTCCATTTTTGTTGATAAAACGTAAGATTTAATATTATTTCGTTAAAGTAACATAATTTACCCTATGCCAGTATTGAAATTAATTGCCTGGAAAAGAAAATTAACAAGAATTATGTCATTAAAATGGGATTTATCTGGAGAAAAAGAGACGTCATATTTGAAATGAAACGGGAATTTTCCAATATGTTTTAAAATGAGTGTGAATCAATTCCTTACATTAATAATACAAGGATCAGTAAGTATAAAAAGTAGATAAATTTCACGCCATATTTATAACGAATTTTTTTTTTTTAATCTATACTGATTATTAAGCATTAGTATCCGTTATATACAGATGAGAGTTTTCTGCTAAAAATCACATCATAATTTTAAGAAAAGGAAAATGAATACGGATCTATTATATTAAAATCTGACCGTGTGTTTGTATTTCGCAACTACTCCTAGACTATCGAACGCAACGCTACTTAATACCGGTTATCATTGATCCAAGGATGTCACACAAACTCTCAGAATTAAAAAAATTAAATTAAATACCAAGATTTTTTTTTTTTTTTTTTTTTTGTAAATTTTAACGAAGTTTCTGTAAAAACGGAAAGTAAATTACTCCATATTTGTGTATAAAAAAGGCGAAATAAAACAGATCAGTATATTTTTTATACCATTTTCTCATTAAAACTGAAAAACAGAATTAATTTTCACTTTGAATAGATGGTGAAAACAAAATCTTGATTTCAGTAAATTATCTGAAAAATTAAAGCATATTTTCACATATTCAAACTTCATGAATCAATTTATTCTGGAGAACAAAAATTGCCTGTCAACATACTGTCATTTAGAAAACAAGATTTGTTTCAGCTATGCATTAAAACAAGGAGTCAGAATTGAATTTAAAGAAAAAAGCATGTACTATTTCCAATTAATGTTTTTTTGAAGGATGGCTGTTAAGATGTTTCACAAAGGCGTTAAAAGTAAAATTGTTTATCAGGTAAAATTGACATTTGTTTTTACCCAATTCGTCTATTTCCACGATTTTATTTGGCCCTCCTTTTTGTATTGGTTGCAATTTTATTTTCGCGATTCTTTGGCACAAAATTTCACTTTTTTAAGACTGAGTTATGTCAAGGTCCCTATAACAAAAAATACCGTATTGTCTCCTATGAAATGTGATAAATCGTTAGTTAATTATTAACGTTTTTAATTATCGGGAATGAAGTATTTTGCTTAATTAATGTATTTATTCTTCTTTTAATGTTACGTGAACGAAGTCACGGGTAACAGCTAGTAATATTATAAATCCGATTGTGTGCAAATGTTAGGCTGAAGCCAGCGTCAAAATGGAACATTTAATGATCCTGTATCTTTGCATATAGGTTGATTATAAGCCTCAAATGAACATAGGCTGGTTTTTGTTTATTTTATTCAAATATTTTTCTTAATAATTCAAAATTTCGTTATTTTCATAGAGAATAAATGGACATTTTTTCGTATAATGATTTAAAATGGTTAAATTTACTTTACCGTTGCAAATACTTTATCGTTGCCACTAAATCAAAACTCGGAATAATATTTTTCTCTCAACAATTTAGTTTCAATTGAAAATTTTTCAGGTGAAAAATGAAAATGAAATAAAAAAATTAAAGAATTAAAAAGAAGATTAAATAATATTATTAGAAATAAAACGTACTTTTTTTTTAGTTTTTGATAATAATACAAGGTTTTAATATGCGTAACCATAGGAAACAGGCGAATATGACGTCATACATAGAAAATAAAACGGATATGCTTTGATGGTGAAATAAAATGATCTTGGGTTTTTTTCTATCTTTTTTTTCTTTTTTTTCTTTTTTATGGTAACAATACTTGGCGTTTTACCGTCTGCGCATGGCTAATATAACTATACCATATTTTTTATTTAAATTTTTAAAAAGTAAAAAGAAGTTTGAAAAGAAAATGGTTAGCAAATGTCAATAATATGCTCCGCAAAATTATCCATGTCGAAAATGATGTCATGGATAGAGAGAAATAGTTATTTTCATTCTTAAAACTAAAAGAAATAACTCGATTACATAAAACAAAATGACGAATGTTAATAGTTCCATTTTTGTTGATAAAACCTAAAGATTTAATATTATTTCGTTAAAGTAACATAATTTCCCCTATGCCAGTATTGAAATTAATTGCTTGGAAAAGAAAATTAACAAGAATTATGTCATTAAAAAGAGATTTCTCTGGGTAAAAAAATACGTCATATTTGAAATAAAACGGAAATTTCCCAATATGTTTTAAAATGAGTGTGAATCAATTCCTTACATTAATAATACAAGGATCAGTAAGTATAGAAAGTAGGCGAGTTTCACTCCATATTTATAAAGAAAAATTTAAATGTTTTTTTATCTATACTGCTTATTAAGCATGAGTATCCGTTATATACAGATGAGAGTTTTCTGCTAAAAATCATATCATAATTTTACAAAAAGGAAAATGAACACGAATGTATTATATTAAAATTTGACCGTGTGTTTGTATTCGCAACTACTCCTAGACTATCGAACGCAACGCGATTGTTATAATTGATCCGAGGATGTCACACAAACTCTCTGAATTAAAAAATTAAATTAAATACCTTTTTTTTTTAAGGAAGTTTCTCTAAAAACGGAAAGTAACTTACTCCATATTTGTGTATGAAAAAGGAGAAATAAAACAGATCAGTATATTTTTTACACCATTTTCTCATTAAAACTGAAAAACAGAATTTATTTTCACTTTCAATCGATGGTGAAAACTAAATCTTGATGTCAGTAAATTATCCGAAAAATAAAAACATATTTTCACATATTCAAACTTCACGAATCAAATTATTCTGGAAAACAAAAATTGCCTGTCAACATACTGTCATTTAGAAAACAAGATTTGTTTCAGCTATACATTAAACCAAGGAGGCAGAATTGAATTTAAAGAAAAAGCATATGCTATTTCCAATTAATGTTTTTTTGTAAGGATGGCTGTTACAACGTTTCACAAAGGCGTTATAAATAAAATTGTTTATCAGATAAAATTGACATTTGTTTTTACCCAATTCGTCTATTTCCACGATTTTATTTGGCCCTCCATTTTGCATTGGTTGCAGTTTCATTTTCGTGATTATTTGGCACAAAATTTCACTTTTTTAAGACTGAGTTATGTCAAGGTCCCTATAACAAAAAATATCATATTGTTTCCTATGAAATGTGATAAAGAGTTAATTATTAACGTTTTTAATTATCGGGAGTGAAATATTTTGCTTAATTAATGTACTTATTCTTCTTTTAATGTTGCGTGAACGAAGTCAGGGGTAACAGCTAGTGTTTACGTACAGTCTTTTAGTCATCATGTCTACAGACGTTTCAAAATTCAAATAAGGATTCATTAAAAAATTAATGCAGTTTAGAATAAAGGGTTAAAAACATGATAATATTTGAAGATGTATAATAAAAAGTAGATTTATGAAACTATTTCTCTCATTTTTAAGGCTTTTTTCAAATCCAAAGGGGCTACATTGTGACACATTTATGAATTCATTCCATTTCGGAAACGCGTAAGATTGGCAGGTATCCTTATTCAGAAACTATGTATTTTTTTTTTCTTAGATAAAAGCAATATATCTTTCAGAAAGTACTGCCAAAGATGCGTTTTGAATCGAATTTCCGGAAGCTATAGCACAGGAGAGGAAAAAAAACCTACAGTCAGGTGATAAGAATCTGTGTTATCTCTGTAAGTAATTTATCAAAAATGGAAAAAGCTATTCGATTCCAAATGCCTTCGATAGTCAGGCCTGTCAATTTTATGCCTTTAGAGTTAAAAATGAGTCATAAATGTGCCTGAAAGTTTCGCATTGTTGAGCAGTGAATATGAGAACCACCTCAAAGTATATTTCCAAAGATACTGTTAACAGAAGTTCATTATCGCTATTAAAACTGTTACAAAACATAATACCTGCCCTACACATCCTGAGAACGATTAAGACCAGTTCCGTCCCGGCACGATTATGTAGGGAAAAAAATGCAAGCCTGATCTCGGCCCGCACGAGTTTGCTGGAACAATTAAACCCGGGAGCAGACACCATGTAACTGTCCGATGTCGATCTCTACGATGGACATGTTACATTTCTGTATTGATGTTGTTAAACTCGCATCGGCTCATGACGCCCATTTATACTTCTCGAGAAAGTCATTCATTGAAAATGGCTTGTGTTTTATCTGCTTCGCTATAATTTTTATATCGGGCCGATAGGCCCGCCTAATTTTTTTTTGTCGGCCCGGCCCAGCCCTGCTGCCCCTTCAATTGTTTGCCGGTCCGGTCCGTTGAAAAAATTGTCCTAATTCTGCCGGCCCGGCACGGGCCCGTACAGACCTCTAGCAGAGACTTCGATGGGATTATTTGACATTCAAAGATAAAAAACAAAATGGTAATCTCGATTTCGATATTATTCCCCGTATTTAGAAAGTGCTGTCGGAATTTGATAACTAAGCATGCATACTTCAATGAGAAATTTTCTAGAAAAAAAAAAACGTTTTAAATGCAATAACATGTTTCGTATTTTGTTCCTGAAATGCGGACATTTGATTATGTCATATTTATATACAAATCTTGCGTTAGGATTTTAGGTACCGTAATATCCGGCGTATAATCCGCAGATCAAACAACCATGTTCCGACACAGAAATTTTATTTTATAAAATGTAACTTACTAGATCGCAGTAAATATTTAACTTTAATTACTAAATAAAATTTCTGGGTCTAAAAATGATTGTTTGATCCTTGGATTATACGACTGAAATTATGGTACAAGACTTTGTTGCATTTATGGATAATTATATTTAGCTACATTCAAAACACGTATAGCTTCAAAAATACGAAGAACTTTAGTAAAATTTCTTAAAAAGCTCAATTTACTATACACTGCGGAAAAAAAAAAATAATAATAAAATAAAAAAGATAAATGTTTCTTGATTTAGGAAAATACAATAACCATTTCCGAGTTAACCATGATTCCGAAAAGAGTTCATTATCATTAGAAACTTTGGGAATCAATGTATTTTCGAAATTTAAAAAATCATTTATTAAAACAAAGTTTCTTTTGCTGACACTGATTTTCGGAAAAGTTTCCGAGTAGTTTTATAGTGTATTAACCAGTTTTGTCAAACAGAAATATCGATATTTAGGATGCTATTAATTCTCAATGAAACATTTTCAGTGGCGTAATTAATTTATGCATGTAAAAGTAACAAAATAATGTTAGTTTTAATGTTAATGCTGATGCCGTTAATTTATCATGTACGCCTGAAAAATATGTTTGTTGAGCATGAAAATGTTTACTTGAGAATGAATAGCATCGAAAAAACTACCGATATTCTGTTTTGAAAAAACTGATCAATACCAATATAAAAAGTCCTTCCGGCCTGTACCGGGAGGAATATTTAGCTTTCCTCTATCTTCGTTTTATAATTTCAGCTAATGTTACTCGAAAGCAGCTAGCTAAAATGCGTAGAATCCGATTACAGAAGATTCGTTAATACTGAATTTGAATAAGAAATTCACCAAATTAGTTAACTACAGCCAAGTTGGCTTCATTTAAGAAGACTTATATTTAGTCGCCAAATTTGACGATATTTCGCCAAGTTTGGCGAGAATTTGACGCTACCGGATGTGAATATAGTTTTACGCGTATGATTGCAAAATTGATTACAACAATGAAAGATAATAATTTGCGAGAAATCCCGTTCATTAAAACTCAAAAATTAATCCCTGATTTGTTTTAATCTGTTGTCATGTTTCAAAATGTCAGCCACCCTAAAATTTCAAACTGCAATATCTCAGCCATTTTCTAAGATAGAGGCAAAACAAAAAATGCTTCGGAATCTTTGTATCAAGGCTTAATACTTAAGCAAAAAATAAATTTGAATTTCGAATTTTTTTGTATATATTTTTTAGTTTTAAATCTTTTAGTGGCCGCCATTTTGAAACAAGATGACGGACCAAACTGGCCAACGAACTCGTTTGAGGTATTGATGAGCTTAATACACACGCTTAGTTTCATCCTAAACGGTTTATAAATACGAGTGCTATCGAATGACATAGATATCAGATATATATATTTAGTATCTACAAGGTGTCCATAATTAAACGACCCTAATTTAAAATTGTCTACAGACGAAACTATTGGTCAGAAAGTTGTGAAATTTTGTGAAGGACATAATGAAGGAATGGGAATTTGTTTAAGCGAAAAAAAATTGTTCAAAATTTCGCCACCAGATAGCGTTTTTATCGAATTGCAATTACACATTTAGCATACATTTACGATAGTTTAAAAATTTTATTACAGCATATGTTCCACATGATGGCCATCATTTTCAGCCACCATCTGGAATCGCAAGATAGCATGTTCCACAGTTGACCGCAGTGTATTTTGGGAAATGCTAAGAACATGTCGTGAAAAAAGTTTTGTTGAACATCTTTTGTTGTAATAAAATTTGTAATCTATCTCAAATGTATGCTAAATGTATAATTCATTAAAAAAAACGCCACATAGCAGCGAAATTTTTAACTATTTTTTTTTCGCTCAAATAAATTCCCATCTCATTATTATGCCCTCCACAAAATATCAAAACTTTCTGAAAAGTAGTTTCGTCTGTAGACAACTTTAAAGTAGGGTCGTTTAATTATGGACACCCTGTATATCAATATTTGAATGGAGGGTGGTTTTGGGGTCTGGGGGTCATGATCGGGGAAAATATATCGAAATTTTCCGGAATTGCTTTCCTCCGAACGGCTGCATCAGGTAGCTTTTTGCTTTTTGTAATGAAAACTACCTAAAACTATCTGGTAATGCTTCCAAAAATCATTAGCAGCAAAATAAGCTTTATTTTTATAAAAGTTTCTTTAAATCTTGAAAATATATTGGTTTCGGAGGTTTCTAAAGATAAAGAACGTTTTCCTAAATCGTGGGTAACTCTGAAGAGGAAGTGCACATTTTCGCTCTTGGTTACATTATATTTTCATAGATTATAAAACATTTGTCGTCTTTAAAGTGTACGGATGACAGACGCTTGTTGGAAAATAATCTTCTTTCTTTAAAATACACTTTATCTAAGTGCTTTTTCTGAGAACAAATAATATTTTTAAACCCATATTTCTTCATTTTATAGAATTCTCCACTCGTTTTATAGGAAAAGAAAACGCATTAAAAATGTTCATAAACTTTTCAAATAGAAACAACTGCACAGGTAGACAAAAGTACGTTTTCCCAAACACAGGGCGTATAGTTCTTTAAATTACACTATTCTCCAGAGCATGACGAGAAATATTTAATCAAAATAAAAGTACATTTCGAAATGCAGGAATACTTTTTTTTATTTTAGAATGTTTTAAAATATATATGTTTCTTTACTTATATATATTTTTTTCCCAAGATCCAGGCATGTTAAGAAAATGAACTGGGTTTTTCTTTAAAACAAGAGTTCAAAATCATTTGCTTCGCACAATTTTTGACACACGTTCCAATATTACACTGAGAAAAATGACACTTTCAATTCTGAGTACATCGATGTTTTCATTTTGTTTTGAAACTTTTTGTTTCATATAGGACGACCCAATGTTTTCGATTCTGAAATACCAGAATATTGAAATAAGAACATACTCAAAACTGAGCACATAGAGGTTAGTTCATACTCATTTTTGAAACATGGACAAGACTCATATGAGCAGATGATGTTTTATTCTTGAGTATGTGCATGTTTTCAGAAATGAGTAAATGAGTTTGGAAATGTCGTCATGTTTACATACTCAAAAAGGATTCTCATTTTTGGAACATAGAAATACTAAAAACTGAGCACATAGAAGTCAGTTCCTACTCATTTTTGAAACATGGACATACTCAAATAGGAGCACATGATGTTTTATTCTTGAGTATGTGCATGTTTTCAGAAATGAGTATATACATGTTTCAGACTTGAGTCATTTCGATTCGGAGCCGTTTTGACTATGCGACATACTCAGATTTGAGTATTTTTTGCTCAGTTTTGAAAATGTCGTTTTCAGTGCGCATATATACCGGATGCACCAAAAGTTCGCTAAAACTTTAAAAATTCATTAAAAAGAAACAAATAATGCTAAAAAAATTGCGGTTTGCCGGAATGGGATTAGAGGGAAATCGGATTTTTTTTAATACAAAAAAATTGTGGTTTGAAAAATTATCGGTAGATGGCACTGCATGCATGATATGAAGCAGATTTACGCAAATCAGGCTGTCAATAAAACCCCTCAATGCACACAGATTCTTCAATCGATACCAGCAGTATACTCTCGTTATCAGATCAAGGTGTTGGTTAAACATTTTTACAAGAACGGGGAATCGGCAATTGGCGCATTGCGAAAATTCTGCACTGCAAAATGACTGAAGACTAGAAAAGGACTTGTACTTGTTTCATGTGTTGGGATATTGAAGCTTGGCAGACGCTTCACTGAAATGGGTCTTTTATTACAAGACTAATTTGCATACATCTACTTCATATTATGTATACCAGCGCCATCTATCGATATTTTTTAACCACAACTGTTTTCAATTTCTACTATTAGCTCATACCCTCTATATATTTATACATCTTGTTCAAATTTTCAATCGTTAATAAAATACTTTTTATTCCTCCACTCAAGTTCAAATACATTTTTTAAAACTTGTAGTGGATGACACTTAATGTTAATACAGTTTTTTCAAATATTAATTCATTAATAAAATTTAATTAAATAATTTTAGCTTTATAATTCATTTCTGTTCAAAAGTATAGACTCACTCCATATTTATAGTCTCCTTCACCCGCGCGCCGCCTGATCTTCGTCGTATCTTTTTATGCGTGAAGATTTCGCTATGGTAATTCATTGTGAAGTTTGGTAATTTTTGAAATTCAATCTTTGAAAAACGGCATAATCGTTAGATTTAAAATTTTTATCAAGAAAAATACAATTTTTTTACCTTTCTAAAGCCGTTTGTCTAACAATCTTGTGAGAAATACTTTTCGAGCTATTAATTGTTGGTATTTTAGCTATTTATTTTTTTGTTTAATTTTTAATACATTTCAAAAATTTCTCTTATGTAAGATATTTAGCAGGATATAAATTTAGGAATAAATACCGTCAGTGGCGAAGCGTGTAGATCGCTGGAAAAAAAATTTCTTTCTGACCTAAGTAGGAATTGACTTTTTTTTTTATTACTTGTTTGTTATTAATAAATATCTGATCCTCCTCTAATCCGATTTCTGCAAATTTTACCGAATTCTTTAGCATCATTTGTTTCTTTTTAATAAATTTCTAAAGTTTTAACGGACTTATGGCGCAACGAGGTATATCTTCTGACTCTCTGTAAGAAATATAAATACTACACATAACATTTTCAGGAAGAAATATGATGTAATCTACATTAATAACATATTTAATTTTTGCCCCATATGAATACATTTATGAAAGTTACAGTGTGGATGGACGATCAATCAGGCAGAGACAATATTTAAACTAGTATGTTGTGGCCAGCACAAAACTTTCTTCTATATAAATCAATCAATTAAATAATTTAAATAGTATAAGAGATTATATCGATTTAGCAAATAGGATTATATATATATTAATAAGGCTTTAACTTTGTGTGTTCATATTTGGAACAGCAAGGAGATGTCTATATTAGCTATATAGATTTATTATACGTTATATACAATTGCGGCCAAGCGAACCGCTGCTTAGAACATTCAGGCTTACACTCCCGTACATCTCGTATCAATAACTCTCCTGCAAGAGATATCAAATCCTGGACCTGCAGCGCCATCTCTGATTACAGATTAATAATAATGATTGAGATATGACACCCCTCCCCTCGTAGTTCAAACGAACCACTGGTTTAATCTGTCTGTTGCTTCTTCGAACAGGTTGACTGTCCTTTTTATCAGTCTTTATAGGTGCACTCTTCTGTAAGTCCACTTCATTCTTTGTAACGGATTTGTCCTTTACATTTTTATCCATAGTATCATCACAATTATTATTCACAACTGTACCTGTTACAATATCATGGGAAAATTGAGATTTGTTAGAAATTCAGCATTCTCGGCATTAATTTGCTCTTTATTATTTACATAATATCCAGAAAACTTATTTTTCTTAACTCTATCATTACTATCAAAATCATTGTTTTGTTTATAAAAGTGACACGTTTTACTTTCCTCTGACGTTTCATCACTTATTTCTCTGTTGTGTCTCAACTGATTAACATGACGTTTACAAATTATTCCGTCATCTCTATTTACTAAAACCCATCTGCTCCCCAATAGTTTTATAATTTTTCCCTTTATCCATTTCTCCCCTTTCCAAAGTTTTTAACAAAAACTGATTCATGAAGATTGTATTTATGTAAGGGTTGCCGTATTTTCGGTTTGGATGGTAATACCAAGTGTAGAGCTGTTCGAACTGACCTTCCAAACATTAATTCTGCGGGAGTCTTACCAGTGACAGAATGTGGGGTAGAATGATTTTCCAATAAAAATCGTGAAATTGACAAATTTATGTCACCCTTATCTAGCTTTTTAAGACAATTTTTAACAGTTTGAACATAACCTTTCTGCCTGTCCATTCGATGATGGATGATATGGCGGAATAGGTGTATGTATAATTCCATTTGATTTAAGAAATTCTTGAAATTCATCACTTGTAAACGCACGTCCATTGTCACTGACTAATTCAACGGGCAAACCAAATGTAGCAAAAATTCTACGGTTTACTCTAATAGTTGATTTACTATCAGTACTGGGTACCACCTGTACCTCTAACCATTTAGTATAAGAATCGACCACTGTTAAAAAATATTTTACCTTCAAAAGGACCGGCAAAATCTATGTGAATTCTTTCCCAAGCAAATTCCGATTCCCATTTTAAAGGTTTCATTTTAGGATTATCCCTAGCAAACATTTGGCATCTACTACAAGAATTAACCATTTGTTCTATTTCTTTGTCCATATTAGGCCACCAGATCACACCTCGAGCTTTAGCTTTCATGCTAGATATACCCTGATGAACTGAATGTAATAATTGTAACATTTTTTCGCGACCTTCATCTGGTATAATTACTCTATGTCCCCATCATAAACAATTTTCTAAACACGAAATTTCCTCACGTCTACGAAAGTATGGTTTATATTCCTCGGATTTAACCGGTTTTGGCCATCCATATAACGCCCACTCTAAAATTTGTTTTGTTACTGGATTTTCAGTTGTCCACTTTGAAATCGTTTTAGAAGTAACAGGCCAATCATTACTATTAGAAACGAACATTATTTCCGATGGATTATTTACTACATTTACAGTTTCTGGAAGAGGTAATCTACTTAATGCATCCGCATTTTTATTATTTTTACCTTCGCGATACTCAATTGTATAGTCATACCCTGTTAATATTAACGACCATCTCAGCATTCTGGGTGATAATGTATCAGGTACTTTTTTTACAGGATCAAACAATCGAATTAAAGGTTTGTGATCAGTTATGATTTTAAACTGTCTACCTGCTAAATATTGATGAAATTTAGTTACACCAAAAATTACAGATAAAGCTTCTTTATCAATCATGGCATAATTTCTTTCAGTCTTGTTCATCGTTCTAGATGCAAAAACTATTGGTTTTTCTTTACCCTCAACAATGTGACTTAACACACAACCAATACCATATTCAGATGCATCACAGTTTAAAACAACATCTTTGTTTATATTATACAATTCTAAAACAGGTGATTTACATAAAATTTGTTTAACTTTCTGAAATGCTTTTTCATGCTTCTCTGACCATGTCCACTTTACATTATTATCTAATAATCTATGCAAAGGTTCTAACACATCTGAAATATTAGGCAGGAAGTTTCTATAATAAGAAATTAATCCCAAAAATGAGCGTAATGGAGATACATTAGTAGGAAAAGGAGCATTCAAAATAGCATCAACTTTTTCTGGAATAGGCTTAATGCCTTCCTGCGAAATTTTATGTCCTAAATAGCTAACTTCCGAAACCATAAATTTTAATTTTTCCTTATTTAATCTTATACCATGCTCAGAAAAGCATTTCATAATACATTCAACCCTTTCAGAATGTTCGGATTCAGATCTGGCACTTATAATTGCATCATCTAAAACTACACCAACATAATCAAATTTCTTTAATATATTTTCAATTTTTCTTTGAAAAATACCTGGTGCAAATTTTACACCAAAGGTCAGTCTTAAAACTTTAAATAAACCTTTATGAGTATTAATAGTTAAAATTTTACTACTTTCATCATCAACTGGTTGTTGTAAATAGGCATCGTTTAAATCAAACACAGTAAAGAATTTTCCACCTGCTAATTTAGCAAACAATTCTTCCATTCTTGGAAGAGGATAATTATCATTTTCAGTGTTAGAATTTACTGTTGCTCTATAATCACCACAAATTCGAACAGTACCATTTGGTTTTGGAACAATTACTATAGGACTAGCCCATTCAGAATAATCAACAGATTTTAAAATACCCTTATTTGTTAATAGTTCCAATTCCAAATCAGTTGCTTTTCTCAAAGAAAAAGGAACAGGTCGAGATTTTAGGAAAACTGGTTTTGCATCATTTTTCATATTTATTGAAACGGGAGGACCTTTGATCGTACCGATCCCGTCAGCAAAAACATTAGAAAATTTATTTATTAATTTATCCTTCGAAATACTTTTCATC
This sequence comes from Maratus michaelseni, assembly GCA_963931845.1. Classification (NCBI taxonomy): domain Eukaryota; kingdom Metazoa; phylum Arthropoda; class Arachnida; order Araneae; family Salticidae; genus Maratus; species Maratus michaelseni. Next base: position 40,586,621 of record OZ007595.1, on the reverse strand, counting down.
ATGTTTACATTCGGCCAAAATAATTTTGATGCTTTCAATCAAGTTTTACCAATTAAACTCGGACCTTTCTCTTTAATAACTAGAATTTTTAAATTAGGTATACAATTATCATCAATCAAAACATTTACATTTAATTCACCTAATACAGTTAAAGAATCTTTAGTATACGTTTGCAGCTTAATATTAGATTTAACCAAAGGAGGCTTACCTGAAAACAATTTATCGGTAATATTTTTACTTACGATCGTATGAGCTGCTCCGGAATCAATTTCAAAATTAACTTTAATCCCATTAATTATAACACATTTTTCCCATAATACATTATTGCACTCATCCCTCATAACATTGAGAGAATATTCTTAATCAGTTTTAATTTTACTGTTCTTTTTCAGTTTTTGATTCACTGTAGAGAAGTTTCGATTCCGGCAACAAATTTTTAAATGTCCAACTTTATGACAAAAATGGCATTCCGCTGATTTAAATGGACGCTCAACAGGTTTGTGATTTCTTGCACAACGATAACAAGGTTTCTCTTTATAACTGTTTCGGTTTCCTGGCGCGTACATCCTCTTCTTTCCTCTTCGGCGAATACTGGTATACTTTCATTTTCTCCATTCGGGCATCTTGAACTTTATTTACTGTTGTTCCTCCATTAATCTGTAGTGATTTAACTCCAGCTTCGGCTGTTTCGAACGATTCTGCAATTTCTACAGCTGTTTGAAATGTTAGGTTTTTCGTATCTAACAATTTTTGCTGTATTTTCTCGTCTTGAATTCCAAACACTAGCTGATCCCGTAGGCGATCGCTTAATGTAGTTTCAAAGTTGCAGTATTCGGATAACCGACGTAGATCTCTCACGAAATTGGCTATACTTTCCCCTTGCTTCCGTAATCTTTTTTGAAACTTAAACCGTTCAACAATTTCACTTGGATACGGTGAAAAATGTTCTTTCGCACTCTTTAAGAGATCATCATAACTTATCTCTTTCAGCGAAGTCGGTACAATGATATCTCTCAATATCGAAAAAGTTGCAGTCCCAACAGAGCTTAATAATACTTTTTTCTTCTTATCCGCATCTTTAATGTTATTAGCAGAGAAGTAAAAATCAATTTTTTCAACATAAATCGACCAGGGCACGATCGAATTATATTCTTTCAGACGTCCCAGAGAAATAACTTCCGTTTCTGCCATTTTTTTTTCTTCTTTTTCTTCTTTTCAAAAATCTGCAACATTTATTTAAAATCTTGGGTTCTTTTCCGCGTCGTCGCCATTTAAAGAGGCTTTAACTTTGTGTGTTCATATTTGGAACAGCAAGGAGATATCTATATTAGCTATATACATTTATTATACATTATATACAATTGCGGCCAAGCGAACCGCTACTTAGAACATTCAGGCTTACACTCCCGTACATCTCGCATCAATAACTCTCCTGCAAGAGATATCAAATCCTGGACTTGCAGCACCATCTCTGATTACAGATTAATACTAATCATTGAAATATGATATCATTGAAATATATATATATATATATATATAAACGCATAATATTGTTATGGAATCAAGGACCATGAAGGCTTTTAAAGCAGGAAAAACAAATTTATTTACTTCAGACAATCTATCCCCATGTTGAGGATTCTAAAGATAAAGGCTTTTGGAATTATCTGCATTTAAACTGGAGTTATAAGCATCGCGTTTTAAAACAAATCATTGAATTTCGGCACCACCTCTTCGATGTCTGCAATCAAAATTGAATAACAATGTATTCCCATAATAAGAATAATAAGCGTGAAGTTTTAAATTTTGTGCGTTGCACCTGGTCATATAAGCATCGCATATTTCGAACAAATCATCAAATTTCGGTCATCCCTCTTAGACGACCGTAACCAAAATTGAATGACAATCTATTCCTATTATGAGGATCCTAAATTTGATGTTTCGTTCAATTCTTCGCACTTAAACTGGAGATATGAGCATCACATAAATCGAACGTTTCATTGATTTGCGGCAATCCCTCTTGGGAGATTTTGCTCAAAAACTAATCAGCAACAATTCACATAAGGATAGAACTTCATCTATTCGATGCAGTAATTCGTGAGTTATTACACGCACAAAATTCGTGTCTCATACAGACAGACTCACGGACAAGCATTTTCTACAAACCGTCAAATAGTGTTCACTGCCATCTAAAACGTATAAATCCGTCAAAAACCGGAAGTCGAAAATGTTCACACATCCAATACTTTCTTCTTGTATAGATAGAAGGATATAACATGCCTATCAAATCAAATTTTCGTCACTTCATGTACGCTAAATACAGCAAGTCAACGATATATTTATGTAAAAAAAATATAATAAATTATAACAACTTCTAATAATAAAATACTTCTTTTAACTGCTAAAAGGCGTAAAATAAAAAGTTTATAAACAGCAAAATAAGTTTTATTAGACTTTTGACATGTTTCGGGTCCATCGAAGCCGTTATCAAAACAAATAAGAATATTCTACAATTGCACGGTCTACAGTTATTATTTGAAACGCTACCATTTAATTTCCGTGTACTTTTTAAAAATTACGCACGTTATCTTTTATTTTTACTTGGTTGTTTATTTTCATATTTGTAACCATGGAGTAACTGGAGTCACAATTTTGGTAAGTTAAATGATACTGCATCGTTACATATTGTATTTTTACGTCTTACAATCTCTATGTTTTTTCTTATAATGGATGGATATAGTATAGATTGAAGAGAAAAATTATCTTACTGTCATTGAAATTTATTTGGATGGTTTCTTTTTTATATAATCTTGCCAGGTTTTATTATTATTATTATATTTAATATTAGCTATATGCTCCTTTTTTCTGTAACTAAATTTCCTCTGCTTATCATGCCAATATAGTAATTCATCAGCGAATATAGTAATTTTTATAGTTGTTTTTTAATTTTTTTCTCGCCAATAAAAATGAAAGCTCTGATTTCTGGGTTTATCTATAAACATAAAGTACCATTTTATAGTTGCTCCTTTAATTTTCTTCGCCAGTACAAATGAAATCTGCGATTTCTTGATTATCTATTAACATAAGGTACTTTTCCTGGTTGTTTCTTTGATTTTTACCGCCATAGCAAATGAAAGCTGTGATTTCTTGGTTACCTATTAACATAAAGTTACCTTTTATAGTTGTTTCTTTTATTTTTACCGCTAGTGTAAATGAAAGCTGTGATTTCTTGGTGGTTATCCAGTTGGAAATTTATTTTACAGTGGCGTATCATGTTATGCTTCTTGAAAACAAAGAAAAATCATTAATATTTATTTTTGGTAATAATAACAAGTTGGAAATTGTACGTCAAACGTGACAAATGAGGTGCGTTCGTACTATAGCTAGTTATATAAATATTCAGATCTTGATGATTTTTAATTCTGTAAAATGAATTATATCGTCTGTAGATTCCTTTCTGTCATAAAATAAGTATCTCGGTCGCTTGACGATTCAACCTCGGAAGCTCTTATAACAAGAAAGCGCCGATTTTTTAAAAATAATTCAATTTTTTTAATAAATATTTTTATTAATATCTTCTAAAGTTTTGATTTGATTTTCATAAAATATGAAATGTCTCGACAAAATTCTGCAAAGATTATGTATATTAAATTTCAAATCATTTGGTTGAGCAGTTTTTGCGCTGTTATATATGCGGACAGACGGACGGACGGACAGACAGACAGAGAAACGGACGGACCAGATGACGACTATAGGTGCCACGTATTTATATAATTACGAACGCACCTAAAAAGAGAGTTTGTGTACCATTAGCCGTTGTCTTTGGGTAATGGTACGATTAACATTATTGATGTTATTATTTTCCTATGTATGTACGATTAACATTATTGATGTTATTATTTTCCTATGTATATTCTGATAATAAAATTGTTTTTCAGAAAACATGGAGGTATTACAGGATAGTGCAGGTGATTCTAAAACAGCTGATGCGTCCAACTCTCAAAAGAATATTACTACGAAGTATTTATCATATATTTTTCGTAAGTACTTAGAAAATTAAACAAACGAGTGAATTTTTCATTGCTAAACTGAGCGTTAAGCCGACAGAGTGGCCCAAGCCAGGAATCGAACACGGGACCCCAGAATAGCGCTCTGCGGCTCTACCACTGAGCTACAAGGAACGATATCCCAACTCGGCAGCTCTCACTCTTATAGCACAAAATGGAAAGTGTCATCCAGAGCACACAAACCCTGTGGCAAATTTTAGACGACATTTTTTCACAACAAGACCAACATAGACAACACATACAAGTAAATTATAATTAATTGTGTAACTAATTTTCCCTCTGTCAGCTTAACGCTCAGTTTAGCAATGAAAAATCCATTTGTTTGTTACTCATTAGTTTCGGGCGAATTTCACTCCTGAAAAATTAATTGAAATATTAGTTGTAATTTACTTGAAAATTAAACATTTTCAGTTATGAAAAACTTTCTAGGTTCATGTAAAACAAATATATATATATCTCTATATATATATATGCATTTTAAAAGGCAATGTAAACAAGTTGGAAATTGTACGTCAAACGTGACAAATGAGGTGCGCGTTCGTACTATGGCTAGTATTATAAATATTCAGATCTTGATGATTTTTAATTCTGTGAAATGAATTATATCGTCTGTAGATTAATTTCTGTCATAAAATAAGTATCTCGGTCGCTTGACGATTAAACCTCGGAAGCTACTATAACAAAAAAGCACCGATTTTTAAAAAAAAATTCAAATTTCTTAATAAATATTTTTATTAATATCTCCTAAAGTTTGATTCGATTTTTAAAAAAATTGAAATGTCTCGACAAAATTCTGCAAAGATAATGTATCTTAAATTCCAAACCATTCGGTTGGGTAGTTTTTGCGTTGTTATATGCGGACGGACGGACAAACAGACAGACAGACGGACGGACCAAGCGACGACAATAGGTGCTACGTATTTATATAATTACGAACGCACCTAAAAATAGAATATATTGTGTTATATGGCCACAGTTTTATTATTTTAACTGCTATTTTAAAAATAACAAGATGTACACCATTTATGTTAAAAAATTCTTTTTTAACATGGCTTATTTAAATCAACAATCTATTATAAATCTTAATTAAATCAATACTGTGATTGAAACGTTTGCGGTCATTTTGTGGGAAGAAGTCATTTACCATCAAAATGAGAAAACCATTCAATTGAGCAAATAGTGCCATTATCGAAAAGGTTTTTCCCTGTAGTTCAATGTTCGCTGTTAATGGTTCAAAGCGTCCATTTAGATCCATTTCCAGTTAGTCCCCTGGAGATTGAAAAGATCAACATTCTTCCCTAATGGGACTTTCTTTTCTCTTTTCATGGAAATAGTTACTTTCTCCTTCGAAGAATAAGAAGGGTGTCTAAATATAACCTTTACTTCAAGTTAATTCACTGATAAAAATGGCAATAAAAAGGCTGAAAGTAAAAATAATTGATATAATAAATTATCGAAATTACAAAAATGCTTATACAGTAAAACTTGCTAAGACGGAATCGCAAGGAACTGGGAATTTGTCCGCTTTAGACAGGTTTTTGTTTTAACATGCAGATTTTTTTATTGTAAATGTATTGCATCTCTTAATTGATATTAATTTTTTATAAGGAATTATTCCGGTTTAATTGTTATTAATGTTTCATAAGGAATTATTCTGGTTTAATTGTTATCCCCTTTAATAAGAAGGTATGCGTTGCTGACGACTGGGATTTTCGCTAATCGTTGCCACAGATTAAACTTGGAAAATGAAACATTTGAAGTTACTGAAAAAATTAATAGCTCGAAAAGTATTTGTCAGAAAATTGTTAGACAAACTGCGTTAGAAAGATTAAAAAATTGTATTTTTCTTGATATAAATTTCAAATCCACTGATTATGCCATTTTTCAAATATTGAATTTCAAAAATTACCAAATTCCACAATGGAATACCATAGCGAAAACTTCACGCGTAAGAAAATAATAATAACAGCAATATGTCAACACGAGTCACAAATTATAGTAACCGTATTATTCTGTTAAATATAAAAGTGAATTATGATGTCACGAGTGCATGATTTTTATTTAATTCTCGACAAATACTAGATGCGCCATTTCTTTTTAGTTGTGAATAATATAGGTTAATTCACGTTATTAAAAGATGTAGCTATAAGACATTTAAATCAGTGGAAAATTGTAAACGTAATAGTAAACAGTATCAAAAAAACCATAACTTAGTGAAATAAGTATCCGTTTTTATGTTATATTAGGATATTTCAGGTAAAGGTATACAGATTACTTTAAAATATAAGGTTAAATTCACCGATATATTTCGTTTGATTCAAGGTTGTTTTGGAGAAACCGACCAGCGCAGCGGGCGTAGTCTGCTAGTTAATGTTAATAAGGAAGGATTCCGGTTTAGACAGGTTTCGTTTTGGAATGTTTTACTGTAGTTTTTACTATAATTAGGTGGAGATATACGTACTTAATTTTGTTTCATAAAACATCTTCAACGAAATAGTGAAAAATATAACTTCTTGGTTATTTATGTGGAAATTTATTTTATAGTATTGTATCAATTTGTGCTTTGATTAGAACTTTTATTTTATTTTGTAATAACAACAAGTAATTATTTTTGTTGTTTTAATAATTTGTTTCTAAAATCACAAGACATCAGGTATTAATTTATTTACTAGTAAGTCTACAGATCAGAGTCCTCAACGTCAACTCTACAAATCAATGTTTATTAATCTCATTAATATTTAATATAATCTGCATAATATTTAATATCCTACAGTCCGATTTTTTTTTTTTTTTAAGTTATATGCAAATTTATAAGCATATAAGATTTATCGAAGCTTTTAAGAATTTGAGAAGTATCGCATTAAACACGATTTTGTGTGATGAATATTGAATATGTAAATACGAAAAATTTTCAAGTCAAACTATCGAATTTAGCATATTCGCTATTTTGACTTGTAAAATTTTGCTAAAACTGAGAAAAGTACAAGTCAAACTATCGAATATGGCATATTCGCTACTTTGACTTGTAACATTTTGCAAAAACTGGGAAAAGTACAAGTCAAACTATCGAATTTAGCATATTCGCTACTTTGACTTGTAAAATTTTGCTAAAACTGGGAAAAGTACAATTCAAGTTATCGAATATGGCATATTCGCTACTTTGACTTCTAAATTTTTGCAGAAAGTGAGAAAAAGTGCAAATAATAAACATAGCATGTCAAAGTGTCGAATGTGATTTTTTGGCGAATAAAATTCTTCAAATGATTTATCGTGATAGCATGCTTAAATAGGATATAAAACAGCACAAGGAATATGTAACAATTGGTTACTTCCGCCAAGCGCTGATTTTGAATCCATTATTAAAACAGTTTTTTTCCCTTCCTGAAAAGTAGCTATTTTCATATTCGATAGTTTGACATGGTACCGACGATATCATAAAATACTTATTCTTGTTTTGTTTTTTGTTTTCACAATAAGAATAAATTCCTTCAGGTGATCTCTGCCTTCTGAACACCCCATTGTCACTTTAATTTTATATTCCCGATTTCCAGTAATTGCGCTATCATTCTTCTGCATATCCTATTATTGTAATTTCATTAGATTAACCATCTCCTTGTACAGGTGATTTTATCCTTATCCTTAAAAGAATACTTATGTTTCAACCAAGAAATATAATCATATCTTGCTGAAATTGAATAAAATCTCGTGTAAACATTATACTTATACAATTGTAAATTCCTCTTATGACACTTATATTCAATTTACACATACAACGTTTTTGTAATTTTCATTTGGAAAACCGGTTTAGTCATCTCTCTTCAGTAGTTAAAATAAATCCTCATCTATTTCAACAGAAAAAACATAGTAAATATTTTAATTACCCGAAAATCAGCTATTTTGTTAATAAAATTCTGCGTCAAAATAATGCGATTTATTTGATTTTTATTTTTTTTTTTATGTTTTGAAATACAGTTGCTAGGCAACGATTTAATAAAAGAGAGAAAACAGGGAAATACATTGGAAATTTTGTTAAAAAAAAAAATTTTAAAAAAGAGAGAGAGAGAGAAAATTAAACTGTTTTATATCTCTCGAATTCATGCATACAATTTCCCAATGATTTATACAATTAATTTCGAAATACTAATAAATATAATTGGCAAATTTTCAAAGCGATCGGATTAATTTAAGATCTCCATTTCGGACGTTCAGCATCCATAATTTAATTTTAAATCAATTATTCAAATGTGCCATTTTCTTTTCAGCTGAATAATAAAATTTAAAATCATCTTTATTTCCATAAAAAATCATTATAGCAGGAAAGGAAATGTTCTATACTTTTCGAACGAATGAAACATATTTAACCAAACACTATACAGCTAATTCCGGGCATCTCACTAACATATCTACCAAATATTAAGCTAATTGGCTGATTTTTGCGACAGTAATCGCGGGACATATACAAACAGACCGACAGACACCAAAAAATTTTCGGATCTCCACAGTAAGCTTCGATTGACGTTTCGGCAATTATATATTTTTATTTTTAACACTGTTAATTAAATCGACACTCTCTTCTAAATCTCAATTAAATAAATACTGTGTTTAAAAAGTTGGCGTTCATTTTGTTCGAAGAAGTCATTTGCCATTAAAGTGAGAACCACTCGATTGAGTAAATAGTGTCATTAACGAAAAGGTTTTCCGTGTTCCAATGTTCGCAGTTAATAACTGAAGGCCTCCATTGAATCTATTTGCAGTTTACTAGAGGTAGAAAAGATCAACATTCTTCCCTAATAGGATATTAGGTAACTTTCATTACAAAAAGCTATATATTGCAGCCGTTCGGAAGAAAGCAATTTAAAAAAAAAAAAAAAAAAAAATTTGGTATATTTTCACCGATCATGACCTCCAAACCCCAGACCACCCTCCGTTCAAATGCTGATTTATATATATATAACCATAAATGAAACATTACCATAACACCATCTTAAACTATGAAATAATGATTAAGTATGAATAAAGATAAGTATGTAATAATTAGTTGACAATGAAAGTATTCCCCAAAACACTGAATTTAGATACCAAAAACTTATTTAAAAGAAGAAGAAATTAATTTAAAAATTGAATAAATGAAATTGAATGAATGAATTGAAATTCGTGGAATTTAGACAGAATTATCAAGTCCCAAATACCTAAATACCACAAATAAAATGAGTGGTTTCATCATCATATTAGCCATAACATTGCTTAAAAGAATATGATTTTGGGACTACCACTCTTAAACAATGAATCAAACCTGTGAAAAAATTAAAAATAAATACTATATATATATATATATACATATATATATTATATATATATATCTAACATATGTCATGCTGTAACACTATTATTTATGAACCGATTTGGATGTGACTGAGTATGTGTATAGGGCATACCAAGATCTCGACCGAGTTCGTTGGCCTGCTTCATGCGCCCTGTTATTTAAAAATGGCGGCAAGTTAAATTTAATTTTTTTTTTTAATTCAAAAAAGTGTATAAAAATTATAAATTGAAAAATTTGTTTCCGTTAAGTATTAGATTGTGATACAAGGATTCCGGAACATTTTTGTTTTGGATTTATCTTTAAAAATGGCTGAGATTCGGCAGTTTGAAATTCTAGTGTGGCTGACATTTTGAAACAATCTGCTTTTTGTTATGTTGCAACTCTCTTGCTGAAATTCTCATTCAAACTCAGTATTAACGAAAACCGAGATTGGATCTTCTATAATCGGGTTCAAAGTATTTTAGCTTCGGGTGCTGGAGTAAGATGAGTTGAATTTTTAAAAACATGGACTATGAAAGCAACCTTTTCCTACCGGTACAGGCCGGAAGGACTTTTTTACTTTATTTTATCTGTGCATGAGTGAAAAATTTCGACTATTAGTATTCGACGGATTTATACGTTTTAGCAGGTCTTGAACACGATTTGTCTGTTATTAAAAAATGTCTGTCCGTGTGTCTGTCTGTCTATCTGTTAGTGACACAAATTTTGTGGGCGCTCTATCTCAAGCACGGAATTTTAGAAACTTCACATTCCGTTAGACTTTTGCATAAATTTGTGCCGATGAGGCTTTAATGTAAAACGACCAACAGGTGGCACTGCTATCTGCTATACTGCATTTTTCACAAATTTTGTGGGCGCTCTATCTCAAGTACTAATGCGCGGAATTTCATAAAAAATTCATATTCTGTGAGACTTTGACAAAGATAAATGCTGAGTAGAATTTAGCAATAAATCGCCCAGCAGGTAGTACTGCTTTGCTGCATTTTTCACGATTTCATATCTCAAGAGCTAATACACAGAATTTCATCATATTATGTTAGACATTGACATAAATAGACGCTGATTAGATTTTTGTGCAAATCGGGCAACAGCTGGCGCTGGTATGCCGGATTTTTCACGATTTCCACGATAGTTATATCTCGAGAACTAATGCACGGAATTTCACAAACCTTCATATTCTGTTACACTTTGATATAAATATTTATTAGATTTGGGTGTATACCGCTCAACAGGTGTCGCTGCTATGCTCTATTTAAACAATTTCCGCGACAGTTCTATCTCAAGAACGAATAGTTTTGTGAATATGAAGGTTGGTGAAATTCCGTGCATTAGTTCTCAAGATATAGCATATAGCTATCGCGAAAATCGTGAAAAATGCAGCATAACAGCGCCACCTGTTGGACGATTTGCACAAAAGTCTAATCAGAGTCTATTTATGTCAATGTTTAACAGAATATGACGAAATTCTGTGTATTAGCTCTTGAGATATGAAATCGAGGGAATCGTGAAAAATGCAGCATAGCAGTGCCACCTGCTGGGCGATTTACACCAATAGCTACAGAATCTATCTTTGTCAAAGTTTCACAGAATATGAATTTTCTTGAATCGTGCATCAGTTCTTGAGATAGAGCGCCCACAAAATTTGTGAAAATGCAGTAAGCAGATAGCAGTGGCACCTGTTGGGCATTTTACATTAAAATCTAATCAGCACATATAGGTCTAGTTAAGGTCTAGTTTTTTTTCATGTAAATAATAGTTTTTATTTTCTTTTAGAATAACTAGAAGGGAAGACCGAGCTATGCTCGGTCAAAATTAAATTTGAGTTCAAATATCATGACCCATGACCAAAATGACCCACTAATTGAATTTTCTCGAACATGTGACTTAGCCCAACAGTCTTCTCGTGCCCGAAAACCATAGGATGCAAAATTTAGTGTAAATAGTCTGAGCCGTTTTTAAGATAAAATAGCTTGACCCATAATGACCCATGACCAAAATGACCCACTAATTGAATTTTCTCGAACATGTGACCTAGCCCAACAGTCTTCTCGTGCCCGAAAACCATAGGATGCAAAATTTAGTGTAAATAATCTGAGCCGTTTTTAAAATAAAATAGCTTGACCCATAATGACCCATGACCAAAATGACCCTCTAATCGAATTTTCTCGAACATGTGACCTAGCCCAACAGTCTTCTAGTGCCCGAAAACCATAGGATGCAAAATTTAGTGTAAATAGTCTGAGCCGCTTTTTAGATAAATTAGCTTGAGCCACAATGACCCCGAAATGACCCACTAATCGAATTTTCTCGGACATGTGACCTAGCCTAATGATTTTCTCGTGCCCGAAACTCGTAAGATACAAAATTTAATCAAAATCGTTAGAGCCGTTTTTAGATAAAATTAATTTGACACGCGTTGACCCAAAAATGACCCACTTATCGAAAGTTCTCGAACATGTGACCCAGCCCAATAGTCTTCTCGTGCGCGAAAATGGTCGGATACAAAATTTCGTCAAAATCGTTTGGACCGTTTTTTAGATACAATTAGCTTGGCCATGACCCAAAATGACCCACTAATCGAATTTTCTCGAACATGTGACTTAGTCCAATGGTTTTCTGGTGCCCAAAAACGGTAGGACACAAAATTTCGTCAAAATCGTTAGACCCGTTTTTAAGATAAAATTTGCATATATATATAAATATATTGTGGTAGCGTGAGACGTTGTATATATAATTAATAAATTCCATTTATCGTTTGAAACGAAAAAACTTTATTTTAAATTAACACATTAAAAAAAGAAAACAAAAGTAAAAAATGAAAAAATATGATTATTCATATTCATGTTGTGAAATTACAATTTCAGAAAATCCTAAGATTCTGAAGTCTGCTCAAAGACCAACTCACTCTCGCTTGTTTCCCCACCAACTGATTCAACATTCAACTCCTTCCACCTTCAACTGCCGTCAGCAATTTCACTTCCCAGGGGCTTTCCTTGCATTCCAGGAATTTCCCAGAAAACATTGCATTTCGTAGGGGCCCAGTTCTTTGTATCCACAAGAACAATACTTTACAATTCTTATCTACTCATTCAGATAACATATCATTCAATACAAAGCGTGTATTGCAGCTTGGCTTATCTCAAAGTGAAAATGAAATTCACACTATTGATAGAATTTTTGTCAATAGAGATCAATCTGTCAGATTATTTTCATTCCAGAGAGATTATCCTTTTTCCACAAATAAGGGAGGAGTTGAAACATGTCAACTCATCACAATATATATATATATATATAACCATAAATGAAACATTATCATAACACCAACTTAAACATTTATTTAATTAAGTATGAAATAATTAGTTGACAATAAAAGATTCCCCAACACACTGAATATGGAATCAAAAACATTGAAAGAATAAGAAATTAAATAAAAATTTGAATATATGGAATTAAATGAATTAAATGAAATGAAATTTGTGGAATTTAGACAGAATTATCAAGTCCCAATTACCTAAATACCACAAATAAAATGAAATGAGATGTTTCATCATCATATTAGCCATATATTGCTAAAAAATATGATATTGGGACTACATCTCAAATACAATGATTCAAATCAGTGATAAAATAAAAAATAAAATACAATATAAAAAAGGAAAGAAGCCATACTTATAAATTACAGAGAGAACATTTAATAGAGACATTAAGTATAAAATCCATAAAGATGAAAAGAGATAAAAATAAGATACCTTGCAGTTCATGAACCATCATAAAAACTCCAACATGACTGGGGAATGAATTCCATAAAAAATCATAACATGTTGCCAATTTTAGAAATATAAATTGCTTTGCAGTGATGCCAGAAATAATGTTAAAATATAATGGATTATAAAATAAACAGGAACATTAGTGCTGCCATCTATTAGTAAAAGTGAATATAATCTGAATCGAAGGAATTGTATGGAAATAAATGTTTCATAAATCAACCAAATTACTATCTTAATTGATACCAATTAGTTAAATAATAAATTAATGAAATTAATTAATAAATAGAAAATTGAATTACATTAAAGGATGTATTAATGAATAATTCTATGTTATAAATAAGTATTAAGATGGAAAAATTAATAATAAAAACAACTTAAAATAGTGCTGCCCTCTAGTGGTAAAAGTAAATATAAAGTAATGGATGAAAATTAGTGTTTAATAATTAAACCAAATTACTATCTTAATGATAGCCATAAGTTAAATAATAAATAAATTAATTAATAAATAGAATGCTGAATAATATCTAAGTAATGGATGTATCAATTAATAATACTATGTTGTAAATAAGTAGTAATATGGAAAAATTAATAATTAATGCAACATTAAAAATGTACCATTAAATGACAACAACGATTAAATAACTGTACTAAAATTGCAACAACGATTAAATAACTGTACTAAAATTGCAACATCAATTAAAATAATTTAAATTAAAATACTAAAGATTTGAATTAAGAATCAAAGAATTTAAAATTAATATTGATTAAATATTGAAATGAATTAGTCACAAATAATGTGGCTTCAAACAAAGTTAAATTAAATAAAAATACTTAATAAAATTAAAACATATTATATTAACACTGTATAAAAGTAAACATTATCTTAGAAGTAAATATGATATTGTCCACCAAAGGTATTAATCCAAATCATTAGATCAAATACATTTTTAATAATAATGAATATAAATTCATTTAAAATAATTAAATAATGAATAACTAAATCTAACTAAGTTAATATACATATAAAAATAACACATCGCAGTCCATTATAAAATGTGTATGATCAAACAATTGTGTAAATCAAAATGCCCCCCCCCCTTTTTTTTTTTTGTTTAATAATATAAATTAACCATGCGTATTTTTCCATACAACGCCGCCACATACCTCCTCAATCCAACGTCTACCCACCCAACCGTCCTATTATATATATATATACAGGGTGATTCATAAAAGATGGGCAGAACTTTAAGGGGTTATAGTACACTTAAAGACAAATAATATTAAATAGGAGACTAAGGGTCCCAGACGTATTCCCAAGGAGATAGGGGGCATTAAAGTTTAGGGTCCGAAATTTCAAATGATTATAAAACATGGAAAAATTGGTCGATTCGTTTGCGGTTTTTGCAAAAAATTTTCTTTATGCCAGTATTTTCTTGAAATAAAATTTTAAAGTTCAATTTCAAAAAATGCCGATAGGGGGCGCTTTAGACTTTGGAGTAACAAACAACTATTTTTTAACGTTATTTTTTGTATTTCTTTAAATGATTTCGAAAGCTTAGACTTAAACTTAAATTTTGATCTAAAAATCTGAGTCCTAACGAGTAGTTAAGTAGCGTAAACTGAAATTTGAAATTTGAAACCCTTCTCCCCCCAGAACAAAAATCAGTTATTCCCGATCTTTGTGTCGTAGATTAGGCTCTAACTACTGCCGCGTTTTGCTAAAATTATTCTTTATGTCAGCATTTTCTTGAAAATAAATTTTAAAGAAAATTTTCAAAAAATTCCGATAGAGGGCGCTTTAGACTTTGGAGTAACGAACAACTATTTTATACCGTTATTTTTTGTGTCTCATTAAATGCTTTCTAAAGCTTAGACTTAAACTTAAATTTTCAGCTCAAAATCTGAATCGCTGAGCGTGGTTCAGTAGCGAGGGGAGGGGGTTCAAATTTCAACTTCTGAACATAGTTCAGTTTGCACTACTTAACCATGCCCAACGATTCTGTGCTGTGATACGAGGCAAAAATACAACTTTCGTCAAGGACTGCATAGTCGGAATTCACTCATAAAGGCACTGGCACAGTTGGAAACGTCGCTCATGCAAACGTTAAAGCTCCATTCCTGACGCTAGTCACCGGGTGAAGAAGGAAACAGAAAGTATGCAAATGTCAAATGGGGAAGAAGAAGAACACGTATGCAAAATTTCGACACGATTCAGGCATAAAAACCACTGAACGGTGAGTCAAGTGTAAGTCGCTGTAGTAATGAATCGGAAGATGGCGCCCTTCACGAATAAGGAAAAGGCTGAGATGCATTTAATTTACGGAGCGGCAGATGGAAATGGTGCAGAGGCACAACGAATGTACGGAGAGCGATTTCCTAACAGGCGGTTGCCTAACCGCAAAACTTTCGAGCGCTTGCACAGACAGTTGTGTGAGACGGGATCATTTCTCGCTTCCCGGTCGAATGCAGGTCGTGCAAAAAAGGACGAATCAGTAGTTGTTGCAGAAGCCATTCTGGATGTAGTAGCGGCGCAGCCAAGTACAAGTACACGAACAGTGGCTAGCCAGGTGGATACCTCACAGTCCACGACTTGGAGGGTACTGAAGGATGAACATTTGCTCCCGTTTCATGTGCAACGAGTCCAGAAACTGTCTCCAGGGGATTATCCAAATCGTATTGAATTCGCCCGCTGGTTTCTGCAGCAGAACGCGCTAAATCTACATTTTGGACGAACTGTGCTTTTCACCGATGAATGTACCTTCACACGTGAAGGTACATTTAACACACACAATGCACATGTATGGGCGGATGTCAATCCACATGCTACGTATCCACATGCTCATCAGAGACGCTTTTCCATCAATGTTTGGGCAGGAATCCTCGGAGACCACCTAATCGGACCGTACCTTCTTCCTGAACGCCTCAACGGTAAAACATACCTCACATTTCTGCAACATGTGCTGCCAGACCTGTTAAACGTTGTTCCTCCACGCATCCGGCGGGTCATGTGGTTCCAGCACGATGGAGCGCCAGCCCATTACGTACGAGACGTCCGCAACTATCTGGACATCACATTTCCGAACAGATGGATTGGTCGAGGTGGTCCTGTTGCTTGGCCTGCTCGCTCGCCAGATCTTTCACCCCTCGATTTCTTTTTTTGGGGACGATTGAAGGCTCTTATGTATGAGACACCCATTGAATCCCCCGAGGAACTGGTCGCCAGACTTTCCGCCGCTGTAGGGGAAGTGCTCGAAAAGCCTGATGTTTTCGCGAATGTTCGCCGTTCCATTCGTCGCCGTTGTTCTGCGTGCATAACCTCTGGTGGTCACAATTTTGAACATTTATTGTGATTACATGTTAATAAATATGCTTTGGTAACATAATCCTAATTTGTGTCTTTTTACCTCGTATCACAGCACACAATGTGTGGACATGGTAAACTGAACTATGTTCAGAAGTTGAAATTTGAACCCCCTCCCCTCGCTACTGAACCACGCTCAGCGATTCAGATTTTGAGCTGAAAATTTAAGTTTAAGTCTAAGCTTTAGAAAGCATTTAATGAGACACAAAAAATAACGGTATAAAATAGTTGTTCGTTACTCCAAAGTCTAAAGCGCCCTCTATCGGAATTTTTTGAAAATTTTCTTTAAAATTTATTTTCAAGAAAATACTGACATAAAGAATAATTTTAGCAAAACGCGGCAGTAGTTAGAGCCTAATCTACGACACAAAGATCGGGAATAACTGATTTTTGTTCTGGGGGGAGAAGGGTTTCAAATTTCAAATTTCAGTTTACGCTACTTAACTACTCGTTAGGACTCAGATTTTTAGATCAAAATTTAAGTTTAAGTCTAAGCTTTCGAAATCATTTAAAGAAATACAAAAAATAACGTTAAAAAATAGTTGTTTGTTACTCCAAAGTCTAAAGCGCCCCCTATCGGCATTTTTTGAAATTGAACTTTAAAATTTTATTTCAAGAAAATACTGGCATAAAGAAAATTTTTTGCAAAAACCGCAAACGAATCGACCAATTTTTCCATGTTTTATAATCATTTGAAATTTCGGACCCTAAACTTTAATGCCCCCTATCTCCTTGGGAATACGTCTGGGACCCTTAGTCTCCTATTTAATATTATTTGTCTTTAAGTGTACTATAACCCCTTAAAGTTCTGCCCATCTTTTATGAATCACCCTGTATATATTTTTTTTTTTTTTTTTTTTTTTTTTTGTAAATATTTATAAGATTATATGATTTTTTTATACATTTTTTAAACGCATGTGTTAATTTGGTTGTAAAGATCAAATAGGAACTAACTATATATTAAGGAATAAATGAATTTTTTTGGAAAACCATGTTGTAATGCTTCAAAGATAAGTTTTTTAATATTTTTGTTAATAAGTTGAGAGGAACATAAACTTTTTATTCTATAAATATGATTAAGGAGTATATTACGATATACAGAATTATGAAGACATGATTTAAAATTAGTAAATGAATTAACTTTAAATTTAAAATCTTTACGTTTATCAAATAGATCTATTATTGTTTTGTTTTCTTTTAGTGTAATTTTAAGATCTAAAAAGTTAATAGTATTGTTAGAAAGGAGGTTTTCCGTTAATTCTAAATTAGTAGGATAATCAACTGGAAATATAGAAATATTAGTGTGATCAGTGGCAATTAAAATAATGTCATCAATATATATAAATGTATATTACTATTAATAAATGTACGTTCATAATGATACAAGTATAAGTCTGAAAGTATACTAGATGTACATCCCCCCTGTGGTATACCGACTTTCTGTAAATATAACGTGTTATCATGCATTATATAATTATTATATATAATGAAATTTGTTAAAGTTTTAAAATAAGCTGTATCTATATGAATTGGTAAATTAAGTGAATGTTGATACTTATAAAATAATGCATTTATAATATTATGTAGATCTAATAAATCTATATTATTAAATAGATCTTTGAAATCATATGTCATTATATTGTTAACACATTTAAGATTTTTCAAAATATTGACGAGTTGATAGCTATTTTTTATACAATGTGTGTTATCAGAGGATGTTGTCAGTGTATAAATTTGATTGAGAATTTTTAATAGATGTTTATTGGCTATATTATTATATGTATTGCATCCTATAGTTACAGTCCTAAATTTAATTGGATTTTTATGAAATTTGGGTATAAGAACTAAATAAGGATAATTAAAGTTAGTAGAAGTAATATTTAATAATTTATAATAACTGTGAATTTTACGATTGTTTACAATTACATTTTCATTAGTTTTTTTAAAAGAATTGTTAGTAGAAATACAGGATGTAAGTAGTTGGTGATAATAAGCTTTACATATGATTGCATAATTATTAGGAGATTTGTCAATATATGTTATTACATAGTTTTTTTGTAATTTAGTAATTTGTTGGAACAAATGTTTAGTGTTAATTTTAACCATATTCGATAAATTTTGTTTTAAAGACGAACGTAATTTTTCAATAACCAGTATTTTCCATTGATAAAAATATTCAAGGTTTACTATATGAAATTGAAATTTTATAAATAAAAATGTCTATATCACATATAAACTGTTTTATAATAGAATTTACATTAAATTTAGAAGGAAGTCTATATTTAGTACCATAACCCATGAGTTTTTGCAGTTTATAATCATTCACAATATTAAGATTACCAGTGATTATATGTCCATGATCATTATTAATAATTTTTTTTAGATTGGGGTCATTGCAATTACACTGAAAAGTACTAGCATCAGATGTATTTTTTGAAAATGCATTATAGTTAAAAATCTTTCTTCCAATTGTAGTAGGATATTTAAATGTCTTTGAAAGTTGAAGATTTTTTATAGGAAAATAACAGTTTTTATCATTAATTATAGAATTAATATTAATTTTATTAAAGATTTGATTTGAAAAAGTTATAATTATTTGAGTATTAGTGTTTTGAATTTTTTGTTTTTTATTTAAATTAATGTTAAAAAGATTAGCTCTTGTCATAATTAGATCGTAGAAAATATCAGAGAAATGATTAGAGTAAGATTTACTAAGAAATACATTTAAATATTGTACTATCAGTTTCTTTTTAATAGCAAAAATATATTTTCGTATTAAAAACCAGTTGTAGTTCTTGATATAGTTTTGATGAAGAGTGTTGATTTGTTTAAGAATAAATTTATTGGAAATAACAACTGTAGCAGTACATTTTCCTCGCTTGTTACGTGTTGTTTTATGATTTAATTTATGATTTAGAGTGAGATAAATAGGAGAATAATCTGTAGTATTATTTGTTGAAAAAACTTTAACTGGTCTGTTAAATAATTCACTATTAAGTCCATAAGGATAAATAGTGTTATAATATTTCATATATGAAGACTCCATATATATATATATATATATATATATATATATATATATATATATATAACCACACACAAGATTTGCTCGTATTAGAATATATGATAAGGAATGAATCGAATATGCTGATGTTTTTATTTTATTCTATTTCAATTATGTGATAATAATGCCAATAAAATAGTTGAAGGTAAAAGGAATAGAAACAATAACCTCATTGAACTACTAAATTGGGTATAGTTTCTAGGTATAAGTAAAAATAACTGAAACATTAACTTATAAAATTATCAACATGCTTTTAGTTTCTGCTATGATAAATTGGAAAATACGTACTTAACTTCAAATGGCTAACGGTAAAAATGATTGAAACAATAACTTCTTAAAATTACTGAAACACTTATAGTTAATACACGGTGAAAAAAAGAAACTAGTCGTTGAGGGCCACCATAATACTTACCCATCATGGATATGTATAATATAAAATATGAAAATAAAACATGTGTAAACTACTTATAAAATGCGTTACAATTCGAATAAAATCGTCGCTTGATGACGTCATATACTTTAAATGCTCTATTACTGAATTGCGTAAAAGAAACATCCTTATAACTCCAAAAATGATAATCCTATTAACTAACGGTTTATTGCGTAGGATTAAGCGTCTCATTTCCAATTAAAATATATCTTTGAATTAATATTTGGATGAAATACAGGGTCATGAAAAATCGAAGAGTGTGGGAAATAGGATTTCAAATATCTCGACAACTAATCATCCAATCGACTTCATTCTGTATGCAAAATTTATGTTTCTTTATTGACTTTTATATTCACTCCTTAAAATAAACAAATTCGAAAATTTTCATCTACCTTTTATAATTCTGATGAATTTTCAATAAGCTTCTTCTCATTATTACATACTAAGTACATACCAAATTTCAAGTCTCTATCTCAATTTGTTCGGGAGGTAGAGCGTTTACAGACACACAGACGGACGGCAATTTTTTTTTTTCTAAAAATATGTTTTTCGGAATCTCCAGTGTCTGAAATGTGTAAATCCGTAATAATTTTTTTTTCGTTTTTTAAAATGATTACAAGACTTACCCTATACTACGTATGATGGGTAAGTAAAATGTTTCTTAATCTAGCTCTTACTTTTCTTAAGGTTTACGAAAATATACTATAACTTCTTCCGAGAGTTAACCGCGATTCACAAAAACGTTCCTTTATCTTCAGAATCCTCTGAAACTGGTACATTTCAGAGTTTTAAGAAAGCATTTATATTGGGTTGTCCGGAAAGTTCGTGCCGATTGAACAAAATCAATTCGTTCCGGAAAATTCTATCCGATAATTATTGGACATTAGATATCGGAATAAATGTCTAATAGTTAAATGATAGAATTTTTCGGTACGAATTGATTTTCCCAACCGGCACGAACTTTCCGGACAACCCAATAAAACAAAAATCTTTTTTGCTGCCCGTAATTTTCGGAAACGTTTCCGAGTTGTTTTTAGACTGTATTAAATTGATCAGTTTTATATACAGAAAATATCGTTTTTTCGGATGCTATAAATTCTCACGTAAACATGTTCAGACACGTAACAAAATTTATACATGCAAGAATAATAAAATAATATTAATTTTAATGTTAATATTAATTTTATTAATTTCAATGTTTTTGTTTATAATTTATCATGTTTGGTGAACATGAGAATGTTTACTTCAGAATCGATAGCATTCGAAAAAGTGACATTTCGGGTTCAAAAAACTGCTTAATACACTGTAAAAACTAATCGGAAACTTTTTCGATAATTACACGGAAAAAAAAAAACACTTATTTTAAAAATGCTTTCCAACTCTCGGAAATCTGTTAGTTTCTGAAGTTTCTTAGTGAAAAACGAATGCTTTTCGGAATCGCGGGTAACTCGGAAGAGGTTATGCTATATTTTTGTAAGCCTTAAGAAAAATAAGAGCTAGATTAAAAAATATTTGTCTTTTTCCACAGTATATTGTACACTGCAGAAAAAGACAAATGTTTCTGAATATAACTCTTATCTTTCTTAAGGTTTATGAATATATAGTCTAACCTCTTCCGAGTTGCTAAAGATTCCAAAAAGCATTCCTTTATCCTTTAGGAACCAATAGATTCTCGAGAATTAAAGAAACTTTTATGAAACGAAAGTTTCTTTTGCTGTCCGTAATTTTCGAAAAAGTTTCCGAGTAGTTCTTACAATGTATTAATCAGTTTTCTCAACTCGGATATCGGTTTTTCGGATGCTATGTCAATTCTCAAGTAAACATTCTCATGTTCATCAAACGTGATAAAGTAACAGCAATAACATTAACATTAAAATCAATATCATTATCATTAACATTAGCATTAACATTGTTTTGTGACTCTTGCATTTATAAAATCGGTTGCGTAGCTGAAAATGTTTACTTGTTGAATTGACAGCATTCGAAAAAACGATATTTCGGGTTGAGTAAATTGAGATTAATACACTTTAAAAACTATTCGGAAACGTTTCCAAAAATTACGGGCAGTAACAGAAACATTTGTTTCCGAAATGCTTCTTTAAATCTCGGAAATTTATCTGTTTCTGATCTTTTTGAAGATAAAAGAACACTTTTTCGGAATCGGAAGTGAGTCGTAAGAGGTTTTATTATATTTTCGTAAGCCTTAAGAAAAGTAAGAGCTAGATTAAGAAACATGTAATTTTTTTACACAGAGTGATGTGGGGATATAACTTTACTTCACAAAAGATCTCATTCAAAATAAGTGAAAATTATAATTACTTGGTTATCTACTATGAAATATATTTAACAGTAGTATATCATGTTATATTTATTTTTAATATATATATATATATATATATACATATGTACAGTTTTTTTTTTGTTTTTTTTTTATTTTTTATTTTTGGTCGAGAATGGACCTCTTTATCGTTTTAAGCGTTTTTAACGAAATTCTGTAACTTTAGAAGAATTTTTCTTTGAATAGGCAATAGAAATGCATAGAATCGTTACAAAAATGGTAAAGTTACAAAAAAGGATAGATCCAAGCTATCAGATATGAAAAAAAGCCGAATTCAAAAATGGACGTCGGTTGAGAAATCGTCTTATAAAGCAAAAAACGTGGTCTTCAACTTTAATTTTCTCAAAATACCTTTAGCTCAGGCATCAATCTAAACAACAGTTACAGTTATTGTAGGAAGGACCCGACAAAATATTAAGGTATATATTAGGGATAAGGTATAGTAATAGAAAATGCGTTTCAATAACTGCGGCGATGGTTCAAACGAATATGTTTGCGAGGACAGAGAATGCCAGGATCTCTTCAACTGTAGTAATGGAAAATGAGTTTATTTGTAGATGGTTTCCATGAATACTTTTGAATAATTAATATTTTTAATTAATTTGAAAAAAAAAATCTCTTTTTTAAACTTTTGGAACATTTTCCCAATGTTTTGTTGTTGTTGTTGTTTTGTTTTGTTTTGTTTTTGTAATAAAAAAAGAGAGTTTCGGTGATATTAGTCGATGTCTTTCCGTAATGGTACGATTATCATTATTGATGTCATTCCTATGCAGATCTTCATAATGAAATTGCTTTTCAGAAAAAAATACTTGAGGCACAATACAGTGCAGCTGATGCATCGAACTCTCAAAATAGTGTTCGATTATATTTCGTAATAAGTACTTGGAAAACTGAAAATTTTCAGTTTTCGTCAGGGTATGTGAAATACGTTTTATTGTTTTAATTACTTCTTTCAAAAATTACAAGGTGTACACTATTTAAATTTAAAAACAAATCTTTTTAATTTAGGTTAATTAAGAAAACTCGGTACTCTTTAAAAATAAAACTATTTGAGTATTTTATAATACATTATTGAAATATATTATTAAATTATTTTTTAAAGAAAAATGATTTAATAAGGCAAAAATACTACGTTTTAGTAAAGTTTGAAAAAATTAAAAAAATAGGAATTTTTAAAACCACACTTCTACAATTTTGAATAATTGGAAATATCATTCGTTGCATATTTTTCTTAGAAGTAGTATGCTTCATAACTATAAGGATCAGATTTCCAAAAAGTTAATTGTTTCAAGAAAAAATAAATAAACTATCATGACATATGTAAAAATACAGTACATCTGAGCAGACAACGCATGCTCTAAATATACACTAATTTTCAGTGTTTTCAAAAGATTAGAGTATTACGAAACATTGAATGGTATCACGACCAGTGACGATCTTCTGTAATCGGATTGTCATTTATTTATCTTTGACAGGGGGTTTTTCGGTTTCCAAGGCTGCATCCATATCCCATACTTTCCACTGTCGCGACATCTGACGGCGGGTTTTGAGTTTGATTAAATAAAGTCAATTGCACATTTTAAAATCATCTTGTATAAAATGGTTAAATAACAATTTTCGCAGCATCCGTGACCTTCATAATGTCAAGAAGAAACTGTTCTTTTAGACGCTATAAGAAAATATTTTTAAATATGACGTTTTAAATATATTGTTTTAAATATGACGTAATTTTCACCATTAAATGTTTCTCGCAAATAATAATTTAATTATTTTAAAGTTTTCTTTCTTTTTTAATATTCACGTGTAAAAATATTTCTCAATTGAAAAATCTTTGAGAATATTATTATTTGGGCTTTTTAAGATTTGACAAAAGTAGACAAAAACGGCTATTTCAAACTACGAATTAAATCTTTATAAAAAGAGTAAAATTTTGAAGAAAAAAAAAAGTGGAAAAAACTTTTAAAAAGTTAGACAAATTAAAAAAATATATATATTGAACCTTGCACATCAGAATCTAGTCAAGTATATGCCTGCAAAAGATGGTTAAATTGCTATGCATAGTTTTTGATCGTATAAAATTTATGCAATTGAATTATCTTGACCAATTTCAAAATTAAATAGCGCTTAAAATAATTCTTCAAAAACTGTCTGTTTCAGAATGTTTATCACACATTTCCCTATAAGACTACCAGTTTTCATGTTTGTTTGTGCAATAATTTTTGCAGTATAAGCCGTGAAAGTGAAAAAGACATAACAAATTCAATTGCTGCCGCAGCAGCGGTAGCTACTTTTTTTTACGATAGAGAGATTATTTATACTACTGAAAATCCAATTCGTAGTTCTATAAAATGCACATTAAGAATCGCCTCAAAAAATAGTGAGTATTTCAAAAATATTTGTTGGTGTTTTGGCATTTAGAACATACTAATATAATGAAAAACACAAATTGAGGAAAATCCTATTAAAGATTGGAACTCTGACTAATTTAAAAGGAAAGGGCTGAAGTAAAAAGTTTTGTTCGCATATTTTTAATTATCGGATCTTTACGGCATTTCCTAAGACTTATCTTATACTACGGATGTTTAAATTCATTTTAATTTTAAAGTGTCAAATTGATATTTTCGTCACTTTTTGCAAAATGAAGGATATCGAGTCGCCTCAAATCGACATTCTATTCTAAATCTTAATTAAATAAATATGGTGATTAAAAAGTTGGTGGTCATTTTGTTGGAAGAAGTCATTTGCCGTTAAACTGAGAACCATTCAATTGAGCAAATAGTGTCATTAGCAAAAGAGTTTTCCTTGTAGTTAGTTAACTATTCGCTGTTAATACTCCAAAGCGTCCACTTAGATCCGTGTGCTTTTAGTCCCTTGAAGATAGAAAATATCAACATTCTTCCCAAATGGGGAAATTTTTGGTTATTTTTTTTTCATGGAAATACTTTTTTTCCTTGGAAAAATAAGAAATGATATATTTATATGCCTTGTGTTTTGGCAATGTGTTTTATCGTCTGCGTTCTTTTCGCAGTTGTAAAATAGATTTATTTTCGAGAGATAGCCATGAGCGGTGCATTTTGTTATTGCGAATATAATTAAACATGATAGTGTATTGTCTTGAGTTTCGAGTGTGTTTTAAATTATGAGTATTCTTCACGGCATTTCCTGAAAGTATACTACGAATGTCTAAATTCATTTTAATTAAAAAGTTCTAAATTGATATTTTCGTCATTTTTCAAAAAATGAAGGTCACCAAAGCCCCTCAAATCGACATTCTATTCTAAATATTAATTAAATAATAGTGTGATTAAAAAGTTGGTGGCCATTTTGTTGGAAGAAGTCATTTGCCGTTAAAATGAAAACCATTCAATTGAGCAAATAAGTGTCATTAGCAAAAAAGTTTTCCTTGTTAGTTAGTTAACTATTCGCTGTTAATGTTCCAAAGCGTTCACTTAGATCCATGGGCTTTTAATCCCTTGAAGATAGAAAAAAATCAACATTCTTCCCAAATGGGGAAATTTTTGGTTATTTTTTTTCATGGAAATACTTTTTTTCCTTGGAAAAATAAGAAATGATATATTTATATGCCTGTGTTTTGGCAATGTGTTTTATCGTCTGCGTTCTATTTCGCAGTTGTAAAATAGATTTATTTTCGAGAGATAACTATAAGCGGTTCCTTTTGTTGTTGTGACTAAAATTAAACATGATAGTGTATTGAATTGAGTTTCGAGTGTGTTTTAAATTATGAGTATTTTTCACGGCATTTCCTGAAAGTATATACTACAGATGTCTAAATTCATTTTAAGTAAAAAGTTCTAAATTGATATTTTCGCCGTTTTTCAAAAAATGAAGGCGACCAAATTCCCTCAAGTCGACATTCTATTCTAAATATTAATTAAATAATATTGTGATTAAAAAGTTGGTGGTCATTTTGTTGGAAGAAGTCATTTGTCGTTAAAATGAGAACCATTCAATTGAGCAAATAGTGTCATTAGCGAAAAAGTTTCATTGTAGTTAATTGCTGGCTGTTAATGCTGCAAAGCATCTACTATTTAGATCCATGTGCAGTTAGTCCCTTGAAGATAAAAAAGATCAACATTCTTCCCTAATGGAAGTTTTTCGTTTCTGTTTATCATAGAATTTTCCTCGGAAGAATAAGAAGTCAGTCGGAATATAATGTTTACTTTGAGTTAATCCCACTGCCAGTAGAATATGTGACTGTAAAAATAATTGAAACAAGAACTTCTTGAAACTACTGAAATGGATACAGAAGAAAAATTTTCTTTTAGACTCTATAAGAAAATCATTTTACATATGATGTAATATTCACCATTAAATGATTGTTGCACTTAATAATTTGATTATTTTAAAGTTTTCTTTCTTTTTAAGGTTTCGTTCATCTCACGAAACCCTATTACTTCCGCTCCGTTGTCTGTCCGTCACAGAGCCATTCTCAAAAACTATATAACTTACAGAGTTGAAACTTTGTGTATATAGATGAATAGCAGCTATAAAGAGCTCAAAATATTAAAATTTGAAAAATTCGTATTATTTTAATAAATAGAGATAAAAAAAAATTCTAACAGGCTTTTCCTATTAAATTGAAACATTTTTCGTTAGAGCAGATGCCAAAGATTTAAAATCCACGATGAAATTCTTTCTACAATAATTTTCTATCAGACGATTTTCGCGTGAAAAATAAAATAAAAAGTTTCACCAATTGAAAAAAATCCCTGACGGCTCGGCCTACAGGCACAGGTAGATTTCGAAGACGCAGACCGTGGGGCGCCTGTTTGTCGGGAATTGCGGAAGAAATGACCTTTTTGCGATGATGCTGCAGTTGGAACCGCCTACTTCGAAACCAAACTTGTTTGCAGGCGGAGCCAGCAAGGATTTTTTTTTTTTTTTTTTTTTTTTTGCTATAAGAGTTGGGCCTATAAATAACATGCCAATATAAAAGTTTTAGATAATATTAAGAGGATTTATAATAAATTTAAGCGGATTTGAAATCTTGGGAATTGACGAAGTTATGAATTTTTTTTCTTCAAAAACCTCCTCCCGCCCCCCCCCCTTAAGGCAATTTTTAATTATATCAAAAATCTGTCATACATAAATTTTCAGCCCTTCTCCTAGAAGTAATAATAACTTCAAACGGATTCGATACGTATCATAATTAAGAAATTATGGGGTTTCTTCTGTTTTCACAAAAAGTCCCCCCCCCCCTTGGTTCGATTTTGCCCATTAACGAACTTGACCGAGATTTTATGCCCCTTGATTTTATGTATCAGTTTCGAAAAGAAGCGGGAGTTGGAACCGCCTACTTCGAAAAATAACTTGTTTGCAGGCGGAGCCGGCAGGGATTTTTTTGTTTTTAATTTTTTTTTTTTTGCTATAACGGTTGGTCCTATAAAAAACTTGTCAATATAAAAGTTTTAGATAATATTAAGAGGATTTATAATAAATTTAAGCGGATTTGAAATCTTGGGAATTGACGAAGAACTGATTTTTTTCTTCTAAAACCCCCCTTCCCTCCCCCCCTTAAGGCAATTTTTAATTATATCAAAAATCTGTCATACATAAGTTTTTGCCCCTGTTCCTAGAAGTAATAATAACTTTAAACGGATTCGATACGTATCATAATTAAGAAATTGTTTTTTTTTTCTGTTTTCACAAAAAGCCCCCCATCCCCCCCCCCCTTGATTCGATTTTGCCCATTAACAAACTTGACCGAGATTTTATGCCCCTTGATTTTATGTATCAGTTTCGAAAAGATGCGGGAGTTGGAACCGCCTACTTCGAAAAATAACTTGTTTGCAGGCGGAGCCGGCAGGGATTTTTTTGTTTTTAATTTTTTTTTTGCTATAGCGGTTGGTCCTATAAAAAACTTGTCAATGTAAAAGTTTTAGATAATACTAAGAGGATTAATAATAAATTTACGCGGATTTGATATCTTGTGAATTGACGAAGATATGATTTTTTTCCTTCTAAAACACCCCTTTTTCCCCCTTGGGGCCATTTTTAATTATATCAAAAATCTGTCATACATAAATTTTCGGCCCTTTTCTTAGAAGTAATAATAACTTTAAACGGATTCGATACGTATAAAAATAAAGAAATTATGAGGGTTTTTCTGTTTTCACAAAAAGCCCCCCCCCTCCCCCCTTGGTTCGATTTTGCCCATTAACGAACTTGACCGAGATTTTATGACCCTTGATTTTATGTATCAGTTTGGAAGAGATTTATGCAGAATTTTTCCAGTTATCGTGGTCAGAAAAAAGTGACATAGATAGATAGATAGATAAAGTTTTGAACTGGGGGTGGTTTTGGGTTCTGGGAGTCATGATCGGCGTAGATCTGCAAAATTTTTTCAAAATTTCCAACTTAGGTGAGAATGTAATAAGTAGTATTTGTTACGAAATCTATACCTAAAAAAGATTAATATGAAATAAAATTGATTGACGTCATAGTGGTAATAAAACGGAAAGATTTCTCAATAATACAAGGAGTATGAGTATGTGTATGTACACAAAGCTGATTAATATCACGTCATTAGAGAATTAAAAATAAAATCTGACGTCATATCGGAAGTTTAACGGATTTTTCAAATGTTTCAGAATAATACAAAGCGAATATCAATATGAGTAATAGAGAATAGTGAATATATGAGTTTGAGGAACGTATAGAATCATGATAAAAACCCGATTATGGAAATATTCGCATATTTTAACATTTTGAAGGTGTACATGATTTTTTTTTTTTTTTTTTTTTTTTTTTTTTTTTTTTTTTTTGCTAAATGAAATTTATTTGGTTTTATTAAAGAAAGGTTAAAGTGTTTTGGTAGGAATAGTAAACGGAACCCTTTGAGCGATCTTCGATTACACTTACCCACTTGTTTAATAGTCATGTGTAAATATATTTTTCAAGTGAAAAGTGTTTGGAAATATTATTGTTTTTTTTTTTTTGTTTTTTTTTTTTTATCTGGCAACAGTAGATATAACGGCTATTTCAAACTACGAATTAAAACACTATTCAGAAATTTAATTCGACTATGAGTTTTTGGTTATCTAGTTAGAAATGTAATTTTTTGGTTCATGTAAATTTAATTTTCAGTGATGCATGGAGTTTTTCTTTAAAACAAAGAAAAATAATTAACTTTTTGACAATAATAAAGAGAAGGTTTACGAACCATTATCGTAGCTGACAGACCTTCCTATTTTCGAATGCCACTATTTCCGAATAATTCGCTTTGTTTAATGACAGAAAATTGCAATTAAATAAGAAGATCACTATTCGAAAAGAGTGATATTTAAAAAATGCACGGTTTGTCAGCCAGGCATTCGCAGATGTCTCTGACTTTTGATATGATGGATGTTATTGGTGAAATTATCTGTATAAGCAGATTTTGATAGTAAAATGGTTTTTCAA
Source organism: Maratus michaelseni (assembly GCA_963931845.1). Taxonomy (NCBI): domain Eukaryota; kingdom Metazoa; phylum Arthropoda; class Arachnida; order Araneae; family Salticidae; genus Maratus; species Maratus michaelseni. The sequence continues at coordinate 40,556,852 of OZ007595.1, read as the reverse complement.
AGAAACATATCTAAAGGATAGTTCATACTGTAAAAATAGAAAAATATGTCTTGATCTTGCAAAAAGGTTTCGGAAAATATAATATAACCTCTTCCTAGTTACCAACGATTCCAAAAGCGTATCTTTAGTTTCAGAAACTTCAGAAGCCAATAGATTTCCGAGATTTAAAAAAGCATTTCTGAAACAAAAATTCTTTTGCTGCCCGTAATTTTTGAAAACGTTTGCAAGTAGTTTTAAAGTGAACTAATCAGTTTATTCAGCATGTATCCAAATGAAATATCGGTTTTTCGGCCGCTATCAATTCTCAAATAAACATTTTCATGTTTAACAAACATGTTGAATAGACAAACAGGCGAAATTAACAGCATTAAAATTAATATTGAAATTAACATTATTTTGTTAATCTTGCGTGCATAAATTTTGTTACGAAGCTGAAAACGTTTATTTGAAAACTGATGTCAATCTGAAAAATTGATACTTCTTATATTGAAAACACGTCAATTGCTTGGAAACGTTTCCGAAAATTACGGACAGCAAAAGAAATTTTTGTTTCAGAAATGCTTCTTTAAATCTCTGAAGTATTGTAGGGTTTTTTTTTAGGATAAAGGAACGCTTTTCGGTGTCGTGTATAGCTCGGAAGAGGTTACGTTATATTTCTGTAATTCTTCTTTCTAAATTAAGAAACATTTCTCATTTTAACAGTGCAATGCAAGTAACCCTAAAGCAGTTGAGGCGTGTTACATTGTTTCAGGATGCATGAAGATTTTACCGCGCTATGTATCAGGTTTTACTTCTATATACAAAGAAGAAATTAATAAGATATTTTTAAATCAGATCAGACTAGATGGTTTTAAATGTTTTAATAAGGGAAAATCTTTGAAATATTTACAACAAAAAACAATTAAATAAATACAACATAGGGGAACATTACAATGTCTTCTGACAACTGTAATTACAAAACAAATTTGATTTGTTTTTCTGCCAGATTCAGAGTCCTATTTAATAATTTTGAGGGCCAAAGCATAATAGGAATTTCAGACATTATGCAAACATTAATAAAAGCTGGATTGGTTTCAACCAACCGCTGGTATCAACCAACCGACTGTTTCGACCAAAGAACCGTTTTTTTCTGAGCAGTATAACAACAAATATGCAATTTCCATTGATTCGACCGAAAGCTACGTAATTCACAAAATAGGAAACTTTAAAGATATTTAAGTTGAAATCGAAAAATAAGCCCGTTATTGAATTTTTTAGAATATTAAATTGTTGAAAGCGTAAGATATACAGAGTAACTTGCTAGAAATAACAATTTCGACTGGAAACCAAGATGCGGGCGGGCACGTGTAACAAGTGTTCAGATTGATCGAAAAATGAGAAGATTGATGTCACAGGAAAATATGCTCATAAGGTAAATTTAAAATAATCACGATATGGACGACATAGGAGAAGACGATATCATAGACGTATAAGAGACTGCAAAAACATTTTTTAAAAGAAAATGTGTTAAAAACCGCGCCTTAAATCACCGTATTATTCAGTGACGAAAAGGAGTGGAATCTGTATGATCCTGATGGCTGGAATTGTTACTGGCATGACCTCAGTTAATATCCCACATACTTTGTTCAGTAGACGACAAGGTGGTAAAAGTCTCTGATGGTGTGAGGGGCGATTTTCTTTAATTGCCTAACCTGCCTGGCGATTAAAGCCTGATTCTCCATAGGAAACAAAATTCAACATGGTATCAAGAGAAGCTAGAGTAATACCTACTTCCATTTGGTGACTTCTTAGGGAATAATGGGTGGAAATTTCAGCATGACAATGGTTCCACTCTCAAATCACTTAATACGGAACAATGGCTTCCCGTCCGAAATGTTAACCTTTTAGATTGGCTAGCTTTTATGGCCGGACTTGAACCAAATTGCGAAGCTTAAATTTAGTTCTTCAAGAATGTTTTTAGTTCTTTTATTAAGAATTTTAGTTCTTCATTCTTGAAGAACTAAATTCTTAAATTTAGTTCTTCAAGAATATGGAAAGCGATATGACTTTACTAAAGAACTAAAAGTGGCCATTGGAAAGACATGATATTCTCTGCCACCAATGTTAACGCTTTAGATTGGACAGCTTTTATGGCCGGACTTAAATCCAATTGAGAATCTTAAATTTAGTTCTTCAAGAATGTTTTAGTTCTTTTATTACGAATTTTAGTTCTACATTCTTGAAGAACTAAATTCTTAAATTTAGTTCTTCAAGAATGGAAAACGATATGACTCTACTAAAGAACTAAAAGTGGACATTGGAAAGACATGGTATTCTCTGCCACCAATGTTAACATTTTAGATTGGCCAGCTTTTATTGCCGGACTTAAACCCAATTGAGAAACTTAAATTTAGTTCTTGAAGAATGTTTTTAGTACTTCATTCTTGAAGAACTAAATTCTTAAATTTAGTTCTTCAAGAATGGAAAGCGATATGATTCTACTAAAGAAGTAAAAGTGACCATTGAAAGAGCATGGTATTCTCTGCCAACAATAATATTACTAAAACTAATTGATTCAATAAAACGCGATTACTTCCATTTATCCGGAACCATCAAAATACTATTAATAAATAGCATCATGTAAAAGTGTTAAATGTGCATCATGTAAAAGTGCATCATGTAAAAATGTATTTTTTTTTTCAGTGGGTCTAAAATTTTGAGAGACTGTATCGTCACAAACTTTTATGATTTTCTGTCAATGTTATGATAATGTAGTCATTTATTCATTTTGATATGATTTATTTGAATAATTTTATAAAATCTAAAAAGTAAATAATATAATTTTGTTTAATTTTGTATTGTTATTTAATAAACGGCATTTTCTTATGGTGCCTAAACGTTTGAGATAAACAAATTATGTATTTAAAGGTATTTGCAACTTTCAAGATTTGCACGTACTTCAGGGGATTATTAAATATTATTAACAATTTTAATATTTATTAAATCTGGCATTATAATCATAGAAGGGACAATTATACTATGATTTTTAGATTTGTGACACATTACAGGGTTCCTAAAATAGACTGAACGCTTGTAAAATTTAACAAAAGTTAACCTTGACAACTACCGAGGTCAATCTTGCAAGAGAGTAATGTATGAAAACAGAATTTTTTATACACGCTTCATCACTTTAGTTCCAATCCCACCGATAGATAGCGCTGCACTGTCTCAAAGTGTCGCTACTCAAAACAACCTTGCAATTTCAAAATGCAAGTCTTTTCTTTTTAGTTCTTCTTCTTCTGTTTTTCTTAGCGCTGAAGAAGCTAATCAGAATGCAAGGTTAAAAGCAGAGTTAATTTTGATCCATCTTTTTACGATAGTTCGAGCATTCTAACAGTGTAATACAGCTCAGGGAATCTATAGATGAAACTGGAAAACAATTAAACGTAGTAAAGCAATTCCAGAATTCTCACATTACACTCCTACAAGAATAACTAAAATAGTTATCATCTAGTTCTAGGGGATCCATTTGGATCCCCTAGTCCTATATGAATACCCATTCCTTGGGTGATCTCCCTTAAGGATTTTTGATTTTCCATAATCCATCAGTCATCATAAGTTAGGTTCTTTTTTTTTCAAAAATTGCACAAAAGAAAAAATAACTTGTCGGATTTGACTAACATAGAAACATTATCAAGGATACAGCCGAATCCTTGTCTCGCCAAAATGTTCCAAGTGGCTACGAAACTGCAACAACGAAATATTTTAATAACTGAAATTGTAAGTGACCTCATTACACTCAAATGCCTTATAAGTTGAAATGTTCTTTCTATTACAAAATCCCTTGAAATTGTAATTTCAATGATCGATAACAATTGTACTAGTTTTATTTGAACAAACATTATTTACATTGAAAGAGGATTTCGTTTCATTCATTACATCAACTCTCTTGAGCACAGCTTTATTTAAATCCTCCGTCGATAAATTACTTCCTTTATGAATACAAATGGAAAACGAACACTCGTTAATAAAGTTCTGGAGGGAAGGATGGTTTTCAAAATTCATCATCAGCTTACGCCATCGAGCTCTTTGAAATGTACTCATAATTAAGAGCGGGTTTAAAGTCAGGATAATACACTGCCAAAAATAATTGTTGATTTTACAGTATAAAACTGGCACCCCAGCTGCCAGTATTATACCGTAAAATTAACAGTATTAAACAGTAAAATAAGCAGTAATACGCTGCCGCGCAAGCAATAATACACAACCGCGCATGCGCGGTTGTGTATTACTGCTTGCGCGGCAGCGTATTACTGCTTATTTTACTGTTTAATACTGTTAATTTTACGGTATAATACTGGCAGCTGGGGTGCCAGTTTTATACTGTAAAATCAACAATTATTTTTTGCAGTGTAGGATTGAAACGAAAACAATCGAAAAATCACAAATATTTATTCCAGTCTCTTCATAATGGTGAATCTTTATACTTACATCAGATGGGGTAGTAAGAAAGAACAGAAGAAATAAAAGTTATTTTTGTATGTTACACATGCAGAGTTCATAACATTAAAAATTTAAACAATTCTTTATTATTACTGATTATGTTTAAATAAGTTATGTGTCTCATAATCCCTTAATCATGTAATAGGGATGATCAATATCAATTGTCCTAGTTTTATTTGTTGAAACATTAATTACATTGAAAGATGATTTCGTTTAATTCATTACGTTGTCTCTATTAAGTACAGATTTATTTAAATTCTTCTTCGATAAATTATTTCCTTTATGAATATAACTGGAACATGAACACTTGTGAATAAAATTTTGTACGGAAGGATAGCATTCGAAATACGTCATTAGCTTACGCAATAAATCTCTTTTAAAAAGGCATAATTAACAGCGTGTTTAAAATCATGATAATAGAATTAAAAAGAAAAAATCGAATATCACAATTATTCATTCCAGTTATTTCATAATGGTAAACCTTTATACTTGCATCAGATGGGGTAGTAAGAGAGAAAACCAGAAATAAAAATTAATTTTGATACATTACACGAAAAGTCCATAGCATTAAAAATTTAAAGAATTCTTTATTAGTATTCATAAAGTGGAAATGGGTTATATGTCTCATAATCCCTTGAGATTGTAATTTGAATGATTGATATCAATTGTACTAGTTTTATTTGAACAAACAATAATTACTTCGAAAGAGGATTTCGCTTCGTTCATTTTGTTGTCGCTAGAGATGGGCATAACGATTATTTTGATTATTCGAATGAATCATTCGGGCATGCGCAGAAGCATATCTGTTAAACTTCCAATTTTTTTTATTCAATAACTACCAGAAATTTTGAAAAAAAAAAAAAAAAAAAAAAGAGAGAAGTTTTTTTTTTTTTCCCCAAAATTTCTGGTAGTTATTGAATAAAAAAATTGGAAGTTTGACAGATATGCTTCTGCGCATGCCCGAATAATTCATTCGAATAATCAAAATAATCGTTATGCCCATAACTAGTTGTCGCTATTGAGTACAGATTTAAATTCTTCGTCGATAAATTACTTCTTTTAGAATGGAAAATGAACACTCGTGAATAAAATTTTGTACGGAAGGATGGGATTCAAAATTAGTCATTAATTTATGCAGTAAAGCTATCTTAAATATACTTAAAATTAAGAGCTTGTTTAAAGTCAGGATAATTGGATTGAAACGAAAACAATCGAAAACTCACAATTACTTATTCCAGTTATTTCATAATGGTGAATCTTCATACTTACATCAGTTGGGGGTAGTAATAAAGAACAAAAGAAATAAAAGTTATTTTGTATATCACATAAAGAGTCTATATCATTAAAAAATTTTAAAAACTCTTTATTAGTATTGATAAAATGGAAATGGGTTATATGTCTTATAATCCCTTTAAGATTGTAATTTGAATAATCAATATCAATTGTACTAGTTTTATTTGAACAAACAAAAATTACTTTGAAACAGGATTTCGTTTCATCCATTACGTCGTCTCTATTGACTATAGATTTATTTAAATTCTTCTTCGATAAATTACTTCCTGTATGAATATAAATGGAAAATGAACATTCTTGAATAAAATTCTGTACGTAAGGATGATATTCAAAATTAGTCATCAGTTTATGTCATAAAGCCATTTGAAACGTACTTCTTATAATAATGTCAGGATAATTGGGTTGAAACAAAAATAATCGAAAAATCGCTATTATGTATTCCAGTTATTTCATAATGGTGAATCTTTATATTTACATCAGTTGGGATAGTAGGAAAGAACAGAAGAAATAAAATATATTTTGTATATCACATAAAGAGTCTACATCATTAAAAAATTTAAAAACTCTTTATTAGTATTGATAAAGTGGAAATGGGTTATATGTCTTATAATCCCTTGAGATTGCAGTTTGAATAATCGATATCAATTGTACTAGTTTTATTTGCACAAACATAAATTACTTTGAAAGAGGATTTCGTTTCATCCATTTACGTCGTCTCTATTGACTATAGATTTATTTAAATTCTGTTTCGATAAATATCTTCCTATATGAATATAAATGGAAAATGAACATTCTTGAATAAAATTCTGTACGGAAGGATGGGATTCAAAATTAGTCATCAGTTTATGTCATAAAACCATTTGAAATGTACTTATAATAAAGTCAGGATAATTGGGTTGAAACGAAAATAATCGAAAAATCGCTATTATGTATCCCAGTCATTTCATAATGGTAAATCTTTATACTTACATCAGTTGGGAAAGTAAGAAAGAACAGAAGAAATAAAAGTTATTTTGTATATCACATAAAGAGTCTATATCGTTAAAAATTTTAAAAACTCTTCATTAGTATTGATAAAGTGGAAATGGGTTATATATCTTATAATCCCTTGAGATTGCAATTTGAATAATCAATATCAATTGTACTAGTTTTATTTGAACAAACATAAATTACTTTGAAAGAGAATTTCGATTCATTCATTAGACGATTCAATCATTCAGAAAACCAGAAATAAAAGCTATTTTTGTATATCACATGAAGACATAACGAGTCCATAGCATTAAAAGTTTAAAGAATTCTTTATTAGTATTGATAAAGTTGAAATGAGTTATGTGTCTCAGAGTTCTTTCAGACTGTAATTTGAATGATCAATTGTACTAGTTTTATTTGAGGAAACATTAATTGCTTTGAAAGAGGATTTCGATTCATTCATTACGTATCTATTGAGCGCAGCTTCATTAAAATCTTCGTCGATAAATTACTTCTTCTGTTATGAATATAAATGAAAAATGAACACTCATGAATAAAATTTTGTACGCTAGGATGGCATGCGAAATTCGTATGGCCATTTGAAATGTACTCATAATTAGGAGCAAATTTAAAGTCAGGATAACAGGGCAGAAACGGAAACAATCGAAAGATAGCTATTATTTCTTTCATGATGGTGATTCGGTACTTTTCCGTTATACCAACACCATTGTCGCCAAGCGTAATAGTTGGCACCAAATGAAATATTTGAAAAAAAAAATAACCTCGATCGTGTGAAAGTGATCATTTAAAAAGTATAAGATTTGAAAATTATAGACTTTCACGAATAATTCTATTAAATCAGTACAAATATATTCCTAAAATAAAAGAACAAATAAATATAGTACAATAAGTAATAAAATAAAACTCGATTAAAATACAGACATGAAATTGTAAATGTCTGTTAACAATGCACTACACATTCCATTTGTATTTTTACAAAAAAAAAAAAAAAAAAAAAAAAAAAAACGTTGTCACATAACAGGATTTTAAATGATGACGAACAGTGCCGTGCCGTTTTTTATTACGCCCTCGTGCGATTCCCCATAAACTCTCAACAGATTGGGTATGACATCCAGTGTTAGGGTCAACAAAATTATATTTGGGATTTACTGTGAAATTCTAGTAGCGATAATTTCGCAAGAAAGGTTTCTTTACGTAATAATTCCATAGCAATGAAACAATTTTATTGCAGCTTCCTCAGCATCAGGACACTGCCAAATGATAAAATCCATCTCAGCGCCAGCGAAATATGTAAGTTACAATTTAATAACAAATACTTTCTATTCGAAAAATAACAAATTAAAATTTTTGCGTGGATACATAAACAATAATAAAAACTAGCAGTGCGTCCGCTGCGATGGTCGATTTTTCCACAGGAACCTCGAATGATTAAAACATCTTTTAGTTCCACCTTCCACCGCCAAGAGACTCATTCTGTTCTGAACAAACCTCTTTCTTAACGAATCTCCGGAACGGGTCCACGCTGCCTACGGCACAGTATAGCAGGTGTCCTGCGCACCGCTATGCAAAAATAAATTAATTCAACCTTCCACCGCCAGGAGACACCAGATCTATATACCTTTAACATTAGCGCGCTATTTTAATTACGACCGACAACCCCCCCCCCCTCAAATTTAACCAATGACTTTTATCAAAGAATATACGGTGTAATTTGGCTGTCCAGTTCGCACCTTCAAAAAAAAAAAAAAAGTTTTTTTTTTACGTACGTAAGAAGTAAAGCTTCTAAAAGTCAATCTATATCTCAAATTTCCAATGTATGAGTCAGTAACATTGATGTAATAACGATGCGGACAACAATGAGGTTAAAATGCAGAAGTTACAACAATTGAGCTTTAACATCAACAAATATCAGTAACTTTTGAAGCAGAAACAAAATGGGGCGTTTTTTTGTTTGTGTTCGCCCTTTATTTTCTTTCCATTTCAGAAAGTAGCTAGTGTTTTGCAAAAATTTAGATAAATTACCAGCCGATTTTTACAAAAACTTTGATTTTGGGATGTAGAAAATTTTTCTATGCAGGTGTGATGAGTTTTAAATCGATACCTCAAATACTTTTCTGAATATCCGCAAATTAGTTGAAGCAAACCACTCGTTACCGTCAGCAAAAGAGAGATAACCGCTTTTTCGCCGCCACGCACCTTAGCGTTTTATATATAATAAAAATAATAAAAGATTCACGTTCAATAATTAGCGAGTCGTAATGTTTGGCACGATTTGCAATAAAAATCCATTGCACGGTTAAGGTTGAAATGAATTGGCGCATTAACAAATATTTTGGCGTGTTGTTGGTATAACGGAAAAGTACCGGCGATTATTTATGTACTTACATCTCACGGGGTATTAAAAAAGAACAGCAGAAATAAAAGTTATTTCTGTTCATGGGCACTTGCGTGGCCCGAAAGTCCGATTTCGGGTCAATTTTCATTCACGAGACTCGGGACGGGCCTAGGTTTTACTTTTTTCTACAGGCTGAGGTCGGTCTGGGCCTACTCTTTCTGGGGCAGGCTGGGCCTATTCTTTTCGGGTCGGGGTGGACCTACTCTTTCCGGGACAGGCTGTGCCTACTTTTTCCGGGTCGGGGTGGGCCTACTCTTTCTGGGCCAGGCTTGGCCTACTCTTTCCAGATCGGGGGTGGGCCTACTCTATCCGGGCCGGGACCAAAAATTTCAGACCCGGTTCCAACCTATCCCTTAAAAAAATCTGTAAAATGATGCCCGGCCGTACAAAAATCAGTAAAAATTAGGCCCGTTAAAACAATTTTTGCAAAAAATGCATATATTTTTAGAGAAAAAAATAAGAAAAGAGAAAAAAAGTATATAGTAAAACTTGTGAAATAGAATCTGTCTATGACGGGAATCTATATGAAATGGAAAAATGGCTTAATCCGTGCAAAAGGAATATAATAATCCATACGAAAAGAATATAATACATTTACAACAGACGATGTACTGGCCAAGCATGGAACTTGTCTATAACGGATTTTTCTTCTCTTACTGAATCTCCATTTGATCGTAATGGTCGAAGTAAATTTATTTAATGAATGTTTATGCACGTAATTGTCATTAATATCGTTGTTATTCTGTATTCCATTTATTTCAAGCATAATCTGAAAATAAAATCCATGCGTAAGTATATGTGCTTTTTTAATAATTTAATTGTAGGATAATATTGCTTCAGAAATATCGGCATGTTTTGTAGAAATTCATTCGGGCTGAGGCAGGCTCGGGCAAAGATTTTAGCTTTTATGCCTGATCGGTTCGGACAAAAAAATTATACGGGCCATGTCAGGCTCGGGCCGAACTTTTTTGCTTTTATACCGGGCCGGGCCAAAAAAAAATTATGCAGACCGGATCGGGCTCGGGCCAAACTTTTAACTTTTATACCGCACCAGGCCGAGCCTAAAACATTTTTGTACGTGTCGGAGTTTTGACCCGTGCAGACCTCTATAACAGATACAGAGTCCGTATAGCATTAAAAACTTAAAGAATTCTTTATTAGTATTGATAAAGTTGAAATGAGTTATGTGTCTCATAATGCCAGTTGAATTAATTTTATTTCATTAAACATTACTTTCATTGAAAGAAAATTTCGTTTTACTCATTGCCTCGTTTATATTCAGTTTATTTTTATTTAAATCCTTCATCGATAAATTATTTAAGATGTAAATGGAAAATGAACACACTCGGGAATAAAATCCAGAACGGAAGGATTGAATTCGAGATTCGATCACCAGCTTACGCCATAAATCTCTGCGAAATGTATGCATAATTAAGAGCTGGTTTAATGTCGAAATTATAGGACTGAAAATACAGAATGGAATTGTAGTATAACAGGTTGCGGCTCTTTGAGGATTGTATTGCCTGATAAATTATGCATTACAGAGATGTAAGCTATTCAAGGGAAGATGCTGGCAATTATATTTAAAATTATCGAAAGTCAATAAAATTATTTTTAATTTTTTTACGCACAATTATTACGTTATCATTATTATTATTATTATACAGAAAACAGTCAGTCAAACATTTCCAGAAAAGCATCGTATAGCACAGCGGTTCCCAACCTTTTCTCTCTCACGTACCCCTTTCTTAGGCATTTCATTTTTGCGTACCCCTTCTCGAAAAACTAAGTCCCAAAAATATTTAATTTTGTTCGTTAGTAGTGTTCTTATGTTAGTTATTAATGTCAGTTGCAACTCTTTTAATTATCCAACTTTCAATCATTTATAAATTTTGATACACCAAATGGTATCAACGGAAAATCGTTCAAAAATTTAAATATTAATTAAAGGTTTCAAAGTAAACACTTATAATTAAAAAGGAACGAAGCTACGCCCTGATGCCTCCCAATTGAACATTAAAATGACACTATTAGTTTTTTTTTTCTTTTTTTTTTTTTTTTTTTTCATATTTCTAGACTCACTAGATATAAATTAACATTAAAAGAAAAGTAGGGGAAGGGGGAAAGAGGAAAGAACAGTACAAAACGGGACAATTTTGGCGAAGAGGGAGGGGTTTATGATGCGTAATAGTACGCTGTAAGCGGGGCTAGTGTCAACGAATTATTAATCAATTACTATGTTTAGTTCCTTTCCTTCATTTTGCGAGTCGCTCGTTGGAGTTTGCATAAATCTCTCTTTGTAAACAAAAATTCTATAACTTTTTTTTTTTAAGTTTTCAGTTTAATCTTTTATTTTTTGCATTTTACGCTATTACAGATGTAATTTCCACGTACCCCTAACTTTTCTACCACGTACCCCCAGAAGTACACGTACCCCAGGTTGGAAAACGCTGGTATAGCGTATTTTACGGGTGAAAAAAATCCAAACATGGGCTATTAAGATATTTCTAAATGACAAAAGAAAAAATTAATGTACTGTTTTGAATCTCCAGGACTGCAACAGACATTTTCCCTTAGGCATTTTCTGGTAACCTTTAAAGGCAGGGGCGGTTTGTGTAGTAACTAACATAAAGATACGGGCGGCACACTCCATGAGATATTGATTTTTAAAACCTAAATAGCAACTTTTAATGCAATGCCCAGTAGTAGTATAAAAACAAGAACGAAAAATCATGCGTCAAGCATAGATTATGAAACACTTTCCAACACATTCAGAATATTGTAACAAAACTTCATGGTTTACTAAGTAAACATTTTAGAAAACGCATAACACATTTAAAAACCCAATTTCAGCAACTACAACCAATAGTCAAACAAAATATCCAAATTATTTTGTCACAACCCTGTATACGATCTATATATTTGTATGTATACTACACAGTATGCTAAAATTTATTTTAGTTAGGAAATACATAGCACAATTGAAAATTCCTCTTCAGCGATTTCCAGCAATAAACGGAAATGTGTGTGAGATGTTTTGAGCGGCTCTGTAAATGATCTATAGAATTCATATACACCAAAATGTTCAGGGATTTAAATTTGAAGAAATACAAAATTAAAATTTTTATACGCCCCCCGTACAAAAAAATTCCCAATGAGTAAAATGTGCCCCATACACCATATACTAATAAGGTCATGTACAAAATTTTAGCATTTTATCATAAAAAGTCACAGATATATGAAAATACATAAATGCTAACTTAAACCACTTTTCGATACCTGTATATGAATTTGCAAAGGGAAAAGTCATGTCGGATGATTACGTTTCAGGGGTCGTACACAAATTAGGGAAGAAAACAATGATTGCATAAATAAATAATAATTGAGCTATTTATTGGTACAAAAGCTCACAAACAACTGTCTGATGTCATGACGCGTCTGTTGGGATTATGTGAGACACCGATCAGAGGCAGATACTTGAATGCGCAAACATTTCTAAGCTGTTTTAATATATATTGACTGTGCCATTTCCAAGTTTTATTCTGTAAGTCATCATGTAAACTTTTAAGTTATTTTTCAGGAAGCATAGCTTTGTAAATTTGTAAATAAAATTAAAGATAAAACATAAGAACCATATTTTATTTGCTTATGATGCAATTCTGCGAACAATGAATGAACAATTTCTATTTTTTTTTTTTTTTTTTTTTTTGGCGTCATATGCACTCTAGCTGTAAAAATTTACATTTTAATTTATGATTAACCCCCTCACTAACTTTGTTTAAACAGATCTTTTGCGACTTTTTATGATAAAATGCTGAAATTTTGTACGCGACCTTATTAGTGTATGGGGAACATTTTGCTCGCTGGGGATTTTTTTTTTTTTTTTACGGGGGACGTATAAATGTATATGATCTATAACATTTTACTTGCTTTTATTTTTTTAAACTTGCTTTTTATATTTTAAATTTTAATCGATTTCATAAAATTCTGTAGCTTTTTTTTACGTAACTTTATAATATATAATATATGTCTATGATCAATATTTAAGGAATAAAATTCGAAATCAATGTTTTTGAGATATCCTGTGTATTATAATTAATAATTTTTTTTAAAAAGAGCTTTTATATTAAAAAGAAATATTTTAAATTAAAAATATCAGTTCTACGGCAATTTAAATTGGTTTTTATAGAAGAGAAGAAAAGAAATAAATTTGTAAAATCGTAGAAATCAATTATGAATTTCTTTGAACAAAGTTTATTCTTTAAATTATTATTATTTTTTTTTTTTTTTTTTACTTTCCAGATAAATATTCACAATACAGCCTTTGTTTACTACATTTACCGATTTGTATTTAAAGATCATGTCAGTTGTCTCCGATAGATGGCAGTGTTCTTTGGGGTAAAATTGTCTTCTAATTTTTGTATGGGGAAAGAGTGAATGAGAGATGCATTTATATTACAGAGGTAGCGGATTGTTTCTCAAAATGAGGATACTCAAGAGGATGAAGATACTGCTTCGGGGGATATGGAATTCAAGGGGGGTGTATTTCTAGATTATAGTAAAGCATAAAATCTCTGGGGGTTCTACCGGGGAGACCCCCCTCCCCCCACGAATTTATCAATCAAAAATTCATGAAAACCCTTACATTTTTAGGCAGAGTTTTGAACTTCAAAACTGATTAGAAACAGTCATAGACCATAAGAAGCTTTCTGTGAAGCGTTATGTGAAGCTTTATGTCTAAATGACTCACTAATTGGATGATAATAAGAGGTATATAATGATTGTTAGATATTACCTCCTTCAAAATAAAAACTGAAAGCAAGTTTCCAGATGTGCGCACGTAAAATATTTTCAAATGCCTATAATTCTCTATCGCATCCTATGATCTGATTATATAGCGACGTTTATTACACTATAAATTTGTAACACTTGAATCCAGGCCTCGACTCTTAAGAACACTTGAAATTTCGTAACTCTATATATGTAAACGTTGAGGTTTTGAGAAAAAGATTTGATTTTGTATCTGCTGAGAGCAGTCGGCTCTCAGCAGTCGGAGAGAATATCAGAGCAGTCGGAGAGAATATCTTACAGCCGGAGATTGCCGCTAAAGTGAATTTTTGCCCCGGACAAGCCGGGCCATCGTGACAGAAACTTTCCGAATGAACAGAGATTAACTGTATATCGCTTTCTGTATAATTTCCGTGTGCTGTGCTTAATAAATAATAATGTTGTGCCTAACAAGTCTTTTAATTATAAGAAAATAAAACATAAATACAAAATAAATAAATAAATAATAAAAGTTTTATTAGTTTAAATTAAATTTTTGGACGTCCTCTCTGACTGTTGAATAGTTTTATATTAAATTTTAATAATAATATAAATTAAGCTTTAAAGGTGAATAGTTTTATTTTTGTGACTAAATTTAAATGCACTCTCTTTTTTTTCTAGCTTCATTTTACATTTTCTGCATTTTCCGGAAAAAATATAATAAACGATTTAATTAACATCTAAAGATTAAATTCTGAGTTTTTATTTAAATTAAAAAGTGGTTACTTTACAAAATTAATCATACTGAAATTTCTTTTTAAATTTTTTTAAAAATTAAAACATCTAATTTTTAAATACTTTACATGATGTAATTATCTGTCTTACATTGATATCATACATTATTTTAATAACACGTTGCACTTTTATTCAGTCTATATCCAGTTTATATTTTTTAATTAAAACTTATCGTAGCTATACAGTTTTTTATTATGTTTATCATTGATTACAGAACTGACTAATTAAAACATAAGTTTAATGTTATATAATTTATTCCATAAACAAAACAAATATGTAGTTCTTTTTTTTTCTAATTAAAAAGTGGTAATCAAACTTTACCAAATTAATCATACTGGAATTTCTTTTTGGATTTTTTAAAAGAATTAATTAAAACATTTTATTTCTAAATGTTTTACATAGTATAATTATCTGTCTTACATTGATATCATGCATTATTTTAATAACAATTTGCATTTTTTTTTCAGTATATATCCAAATCCAATTTATATTTTAAAATTAAATAAAACTTAACTATGCAGTTTTTTATTATTATGTTTATCATTAATTACGGAACTGTCTAATTGAAAAATAAGTTTAAAGCTATATAATTTATTTCATAAACAAAAGTCTTTTAGTTCTTTTTTTTTTATGTATATAATAAAAAAACAGACAATAATGTCGAAGGTCAACTGAAAGTAATTACCTTAGAAAATAAAAAGTTCAATCTTTTCTAAAGCGTTTATTGTTTTTCTTGCTTTTAATTTTCTTTTCTGCTGCTAATTTTTTTCTCTTTTTTTATTGGGAAAATAAAGTAATCAAAGAATTTCATGAAAACCTTTAAACTGCTAGAACGAAAAAAGACATAAAAGAAAACTTAAAACTAGACAGTAATTTTTATTTGATGTTCAAAGCTCGAAGGAAAAGTACAAATACAGTTAAGAAAAAATTATTTCATTAATGATTTTATTTTATTTCCAAATTATTAGTAAAACATACAGAAGTAATTTGTTACTTTTTAACACTTTTGTAAATTCAGTTTGTCTAGACGTCTGGCCGTGCTCTAACTCCTTAAATATAGTCGGATTGTCATCTAATTGATTTATGTTATTCAGGTTTAACATTGACACGTTCTCTATTGAAAATGAAGTGTCCAGCATTTATAGCTCGTTTACAAAGGCACTCAAAAGAATGCCGTTACATTGTGATCTATGAGGAAAACTCGTTTGCAGTACATTTCAATGATGTTAAACTATTTTAAACATAATGAAATTGATATATCATGTAGGTGCACTACAAGATGTACTATAGAATTGGATGGGCATAGCATTTATCGTTCATTTACACGGACACACAAAAGAATTCGCTTACAGTATTGCCTATGAGCAATAATTTCTCGAAGTCCGTTTTCAATGAGATGCGTTTTTAAATTGAACTATTTTTTTTGCATTTTACTTGGTGTATATAAATTCTACAAATCATATACAGGGATGCGCAAAAGAATTCTACACTGTAAAAAATGACCAATGTTTCTTATTTTATGAAAATATGCTACGAAATTATAATATAATCTTCTGAGTTATCCTAAATTCCGAATAGCGTGTTCCATTGTCTTTTGAATCCCCAGAAACCAATATATTTCCAAAATTTAAAGAATTATTTATAAAAACAAAGTAATTTTCGCTGCCCGTATTTTTCAGAAACGTTTCCGAAGGGTTTTTTTAGTGCATTAATTAGTGTCCTCAGCCTGGAATACCTGTTTTTCGAATGCTATCCATTCTCAAGTAAGCATATTCATGCTCCAAAAATATGTTTAACAGACAAACATGCAAAATTAACAATAACATTAAAATTAAGATTATTTCTTTACTCTTTTATGTATAAATTAACTTATGCGGCTGCAAACGTTTACTTGAGAATGGATGACATTCGAAAAACAGGTATTCCAGGCTGAGGACACTAATTAATTCACTTAAAAAAAAACCTTCGGAAACGTTTCTGAAAAATACGGGCAGCGAAAAATACTTTGTTTTTATAAATAATTCTTTAAATTTTGGAAATGTATTGGTTTCTGGGGATTCAAAAGACAATGGAGCACGCTATTCGGAATTTCGGGCAACTCAGAAGATTATATTATATTTTCGTTCGTGGTTATAGTATATTTTCATAAAATAAGAAACATTGGTCATTTTTTACAGTGTAGTACATTTCCGCTTATTGGCGGTAATTGCTGAACATAAATTTTCAAGTATGTTATTTGTTTATAACTGAGCTAAATTTTGGCATGCTATGTACTATATATACAGATCAATAGATCTTATACAGGACTGCACAAAAGAATATGGATATTTTTTCCGTCTAAAGATGGTTATTGCTAAAATCGTGTTTTCTAAAGGGTTATGCGTTTTCCAATTTACTTACATATCATCTTTCATCTTATTAAACGGTGAAGTTTTGCTACATTATTCTGAATGTGTTGGAAAGTGTTTCATAACCTATGCTTGACACAAGATTTCTCTTTCTCGGTTTAAAATTAAAAATGTTTATGATTTTGATCATTTTTAGGGTTCCGTACTTAAAATGTAAAAAGTGAACCATTATAAGATCACTCCTTTGTCTGTCTCTCCGTCTGTCAGAGCTCTTTATCTCGTAAACTATGGGACGTGCAAAGTTAAAACTTGGTAAAGTTATGAAGCCTTTTTACCCACATATTTTCAGATTAATTGCCATTCACAAATATATTTAGAAAAAGGGTGGCTATTAGGGGAGCTATTAGGAGGGCTATTAAGGGGGGGGGTGGCTAAGTTACTTGAAAAAAATTCTTTTTGTCTATCGTGTGGGGTATCGTGTGAAATATATCATAATACCGAACTCAAAAATACATTTGTTTTAATTTCAGGTATTATATTTTCAGAGGTATCGTCGAAAATGAACTGCAAAAATGTGTCCTCCCCACCTCTATTTTAGAACTCACAAAAAATGAAAATATGAAAATAAACAGGAGTAGTAGAAGTTTATTTAAACCTAGTAGGAAAACTATAGATATTTTCCTAGGTAACGTAGTTTTTGAGAAAAATGCAATTTTTCACTACACACAAACTTAACTTTTCGGACGATCAGCGGGGACATTGACGGGCACTCGATGTATCTGTCGACACAGAATCATCTAAGAATATTTAATAATGATTTTCGAAGAAAATTGTCGATAATTCACCAAGATATTAATTAAGTTACTTGAAAAATAAATTTTAATTTTATATATCGTGTAAGATATCGTTCTAAAGATCTCATAACATCAAACTCAAAAATATATATGTTTTAATTTTAGGTATTATATTTTCAGATATATCATCGAAAGTACTAGAAAAATATGCCCCCCACCCTCTCCTATTTCCGAATCTACTAAAACTAAATTATTAAAAAAAGATTAAGGGTAGTAAGAGTTTATTAATTAAAAAATAGCAATTAATAAA
Source organism: Maratus michaelseni (assembly GCA_963931845.1). Lineage (NCBI taxonomy): Eukaryota > Metazoa > Arthropoda > Arachnida > Araneae > Salticidae > Maratus > Maratus michaelseni. The sequence continues at coordinate 40,538,678 of OZ007595.1, read as the reverse complement.
TTTAATATACGGAACCATTTGAGCGCGATTTATACTCGCACTTCACCGATTTATTTAAGGTGGTCCAGAACGAAAAAACTCCGGACTTTTTTTTTTTTTTTTTTTGGAGGGGGGGAGGGGGATAGTGTTGTTTTCAGTAGAGGGGGCCCTAAATTGTATTTTACATGCAAACCAAAAATAAATAAAATTCTAAATTATGTGAAAATAACGAATAAAAATATCGAAAAAACATGTTTCCATCATTTTCTTTAAGTTAGGATTATAAGTTATTTCCATTAAAATATAAAGAATGTACTTCAGTTTTACTATCCAAGGATACTTTTATACTCTCTTTACATTAAAAATAAATGATGAAACTTACTCTTTCTCATAATTCATAATGACATATTTACTGAAATAAATTTTAGTCAAGTAAATTTTATTGCGGGGAGTTTGTGTCCCTTGTGATCAACACATTTGTAAGAATGAGTCTTTAATCTGAAATTGGTCCCCAGTCTTGAATTACAAATTTAATTAAAGCAAGAGGTATGGTTAAAGTATAATATTAACAAATTTAACAAATTCTTTAACATTTGATCCAGTATATACAATGCACAACAACACAAAATTCTTTAACTTACTTAACATGCTTTAAAAGCACACACAGAAACTGATAACAAAAAAATGAATCAAGGAAGATGTAAATATAAAAAATGTATTTAATAATGATAGTATCCGAATAACTGTACATTTTGTGCAATTAAGAATGAAAATGACTTCATGAATGTGCCAAAAAGTAGTCCGCTTGGATTAGAGAAAAAAATTGAAAAAAAAAAAAAAAGAATTACTCTCCTGAATTTATTAACTGCATATGGAACATTGGTAAAAATTTGAAAAACACATTAAAAGTGATCTTAATCAGAGCCCGATTAAGGCTGTTCGGAGCCCACGGCCCAGCAGCTTTTCAGTGCCCCCCCCCCCCCCCCCCTCAAACGAAAATAATAGCTAGAAATACTTTTTCAGAGTAATGGGAAAATTTCTTGCATTTTATAAAAATGCCTATGAAAGTCACGTTAACCTAAATTTTCTTTCTCTGTTTGATGCTATAACACTTTAAATATCACTTCATCTTAAATATTTCTTTTAAAGAAATTTACAGAAAAAATACTTCCTCTACAGCATTTCTAATTTAAACTGTTTTTAGAGAACAGAAAAGTGCAGGCAAGGCGTTTATAGAGGTATCTGTTTCTTAGATATCGAAGATTGAAATATTGTTTTCTAGGAAAATCTAAATAATTTTACACATTTTGGGGGCACCGTCTCCAATGAGCCCAAGACCGTGCCCTAGTTGGCCTGTGATGTGCGGTAATCAGGCCCTGTTCACAATCTTATAGTTAATAATGACTATAGAGAACGGGATGGCTAAAGCTAAACTAATTCAAAACAAACTCCGACGACGTAAACAGAACGCATACAAAAGTTATATGCAGCAGAACTTTTTTATTTTCTCGCGATTTGAAATACACAGCACGTATGTGCAATAATAGGGAACATAATAAGTAATCTTTACTGATACGTGTAATCTTCGCTCCTCCGTATTTACTGTTTGCACGTGTTACAGAAACTTTATATGTGATGCGCGTGATAAAACCGATAAATTACCTCAAAAATATACTTTTATATTTTAGTAGTGCTAGGGCATCCAACCCGGGCTTCCCGGTATAGGGAATATATGTGAAAACCATTTGTTTTATTTAATTGGAAACTCAAATAGATTTTTGTACATTTAATAACTTTTTTTAGACTGCCCCCCTAAAAACATCAAAAGAGCACTTTTACATGAAATATGTCAATTATATATTCAAATAAAGTTTTGAAATCTATTAAAAGTGGGAATTTCATATTGGCCTCGTGCAGGAAGTTAATAGCCGAAGAAATCGCTAAAAATGTCGTTATATACAGCAGTTTTTTTTTTTTTTTTAATTCTGATAATGTCAAGTTTTAAGCGCTTATTTCAATTACATGTCTGTTAAATTTGTGTTTTAATTTACACTATTTTATTTATTGCTTAATGAAATTTTAATTTTGTTATGTAATATTAGCTGAAAACAAATGCTGAACTTTTTATATTTTACTAGGGGGCCTACCCCCTGCGAGCTACGCTCGCCAACCCCCGCTCAGACTTCGAGGCCTCTAAAAACATGACAGCGTGCTTTGTTTTAAAAATATTGGTAAATCTGTAATTGGATTGCCATGCTTTTAACGTTTTAATGGGGCATTTTTTTATTATCATGGCCTCATACACAGCTGTTGCAACAACTGACGACTGTTTTCGGGATTGATAAGTAAAATCAATTACACACTGAAAACCAGCTTGTATAAAATGGTTAGATTTAAATTGTGGCTATCTCTCGGACTTTTATAACAACGATCTGTATTCTATTCTTCCTTTGCGTTTAAGGATGAGAAAAATTCTATCTGTTTGTGAATGCTTAAGAACCACGGTATTGAAAAGTACTATGTTATAGACATTTTCAGTAACAGGTTTCAATTTTCTCTCTATTTTAGTGCACCATCATGCATATTTTCATGTTATTTTAAATATGTAAATTATTTATTTTAATTAATATGTATATACGAATTTTCTAATAATTATTTATCATACAAAATTAATTAAATATTTTGCGCACGCATGCCTGCATTTATTCGGCATCAATTGATGAGATAATTAAACAAATTTGCTATCCGCGATAATTTTACACCATGTTATGTAACTTGAATATTGTCCATAAGAAAATCGGGTACTTTTCCAGTATAGGATCCTTTGCTTTTAGGTTTGGCGTAATTCGAGTTCCAAAGACGGATAGATTCGTTAATATACATATGTTTGTTGCCAAAAGTTATGAAAACAAATTCAATGAACTTTTGGTGCTTTTCTATTATAGGGGTCTTGAAGCTTTTTTAAAAAGCTTGGCGCAATTATAAATTCGTTTAATTAAATTTTACAAAAAAAAATGATATCAATAAATAATAATTACTATTAATTCCTTTTCCCTCTTTCTTTTGCGTTTACATAAATGACGTCATTTGGACGAATTTATTTAAAATATTTTCAGTTTATAAATTAAATTAAATGCTGACAGACGATTGAATCCTGACGATAGAAATATGATTTTTTTTTTCAAATTTTCCTGAAAAACATAATTTAATCACAATCTTATCTTCATTATCGATTGAAATAAAAGATAAATTCAATTTCAATTTGAAAATGACGAATAAAAAGAAATCAATAATCCCTATCGGGATGCTTTTCAATTTTTTTCCCTTTTTTGTCACAAAAAAACTGAGTAATTAGTTGCCATCATTACAGAAATGTCATTAAAATTAGAAAAAAATTAATATCTCGAAAACTAATTCCAATTTCGAAATTCTATTACCAGTTTTGACATCCGCGGATTTTTATGGACAATTGGTATTAATTTCACCATCAAGCGTTTAATATTTTATTAAAAATAGCCCTGAAACATAATCAGTCGTTTAATCAGTCGTTTCATAAAATCGTTTCATAAATTCGTTTCATAAAATCGTTTCACAAATTCGTTTCATTAGGATTTTATATATATAGGGTAGATAAAGTGCAAACGGATTAATATCGTCTGCAAACAATAGAGATACATTTTTAAAAAAATGATGCTTGAAAATTATTTTAAAAGCCATAATAAATCAATCAGTTAAGATACAATATATGCAAACAATAGAGATACATTTTTAAAAAATGATTCTTGAAAATTATTTTAAAAGCCATAATAAATCAATCAATTAAGATACAATATATGCAAACAATAGAGATACATTTTAAAAAAATGATGCTTGAAAATTATTTTAAAAGCCATAATAAATCAATCAATTAAAATACAGTTTTCAAACAAATTGCATTTGAAAGAAGAATTTTTTCTCTTTATAACGGTGTAAAGATGTTTAGAAATTAAAAAAAGTGCAGTAGTAAAAATCGCAAAACCGAAATTTCACCGTCAAGTGTTGCCATTCGCAAAATGACGTCAGCGTTACGCACGTCCTTTATAATATAGATATGAAGTAAGAAAATGTGTAATATGGACGATCTCCCTTTGCTTATTGTTTCTTCATCACTTTGACCAGCTCAATTTTTTTTTTCTTGTTTTTTAGAATTTCGAACATAGTTAAAAAAAGTTTATGAATTCGGTTTTTCGATCGGCCATTTGCCGTCTGTCTGTACGTACTCTAGATATCTTAAATAAACTCAAATTTCATTGAAATTTTTTTATGTTATTGGGGTTTACTATACAATGTTCTGTACTGAAAATTAAGTGTGTAATATTTGTGGATACACAAAAGAATTTCGTTACAGTACGGTCTATATGAAAAAATCATTTACGGTGAATTTTAATGATTTTACGATTTTTGAAACACAATGAGGTTTACATTACATCGTTGAGATGAACTAAAACACGCTTTATCAGGAGTATAGAATAAGTAAGCATGTATAGTTTGTTTACAGGGACGCACAAAAGGATTCCATTCCTATATGATCTATGGGGAAAAATCGTTTGTGGTGCATTTGAATATTGTTACGATATTTCAAACAAAACGAAATCACTGAAGTGTCTTACTGCATGTTTTCTATAGATTAACAGGAAAAATCGTTTGCAGTGTATTTTAATGATGTTAGATTGTTACAAACATATTGGAACTGATATCTATCACTGAGGTGCAATACTGTTCAGTATGTTGTAGTCAATATTTCATTTATAGTTCATTTACAAAGATACAAAATAATTCGGTTAAATAATTGACAAAGATTGATATTTGCCGGAAGTGCATTTTGCTCTGTGGTATGCATTTTTAAATCTTATTTTGAGTATATTAGGTGATAAATTAGGTGAATAAGTTCTATAGATCGCATATACAGAACTACACGAAAGACATCGCACACGTTACCGGATATAGACATCAATTGCTGAAAAAGGATTTTTACTGGGTTTTGTGTTTATCTAACAAGGAGAGGACCAAGCTTGGTAATCACTGATTTTGATTATTTTTATATATGTTGTAGGGTAGAAGACCCTTAGTCTAGGGTTCAACGGATTTTATACAACGTTCCTTAGTTCTCGAGAAATAGGGGGGTCTAATATTTTAACACAACTTAAATACTTACTTTGTAACAAAATTATTGCGTTGGTCGTAGCTTACTTATTATGGTGTCTACTCGTTGATCCGCGGGCTCGGGTTCGAGACCCGGACGAGCTACGCTTGTTTTTCTGATTTTTTGTTTTATAAATATACTGTTTGTAATTATTATTTAATAATCCTAATTAAAAATTATAATATTGTGCATTAATTACAATGTTAACCTATTTATTTTTAATTTGTAACTAAATTGTTGTATTAAACATCATTAATCAGTTAGTTTTTTTTAATCACTTTTAAAATGTATTTCATATATGCTTTATCGATGTAATGATATTGAACAAATATGTCAATTCGTGATTTTAAAGAAACATGATTGATATATTGCCTTAACAAGGAAAGTCAATGCGATGATAATACTACTCTGTTTTTAAAGTAAGAAGCATAATTATATTAATATTTAACATAACAATTAAATTGCAACATATTTTTTTTCATATTAAAATTTTTTAAATTTCTAATACGTATGCTTGCGCTTTGAATTAGTTTATAATTAATAAAATAAGGTATGATTTTGTAAAGATTTTGTAATTTTTACTAGTCAATCTAATAATGGATCCATTTAAAAAAATCTCTTTAAATGATGAGAAATGGTTAATAATGGCTTAAAAATCAAATAAATTAAATTTAAATTTAAATATGTTAACATTATAATTAATGTACGACATTAAAATTTTTAATTGAAATTATTAATTTATAATTACATATATTTATGAAACAAAAAGTGAGAAAAACAAGTGTAGCTCATCCAGGTCTCGAACCCGGGGCCGCGGATCAACGAGCAGATGCCATAACAACTGAGCTACGACCAACACAGGACCTTCGTTACAAAGTAAGTATTTAAGTTGTGTTAAAATATTAGACCCCCTATTTCTCGAGAACTAAGGAGCGTTGTATAAAATCCATTGAACCTGAGTCTAAGGGGCTTCTACCCTTTAACATATATAATAATAATCAAAATCTGTGATTAACAAGCTTGGTCCCTCTCCTTGTAAGTTGCTTATTTAGATATCTTACTTCGTTGTATGTAAAAACGAAATTTCTTAATAATATTGTATCAGTGTTGGAAAGTGTTTCACAATCTACTCCTGATGCATGATTTTCGGTTCTCGATTTTTTCTTTTGTCGCTTAAATTGAATTTCATACAGAACAACATTTTCAAAACTGGTGGGCAATCTAGCTTGGCCAATTTTCGATGAATCAAGTTAATCTTTTTAACAAGAACGAAAAATCATAGATTATGAAATACTTCCCAACACTAACACAATATTATTAAGAAATTTAATTTTTTTTCATCGATAAAATGAGATATCTAACAATACAATAAATTATAACACCTTGTAATAATATATTCCTTTTAAATGCTAAAGGTGTAAACTAACAACATAATATAAATTAAAATAACTTTTATTCGTTGTTTTTAATCAAAATTAATTGGGTCAATTTTACTGCAAATGATATTCTTTAATTTCTGAGGGGGTTTGGCTATTAAGCAGATATTGAACCGTTTAAGGCTGTGTTTTAATTTTTCAAAAAAACTTGGATAATATTGCAGAGTATAAAGTTTGTATTTTTGCGAAACATCTTTATTTTCTGGTTTCTTATTATTGGTGATATCCATGATTAATTTATTAATATGGTGTACTTTAAAACCATTATTATAAGCAATTTTACGAACATTATCTAATTCATTATTCAATTTATTTTCAGTACATACAATAAAGGCTCGTCTTATGAGAAATCTGTAGGCTGCAATTTTGTATGTAAATTGAGAACATGCGTTATTTGGTATGGTAGATTGGTTAGCCATTACTTTTCCGGAAAACAGCTCTGGTCGATAGATTTATTTGTTCTGGTTAACATTACATCAAGGAATGGAAGACTTTTACTATGTTCAATTTTAAAATCAACGAATAAAAGTTGTTTTAATTTATATTATGTTGTTAATTTACACCTTTAGCATTTAAAAGGAATATATGAGATATCTAAATAAGCAATTAAAAAAATACATAACTCAGTAAAAATACATTTCCAGAAATTGCTGTCAATATTCGAGTTCTTTCGTGCAGAAATGTATATGATATATAGAATTAGTAAACAACCCGTAATACACTAAAAATTACATAAAATTGCATATCACAGCGGAGAGAGAAATTCTAGCAATTACCTATCATAGCCAGACATTTAACCGAATTCTCTTGTGCCTGTCAATGCACATGAACGATAAATCCTACGCACTCTATATTCTATAGAAAATAAGTTGTGTTGAACCTTAGTGATCTTTTTTATATTTCATTATGTTTCAAGTACCATAACATGTTCAAAATGCACTGCAAACGATTTCCCCCCATAGATGATAATCTAAAGTAATTATTTTGAACGTCCCTGTGATTGAACTATAAATGCTATTGTATACTCCGGTAAAAGAATGCTGTAGTCCATCTCAGTAATGCGTACTAATTTCATTACGTTTGAAATATCCTAACATCATTAAAATGCGCAGCAAAAAATATTTTTCCCTATAGGGAAAAAATTATTTTTCTCTATGAACCATAATGTAATGGAATACTTTTGTATGTCTCTGTGAATGAACTCTTAAGAGCCTACATCAGTCATGCGAAAAAACGCGCAAGCTAATGTGCTAATGTTAAGTGTATGGGAAGGTTCTTGCGCGATTTCTCGCTCGCATTTTAATATTTTTAAATGATTTTTTTTTTTTTTTTTTTTTTTTTTTTTTGCATAGGATAGCTGAGGTCGATCTCTACCGTTGTTAGTTTTTACTTTTTCGCTTTTGGTTCCAGTTTTTTTAATATAAAGGTAATTTCACTTTCAGAACCGGTTCCAACCGGTTCCAAAATTGAAAATGTAGGCTTATAAAAAACTGTAACCAAAATGAAAAAAGTAAAAACTAACAACGTTAGAGATCGACCTCAGAAATCCTATGCAAAGAAAAAAAAAAACATTTAAAAATATTAAAATGCGAGCAAGAAATCGCGCAAGAACCTTCCCATAGACTTAAGAGCCTACACTAGTCACGCGAAGAAACGCTCACGCTAATGTTAAGTCTATGGGAAGGTTATCGCGCGATTTCTCGCTCGCATTTTAATATTTTTAAGTGATTTTTTTTTGCATAGGATAGCTGAGGTCGAGCTCTAACGTTGTTAGTTTTTACTTTTACGATTTTGGTTCCAGTTTTTTTATATAAAGGTACTTTCAATTTCAGAACCGGTTCAAACCGATTCCAAAATTTAAAATGTCCGCTTTTTTAATTTTAGTTCAGTTAGGAAACGCGTAGCACAGTTTAAAATTCTCCGTCTGGAGTTTGTCAATAAACAGAAATGTGTTCGCGAACTTTTGTGCTGCCCTGTATAGGATCTACAGAATTTATACACACCACGTAATAGACAAAAAGCAAGTTAAAATTAAAATCGCGTTCAATAACTTAAAACGCACTTCCAGGAATTATTGTTAACAGACAGTAGAGAATTCTTTTGCGTGTCCCTGTAAAGGAACGATGACTGCTATACACACAATATTCCGTAGTAAGTCTCTTGTAATGCACCTTAGTGATCTATATAAATTTCAATGCGTTTAAAATAGTGAAACATTATTTAAATAAACCGCAGACGATTTTTCTCCATAGACGTAATGTAACGGAATTCTTTTGACTGTCCCTGTAAAGTAACTATAAGTGCTATGCACACCCTGTTCCATATTAAGCTTCTTCTAATGCACCTTAGTAATATATATAAATTACAATGCGTTTAAAATAGTGAAACATTATTTAAATAAGCCGCAAATGATTTTTCCCCATAGACCGCAATGTAACGAAATTCTTTTGAGTGTCCCTGTAATAAAACTATAAGTGCTACACACTTCCGTTGAAATAGGGAACATGCTATAGATAACGACAATAACATATAAAAATTGCAGAGCAATCCGAGCATATTTACGGGAGTTAGAGCACGGACAGACGGCAGACGGCAGACGGCAGACGGCCAGACGGCCAGACGGCCAGACGGCAGACGGCCAGACGGCCAGACAAACCGAAGTCATAAGCACTTTTCAACTAGGTTAGAAAGTGCTAAAAAGAAAGAAAAACAAAAAAAAATCGTTTAACAATATTCAAATTAAACGAGAAATTCGAAAACAACCTGCCCATAGATTTAACATTAGTCAGCGGGTGTTTTCAAGTGAATGAAGACTTCCCTTAATGCTACACACTTCATTTTTAATACCGAACATTCAATAGTAAAAATTCAATAATGTATACAAATTTCATGACAGTCCGAGTATATTTACGAGAGTTAGAGCACAGACAGGCAAACCGACTTTATAAACACTGTTCAAATATGTTGGAAAGTGCGAAAAATTAATTGTCACATATTTTTCTAGTGAAATATGTAGAATTTTTTCAAAATATTGATATCTTGCTTTTCTGTGTAACTTAAAGTAACAAAATGTCTCTGAAACCGTTTTCGCTATTTACACTCTTTTATTCTACTCAAATTGGTTTTAACACTTTCCAACATAGTTGAAAAGTGTTTATGAATTCTGCTTGTCTGTCTGGCCATGCTCTAACTTGCGTAAATATATTCGGATTGTCATACAATTTATATATGTTGTTGAAGTTTACTATGGCATCGGTATTGAAAATGCAGTTTAGTAGCTCTTATACTTCCTTTACACTGTGGGGGATTAATTTGCGGTTCATTTTAATGATGTTAAACAATTTCAAACATATTGAAATTCATATAGCACTAAGGGGCATTACAAGAGGCTTACCATAAAATAGGGTGTGCATAGAACTTATAGTTCCTTTACAGGGACACAAAAGAACTGTCAGTTAAAGTACTGTCTGTTAACAATAATGCTAGAAGTATGTTTTCAGTTGCGATACGCATTTTTAAATTTAACAAATTTTTTGTCATTTACTTGGTATGTATAAATTCTATAGATCATATACAGGGCAGCACAAAAGATCTTGTGTACATTTCCGTTTATTGACGAAAATACCAGAAATTTTTAACTGTGCTATGCGTTTCATAACTGAACTAAATTTTAGCATTCTATGTGGAATATATACAAATTTATAGATTATATACAGGGCTATACAGAAACGAATTCGGATATTTTTTCCGACTATTGATGTTAATTCCTGAAAATGGGTTTTCAAATGTGTTATGCATCTTGTAGTACACCCCAGGAATGCCCATCAATTTCATTATGATTGAAATAGTGTAACATTTTAAAAGTACTCCACAAAAAAAAAATTTCCCCATAAGCCATAATATAACACAATTGTTTTGTGTGTGCCTGTAAACAAATGATAAATGCCATGAACTCCATATTGCACAGAACTAACGCGCTATCCCACCTCAAAAATACATGCCAATTTCCTTACGTTTGAAATAGTGTAACTTATTAAAATACACTTCAATCGATTTTTCCCCATAGGCTGTAACGTAACGGCATTCTTTTGTGTATCCCTGTAAACGAATTATAAATGCTACACACGCCATTTTCAATTGTCTATAGCAGTGGTTCCCAACCTTTTTTTAACCGCGCCCCACCAAAACATCTCTAAAATGATGATGCCCCCCCCTCCCCCTATAACATATAATTCTCATAAAAATTTAAAAGAATTTACTCCTGACAGAGTAAAAAGCATTTAACATTGATCCTGATACGTTCCGAAGGTAATGGATGAATCAAATATTTTTTATACTCATCTGATACTCCTCGTAGTTTACTGGCACACGGTCGCCACGTATGCGTGATGTATAGAGTGATCAGAATCCTTGATTAGAAAAATCAATAATTTTGAATAAAACATTTTTGTCTTATTTAATCACAGAATTTCTGCGATTAAATTACTAATCAATTTCTAATCAGAATGAAACATGATAAAAGATTCGGTAAAGGAAGGTCGTCAAGTAATTGTTAAATATACACTTGAATAGTTTCATGTGTAAAATTGATTTTCATGTGACATATTGCAGTACGACTCATTCAATAAATAATCGAAAAAGTTGTTTAAAATTCTAAAATACTTATAAATCAGAAAAATTATAAAGAATTTTTAAATATATAAAAGTATCTAAATATCTTAAAATATTTTTTTCGATATTTATTCTGGTGGGATTGTATTTAAATCTTTTGAATGGATACTTTTTAAAAATTGAATAAAAAACTATTTTTTTTAATTTTGTTTTTGAAATTTGAATGTATAACTTTTATTTTCAGTCTACAACATTACTATTAGAAAAACAATTCAGAAGGTATGGGTTCACAGAAACTCTGAATTGTCCCCTTGAAAAGTTAAATTGCCCCCCTGAAAAGTCAAATTGCCCCCCTGTGGAGCGTACGCCCCCCGTTGGGAAACACTGGTCTATAGTAAACCTGAATAAGATATACCAAGCTTATAGTAACCTAAATATATTTACGCTAATTAGAGCATGACCAGATTTAACGGAAGTCATAAACACTGTTTAACTATGTTGAAAAATATTAATAACAAGAACGAAAAATCATGCGTCAAGCATAGATTATGTAACACTTTCCAACGCTTCCAAAATAATTTTACGAATCATACTCTTTAATAAGCTAAAAGATAACATCTAAGTAATCCGCATACTTTTTTTCAGCCCTGTATAGGATCTATAGATTTGTATATATACTACATAGGATGCTAAATTTTAGTTTAGTTAGGAAGCGCGTAGCACAGTTAAAAATTCTCCTTCTGGAGTTTCTGCCAATAAACGGAAATGTGTTCCCGAACTTTTGTGCTTCCCTGTATAGGATCTACAGAATTTATACACACCACGTAATATACAAAAAGCGATTTAAAATTAAAATCGCGTTCAGCAACTTAAAAGGCACTTCCAGGAATTATTGTTAACATACAGTAGAGAATTATTTTGTGTGTCCCTGTAAATGAACGATGACTGCTATACACACAATATTCTGTAGTAAGTCTCTTGTAATGAACCTTTTGACTGTCCCTGTAAAGTAAGTATAAGTGCTATGCACACCCTATTCCATATTAAGCTTCTTCTAATGCACCTTAGTGATATATATAAATTTCAATGCGTTTAAAATAGTGAAACATTACTTAAGTAAACCGCAAATGATTTTTCCCCATAGACCGCAATGTAACGGAATTCTTTTGAGTGTCCCTGTAAAAAAAACTATAAGTGCTACACACTTCCGTTGAAATAGGGAACATGCTATAGATAACGATTATAACATATAAAAATTGCAGGGCAATCCGAGCATATTTACGGGAGTTAGAGCACGGACAGACGGCAGACGGCAGACGGCCAGACGGCCAGACGGCAGACGGCCATACGGCCAGACAAACCGAAGTCATAAACACTTTTCAACTAGGTTGGAAAGTGTTAAAAATGGGTGCCACCCGTAGTGTGTGTCCTTACAGACGTAATGAGCAATTTAATCAGAATTATTTCTTTTCTAAATAATTTATCTTAAGTCTGTTCTCAAATTAAAGCAGACTAAATTTTCTGACACATTTTTAAATTAATTTTTATTTGCGTATCAAATTGATAGGTGCTTTTATTCAGAAACTATGTAATCGAACTGTTTTTCCCTTTTTCGGTATAAGCAGAAGACTTTTTTTTTTTTAATGCTGCCAAAGTTGGTATTTTGAAACAAATTTCCTGTGCGACAGTGCAAGAAAGAAAAAAACTACCGTCCTGGGACAATTATCGCTTCTAACTCAAGATGCAATTCATTTATCAGAAAATGAAAAAAAAAACTGTTCGATTACAAACTACTTCAATAATCATACCTGCAAGTATAATGATTTTATGATTAAAAATGAGTTTCGCATTGATGAGCGGGGGAAAATATATTTTTGAAAACAGCTTTAATTATTCCTATGTTTTTGCATTCTATTATTAACCATATTATGGGCCATGAAATATATTGACCTTATTTCATACATAATGAATATTCATGCACTTTACGCGTTAAAACTGTTCTACTATTAAAAATAAATAAACTGCACGAACACAAATACGATAACTTACTTTTCCAGCAATAGGTGTTTCCTTGTTAAGTAAGTAGATTTACAGGTAAACAATGTTTAAAACCGGGGTTTTTCAATCTGTGTGCACTGATTTAAAAAAAAAAGACAAATGTTTCTTAATCTACGAAAATAGAATATAACCACGAACAAAAATATTACTATAACTTCTTCCGAGTTGACCACAATTCCAAACTAGTCGTTGGGGGCCACCGTAATACTTACCCATCATGGATATGCATAATGTAAAATATTAAAATAAAAATGTGTAAACTACTTATAAAATACATTGCAATTCAAATAAAATCGTGGTTTGATGACGTCATAAACTTTAAAGGCTGGGTTACTGAATTGCTTGAAAGAGGTTTTTCCTTATAACTCCAAAAATAATAATCCTATTAACTAGCGGTTTATTGCATCTGATTAAGCGTCAAATTTCCAATTAAATATATCTTTAAAGTGAAATTTGGATGAAATACAGGGTCATGAAAAATCGAAGAGTGTGGAAAATAGGATTCCAAATATCTCGGCAACTCATTATCCGATCGACTTCATGCTTTATGTAAAATTTATGTTTTTTTATTGTCTTTTATATTCATTTCTTAAACTAAACAATTTCGAAAATTTTTATATACCTTTTATCAGAACGAATATTTCGAGAGTCCGAAAAAAATAGTTCCGGTTAATCGAGGTTATTGAAATGAAATAGGCTTCTTCCCATTATTACATACTAAGTACATACCAAATTGCAAGTCTCTATCTCAATTTTTTCGGGAGATAGAGCGTTTACAGACACACACACAGACACACAGACGGACGGCAAAAAAATTTTTCTAAAAATATGTTTTTCGGAATCTCCAGTGTCTGAAACGTGTAAATCCGTCAAAAAAATTTTTTCGATTTTCAAAACGATTACAAGACTTACCCTATACTACGTATGATGGGTAAGTAAAAACGTTCTTTATCTTTAGAAACCTCAGGAACCAATTTATTTTCGGGATTTAAAGAAGCATTTATAAAAACTAAATTTTTTTTTTCTGCCACTTATTTTTGGAAACGTTTCCGAATAATTATTCTAGTGTATTAATAAGTTTTCTTAAACCGGAATATTGGTTTTTAGAATGTTAGCTATCGATTCTCAATTAATAAATATTTTCAGCTGCGCTTCCAAGAGTAACAAAATAATATTAATTTTAATATTAATGTTACATCTGTTATATAAAAATCTGTTACTCCATCTGTTATATAAAATATATCATGTTTTTATGTAAAACATGTTTGTTGAACGTGAAAATATCTACTTGAGAATTGATAGTATCCGAAACAAGTAATATAATTTTTTTTTTTTTTTTTTAAAGTCAATTCCTACTTTTTAATCATAAATATATAAAATAAACCCGTGCACCATTAATGTCCCACGTTATCTTTATTGAACATTATTTTATAATCATCGTTGCGGTATTTTATTTCTGTGGCATCACTAATTCGAGATAAATCTTTCATTTCATTTATGAAAACAATGGGAGGAATTTTTTTCTCCCATTTAAAACTAAAATCAATTCATTAAATTTAATTAATAAATTAATATTTGAAAAAACTGTATTAACATAAAGTGTCATCCACTACAAGTTTAAAAAAAATTATTTGAACTTGAGTGGATGAATAGAAAATATTTTATTAACGATTGAAAATTTGAACAAGATATATATAGAGAGAGTGTGAGCTAATAGTAGGAATTTTTTAAAAAAAAAACTATATTCCGTGTTGAGAAAACTGATTAATACACTATAAAAAGTACTCGGAAACTTTTCCAAAAATCAGTAGCAATAAGAGAAACTTTGTTTTTATTAAATTTTACTTTTAATTTCGAAAATATATTCGTTTCTGAGGTTTCTAAGGTCTTTTGAGAATTGTTGGTAACTCAGAAGAGGTTCTGGTATACCTTCGTACGTAGTTATATTATATTTTCATACATTAAACAAGTTGGAAATTGTATGTCAAACGTGACAAATGACGTGCGTTTGTACTATATTTCGTTTTATAAATATTCAGATCTTGGTACAATAGCTGTTGAACTCGTATGCAAAAATGCTTGAATACAAAATTTATTTTATGGGCAGATTTTCATATTATAGATATTAATTTAATTTTATGAAATTAAGTTTCAATACACTTTTACAAACAATTAATTACAATTCTGTTACATTAAAATTATACTATGCGCAAATATCCAATACAAGACAATGTAAAAATAAATAAATAAATAAATAAAATAAAATAAAAATTTAAAAAAAACATCATTATTATTTCAGTGAAATGAATTATAGCATCTGTTATTATGTATGATTAATTTCCGTAATAAAATAAGTACATTTTAAATTGGCAACATTTAGTATATATATGGTTTTTTTTTTTTTTTTTTTTTTACATTTACTGAAAATTTCAGAACTTGACATTCATATTTAGACACTTTTTCTATTTAATATCTATTTCTCCGGAAACATCTATCCAAAAAACTGTCAGTAGATAATAGGATTGCTATAATTAACAATTTTAGTATACAAATTCGGATTTTAAATTCAGTAATACGGAAATAATAGGACTCCATCTTAAATAGGACGTAATCACCATGACAACCTAGAATCATTACCTATCATGGGATATCATTGAATTAATTACGTATGATATGATTTAATAGAATGAAGAAAACTTTTATTAATATCTTTTTAAGTTTTGATTCGATTTTCGGAAAATTTGAAATGACTCCACAAAATTATGCAACTATTATATAAATTAGACCATTCAGTTGGGTAGTTTTTGCGCTGTTATATGCGGACAGACGGACAGATCAGACGACCACTGGGTGCTACCTATTTATATAATTACGAACGCACCTAAAAACATCTATCTTTTTTACGGTGTATTGTTCCCAGCATCACTCTTGTTTGGCTTCTTTCTGTAATATTTTCTACCCATGCGAAGAGCAGGGTTTTGTCCAAGCCTATTACTACTTTATTATTATTTTATCGTTACCTTATTATACACTGATGAAGTATCACCTTGAAAATACGCAAGTATTGCATTCTCACTTGTATGCACTTGTGTGTAACATTTGAGGAAAATCGGTTCAATAGAAGTGGGTCAAAGCTCGATTGCAAATTTTGACCCAGGCAAATTGATAGACAACAAACGACGCTAAATAAAAATGTGTAAAAATGAATTCATTATTAGTATTAAAAATTATTTTCAACTAAGCTTTAATTTTAGCTACGGTTAATTAGCTATTTAACATAATATAGAAAATTTATCATTAACACTTTAATGACAAGTTTTCTATATTATGTTACATTCATTTATTTTTACACTTTAATCAACAATTTTTTTCCCTTTGTAATGAAAAAAAGTTAACAAAAGTTTACAAACAAAAAAAAAATTAGTTTCTAAAAATAATTCCAACAAGAGGCTTAGAAATGTGAGAAGGCATGCTTCTCTTTTTTTGTATCTTTTGAGAAAATTTTTAATGAACGACATGTTTCTATAGTTGCATCGAAGTAAAAGTTTTTAAAAAGTAATGAAGATTGTAATGATTAAAAGTAATTGCCGAGACGTCAATTGAAGCTTACTGTGGAGACCCGAAAAGTTTTTGGTGTCTGTCTGTCTCGCGATAACTGACGCAAAATGCATCCTATTAGCTTGTAATTAGTTAGGTATATCGTTGAAATACCCGGAATTAGCTGTATAGTATTCAGTTAAATTTGGTTCATTCGTCCGAAAAATATGAAACATGTTCTTTTGCGTCATAATTCATTTCTACGGGAATGCAGACGATTTTCATATTTTATCATTCACTGAAATGAATATGCCACATTTGAACAGCTGATTTAAATGTTACATTACGAATGTTTCGTAATGCCATGTCTTAAATTAAGCAAGCCGGTTTGATATTTTGTCAATAACTTTCTTGGCCATCTGCGATTGTCTGTATAATTTTTAATGAAATTTTGTGCATATGTGTTCAAAAAATGTGAAACATTTTTCGTTATCATTTTTACAATTTTCAAATAATACATATGCCTTTTTACACTATTTTTTATTAACACTTTCCAACCTAGTTGAAAAGTGTTTATGACTTCGGTTTGTCTGCCGTATGGCCGTCTGCCGTCTGCCCGTGCTCTAACTCCAGTAAATATGCTCGGATTGCGCTGCAATTTTTATACGTTATTGTCGGTATCTATAGCATGTTTCCTATTTCAACTGAAGTGTGTAGCACTTATAGTTTTTTTACAGGGACACTCAAAAGAATTCCGTTACATTACGGTCTATGGGGGAAATCATTTGCGGTTTATTTTAATGATGTTACACAATTTCAAACACATTGTAATTCATATATATCACTAAGGTGCATTACAAGAAGCTTAATAGGGAATATGATGTGCATAGCACTTATAGTTACTTTACAGGACCAGTCAAAAGAATTCCGTTACATTACGTCTATGGAGAAAAATCGTTTGCGGTTTAATTAAATAATGTTTCACTATTTTAAACGCATTGAAATTTATATACATATATTACTAAGGTGCATCACAAGAGGCTTACTACAGAATATTGTGTGTATAGCAGTCATCGTTCATTTACAGGGACACACAAAAGAATTCTCTACTGTCTGTTAACAATAATTCCTGGAAGTGCCTTTTAAGTTGCTGAACGCGATTTTAAATTTAACTCACTTTTTGTCTATTACTTGGTGTGTATAAATTCTGTAGATCCTATACAGGGCAGCACAAAAGTTCGCGAACCCATTTCCGTTTATTGGCAGAAACTCCAGAAGGAGAATTTTTAACTGTGCTACGCGTTTCCTAACTAAACTAAAATTTAGCATCCTATGTAGTATATATACAAATCTATAGATCCTATACAGGGCTGAAAAAAAGTATTCGGATATTTTTCCGAATTTTGTATATGTTGGAAATTCCTGCAATTACGTTTTTAAATATGTTATGCGTTTTCCAAATTGTTTACTTAGATGTTATCATTCAGCTTATTAAACGGTAATGATTTGTAAAATTATTTTGGAAGCGATGGAAAGTGTTACATAATCTATGCTTGACGCATGATTTTTCGTTCTTGTTTAACTTAACCTGGTTTTTTACGATGGAATTTTGTAATCGAGTTTTAACTAACGCGGTTCCTGATATACTAGAATTATTAAGGAAAAAAAAAAAAAAAACGTTTACACATGTGTTTCCAATGACAAGACAATACAAGATTTTAATATTTTTATAACTAAATTTTACTAAGCTCGACCAGAAAGTAAGTACCGTTTGCGCATATCTCCCGTGCATCTGACAGTACGAAGGTCGTGCATACGTAGTTACATCCTTGAACTCGAGAGCGAATTAGCCTACCATTTTGTTTGGTTACGTGAACGTTTGAAGTCATTGTTTGCCGGTAACCATGTTTAAAACAATCGAGCAGCCCGCCAGCTGAGAAAGAGCCATTAGCAAGTTTTTGAATGCGAGAAATATGCGACCTTGTGAAATTTATCGTCAGATAATTGAAACTTACGGAGAGAACGCGATGAGTGAAGGTATGGTGCGAAAGTGCGATGGAAGGGAAAATGTCCACGACGAAGAGCGCAATGGACGCCCATCGTTGATCGCCGAAGAATTGGTGCGCTGCTACGACGAACAAGTTCATCTGTTTTCTCATCTCAATAATTTTTTTGCCGGCCAGCACTTTGCAAGTGAGGATGAGATCAAGTTAAACGTCCAGAACTTGTTCAGGTCGCAGGCGGCTTATATGATTCATAGAATTTATTCACACCACGTAATAAAACAGTAGATAAGGTTAAAAATACATATCACAGCTAAAAACGCACTTCCAACAAATATGGATCATAGTCGGTCCTGTAACCGAATTCTTTTGTGCACCATTGTAAATGAACGCTATTATATGCTAGGCACTCCAAAATCTTTAGATAACATAATATAGTGCACCTCAGTGCTCCTTTTTAATTTCCTCATGTTTGAAGTATCATAACATCATTAAAATGCACTCACATTGTGATGAACTCTGCTTAGATAGACACCTTTTAGATACGTGGGAAACGTGGGCATTACATCCCACGTAGGCACGCCAAAAGAAACGTCCTTGATCCTTCATTAAAATGCACCACAACCAATTTTTCCCCACATATCAAGATGTAATGGATTTTTTTTGTGCGTCCCTGTAAACGAACTATAAAATGCAACTTCTTCTACTATACTTTTGAGAAAGAATGTTGTAGTCCACCTCAGTGATGCATATTATTGTCATTATGTGTGAAATATCGTAACATCAATAAAATGCAACGCAAACGATTTTTCCCAATAGACCCTACTGTAAAGAAATTTTTCTGTGTGTCCCTGTAAACAAACTATAAATGACTCTCATTTTCAATACCGAATATTCTGTAGTAAACCTCAATAAAATATAAAAATTAAAATAACCAAACATATACTATACGCCTGAATAAGAATTTTAAAATTAAAATGCCATTTAAATACATTACATTAGGGTTTTCGATTGATATTTGTGCTGATGATTTGTATAAAGCTTAAAATGTCGACTGTAATTTATTTTATTATTTGATATTAATATATATATTAGTTTTATTAAATGTTTGATTTTAAATGTCTTTTTGATATAAAAAGTACATGGCAATTCGAGTATAGTTACGAGAATTAGAGTATGGCTAGATGCAGTGTTGAATTCAGGGGGTGGCCCGGGAGTCATTCCTCTCAGGAGCATTGAAATGCCCCCCCCCCCCCACACCCGGAAGATTTGAGATTTTATGCTTTTAATGGTTAAAAATGCAATTTCCTCCCCGGAACTCTACAATTCCCCCCCCCCCCCCACGGAGCCACAGAAATCCCTCCCGGAGAAAAGTGTCTGAATTCAACACTGGCTAGATGGGCAGACAAACAAACTACTGAATTCATAAACACTTTTCAACTTTGTTGGAAGTGTTAAAAAGTGGAGATTACAAAAGTTTGCCTAGCAGTTGAACACACAAAAAAAAAGATATTTCTTTTCTCGTTTTCTTTCTTTCAAGCGATATAAACTTTCTTATTTTCTTTTCTTCTAAATCTATCTTAAGCTTTATCGATCAGTGGTGTGTAGTGTAGACGAATTCTGCAACAGCTTTTCGTCTGCCACTCTGTCTTTCATTCCCGATATTCCCCAGTCGGAAGTAATGTATTCCAGCAACTTAGATCATAGTAGCTATGAAGTTCGGCTCGCGAGCAACCAATCACAGTCCTCTAAAGATGGAGCTGCGCCAAAGTTTTGCCAATGTTGGATTTATAAGAAAAAATGGTTTTGTAGGAATCTTACTTGGAGTTTATATGTATCGACTTTTTTTTATGCAAACATTTTGAAATTTAAGTAACTATTTTTTTTTTTTCGTTTCTTTTTTTTTTTTTTTTTTTTTTTACTTTTTTTTTATGAGTTTGGGGGAAAAAAAAGAGTAAAATTTATCCCTCACAAGTGACTTAAAATGTCTAACTTTAAGAGAAAGAACTCAGAATTTTTAGAAATTTTGTTTGTCCTTTAGTTCTGTTTTTCGTTTTTAATTCCTGTGATTAAAATCTATCTCAAAAGGGAGCTTCAGGGGGTTATTCAGTTTTTCATTTTTCATCAAGGGGCTCAACCCCCCCCCTCCCCCGATAAAAAATGAAATTAATGTTTCAATTCTCCTTTTTGAAAAATGCTAGTAGAGGCTTTATTATTATTATTATTATTTATTATTATTATTTAATATTTTTGAGTTGTTGACTTTCTTTGTTTATTTTTTTTATGTTGATATGTTTATTATTATTATTATTATTATTATTATTATTATTGTTGTTGTTGTTGTTGTTTTGCATTGTGTGGAGCGGGGTTCTAACAAAAATTTCGGAATAGACATTTTAGACGTCAGAAAGTTCGAACTGGATTTTTGCTTTCGGCAGAGGAGGCTTTTTTTTTTAAATTTATTATTATTATTATTTAATATTTTTGAGTTGTTAACTTTCTTTATTATTTTTTATGTTGATATTTTTATTATTATTATTATTGTTTTGCACTGTGGGGAACGGAACGGTGTTCTAACAAAAAAAATTCGGAATACAGATTTTGGACATCAGAAAACAGAAACTTCGAACTGGATTTTTGCTTTCCGGCGTTTTCGTGAAGCCTCCCCGCTAGTTCACTATGATTGGTTGCTTGCGAGTTGAGCTTTCCAGCCACTAATGTATAGTATAGCACCTCTATCGATTCCGGTTGCTGTGACAACGAATTTCGTCATTGCGGTGACGCAGTACTGTGAAAAATTCTTACGTCGCGCACCTCGTACGCACTTCACGAGGGCTAACCCATTGGCCTAATTTGAATTTCTCGGGATTAGCGGCGAGCGTAATTTAGAAGCCTTTACCTGTTAATCTTTTAAAAGGACATGACAAATCATTCTCGCAGCGGGAGTTTTTGTAAAGAACGTTTTTACAATGAAGATAAACATTCTTCTTTCTTTCATTAATTCTAATTAAGCAATATTAAATTCTCAACTAGAAAGAATACGTAAATTTGTTATAATTTACTTTCTTTTAGCACTAGAGTGCTAATATGTTTACTAAAATAATAATAATAATAATAATAATAATAATAATAATAATAATAATAATAATAATAATAGAAGGAGAAAAGAAAAATGAAAATGTATAAAAATTTGCATATTTTCATAAATGCCAACTGCAACTATTTTTCCCCACTATTTCAGAGTAGTATTCTGCGATTAAATAAAACAAAAATTGCTATTCAGGAAAAGTGATGACAAAAAATCGTAGCAATCAGCAACTACATCTTTCGCGCCAAAGGACCTTATATGGCTATATATGTTATGTTGATGCAAAAGTTCTGTCGTATTTTAATAATACTTAATTTTATGCTTTTAATACTGGTAAAATTTCAATACCTGATAATTTTATTATACTTGCTTGCTTTGAACTGATAGATAAAATTATCAGGTATTAAAATTTTACCGGTATTAAAGGTATTAAAATACGACAGAACTTTTGCATCAATCTAATGATATACAAACAAAATATGTAGCACAAAAAAAATTCAAGAAAAAAGAAGATTATTGCTATACATTAAACCATAAACATTAAAACATTAAAAGACAATATATTTGATAGAAAAGACGTTATATTCGATATAGACGATATATATAAAACTTTGAGAAAATAAAAAATTGTACAGTGGAAAATTGTATGGCATTTTAACTCGTTTTCCGCCAATGTTTTGACTTATTTTTCTACATGTAATAATGTCGTAGTGTAAAAGTAGAAATACAATAGCAACCGGAAAAGTTGTACGGAAAATATTTTTGAATATTTTAGCTCATTTATTAATTTAAACTTCTTAAGCAACTTTTCTCATTATTGCTAAAATTTACATTTTTAACTAGCACTTCTGACAGCTAATGAACAATCCTCGTATTTCTTTTTACACTATAGTATCTCCTATATAACAAAACTTACACACCTGAATCTACTTAAGGGGCTATTTACAACTGACAGTCTTGAGCAGATTTAACCTAAAAAATATCGTTGCAAAATTGGCGTTCGTATAGATAACAGCCGGAGAAAGACAGTCCTTTGGACATCACGCTTCCTTATTTTTACGAATATTCTATTAGAATCAGGAAATTAAAAATAGTAAAATATCTCAAATACACACTTTTTCACTCGCGAAAAAGTGAAAATCAGCTGAACTAAAACGACGTAGTACAACAAGAGTTTCCGATAATAACAAGATGTAAATTCCAACACTGTCAATTCAAAATGTCTCAAAACACAGCTAAGGCAGCAAGCTACAAAAAAACAGAAAAAAAATATTCCGAAGCTGGCTCGAAATCTCAGTCAGTCGTGTTTACTATCAGGTTCAATCGGCTGAACTTATTCTACTACTACCATCTTATTCATAATTTTTATTTATACTCTCAACCAAAGCACACGAATCACATGAAAATTGCATCTCTAGGCCACTGGGACCTCTTACGAAATAGGTTTTGGAAGATGAAAATCTTCCCTCGAAATTTGTTTTAATTGGTAGCACCTAAGTAGCATTGTTCTAACAGTTCGTCTGCTTGCCAACCATGGTCTTGACAATAGAAGCTGAAGTTGCAATCAGCAGGTGACCTTTTTATTCTCCAATCAAAACTACCCTGTTGACCTGAAACGCGCCCATAATCCTCTCAGCTACCAATTATAACTGCCCTCCAACGGTTGTTTGACCACCAGTGGTCGATTTGTGACGTTATTTGAAACTTCTCCGAGGCTAACGAAAAAGAAAGGCTACTGCGGTGCTTTATTTTACAGCGTATCTTTTTTTTACAGACCGCAGGAGTCACGTGATGCTCGAATCCACCAATGCAGGTGTACGAAAAGAGCATCACGTCACGTTAGCGGTCTGTAAAAAAAGATAAGTGGAATGCATCGCGGTAGTTTGTTAGCCTCGGAACTACCCTATGTGGTTATGAAAGGCTGCGCTGTGGTTATATATCGACGGCATAATTGACTGAACAAAATTTTATTACTGCAACGAAATATATAAATAATTCAACATATTAAAATAAACATAATTACTAAATAAATATAATAACAGTCGTTTAACAGCCGTCCTGCAGCCGTTCCAAAAGACGAAGCATCACTGGAGACTGTCGAAGAGCAAGTGTAAAAGATTCTCGCCGAATCCACCGTCAGTCGATACTTGGCAAAACCACACCAAACTTTCGCCAAATAGGAGAATGCTCTTTTTGCTCCGCTGGAGAAACAACTGAATTATGCTTCAGCTTCCATTTTCATACAAGGCGAATTAACGTCGCCACACAACTCCCCCGCCAGTCTCACACAACCCGTGGGAGACGAAAACGAACTTTCCTTCCCGATCTCGTTATGTAAGTTGTAGGATCAGGCTCACCATCTTCATTCAACAGAAACGCAGGTTTTAAACGATCAATATTTATTATCTTTTCCTGGTTCCCAATAGAAACCACAAATTCTTTTTGCAGTCGTTTTACGACTTTGAATGGACCTTCGTAAGTCGGTTGTAAAGGACTCTTAAAAGGACCTCTCCGAACAAACACATGGGTGCAGTTCTTTAGTTCTTTCGGAACATTTTGCTGCCCATGCCTTAAAGGTTGACAAAGTCTCAACGCACACATAATTTTTTGTAGTTTCGAAATATAAGTCGGTGGGTCTGACAAGGGGCTATCCTCGTACAACTGGCCTGGAAGCCATAAAGTCGTTCCATATGTCAGTTCAGTTGTAGATGTACCAAGGTCTTCACGCACTGTACTCCGTAGACCGAGCAAAACCAGGGGGAGAGCTTCCAACCAATCCACCTTATAGCACATTAAGGCCTGCTTTAAAGGTCGATGAAGTCGCTCCACCAAACCATTCGTCTGGGGCCTATATGAAGCAGTTCTATCTATACTAGAGCCTAGCATTCTTGCCAGACTTTCAAAAAGTATGGACTCAAATTGTTTACCCCTATCGCATGTTATCCTCTGAGGCGTACCAAAACGGGAAACCCACGCATGAACAAAAGCCTGAGCAACAGTTTCAGCAGTCATATCCACAATAGGTACAGCCTCTGGCCACCGGGTAAACCTATCAATCATGGTTAGGCAATATCTAAATCCAAGTACTAGAGGTAAAGGACCAATGATGTCTATGTGTATATGCGCAAATCTCGCGTCTGGAACCAAAAATCGCACCAAAGGAGACTTAGTATGCAGATGTACCTTAGTCCTTTGACAGGGTATACACGCTCTACACCACACAGCAACATCCTTATTTACCCTTGGCCAAACATATTTCGAACAGATTAGCTGCCTAGAAGCCCGTATTCCTGGATGCGACAACCCATGCATTGACTCAAACACCTTATATCTCAGGGTCTGGGGGACATAAAACCTGTTTCCTTCACCAGAAGTTTCACAATACAATAATGTCTTAGCATCCGGCATTTGTACTTTTGCTAACTTCCCACTAAACTCAGCCTTTCCGTCCAAAATAGCTTTTAGCTCCTCATCCTCTGTTTGCAACTTTTCCCACAACTCAAAATCTTCAAGTGACGCAAATTGAATCTCACAAACTCTAGATAAACTGTCAGCAACAAAATTTCCCTTGCTTGGCAAATAACGTATATCCGTAGTAAACTGGGATATAAAGTCTAACTGCCGAAGCCTTCTAGGGGAACATTTCTCCTGTTTCTGCTGAAATGCAAAAATTAGAGGTTTGTGATCTACGTATAATGTAAATACCCGAGCCTCCAACATATGCCTAAAATATTAGATCGCAGAATATGCCGCCAACAATTCCCGATCATATGTTGAATATTTGCACTGTGTAGGGGACAACTTACGAGAGAAAAATCCAAGTGGTTTCGGACCATCGGGCGTAACTTCTTGTAACACCCCACCCATAGCAAAATCACTGCAGTCCGTTATAAGTGCAAGCTTTGCATTTTGAGAAGGGTGATAAAGCAAAGTCGCATTAGCTATAGCTTGCTTAACTTGCTCAAAACTGCTTCCTGCATCCGCATCCCACTGAATTTCTCTTTTATCCCTTTTTTTGCTCCATTTAAGAACTCATTTAGTGGTCTTAATATTTCTGCAATATGGGGTACAAAACGATGATAGTAGTTCACCATTCCCGAAAATCTCCTGAGATCGCTAACAGTTTTTGGTTTTGGGAATTCAAGTATAGCTTTCACCTTATCTTTGTGTGGAACACAGCCCTGGCTATCTATAGTATGGCCCAGAAAATCTATAGTTTCTTTGCCAAACTCACATTTAGATTCATTAATTATAATCCCGTAATCTCTAAACCGCTTAAAAACTTTCTCTAAATGCTGCATATGCTGAGCATGAGTTTCACTTGCTATTAAGATGTCATCGAGATAAGGAAAGCAATAGTCCAAACCTCGTAATACCTCATTCATAAAGCGTTGAAACGTTTGCGCTGCAGAGCATAACCCAAAGTTTAAAAATGGAAATTCAAACAAACCAAAAGGAGTTATAATAGTAGTTTTAGGGAATTTGATGATAAGCACGGGCTAAATCCACTTTAGAAAATA
Source organism: Maratus michaelseni (assembly GCA_963931845.1). Lineage (NCBI taxonomy): Eukaryota > Metazoa > Arthropoda > Arachnida > Araneae > Salticidae > Maratus > Maratus michaelseni. The sequence continues at coordinate 40,512,264 of OZ007595.1, read as the reverse complement.
TTTTTTTACCTCTTAACATATAAGTAAAATCTTGAATATGAGGAATGGGGTATCTGTCTTGTACAGTAATTCGGTTAAGTGCCCTGTAATCCCCAGTTGGTCTCCAATCTGAAACGCCTTTAGGGACCATATGTAATGGACTGGCCCAATTACTTTTAGATGGCCTACAGATACGTTTCTCAAGCATATAGTTAAATTCCTGCTTAGTTATCCGAAGCTGCGCTGGATCTAACCGCCGAGCTCTAGCTGTCACAGGTGGGTCAACAGTAGGGATAAAATGGATTGTATCGTGTTTTACAGCTCGTTTATTTGTATTATTTAACTGGGTAATATCTTTATACTTTTTAAGCAGTTCTATATGTGCAGTGTTCCCGATGATAGTCTTAACCACTGGGACATCACACAGACTGGCGCGACCACGTGCAGAAAAGTTAGTTACAGGGTCCAATAAACGCCGCTTTTTTAAATCAACCAATAAACCAAAATGTTGTAGAAAGTCAGCGCCTATTATTGGTTTAGTTACCTCAGCAATGATAAATGGCCATGGCAATTTACGTTTCAGCCCCAAATCCAGTGTCAATAGTTTAGTACCGTAAGTGCAGATTTTTGTACCATTAGCGGCATACAACGTGAAATCCCTCTTTCTAGTACTTTTAACTAAAAATGACTTCGAAAAACATGAGACATCACTGCCTGTATCTATCAAATAGATGGATTGAGTAACTTTATCTGTAACATATTACTGCAACGAAATGATAGGTTGTTGGTGACAACAGGGCAGCAACAAGTGTGGTGCAGATGGTGCTCCCGCATCAGACGCCATCCCTTAGAATAAGAGCTGACAAGCTTAATCGACGCAAACACTAATCCCTACGCATTCATCTACGATCGGTAAAAAAAATTAAAAAGGGGTTTCGCACCAGGCGCCAAATAGAGTTATTGCACTGCTGGGTGGCAGTTTCGATTTGTTGTTTGTAGGTGGTGCTTCCTTAGCATGGTTCTACGCAGGCTGCCACATTAGTTCGAAAGCCACGACTCGATATTAACACTACTATGATTGAGATTTGAGATCCTACTGCTCTATTATCATTGCCACTGCCGAAAGAATAACTCCTCCTTTCCCGCAAACAGAGTACTCTTTACTCTGTTGTGTCTCCCATAAGCGGCACCAATAAGCATTATGTTCAATCGAAACTTCGAATTCCGTAACAATATGTAAAACATATTTCAAATATGTAATTCATATTTCAAATATGTAATACATATTGCAAATATGTAAACTATCTGGTCTGTAGGTACTTCCAAGCATAGAAAATCAGTTATATAAATAGTTCAGAAAACCGCTGACTATTTGCTAAATACGAGTATACAATGTGACACGATTTTGATTAAAGGGAATTTCAGTTTTACGATGAGTATAAAATTTCTATTTACAATTCATGCGTCATAATTATCTTCATATTTATTCGACTAAAACGAACTCTTCAGAATTAATTATTTACAGGCGGATTAATGCTATATTCCATTATTAATTTTAATATAAATCAATGGAAATATTATTACAGACACTGCAAATTTTCAATATGCATTGGAATTTTTTTTTAATACATTTTTTGCGCGCAGCCTTACAACAACAAAAACTGATTTTTAGCTACAATTTTTGGTTTTCATTGAAGTAAAAACATTAGCTTTAAACCTACATCTAACTTTATTAATTTATACTACAGCTAGTTATACATTTAACCAATATACGTATATACGTATAATACGTCGGTATGAAATACGTATACCTTAAACTACACGTCACTGAACGGAGAACAAGCTAGCAATCTGTTACATTACCATAGCAAACTGCATAATATGTTTCATAATATGTTAAAAAATAATGTTTCGCGCGAATTGTCCACTCCATAAATCAAAATAAACTATGTGCGGGTGTTACAGACCTGCGAAAGGTATCTTCGAAGCTACCCGCTACCCACAGTAAAACATTTCATAATTAATAGCTTAGGGTTTTGGGAAAAAACATCCCAAACCTAAACTGAGGAAAAAATGTTCAGATTTTTTTTTCAAGCACCACTAACTCCACAGGAATCGCAAGGCAGGTAAACACCCCGGGGTCTTCGTGCTTCTTTGATCAAGGAACCCCGATGGTGCCACTTTTGGCACGCGAAAAAATAATTTTGGCACGGCGTTGATTGTGGCTCTAAATCAAGATAGAGTGAGATTACACAAAATACACGAATTTAGATAAGGTGATCTTGCCGAAATTCGATTAATTGGAAATTGAAGAATTTTAATGGCAGCGTATTAAATTCTAATCTAATTCAATATGGTCTCAAAAATGTCTCAAACAACAACTATATTTGGAAAGTATCAAGTTAGATTACTAAACATTAGTAAAAATTCTGATTGTAAAATTATGGCAACTGAGAATTTAATTTCAGAGTTATTTAAAGAAGCTGGCTTTTGCCATTTAAAAAATTTTGCTAATTAATTTTTTCGAGTCGTTATTTTCGCAATTGAATAATATAAAAATTTAAATAGCGCTTGTATATAGTAAGTACTTAATATAAGTACTTGTCAGATAACTTCAGCTCAGTTTGCATTATAATTAGCTGAGGATATAAACTTGATATTAATTATTTTTCATCCATGACTCACTAACAGAATTCGAATTTATTCACATATTTTTAATTAATTCCTACAGTACATTTTTTCGTTAGTTATTTAAGGGTAATAACTAGATGTATGTTACCCCTTTTTAAAACAATTAACAATTTTCAAGTAATTTTGGTTCATTATTTTTCAATCCACTAAATTTGATTTTTAGTCGGCACGTCATAGTCATGTAAAATATTTTTTGAAAAAACTTGGCATGTGACAGTAAAAAGGTTCGCCAACCCTTAACACATTTATTGCCGAATACCTTTTTATATAGTCAAAGTTTCACCTGATCGGTGGTAAATGATTTATACTCGATTTTTTGTTACACTCCGAGAGAGCAAACGATCATAGTATTCAAATATTTTTGTCCCTTTTTTTCGTGAAAAACATTTAAAATTTACAATTAAAAATTTAGTTAAATTAAGTTAATTAATTAAATTAAATTAAATTAAAAATTTACAATTTTAAAATATGTTTAATAAAAATATTTTAAATTTTAAACATGTCCGACCTTTTCGTGGAGCACTGGGAATTGTTTTGCGGAGCACTAAGTGCTCCGCGGACTACAGTTTGAGAAGCGCTGATTTAGAGATACAGAGAAACCAAGGTAAAAAGATACATAATATCATGGTTCCACTGAAGTATTAATATATATATACTAGGGGGCCTACCCCCTGCGAGCTACGCTCGCCAACCCCCGCTCAGACTTCGAGGTCTCTAAAAACATGACAGCGTGCTTTATTTTAAAAATATTGGTAAATCTGTAATTGGGTTGCCATGCTTTTAACGTTTTAATGGGGCATTTTTTTTATTATCATGGCCTCATACATAGCTGTTGCGACAACTGACGACTGTTTTCGGGATTGATAAGTAAAATCAATTACAGCTTGAAAACCAGCTTGTATAAAATGGTTAGGTATAAATTGTGGCTACCTCTGGGACTTTTATAATAACGATCTGTATTCTATTCTTCCTTTGCGTTTAAGGATGAGAAAAATTCCATCTTCTTGTGAAAAACATTAAGAACCACGGTATTGAAAAGTACTATGTTTTAGACATTTTCAGTAACAGGTTTTACTTTTCTCTCTGTTTTAGTGCACCATCATGCATATTTTCATGTTATTTTAAATATGTAAATTATTTATTTTAATTAATATGTATATACAAATTTTCTAATAATTATTTATCATACAAAATTAATTAAATATTTTGTGCATGCATGCCTGCATTTTATTCGGCATCAATTGATGAGATATTTAAACAAATTTGCTATCCGCGATAATTTTACACCATGTTATGTCACTTGAATATTGTCCATAAGAAAATCGGGTACCGTTCCAGCGTAGGATCCTTTGCTTTTAGGTTTGGCGTAATTCGAGCATCAAAAAGGGACAGATTCGTTAATATACATAGATTTGTTGCCAAAAGTTATGAAAACAAACCCAATGAACTTTTTGTACTTTTCTGTTATAGGGGTCTTGACGTTTTTTTTTAAAGCTTGGCGCAATTCGGGCATCAGAAAGTGAGATTTGGTGCCAAATGACATAAACAGCCATGGAAACAAATTCGACGATTTTTTTTGTTTATATGCGTAGGTTAATTATTTGTATATTATTATTGTTTTTCTATACAAATTACTTCTGATTATATATAAAATAGGATAAATGACATTTTACGCTGAACAAATTGTACAAATATTGAAAAAATGCTTCTGTATACGAAATGACAAATTGAATAGGTTGACAGAAAGTATGTTGCCAAATTTCCTTTTCCGTCAAGGCTATTTCCTCTGTTTCGTCAAGACCCCATATACGGGAAAAGCACTGAACTTTTATGCTTGTTTATACATGTATTTATAATTGTCTTTCAATTTACCTCTTTTTCTACATAAAAATAGATAATTGGCTTCTTTATATTAAATAAATTCCTTTCCCCCTTTTTTTTTGCGTTTACATAAATGACGTCATTTGGACGAATTTATTCAAAATATTTTCAGTTTATAAATTAAATTAAATGCTGACAGACAATTGAATCCTGACGATAGAAATGTGATTTTTTTTCAAATTTTCCTGAAAAACATAATTTAATCACAATTTTGTCTTTATTATCGATTGAAATAAAAGATAAATTCAATTTCAATTTGAAAATGACGAATAAAAAGAAATCATTTTTCAAATTATTTCCCTTTTTTGTCACAAAAAAACTGAGTAATTAGTTGCCATCATTACAGAAATGTCATTAAAATTAGAAAAAAATTAATATCTCGAAAACTAATTCCAATTTCAAAATTCTATCACCAGTTTTGACATCCGCGTATTTTTATGGACAATTGGTATTAATTTCACCATCAAGCGTTTAATATTTTATTAAAAATAGCCCTAAAACATAATCAGTCGTTTAATCAGTCGTTTCATAAAATCGTTTCACAAATTCGTTTCATTAGGATTTTATATATATAGGGTAGATATATATATATATATATATATATATATATTTTTTTTTTTTTTTTTAAGAGTATTCCATTAAGAACCCCACTTAAAATAATTCCACTTTTCCGACATCTAACTTAAAATTTTGGTTTGGCACCTCGTAGAGTCCTGCGCCGAACGGTTTATCCTGACCCGAACCCGAAAATTCCATTGGAAGTCAAGTAGAAACCCGATACGAACCCGGCAAAAAAAATTTCGCCGACCCAAACCCGAAATGGAAGAAAATTAATACATATTTAAATGGAAATATAAAATATAGTCTACAATAATATCTCTAATATCAATTTTATCTTTTATATAGAAAAATAAACAGACAGTATAGTCTCGTTAATATTCAAATACTGTAAAACCTCTAAATAACAGACACTTCGAGGCCGCCGAATTTTTCTCTTATTCGGAGGTTTGCGCTGTTCAGAGGCCAAAGTATGCAATCGCTAAATAGAGGTGTCCACTATCCGAGAGTGGTCTGTATAGAGATTTTACTGCACATTGTATTATTTCTGAATAGCGGACAAATTTCTCAGTTCTGAGGTGTCCACTATTCAGAGGTTTTACTATAGAAAAGATTAAAAAGTATTCCGTAAATGAAGATTTCCGCTATTTGAGAAAGAAGTTTTTTACTGTTTATAATTCTTATCGGAGAAAATATTTAGACTTTCTTTTGAAAAATCGGGTCAACCCGACTCGCAAGAGTGAAATCCCAACCCGAGACTGACCCTAACCCGAAATAATGAAAATCAACCCTACCCGCAGCAAAAAAAGTGGAAGTCTACCCGACCCGCCACAACAAAGTAAAAATTCAACCTGACCCGAACCCGACCCGCAGCATAAAATTTGAAGTTTATCTTAACCAGAATTTAAAAAATAAGCCCCGAACCGTGGGTCGAATTGGAACCTCGATACTTTTAATATCACTCCCTTCGCTCTTAAAGACTCGTTTCCGCTCTTCAAGGTACATTATTACGCTAAAGGTTAATTAATCACTGTTCTACCTTTTTCATATATAACTCAGTAAAAATTAAATTTTCAGTTTCCTAACGCGAGACAATTACTATAAGATAATTTAAAGAGTGATTTTGCAGCCTTTAACTCCATTAAAGAGAATTGTAAGCATGGTCTCTATTCATAAACTCAATTTAGTTTTCACAAACGAGTTATGTTATTGGATAAATTCTGTATAAACTAGAACTTAAGAGAAAAAGTAAATTTCTAATTAGGATGTGTTATAAAGTGAGATTATTCTGTTAAATTAAACTAAGGTATTAATTGCAATTAAATTTCGTTAAGGCTTCAGGTACCGTTGAAATGTCAAAAGTTAATGCAAGTTTTATAGCACGTTATCAAAATTAAATTAAATTAAATAATTTAAAAAAGTTAGACCCACTCGTTCAAAAATTTAGAGGAATATTTAAGCAACCCTACTTTAGACAGTACTTATACACTAATAACGTACATAAACACTCATTAAAAAAATTGACTTAGACAATTGCATTCAAATGAAGATTCAGTAAGAAAATCAATTTTATCTAATTCCACTTCGTATTCTAATCCACGGTAAGAATGAAAAAAAAAAATGTAGTCTTAGAAAAAAAATTCTGTAATTTATTAACTAAATTAAATTTCTTAAGATTTTGTTACACAAATCACTATTAATCACTATTAATTTCAAAAAAGTAAATAAAATGCCAAAGAGAAAAAGGGGAAAGAGGAAAAAAATGGGAAAGAGAATGAATTCCAGGTCCGGTTCGGCTCGGAAAAAAAAAGTCTGTCCCGGCCCGAGTCTGCGGGAAAAAATAAGGCACGGACACGACTTGGCTCGCAAAGAATGAAGACCACGCCCTGAGTCTAATGAAAGAAAGGTGATATGAGTCTAATGAAAGACCCAATCACGGCCGGGCTCAGTTTTCGGACCGGCCCGAGGTCTGTGCAGGCCTCTACACCGTACAATCCATATTCCACTGTAATTTATTCTCTACTAGCTGACTCGCCCAGTGTTGCCCGGACCCATGTAATAACATTAAATCTCTTAAAAAAGGAACTCTTGCCAAAATTTGGATTTTGGAATTTAAAAAAAGGCTCTATGTATATATCGCGAGTTTCAAATCTATACTTCGAATAGTTTTTTTAACATTCGAGGATAAGTAAAAATGAGAAAACTTCACCGTCTGCGATTATCAAATCATTTATTTCTTTTGCGGTCTTGAAGATTTTAGCTCTATTTTCAGATAAAAGATCGCATTTTCGAAGAATGTTTAAAGAGTTTTTAAATAATATCTCGGCTAATTATCAAAGTATTAAAATTCTGAGCCTCAGGTGCATCAGGACATGCCTTGAAATATCCTTACCCAAATTTTCAGACTTCTATGAGCGAAAGATTTCGTTAGCTGTCGCACACACACACAGACAAAAAACTTTCTTCTATTAGTATAGATTATAGATAGTGTTTTCTTAATTGCTAACGCCTTTGCGTTAGTTAAGAAATTGCAAATGTTTTATGTACATATGTAAATTAGATTTTCTCTTTATTTCTGTTATTTCAAGCTAAATTAAAGATCAAAACAAATAACTTTTAAAGTCAATTATTTTCGTTCTTTTAAAAAATAAAATCTTAATTAAATTGGGACTTAAAAGCGATAAAAAAAGGCTTTTTAGGATTTGTCTTGAAATAAGTCAAACAGCCTCGAGCTGTTGGCATTTGCCAAAGATAAAGACTTTTAACAAATGTCTCAAGAATTCTAATATTGCCGAAATTCTCATCTTAATCTGATTGTACTTTTTTATAAATATAATTATAACAGAGAAAAAGATAGGATATTGGATTAATCTGATACAAGTGTCAACAGATAGATTACTAATTTATACAATGTTAGCTTGTATAAAATATATTCAGACGTTTCCTTTTTAAAATAATAAAACAATTTAAAGTGCCGAGCCTTTTTCTGTTAGTTAATTTGTTTCAGAAAAAGTGTAAGTTTTCAAAGTGATTGTTTATTTTATTTTATTCGATTTTAGAGGAGGAAAAGTTAGCAAATAATTTTCTATTAGCTATTGTTTATACTATTGCTACATTAAATTACAATATAAATAATAGTAAAATTTAATGTAATAATGAGAATATTATAATGTATTAAACACTTAATTCTTTCCATATGGTTATGACAAAAATTGTTATATTCATTTAATGTGACACAATCGCTACAACGATAAAATATTACATTTATTCTATATATTATTCCTTATTAACTTACTAACCTTAGACAAGTAGTATGAAAGGGCATTTTATTATTTCTTATTCTTTTCTAAGTAATACGTCTTTCAGCAGAACAGATGTGACAAGCTTAACTGTAGCCATATGTTGTCTATTGAAAGATACGGAATTACTTGACAGAAAACCTGGTGCTTATAAAAGCATTTTTGTTTCTCTTTTTGAGTTCTTGAACATAATTTGTTTTCTTCCCAGAAAGTATAAAAAAAAAATTCCTCAAAGTCGAACTTTAAGGGTACTCGCGAAGCTTAAATGCTATGCGTATATATATATTACCCTTTACTCAAGTATGAAATAAAATATCACGAATGATCAAAGAACAACATTTTAGCAGATGTGGCGGTTAATAATTCTTAATTTTTTCATAAAAAATACACGTCTAATTCGGGAGAAAGGTAAAAAATGGTTTATTCAAAGTATGCGCCATCGCTAGCTACACATTTCACTCATCTCTCTGGCATGTTATGTGGATGCCCTCCCAGAAAAACCACGCATCTTTTTAGATGGCCCAAGTTATATTTCGACATCTCCGTAAATTGTGAAAATGTTTCATCGAGAGTATGTGAGACATCGATGAAACCAAGTAGTACTCGGAAGGGGTTAAGTCTGGTGAGTACGGCGGGTGGGGCAAGAGTTTCCAGCCAAGTATATAAATGGTGTCTCTGGTCGCTTTCGGTGTGTGTAACGGGGCGTTGTCGTGCTGCAAAATCACTTTTCCGTGTCTTGTAACCCATTCTGGTCGCTTCTCGATCAATGCATGGTTCAAATTGATCATTTGCTGACGTTAGCGGACAATATTAACTGTTTCACCTGGTTTCAGAAGCTCATGGTACATGACACCCTTCTGATACCACCAAATGCACAGCATTGTCTTCTTTCCTAAATAATTCGGCTTTGCAATCGATGCTAATGGCTGTCCTGAGTCAATTCATGATTTTCTGCGTTTAGGGATCTCGAAACATATCCACTTTTCGTCTCCAGTCACGATCCGATGCAAAAAAGTCTTTCTTTAATGCACTGTAAAAAAAAAAAAAAAAAAAAAAAAAAAAAAAAACTCGGAAACGTTACTCTATCTGGTGGGGTAGCAATGTGACCCAACAGTTATGTTATGTTTCCGCATATTTCGGAAAATATTTAGTAACGTTTCTGTATATTTCGTTAAAGTATTTAGTAACGTTTGCGTATATTTCGGAAAAGTATTTAGTAACATTTCCGTATATTTCGGAAATGTTTGTGTATATATCGGAAATGTTTGTGTATCGGAAATGTTTGTGTATATATCGGAAATGTTTGTGTATTGGAAATGTTTCGGAAATGTTTCTGTGTATTTCTGTATCATAATTTCTTTTATCTAGGAGAACGGTACGCTGTTTTAAAAGAGTTCATATTATCCGATTCAATTTTATTGCATATTAATATTAAATTTGCAATTAATCTTTTGTTGTACATACAAAGTTAAATAACTCGTTAGATAGTTTCTTTATACTGTTGTTCCATGAATCTATAATAAATATTAGATATTTGATTGATGAATAATATTATAGTACTAGTATTAATAAAGTACAGATAGCACCGTTTATACGTCTTTATCATCTTTTCGTTTTGAGATTGGTTCCGATTCATAACTTTTCTAATGATGAAATGTATCGTTTATATGACAGAACAAATTCCTAATTTCACTTATACTGAACGTTTATCACTCATTTTTTATGAATCAGATATTTGTAAATAAATACCGTTGAAAATTTGATTTATAGATCTATAACTAATTCTTTTTTTTTTTTTTAATGCAGCCTCATGAGTTCCATCCTCTAAATAGATACATTATGAAAATGTTTAATTTCCTTATACTTATAAATAGATAGATTTTAGTAATACCTTTCCACATTTTTTTAAATCTTGTGTAAATAGATATACTATTCCAAAATATTTTATATCTGTGGTAATTATTTTATTTTCTCGAATTGTATACTTATAAATATATATATTGTTAAAAATGTTTTGTCTATTTGTAAATATTTTTAATATTTTACATTTTTACAATTATCATGCTTCTAAATATCTGGAGGCACGGCAGTGCCTCCGCCAAGTCGAGAGAGGACAGCCGTAAGCATACTTTTCTGGAAGCAACTCAGGGCACTTTTGACCCCCCCATATGTCCGCGCTGGAGTATCCCAAAAATTTTAAACTTCAATTATAGAGAGTATTTGGCCCACAGGACCAAAATTTAAAATTACAACTTTCTGTCTTTTCTAGTTCAGGCGATATATGAACTCAAACATTCGATTTTTTGTCACTTCTTACTCACTCGTTCACGCGTCATCAAAAAGATTGGGTAGATCCCGTAGCCCCAGAAGCTTGACATTTGGAAAAAAGGTAGTGTTTAGGATACAAAGAAAGGAAAAATTATAAAATCCAGAAAATTCGAAAAAAAAACATTCGAAAATTCAACAAATTCCATCAAAATTGAAAATTGAAAATAATACGATCTTTTAGTCTTGGAAACTTAAGATTTGGTGTGAAGGTAGTGTTTAACATCCAGAAAAAGAAAACATCAAAAACACCAAAAAAATCGAAAGCAAAATTGAAAAAATCGAAGAAATTGAAAAAAAAACCGAAAATTTGAAGACAATCCGATTTTGTTGCGCTAGAAAATTCAAATTAGGAATAAAGGTAGTATTTAGGATACAGAAAAAGAAAAATTAAAAAAATCCAGAAAATTCGAAAAAAAAAATAAAAAAATTCGAAAAAAATTGAAAAAATGAAAATAATTTGATACGATAACGCTCGTATTTATAAATTAATTTGGATGAAACTAATTGTGTGTATTAAGCTCACCAATGCCTCGACCGAGTTCGTTGGCCAGCTTGGTCCGCCATCTTGTTTCAAGATGGCGGCCACGGAAAATTTTAAAACTAAAATAAATATACAAAAAAGTTAAACAATCAAGTTTATTTTTTAATTAGGTGTTAGGACTTGATACAAGGATTCCAGAGCATTTTTTGTTTTACCTCTATCTTAAAAATTGGCTGAGATAGAGCAGTTTGAAATTCTAGGGTGGCTGACATTTTGAAACCATACAGCACATTACAAAAAACCAACGATAAATTTATGGTCAATAATGGTCAAGCAGGTGCAATCCCGAATGAATACTCCGTGTTATTATAACTGTAACTTTGACTTCGAAATTTTGATACGTTGCATTTTCTATTTGTTGATATTTTTGAACTATGATTTACGCTAAGTGAAATGTTGTTGAAGAGGGATTTTCCATGTAAATCCGAAACGTCCAATTTTAATATGTTTTTAATGTATTATGAAAGTGTATTGTAATGTCTGTAATTTTAATGATTTTAATATAAATTTATAAGTTTTAGTGAACGCGATTTCTCGCAAATTATTTTCTTTCATTGTTGTAATCATTTTCCCAATCATACGCATAAAACTATATATTCATATCCATTAGCGCCAAATTCTCGCCAAACTTGGCGACAATTGGCGAAATCTCGCCAAATTTGGCGACAAAAATAAGTCTTCATAAATGAAGCCAACTTGGCTATAGCTCAATAATTTGGCGAATATCTTATTCAAATTCAGTGTAAACGAATCTTTTGTAAACGGTTTCTTTGCATTTTAACTTGCTGTTTTCGAGTAACATTAGCTAAAATTTTAAAACGAAGATATAGGAAAGCTACCTTTTCCTGCCGGTACAGGCCGGAGGACTTTTTTATGAGTTGTCGGATGCAATCTATGTTTTGCATTAAATAAAGTAAAACATTGAAAAACAAATCCCACAGGATGGGGATAGTTTGTTTTAGATAGATTTTAAGATAATTGTCCTATTAGCTAGTACACCTTCCGTTATTGTTTTGTGTTATTTTCCCCGGATTATGCTTTTCTTTTCTTTTGTTTACGAATTTTGTAATAGAAAAGTTCCGCTATAGACTGGCTACGTTATAGACCTTTTTTTTTATAGACAGGTTCATTTTCTTTCACAGGCTTTACTCTATTTAATTTATATATGAAATATTTGTTGTTAAAAGATGTTGGTCGCACAATAATTTTCACATCTCTCCCTCCCTCCCGACATTACTGGTTGGTTATGGCTTGATAGTCCTTTCTAAATTAAATCATGGTGATTCTAAGATTCTCTTCATTTATCTCTAAATTGAACATAAGCGATCCTAAGAAAACGGATCAATGAATTACTATATTGGCATGAGGAAATTTAGCTGCAGAAAAATGGAGCATATAGCTAACATTAAGTCTAATAGGAAAACCACAGCCTTGGCAAGATCTGGAGGCACGGCAGTGCCTCCGCCAAGTCAAGAGAGGACAGCCGTAAGCATACTTTTCTGGAAGCAACTCAGGGCACTTTTGATCCCCCCCCCCCCATGTCTCCGCGCTGGAGTATCCCAAAAATTTGAAACTTCGTTTTTCTAGAGTATTTGGCACACAGGACCAAAATTTTAAATTACAACTTTCTGTCTTTTCTAGTTCAGACGATATATGAACTCAAACATTCGATTTTTTGTCACTCACTCACTCACTCGTTCACGCGTCATCAAAAAGATTAGGTAGATCCCGTAGCCCTAGAAACTTGACATTTGGAAAAAAGGTAGTGTTTAGGATACAAAGAATGGAAAAATTATAAAATCCGGAAAATTCGAAAAAAAAAAATTCGAAAATTCAACAAATTCCATCAAAATTGAAAATTGAACATAATACGATATTGTAGTCTTAGAAACTTAAGATTCGGTGTGAAGGTAGTGTTTAGTATCCAGAAAAAGAAAACATCAAAAACACCAAAAAAAATCGAAAGCAAAATTGAAAAAATCGAAAAATCGAAAAAAACGAAAAAATTTTAAATAATTCGATTTTGTTGCGCTAGAAACTTGGAATTCGGAATAAAGGTAATATTTAGGATGCAAAATAAGAAAAAATTAAAAATTGCGGAAAATTCGAAAAAAAAATTCAAAAATTCGAAAAAAATTGAAAAAAATAAAATAATTTGATTTTTTAGCCTTAGAAACTTAAAATTCGCAGTAAAGATAGTGTTTAGGATTCAGAATACGTTAAAAAATAAAACCCAATAAAATTCGAAAATAAAATCAGAAAATCGAAAAAATTGAAAAAATCGAAAAATAAGGAAAATTTGAAAATAATTCGATTTCATAGCGCTAGAAACTTGAAATTTGGAATAAAGGTAATATTTAAGATACTAAATAAGGAAAATTTTAAAAATATGGATAATTCAAAAAATGCCCATAAATTAGTGCAGACGATATATGAACTCAAAGTTTCGATTTTCTGTCACTCACACACTCGCTCACTCTCGCGTCATCAAAAAGATTGGGTAGATCCCGCAGCCACAGAAACTTAAAATTTGGAATAAAGCTAGTGTTTCGTATACAAAGAAAGGAAAAATTATAAAATCCGGAAAATTAAAAAAAACATTCGAAAATTAAAAAAAAATCGAACAAAATTGAAAATTGAAAATAACACTATCTTGTAGTCTTAAAAACTTAAAATTTGGTGTGAAAGTAGTGTTTAGAATTCAGAAAAAGAAAACATCAAAAACACAAAAAAAAAAAAAATTGAAAATAAAATCGAAAAATCGAAACAAATCGAAAAATTTCAAATAATCCAATTTTGTTACGCTAGAAACTTGGAATTCGGAATAAAGGTAGTATTTAGGAAGCAAAATAAGGAAAAATTATAAAATCCAGAAAATTAAAAAAAAAATCAAAAATTCGAAAAAATCGAAAAAAATTGCAAAAAATTAAAATAATTTGATCTTTTGGCCTTAGAAACTTAAAATTCGCGGTAAAGATAGTGTTCAGGATTCAGAATAAGTTAAACTAAAAACGCAATAAAATTCGAAAATAAAGTAAAAAAACCGAAAGAAATCGAAAAATAAGGAAATTTTGAAAATAATTCGATTTCATAGCGCTAGAAACTTCAAATTTAGAATAAAGGTAATATTTAAGATACTAAATAAGGAAACATTAAAAAATATGGATAATTTTTAAAAAATCGAAAATTAAAAAAAAAATAGAAAGAAAGAAAGAAAAAGAGAGAAATTGAACATAATATGATCTCGTAGTCTTAGAAACTGAAAATTTGGTGTGAAGGTAGTGTTTAGAATTCAGAAAAATAAAAAAATAAAAACACAACAAAAATTGAAAATAAAATGAAAAAAATCGAAAAAAAAAAACAAAAATTTGAAAATAATTTGATTTTGTAAAGCTAGAAACATAAAATTTGGAATAAAGGTAGTATTTAGCATACAAAATAAATAAATAAATAAATAAATAAAAAATCTGTAAAATTCGAAAAAAAAATTCGAAAATTCGAAAAATTGAAAAAAATTCGATTTTGTAGCTTTAACTTAAAATTCGGCGTAAACATATTGTTTAGGATACAGAAAAAGGAAAAAATAAAAAATTCGAAAAAATCAAAAATTGAAAATAATTTTATCTTGTAGTCTTAGAAGCTTAAAACTTGGTGTAAAGGTAGTATTTACTATTCAATAAAAGGCACAATTAAAAAATTCGTTAAATTCGAAAATAAAATGGAAATATCTTTAAAAAATCGAAAATTCGAAAACAATTTGATTTTGTACTGCTACAAACATTAGTTTTAAGATAATTGTCTTATTAGCTAGTACAACGCCCCTAATTGTTTTATGTTATTTCCCCCGGATTATGGTTTTCTTTTCTTTCGTTTACGAATTTCGTTATAGGAAAGTTCCACTATAGACAGGCTACGTTATAGGCGATTTCTTTATAGACAGGTTTGTTTTCTTTCACAGGTTCTCTATTTACTTCGCATATGAAATATGGATTGTTAAATGATGTTAGCCCCACAAAAATTTTCACAACTCCCCCTACCCTCCCGACATTACTGGCTGGTTATGATTTGATAGTTCTTTCTAAATAAAATCATGGTGACTCTAAGATTAACTTGATTTATCTCTAAATTGAACCTAAATGATCCTAAGAAGACGGATCAAATAATTACTATATTGGCATGACAAAAGGTGAAAAATTCGAAAACAATGTGATTTTGTACTGCTAGAAACATTAGTTTACTTAGGTCAGGTTTACTTACATCAGGTAACTTAGAATTAAAATCGAAAAATCAATAAATTTATAAAAAGTCGAAAATTTGAAAATAATTCGATTTTGTAGTCCTAGAAGCTTGACATTTGGCAGAAAGGCAGGGTTTAGTACACAAAGTAAGGGAAAATTAAAAAATCCGTAAATAATAATAAAAAAAAAGACTAAAAAAACGCAAAAAAAAACCCATCGAAAAAAGTAATATAGTTTGATTTATTGGAAATTTCCGGAAATTTTAATTTTGGCTTTCTTTTTATACTAAAAAGTTCTTTTATGTTAAATATCAAGTATCTAGTGCTGCGAGTAATATCTCAGATGAATAGCACCTATCCTGGAAACAATTGAGAGTACTTTTGACACTCCCCCTCCCATAACTTAGTGCTTGCCTAGGAACCTGAAATCTTTTTTATCTACTGTACTTTGCAAACGAAACTAAAGCTTCAAATTTTTGATACCTGTAAATAATAGGGACAGAGTGTGGGCTTAGCGAAAATCAGTGGATGATCTCCAAAAAGAACCCAAAATGAAGAAAAAGAGGATTACTTACAAAAAGAAGTGAAATCTCATCAAAAAGTCACCTGTAAAAAATGCAGCCAAGTCTCGTAACTCATTTACCGTAAAAAGTACTGAGATCGTATAAAGCCAAGTTTAACTATCTTATTAACTCTGAAATTTTCATTCACAAATCACTCCTAGTCTCTACATCTTTAGTTAATTATTATTTTGTGACTTGGCAATTATGCAGCACAGGGAAGTTATTACACCTTACTATGTTATGGGATGGGATGAGATAATATGATTAAGGCTAATTATATACGCACAGGGAAGTTATTACACCTTAATATGTTATGGGATGGCATGGTGTTATTTGATTAAGACAAATTATATACATCACATTCTCGTGCTACGTAATTGCCAAGTCACAAAATAATATTTACCTAAAGATGTAGAGACTAGGAGTGATTTGTGAATGAAAATTTCAGAGTTAATAAGATAGTTAAACTTGGCTTTATACGATCTCAGTACTCTTTACGGTAAATGAGTTACGAGACTTGGCTGCATTTTTTACAGGTGACTTTTTGATGAGATATTCATTTAAAGGTATTATTTTATTCGTATAACTTGAGAAATGCTGAGATAACCTGAGAAAAAAATATTTTTTTATAAGTATACAGTTCAAGAAATAAAATAATTATTTATAGATACGAAAGCTTTTGACATAATATCTCTAACTTACAAGATTAAAAAATATATTTATTTAAAGGTATTAAAAATAATACATCTATTTTAGAAAATAAAGCATTTTCATAATCATAATGTATATGTATCTATTTACAGAATGGAATTCACGATACCGGGTTTTAAAAAAGAATTATTTATAGATTTATAAATCAAATTTTCAATTATATTTATTTATAAATATCTGATTCACAAAAAATGAAGGAAAAACGTATATAGTATAATGAAATTAGGAATTTGTTCTGTCATATAAACGATGAATTTCATCATTAGAAAAGTTATGAATCGGAACCAATCTCAAAACGAAAAGATGATAAAGACGTATAAACGGTGCTATCTGTACTTTATTAATGCTAGTACTACATTATTATTCATCAATCAAATATCTAATATTTATTATAGATTCATGGAACAAGAGTATAAAGAAACTATCGAACGACTTTTTAACTTTGTATGTACAATAAAAGATTAACTGCAAATTTAATATTAATATGCAATAAAATTGAATCGGATAATATTAATTCTTTTTTAAAAAAGCATATTGTTCTCTCAAATAAAATAAATTATAAAACAGAATACTTACTGGGTCATCCAAATACGTTGCATCTGCATCTGTTTTAATCTATGTCTTTCCTCTCAAGAACAATACAAATCACGTGATAATGACATGTGCAGTAGATCGGAGTAGATGAGCATGCACAAATATTACTTCATTTCGAATTCCATTTTTAAACTGCACACGGACTGAGTGTAACATTTCCGAATTTTTCAGTAACCAACATTTTACACTACCTATTCGGAAACTTTTCCGCTATGGAATGTAACGTTTCTGACTTCTTCAGAGTATTCATCGCTTTGAATATTTTTCCAAAATTACGTGTAACGATTCCGAAATAACAAGTAACTGAGGAGAACACAAAGTTTACTATAAATTTCCGGAAACCTTTCCGCCTTGTGCCGAAACGCTTCTGAGTTCTTTTACAGTGTGCTGAGAAAGCAAAACTTTGCGCCCCGTTTTTCACTTTCCCACCTGTCTGTCGTTCAGCTGATGTGGTACCCATTTTCCTGCCTTCTGGATCTTTCGCATGGCAGGCAAACGATCACAAATGGTTCAGCGACTAACATTTAACCTCTCTATCATTTGTTGTTGAGTTTGCGTATCGTCTTCGTCCAACAATGCTTGCAACTCCGCATCTTCAATTTGTTTCAGTTGACCTGGGCGTTCTTTGACTTTCAAGTCGTCTTGTGTTGGGACATTGTTATCGTAAGTTTCCAAAAGTATACGACGGCTTTCACTTGCGTTTTTCTTTTGATTGAATAACAAAAGCAGTACGTGCCACACATGCTCTTTATTTGGCTCGAAATTCGACATGTTTACCAGACGAAATAAATATGACGCTAACTTGAAATCATTTAAACATTAATGGCGTTTTGAAAGTACTATCATACTTACAAAATGACACAAGAGGTTAGACTGCGAACCCACCCCTGTTTCCAGCTCTTAAAAAAAATAAGAAGTATTAACCGCCACACCTGGTAAATTATATATAAATTATGTACCAAAAACTCTCCATGAGTAACGTTGACATCATACCGACTATGTGCTATGTACTACGAAATACGTGCTTAAACACTCAAATTATCAGAATCAAAAAGGTCGCTCTAAGTTTCAAAATCTTTGCCAATTAACTTCTGGTATGCGGCTAATACGAAAATATTGCTTTTAATAAAATTTCAAGGCTTTATTTGAATTCATAGTTGATTTTGTTTAATACAGAAATTCTTTTGGTATTGTAAGTACGAAATCTAAACAATATATATTAAATGTAAAAAATCTATAACAGTTTTCAATTTAAAACAAGTCCTTCCACTTTAGTCAGAAAAGTAAGTTGATTTGTCGATTTATTTATTTTTTTTAAAGACACTGTTGTAATTGGGAATTCATTTCCTGTTGCATCATCCAAAATCCCCCTTTTCTTCTCAAAGTTTTGAAACATAAAAAGCACCTACGCAGTGTAGAGCTAGGGATGTACTTCGATTTGCAGAAAAGAGACAGTGAGACTTTGACGCATGCGCGCAACATTGTTTATTACGTAACTTTTTCAGAACATTTTTTATTAGAACTTTAGTTTTTGAACTCTAACGTTTTAGTTTAGTTTAGTTTCTGATTATGATTGTTTTGAGAGCGTGTCGCTCAATTTAAAAAGCTGTAAATAATGATATATGTTCGTCGTCTTATTTGTCATTAAATAGTGATGTGTTTATTAATCTCAGAATTTTATTTGAGTCAAGATTATTCTCTCGTGAAAATTGCATATATTGGAATATATTGAATCAACTGAAAGATGTTCTTTATTGAAGCAATGGAGCCCCGATGCCCGTTTTTTGGAACTTAGAAGGTAAGAAAATTTGTTTCTTACTGATTTTATTTTAAATAGTTTTAGAAATCAATTATATTAAAATTGATTAATTATATGTCGTCAACATCAGCTGAATTTTATTATAGGCAGTTGGAGTTGCCACATAACTGGCATCCCTGCCGGGATCGGTGGCTCCGTAGATGATTGGAATTAGAGATTAGAAAGTTAATTAGAAGTTAGTTAACTAGAATTGAACATTAAGTATGGATAAATTAAAGAAATCAAGGACGCCAGTGTGTTCCAGCTTCACAAAGTTGATAAAAGAAATAGAAGATACTTTGCAGGTTAAATGTGATGATATCGATAGTCTGTCGTCTCTTTTAGATAGGTTAGAATCAAAACATGAAGAGCTCTCATTAATAGATAAACAAATTTTAGATAATTTATCTGAAGATAAAAATTGTCAACAAGACGCCTTCGATGCTGAATACGAACAAACAGATAAATATAACACCAATTATTGGGAGGTGAAAAATAAACTATCTAGATACATTCTTAAATTAGAGAAAGGGAGCAATCAGGATACCTCTTTATCATCAGGTGGTATGGCCACTAGAAGAAAGTTTAAATTACCTAAATTAGAGCTTAAGCCCTTTAATGGTGATATCAAAAATTGGCTATCTTTTTGGGGTCAGTTTGAAAAAATCCACGAAGATCCCGATATTGTAAACGAGGACAAAATACAGTATCTTATTCAGTCTACCCAAAAGGGATCTAGGGCAAGGAAAATTGTTGAATCTTTCCCCCCTACAGCCGATAGCTATCCAGAGGCGATACAATCGTTGAAGGCACGGTTCGGTAGAACAGATATTTTAATCGAAGTATACATACGCGAAGTACTAAGATTAGTTATTAATAATTCTTTAGGACAAGGCCAGAGACTGTCCCTTGTTAAGTTGTATGATAAAATAGAAACATACCTTCGATCATTAAAAATGTTAGGCGTATTCTTCGATTTTATATCCACTGGTCGAATCAGCATTGCCTTCAGATATTCTTAAATTATGGGAAAGACATCTTGGCACTTTATCTGTTAATGATAAAGATAAAGATCAGGGAATTAATAAATTAGATACTTTAATGAAATTTTTACAAATTGAAGTTGAAATGGAGCAAAAGGTCAAATTGGCTAAGAGTGGGTTTTCTTTCGATAAAGATGTCTCAGTAAATAGAGAACTTAGATTCGATCGTAAGGATAAAAATTTTCCCTTTCCTACGGCGGCCGAACTGTATAATGCAGATGATAAAAAATTGGAAGAACAGTGTGTATTTTGCGAAAATAAACACCGTAGTCAAAATTGTAGAGCGGTATGGAAAATGACACTCGCGAAGAGAAAAGATGCTTTATTAAAAAAAAGGAGCTTGCTTTCGATGCTTCAATGCCAACCACTTGGCTAAAGCTTGTAAAATTAAAACTAATTGTACTCTCATTGTGGGAAAAATCACCACCAGTTCATGTGTATAGAAAAGAATAAAATTAACTTAGGTGATAATTCTAAAGAGGATTCTACTCCTAATAAAGATTGTATGCTTGCGAATACAACTTCTAGAAAAAGGGTTTTGCTCCAAACATTGGTTGTATGCATATACAATGGGGATATCGTACGAAATGTTAGAATTTTATATGACACGGGATCGCAACGGTCGTATATATCAAAATTTGCTGCTAACATGTTAGGATATAATAGTATAAGTAAAGAAAGAATAGTGCATAGTTTATTTGGGGGTCGACAATGTGAAGAACTACACGATAGATATTTAATTAATTTGGGAAATATGGATAATAGTTATCGATGTAAACTTGAGGTATTAGACCAACAAAAGATTTGCTCTGAAATTTCACCTATACCGGAAGGATCCTTTATTAATGAAATAAAACGGTACGGAATTTTATTGACTGATAGAGTCACTAAAACTAATGATTTACTATACGAATTTTCTCCTGATGAAATTCATGTGTTAATTGGTGCAGATGTCGCCGGAAAATTATTTACCGGAAATTTAAAACAATTACAGGGCGGATTAGTTTGCATGGGAACTCGTTTAGGTTGGACATAATTCTCGGGAAAACGGAAGGTTATGAAAATAAAAATATGAACAATTTAGTTTTCTCGCTGCATGTCAAAGAGGCAAAAATTTCCGAGTTATGGCACCTTGACACTTTAGGAATTCGAGATCCTGGGGAGAAAAAGGGTAGAGAAGAGATAGAGTTAGCCACTAAAGAACATTTTCTTAGTAATATAAGAGTAGATGACGAGGGTAGATATGAAGTTAGTCTTCCATGGATACAGGGCCACCCTAGACTACCCAGTTACGAAAATATCGCTCGACGTAGATTAAAAACATGTGTCGATTCATTAAAAAAGATAGGAAAATTAGGTGATTATAATCAAATATTTAATGAATGGTTAGACGAGAAAATAATTGAAAAGGTTGATCAGAGGAAAACGTTAGGTAGTGAGCATTTCCTTCCTCATAGAGCAGTGTTTAAAGAAAACTCCACTACAAAAGTGCGGCCAGTTTTTGATGGTTCAGCTCGGGAAAAGGACTCACCATCGATAAATGATTGTATTGAAAAGGGGCCTAACCTCGTAGAACTGATTCCTTCTGTTTTAAACAGATTTAGATTGGGGAAAATAGGGGTAATTGCTGACATAAAAAAGGCTTTTTTACAGATTGGTATTAAAGAAAAAGATCGATCATTCTTGAAATTTCTATGGTATGAAGAAGGGAACCCTCAAAAGTTGATAACGCTTCAACATAGAAGAGTAGTATTTGGCATTTCATGTAGCCCCTACCTTCTAGGTGCCACGTTCGAATATCATTTGAAAAATGCACCTGAACAATTTAAAAACACTGCGTTAAAATTGTTAGAGTCATTTTATGTAGACAACTGTGTTACGAGTGTTGATAATAAGGAACAGCTAAACAGATTTATCGAAGAGTCAAAAACTCTTCTTAGCAATGCTAAATTCGAGCTTCGCGGGTGGGAGCATAGTTTTCGAGAAGTTTTTACAGGGGAAAATGTCCCTGTTTTAGGGCTAATGTGGGATTTTAGAAGGGATACACTAGCAGTTGATTTAAAAGAAATTTCAGAGGATGATCGCCTAGTAACTAAAAGAAACATTTTATCGTCTGTACACAGAATTTTTTATCCTATTGGATACACATGTCCTGTAACATTAGAACCTAAAATATTATTACAGGAGTGTTGGAAAGCTAAAGTGACATGGGACACGGAATTACCTGTTTCTATCAAGAAAAAATTTGAAAAATGGAAAAAACAATTAGGAAAATTAGGGACTATTGAAATACCTAGGTGTTTTTCTCGAGATGCAGATAAGTTGCATTCATTACACGTTTTTTGCGACGCTAGTAAAGTAGCGTATGCTACGTGTATATTTATACGGACCGAAAATGAGAACGGCGGTTTCTGTCAGTTGGTTCAAGCAAGAAGCCGAGTTGCTCCTATGAAAACAATTTCTATCCCGCGGTTAGAATTATTGGCTTGTAATATTGGGGCTAGATTAGCAAGTAGTGTTAAAACTGATTTGAAATTAGATAACATTGCCATTTTTTATTGGACTGATTCGGCCAATGCGCTTTACTGGATAAAAAGAAATGAAAATTGGGCACCTTTTGTTTACAACCGAGTGTCCGAAATTCGCTCATTAAGTGATCCTTCAAAATGGCACTTTATTCCTGGCCAATTGAACCCTGCTGACCGGCCTTCAAGGGGTTGTACCGCTGAGGTTTTAGCCCGAGATAAATGGTGGGAGGGACCACAGTGGTTAAGAAAACCAATGGACGAGTGGCCAAAATCAGAAATGTTTCCTGACTTCGAGACTAGATATGCAGAAAGAAGAAAAACAATTATTAGTGCTACAAATGTAAATGTTCACAGTGAACAATTTTACACTAGAATTTCATCCTACGATAAATTAGTAAAAGTAATCGCGTGGATATACAGATTTTACAAAAATTGTAAGAAAGCTAAAGAAGAGAGAGAATTTAAAATTTTAACTGTAGAAGAGCAGAATGAAGCTGGAAATGTATTGTTGAAATTAGTTCAAAAATCTTTTACTGGTCCTGAAGATAAACGTCTAAAAGCATTTCAGACCACAACAGATTCGGCTGGAGTTCTGCGGCTGAAATCACGCATACATTTGAGAGATGATATTCTGAATTTCAGATTTCCTATTATTCTTGAACATGACCATCCTGTAGTTGAAAAATTAATTAGATCTAGACATTTGAAACTAGGTCATGCTGGTGTACAAATTATGATGTCTAATTTAAGGGAAGATTTTTGGATCTTAAAATTCCGAAAAACTGTCAGGAAAATTATTAGAACCTGTGTAAGATGTAGACGACACGATTTTAAACCAGTAGAAATTTCCACTCCTCCCTTACCTGAAGATAGAGTAAGAGAAGCTGCCATTTTCCAAATTGTTGGTCTGGATTATGCCGGTCCGCTTATTCTTAAAGAAAATAGGAAAATCTGGCTAGTAATATACACTTGTGCTGTTTTTCGAGCAGTTCATTTTGAACTAGCTACCTCATTATCAACTGACGTGTTTTTACTGACGTTGAGAAGATTCATAGCCCGTAGAGGCAGACCTTCTATTATCTATACAGATAACGGTAAAAATTTTGTAGGAGCGGAAAATTTGTTGAAAGAAATAAACTGGAATTCAGTACAAAATGATAGTATATCAAGGAAAATTATTTGGAAATTTATACCTCCTTCAGCTCCGTGGTGGGGAGGGTGGTGGGAGCGATTGATTGGCCTAACCAAGAGAATACTCAGAAAGCTTTTAGGAAATAGTTCTCTGAATTACGAAGAAATACAAACCATTATATGTGACCTAGGCAGTGTTATCAACAGTCGCCCGCTTACTTATGTGTCAGAAGATTTAAATGATCTCGTACCTCTCACTCCGTCCATGTTCTTGCTAGAAGTGAAAGGTAGTGGTACATCCGATATTGATATTCTAGATGCCAAATCATTGAACAAAAGGCTTGTTTATCAACAGAAAATAAGACAAGACCTTCGTAAACGATTTAGATCTGAATATTTAGGCCAATTGCGACAACCTAGTAGATGGAAGAAAATACAGAAACCTTTAGCAATAGCTGATGTTGTGATTGTTTCCAGTGACAATAATAAAAGAATTGATTGGCCTCTGGCCAAAGTGATTGAAATTTTTCCATCAGAGGATGGACACATCCGCTTAGTGAAAATAAGAATGAAAACTGGGGAATATTTAAGACCTGCAAGTAGGTTAATACCCTTAGAAGTATCACAAGATAACGACAGTATGAGAAACCATTTCAAGGACATTAAAAAGAAACAAGATTTTAATGAACATAAAGGTGCTAGTAATCCTCCTAGTGGTTCGGTCAGCGACAGTACATCGGACGTTTCGGTTCGTCGCTCCAGATACGGGCGTATCATAAAACATCGAACGAATTGGGTTTGAGTTCCAGATCCCGAAACTCAAAGGTGGGAGGATGTTGTAATTGGGAATTCATTTCCTGTTGCATCATCCAAAATCCCCCTTTTCTTCTCAAAGTTTTGAAACATAAAAAGCACCTACGCAGTGTAGAGCTAGGGATGTACTTCGATTTGCAGAAAAGAGACAGTGAGACTTTGACGCATGCGCGCAACATTGTTTATTACGTAACTTTTTCAGAACATTTTTTATTAGAACTTTAGTTTTTGAACTCTAACGTTTTAGTTTAGTTTAGTTTCTGATTATGATTGTTTTGAGAGCGTGTCGCTCAATTTAAAAAGCTGTAAATAATGATATATGTTCGTCGTCTTATTTGTCATTAAATAGTGATGTGTTTATTAATCTCAGAATTTTATTTGAGTCAAGATTATTCTCTCGTGAAAATTGCATATATTGGAATATATTGAATCAACTGAAAGATGTTCTTTATTGAAGCAATGGAGCCCCGATGCCCGTTTTTTGGAACTTAGAAGGTAAGAAAATTTGTTTCTTACTGATTTTATTTTAAATAGTTTTAGAAATCAATTATATTAAAATTGATTAATTATATGTCGTCAACATCAGCTGAATTTTATTATAGGCAGTTGGAGTTGCCACATAACTGGCATCCCTGCCGGGATCGGTGGCTCCGTAGATGATTGGAATTAGAGATTAGAAAGTTAATTAGAAGTTAGTTAACTAGAATTGAACATTAAGTATGGATAAATTAAAGAAATCAAGGACGCCAGTGTGTTCCAGCTTCACAAAGTTGATAAAAGAAATAGAAGATACTTTGCAGGTTAAATGTGATGATATCGATAGTCTGTCGTCTCTTTTAGATAGGTTAGAATCAAAATATGAAGAGCTCTCATTAATAGATAAACAAATTTTAGATAATTTATCTGAAGATAAAAATTGTCAACAAGACGCCTTCGATGCTGAATACGAACAAACAGATAAATATAACACCAATTATTGGGAGGTGAAAAATAAACTATCTAGATACATTCTTAAATTAGAGAAAGGGAGCAATCAGGATACCTCTTTATCATCAGATGGTATGGCCACTAGAAGAAAGTTTAAATTACCTAAATTAGAGCTTAAGCCCTTTAATGGTGATATCAAAAATTGGCTATCTTTTTGGGGTCAGTTTGAAAAAATCCACGAAGATCCCGATATTGTAAACGAGGACAAAATACAGTATCTTATTCAGTCTACCCAAAAGGGATCTAGGGCAAGGGAAATTGTTGAATCTTTCCCCCCTACAGCCGATAGCTATCCAGAGGCGATACAATCGTTGAAGGCACGGTTCGGTAGAACAGATATTTTAATCGAAGTATACATACGCGAAGTACTAAGATTAGTTATTAATAATTCTTTAGGACAAGGCCAGAGACTGTCCCTTGTTAAGTTGTATGATAAAATAGAAACATACCTTCGATCATTAAAACTGTTAGGCGTATTCTTCGATTTTATATCCATTGGTCGAATCAGCATTGCCTTCAGATATTCTTAAATTATGGGAAAGACATCTTGGCACTTTATCTGTTAATGATAAAGATAAAGATCAGGGAATTAATAAATTAGATACTTTAATGAAATTTTTACAAATTGAAGTTGAAATGGAGCAAAAGGTCAAATTGGCTAAGAGTGGGTTTTCTTTCGATAAAGATGTCTCAGTAAATAGAGAACTTAGATTCGATCGTAAGGATAAAAATTTTCCCTTTCCTACGGCGGCCGAACTGTATAATGCAGATGATAAAAAATTGGAAGAACAGTGTGTCTTTTGCGAAAATAAACACCGTAGTCAAAATTGTAGAGCGGTATGGAAAATGACACTCGCGAAGAGAAAAGATGCTTTATTAAAAAAAAGGAGCTTGCTTTCGATGCTTCAATGCCAACCACTTGGCTAAAGCTTGTAAAATTAAAACTAATTGTACTCTCATTGTGGGAAAAATCACCACCAGTTCATGTGTATAGAAAAGAATAAAATTAACTTAGGTGATAATTCTAAAGAGGATTCTACTCCTAATAAAGATTGTATGCTTGCGAATACAACTTCTAGAAAAAGGGTTTTGCTCCAAACATTGGTTGTATGCATATACAATGGGGATATCGTACGAAATGTTAGAATTTTATATGACACGGGATCGCAACGGTCGTATATATCAAAATTTGCTGCTAACATGTTAGGATATAATAGTATAAGTAAAGAAAGAATAGTGCATAGTTTATTTGGGGGTCGACAATGTGAAGAACTACACGATAGATATTTAATTAATTTGGGAAATATGGATAATAGTTATCGATGTAAACTTGAGGTATTAGACCAACAAAAGATTTGCTCTGAAATTTCACCTATACCGGAAGGATCCTTTATTAATGAAATAAAACGGTACGGAATTTTATTGACTGATAGAGTCACTAAAACTAATGATTTACTATACGAATTTTCTCCTGATGAAATTCATGTGTTAATTGGTGCAGATGTCGCCGGAAAATTATTTACCGGAAATTTAAAACAATTACAGGGCGGATTAGTTTGCATGGGAACTCGTTTAGGTTGGACATAATTCTCGGGAAAACGGAAGGTTATGAAAATAAAAATATGAACAATTTAGTTTTCTCGCTGCATGTCAAAGAGGCAAAAATTTCCGAGTTATGGCACCTTGACACTTTAGGAATTCGAGATCCTGGGGAGAAAAAGGGTAGAGAAGAGATAGAGTTAGCCACTAAAGAACATTTTCTTAGTAATATAAGAGTAGATGACGAGGGTAGATATGAAGTTAGTCTTCCATGGATACAGGGCCACCCTAGACTACCCAGTTACGAAAATATCGCTCGACGTAGATTAAAAACATGTGTCGATTCATTAAAAAAGATAGGAAAATTAGGTGATTATAATCAAATATTTAATGAATGGTTAGACGAGAAAATAATTGAAAAGGTTGATCAGAGGAAAACGTTAGGTAGTGAGCATTTCCTTCCTCATAGAGCAGTGTTTAAAGAAAACTCCACTACAAAAGTGCGGCCAGTTTTTGATGGTTCAGCTCGGGAAAAGGACTCACCATCGATAAATGATTGTATTGAAAAGGGGCCTAACCTCGTAGAACTGATTCCTTCTGTTTTAAACAGATTTAGATTGGGGAAAATAGGGGTAATATATCGAATCAACTGAAAGATGTTCTTTATTGAAGCAATGGAGCCCCGATGCCCGTTTTTTGGAACTTAGAAGGTAAGAAAATTTGTTTCTTACTGATTTTATTTTAAATAGTTTTAGAAATCAATTATATTAAAATTGATTAATTATATGTCGTCAACATCAGCTGAATTTTATTATAGGCAGTTGGAGTTGCCACAGACACATACATCAAATTAAAATTTGCAGATAAATTTTAAATTAGGCTTACCAAATGTAATTGGATGAATATGAGACAATTACATAAAACATGTTAAACATTGGTTGACATTCTAGTTTAAAAATCTCCCATACACTGTAATATAACCGAAACAATTCAATGAATGTCACCAAACACTTTTGTTTGTCCCTGTAAACGAACAGTAAGAGCAACATACTTGACTAACGAATTCATCAAATATACTTGCAAAATCAATACACTGTCTCGCGTAAGTTTGAATTGATTCAGTATTTCATACGTTATTGTGTATACAAGTTTTAGATGTTTTGCGTTTGTGTGTTCCTGTGAACGAATTCTAAGAACTACATACTTGATTAACAAACTTTTCTAAGATGCTTAGAAGATCAATATACTTGTCCCAATTATGTTTGAATTAGTTCAGTATTTTGGACGTTATCGTGATGACAAAATTTGCATGTTTTTCTTTTGTGTGTCTCTCTGAACAGATTCTAAGAGCTACAAACTTGATTAACAAACTTTTCTGAGATACTGGCAAGATCAATACACTGTCCCAATTATGTTTGAATTGGTTCAGTATTTTGGACGTTATCGTAATGACAAAATTTGCATGTTTTGCTTTTGTATGTCCCTCTGAGTCGATTTTAAAAGCTACAAGCTTGATTAACAAATTTTTCAAAGATACTGGCAAGATCAATACACTGTCCCAATTATGTTTGAATTGGTTTAGAATTTGGACGTTATCATGATGACAAAATTTGCATGTTTTGCTTTTATGTGTCCTTGTGAACGAATTCTAAGAGCTACATACTAGATTAACAAACTTTATAAGATATGCTGGCAAGATCAACACACTGTCCAAATTATGTCTGAATTGGTTCAGCATTTGGGGCGTTAGCGAAATGACAAAGTATGCATGTTGTCTGCTTTTGTGTGTCCCTTTAAACGAACTACATAAGCAACATACTTGATTAAAGAACTCATCCGATGTATTTGCAAGACCAAATACATTGTTCAAATTAAGTTCGAATTGACTTAACATTGCGGACTTTACTGTGATTACAAATTGTGCATGTTTTTGCTTTTGTGTGTCCCTGTAAATGAACTGCAAGAGCTACATATTTGATTATCGAACTCATCCGAGATATTTGCGAGATCAATACATTGTCTAAATTAGGTTGGAATTGGTTAGTATTTAGGACGTTGCGAGATGACAAGATTCGCATTATATATGCAGTGAACTCTCGTTAGTGCGGACTTCCAAGGATCGTCAGCACTAACAGAAGTCCGCATTAAACGATGTAAACATTTGAATGGTATAAAAACATCCCTTTCGTTGAATGAATTGAATTCAATTTTGCCAGAAATTAAATACAGGGTGTCCGAAAAGTCTGAAAACGGTCAAATAACTCGAGAAATATACATCGGATTGAAAAACGGCAAAATGCATGTTCAATATTTTTGAAAAATCTATTTAGGAATATCAAAGTTGCCCCCCCCCCCCAACTTAGGAAAATGGCAACTTTGATATCCCTAAATAGATTTTTTTCAAAACTATTGAACATGCATTTTTCCCTTTTTTCAATACGATGTATATTTCTCGAGTTATTCGAGCGTTTCCAGACATTGCAATGGTAACGATTCTCACAGCATTGCACTCGATTACAGCGCCATCTACAATTTTTCGAAGAGAATGTTCAGTACAAAAGTTACGCATTTTTCCCCGTAGAATCCGAATCTGCAATAAAAATGGGGGGTCACCATTTAAGATTTCAAAGTTGCCCCCCATTTCCCCCCTGGGGGGGCAAAGTTAGGGGGGGCTACTTTGATATCCCTAAATAGATTTTTCAAAAATATTGAACATGCATTTTGCCGTTTTTCAATCCGATGTATATTTCTCGAGTTATTTGACCGTTTCCAGACTTTTCGGACCCCCTGTATATTAGAACGATGTGCTAAAAGAAACAACGCTCTTTCACTTGATTAATTTTAACACAATTATTCTAATTGTTAACTGAATCATAGGAGTTGTAATTTTCCGATTTTTTTTAATTAACCGAATGAAAAAGTATTCAGGCCAGGATTCGAACCAGGGACCTTTGGCTTAAGCTACCAATGCTCTGCCAACTGAGCTATACTGGACGAATCTGTCGGACACAATTCACCCAGCTAACCTTATTGATAGTGACATCTGGTCTGTTACCTGAAACAGCTCGACAGAATAATTACGTATGCAACGTTTATTGGAGATTCATTACCTGGTGGTTTATTCTGTTGAGCTGTTTTAGATAAAATACCAGATGCCATTATCAATAAAGTTAGCTGTGTGAATTGTATCCGCCAGATTCATCCAGGATATCTCAGGTGAAGAGCAAGGTCCTTAAAGGAAGCGTAAAGGTCCAGCTTAATTTTTGCATTCATTTGGAAAATTACAACTCAAACGCTCTTTCAATTTGGCATTTTTAGTACAAAAAAATTCAAATTGATGACAATATTATTAATACAAAAGAACTAATTACTCAGAAGAAACAAAATATACAAATAAACTGCCGGACTTAGATAATTTAAATATATTTATATTATTAAGTCACTTTTGTTTGCGACATTGAGACAGGTGATCTTTTCACTGCATTGTTATCTAATTTTGCGACACAATCGAATATTTGGTCTGTTACACCAGACTTTGATTGGTAATATAGACGAACAGCCGGGCAGTATTACTTGAACACCATTGTCAAACACTTTCACAATACCGGTTGTAGAATGTTATCCTTCCCTACATTAGAGTCATTAACAATTTCTTGATCTCTCAATAAAAGATGTGACACTATAATTACTTTCTAAAAAATAATGCGCAAAACGAGTGTCTTTCGATTCTACCCGGTTGATTTGGGAAAAATTTGTCCTCGTTATCCGATGAGTTGTACGTACTAAGCGACGCCATTAACATTATCTTCCAGTGGAAAATGATGGTAAAAACGAAAATTGTCCTCATTACTCGGAGATACGTCTTAAGCGGAGATGCATTAACGAGAGTCCATGAGATAGATAAATATACAAGTTGTCCACAAACGAAATATACAACTTCAGTATTCCATTAAAGAAAATGTAGTTAAAACAATTTCGTATTTTACATATTAGGAGATGGACAAAATGTTAAAGTTTGTAATGGTAACGGTAGATGCAGCTGAGTTATCTGACGATAAGAAATATCATTAAAATTACGAAAAGTAGCTATATGCCATACCAGAACTCCAGAATGTTCAAGGCATCATTTTCCAGCAGGACGGGGCTCCTCCTCATTGGGATTCGGATGTACGAAAGTATTTAGATCACCGTTTTCCCGGACGTTGGATTCCGACTCCCCGATGTGGAGTTTCAACGCCATGGCCACCCCGTTCTCCTGATATCATATACCTTGCGATTTTTATACTTTGGAGGGTTCATTAAGAATGCCGTTTATAAGACAAAGGTAACATCTGTCCGTGAGCTCACGCAACGCACTAGCGAAACCTTACTTTTGGTTACACAGGATATTTTGAACTGTACATGGATTGAATTGGACGATCTTCTTAATATCCTGTGAGCAACTAAAAAGGAGCACATGTCGAGATCTACTAATGTCTTAACAAAGACATTATACGTATTTTTTGCTTCAGCATTAAAAGTAAGTTCTTATTTCTTGAATTTTTGCTTTAATATAATGTTGAAGTTCTATATTTCATTTGTGGACACCCTGTATATAAAATGAAGTGATTGTAATAGGTCGATTTAGAAAGAAATCAGACTGAAAAATGATTTTCATACATGTGCTGTACACAGGCCAGTATGTTCAGCAACTCTGGAATCCTCGGTTGGGCCCAGGTTTGTCCAGGGACGGCGAATCTTATGGTACACGTGCCATAAGTAGCACGCGATAGCATATTTTCGGCACGGCTTTGATTGATATTTTAAATCAAAATATAGTCAAATTACAAATAACACGAGCTAGTTTAAATATTTTTTTCCCTTTATGATGAAATGGAAATGCAATTTATTGAATTACAATCTAGTTCATTATGGGCTCAAAAACGTATCGAGTTAAAAGAAAATTTGGAAATTATTGAAAAGAAGATTATCATCACAAACATTCGCACATTGTAAGAAAAAGTGCATACGATGAAATTTCGGTGACTTCGAATGAAATTCTAGACTTTGTAAAGCGGTTTAAAGGTGCTGGATTTGGCAATTTTGACATATGTTTTTCTCTATCTATGTTTGCGAGTCATTATTTTCGAAAAATAATGATAAGAGCTCAAGTTAAACCCGCTTGTCAGATGACTCCAATTGACATTGCACTCTGTTAAAAGTAAGAACACGATACCAATTATATATCATTCAAGATTCAACAACAGAAATCACATATATTATTCTTAACCGACTTATATATAGATATATTATATATATGTAATATATATATATACACTGCAAAAAAAAATTGTTGATTTTACTGGCACCCAGCTGCCAGTATTATACCGTAAAATTAACAATAATAAACAGTAAAATAAGCAGTAATACACTGCCGTGCATGCGCGGCAGTGTATTCATTTCTACCTTTAGAAATTATTCTGCCCCGGTTTCATTTCTATCTCTAGACTTTTGTTATCATTCACGCAAATCGGATCCACCACCATACGAACCTTATAACTTTTTATTTCTTTATATTCTGTCCCTTACGTTTTCTTTTACATTCCGCAAACTAAAATATTTTCTTTTCTTAACTGAATTACTTGCTGACTATCCCAGCAAATTGATCAATTAGTTCTCGAAATGCTTCAAACGTTATTTAGATAAAATAAATCAAAATACTGAGTTAATGATAATGACATTAACCATTAGTTTGAGGTGGGATGGTTGAATTTATTGGGATTTATTTGGAGGTTTGATTTATTTCAAAATATTACTTGAGCCTATCCCATAATTTTTAAATTGCTATGCCACTGAAAAAAAGGAGTGAAAATAGGTCTAAAACCGCCTCTTTTCAATTATTCAAAGGTAATCAATCCCATTAAGGGAAAGTTCTCAAGTAATTCCTTTGTATTTCTGAATTCAAAGAATCTTTGTATTAAAAAATGTTTTAATTTTTTTGTATCCTTTTTTGAATTTTTAACTGTAAAGTGTCTAGAATATGCCCTCAAAACTGTTTTTTGTTCAACCTAATATTTAAGTCATGTTAACCAGTTAAGCGGGCACCGGCTTCATGGCTATGATAAAACTTTAAATACATTTTTCTTGAAACCAGTTCTTTTTAACCGGTGTACGTTCTGACGCTTAAACCGTTCAAGCCATCGAGCTTTTGTTTTTTACAAATTAAAATAGACTTTTTAAATGGAGTCAAACTTTCAAAAAATTACAATTTTTAATTATTTCGATTTTTTAAACAGTTTAAACAATGAAAAATTAGTGACAAAAATTTACCACAAACTTTAATAGGCCGCCATTTTGTGAATTTCTGATTTATCTTAAGTATAAAGTCCATGTGAGGTTTAACATCCATATGAGGCTTAACATCCATATGAGGTTTAACATCCATATGACATCCATATGAGGTTTGACCAACTAATTTTATGTATTTTAAGAATAGTGCGAATTTTATGTTTCAGATATTAGAAGCGCACAATCACTTACACCGGTTTACTCTGCGCGCTGTTCATAGTGAGCTTCGGCGATTAAAATATCAACATTTTTATAAGACAACTAGCAGGCTACTCCCGCTTCGCAGGTCGGTTTTTCCAAACTAAACCTTGAATGATTAAAATACCTTTTAGTTATGCTTTCCAACGTCGGGGAAACTTTCTGTTCTAACATTCTGTTCTAAACAAACCTCTTTCCGAACTAACCTCCGGAACGGGTCCCGCTGCCTACGGCACCGTATAACAGGCGTGCTGCGCAAAAATAAGTTCCACCTTCCACCGCCAGATCTTATATACCTTTAATTTAACTCCGTCCCCAAAATTTAACCAATGACCTTCAACATTAACAAATATCGATAACTTTTGAAATAGAAAGAACATGGTGCGTTTTTTGGCTTGACTTCGCACTTTATTTTCTTTCCTTTCTAGAAAGTAGCTAGAGTATAAATAGGAAGTAGTATTCGGTAATAGTTTTATCCATTGGCATGCGGCGAATACGGAAGTACACAAATTCGTATTATCTGTATTCGTATTAGATTTCTTTCCCTTTTATTAAATATAAAATACAAACCAAATTACATCGATTTG
This sequence comes from Maratus michaelseni, assembly GCA_963931845.1. Classification (NCBI taxonomy): domain Eukaryota; kingdom Metazoa; phylum Arthropoda; class Arachnida; order Araneae; family Salticidae; genus Maratus; species Maratus michaelseni. The sequence continues at coordinate 40,477,931 of OZ007595.1, read as the reverse complement.
GAAGTTACAGAGAATGTAAAGTCTAATTTGCCTATTTATCATTTCGCACTTAATAAAGAAATATACGTAAGAAGTAAAAGTAAAACTTCTAAAAGTTAACCTATAATCACAAATGTGAATCTATAACCACAAATATGTGCGTCAGTAGCGTTGACGTCATAACGGCGGACAACAATGAGGTTAAAATGCATAAGTTACAACAATGGAGCTAATGTTCCATAATTAATAATTCAAACAATCGCAATGTTAACTCTATGGGAAAATTGAAAATCTTGGGCCAACGTTTCGGGGCGTATATTTTGATTCCGGAATACTTTAGTTGCCTCGGCCGTGTTTTAATTAAACCTGTATCTAAAATTTAACGATTTTCTCTTCTAAAGTGTGGACTTGTATAGAGAGATAAACAGACAAATTTTCATTTTTATATATTAGATGTTCACACGCTTACATAAAACTAGAATAAATTCAATGCCAAAATTTTTAAGGGTTTCGTTCATCTCACGAAACCCTATGCGTCCCGCTACGCTGTCTGTCCGTCACAGAGCCGGTTCTCAGAAACAATATAACTTACAGACTTAAAATTTTGTGACTTATAGCTGAATACCTACTATGAAGCTAAAAATCATAAAATTAAAAAAAAATCGTATTCTTTTAATATAGAGAGATAAAAAACCAAAAATCTAACAGCCTTTTCTTATTAAATTTAAACACTTTTCGTTATAGCAGTTGGCAACAATTAAAAATCCGCAATAAAATTCTTTCTACAATAATTAATTTTCTATTGAAAGATTTCCACGTGAAAAATGAAAATGAAATAAAAAGTTTCACCAATTGAAAAAAGATTAATATGACGTCATATTGGTAATAAAACGGAAATTTTCAAGCATTTCTCCATAATACAAGGAGCACGAGTATGTGTAAGTAAAGAAAGCAGCTTAATATGACGTCATTAGAGAATTAAAAATAAAATTAATCTGACGTCCTATTGGAAGTTTAACGGATATTTCAAATGTTTGAGAATAATACAAAGAGAGTATCAATATGAGTAATAGAGAATAGTAAATATATGAGTTTGAGGAACGTATTGAATCATGATAAACACCCGATTATGGAAATATTGGCATATTTTAACATTTTGAAGGTCTCTATACAACATGTTTAATTTTGAAATTGATTTTTTTTTTTTTTTTTTTTTTTTTTTTTTTTACTATCGCATTTAGTCCACATGACATAGAGTATAATAGCGGGCTTCGCCCGCTATTGGGCCAGTTCAAATATTCGAAAAAACGAGAAAAATAGATCAGTAAATTTTTACTTTATAAAAAACATGACTTTGGATTTATTAAAGAAAGGATAAAGTGTTTTGAAAGGAATATTAAACGAAACCCTTTGTGCGATCTTCGTCACACTTACCCACTTGTTTAATTTTTCGTCGGGTTAACTAATATGCACTATTTAATGAAACAAACAAAAATTCCGAAAATGCCCTGATAAATCAAGTCGTATCGGGAGAATCAACCCTTATTTTTATTTTCTTTTTATCATATGGTCAATTATGTGAAACGTGCTTAATGTCGACCAGATTATTTAAATCTTGATGAAAAAGGTCGTGATTTTGAAAGCGTCATCTGAATAGAAAATTGCGTGAGGAGTTGTTTAAAAAATATTTTCTGAGTAATAATTTGAGCTAATTTTACTTCCAGAATCAAAAGATAGAAGTTTTATAGCATCATTATTTTGGGAAATATCTATTTTTATTATGAATATTTTTGACTGTTCAACGGGAAATTGAAGTTCACAACATTGTAGCTTGTGCGAGCATATTTAGATAATGATCATATTCTTATACTTTACGCCTGTTGGAAGACAAGTAATAATAATATTAATAATAATAATAATAATAATAATAATAATAATAATAATAATGTGCGCTGTATATCAGAGAACGCGATATAAAAAAGGGTGTTAAAAATGAAGAAATAATAAAGATAATAATAAAAACAGACTTAAATTAATTACTTACTAGCTGATTCAACCGGGATAATAAGCTTAAATATACCCAAAAGTACTGTTTAATTTAGACATTTTTCTCCGCGGGGGATGGGGGATTTCTGCAGCTGCGGGTTGGAGTTCCAGGAGGAATTGCATTTCTAAGCGAAAAAATACCATATCTTTTTCGATGCTCCGGAGATACCCCCCGCGAGCCACCCTCTGAATTCAACACAGCCTAAAATAATTTTACAGTATCCTGAGATTACTGTAAATCTATTCCTATCGCGCAACACTGAACGGTTTAAAAAAAAAGTTGAATAATAATAATCAAAGCTCTCCACTGCGAGGTCACGCGCGTAGTCATAGTAACAGTTTTGAGCGATAAAAGGGTTTATTTAAGAAACCATCGCTCGATCTTTTTCCTCTCTTTCTCGCTGCGTTTCAGAGAAAAAAATCCGTGGCTTTACTTTCTTTAATGACCAATTAAATTTTTTTTTTTTTTTTTTTTTTTTTTTGGTAAATCGATTTCCGAAAATCTGTTCTATACAAAGGTACAAAATTTAAGATTAGATATTGTTGGCGCCACTCTTGGCTTCTAACATCGCTTGGCGATAAATGTAACTCAGAAGTCATTTGTTTTTCGCTTCGTTCGGTTGTCTCCATGGGGAGCTCCGAAAACCAATACGTCGGAAATAAAAAAAAATGGTTTGTTAGTAAACAGAATTGAAATTTTATCGATAGTTGTTTAATTTACAGTCCACTTTATTGTCGTAGTCGACATTATGGTACCGCTCGCGGAGAAAAACCAGTGATCGTTGAATTACATTGCTTTTTGTTTAAAAAGGAAAAGAAAATCGGAACAATAACAATGGATGTAAAAGTGCTGAATCGAAGAAGGGGCAATATGAAAGCCCAAATTACAAAGTTATCAAACCTTATAGCCGATGAGGCACAAGAAATAGACTCAGTGGATATCTTGAATAACATCTAAAATTTGAACAAATTAGAAGATAAATTAGATGATTTGAAAATGGAGTTCTATAAAATTTTGAAAGATGAAGAAATCGATAAGTGTGAAGCTGAATTTGAAGAAATCGTGCAAGATCTCCAAAATCTCAAGGTAATATTTAAAAGACTTATTGAGATTTCTAAAACTAAAAATGTTGATATAATAAATGAAAATAATGGTGTCAATAATTTCAAAAATTTAAATGTTAAATTACCGGAAATTCCATTGCCGAAATTCGATGGTTCGTATGAAAATTGGAATAACTTTAGGACTCAATTTAATAGTATAATTGATTCGAACGAATTGTTAACTAATGATCAAAAACTTTTTTATTTGCAATCCTCTTTTGTGGGGTCGGCGAAACAAATCCAAAGTACTGATGACACATATGAGTCATTATTTGAAGCACTTAAAAAAAGATTTGACAATAAAAGATTAATAGTTAACAGTCATATTAAATCTTTATTAATGTTAGATAATATTTGTACTGATTCAGCTGAAAAATTAAGAATGCTGCTTGATTGTATTTTAAAGCATGTAAAAGCTTTAAAGGAGTTAAATGTCGAAATGAACAATTTTAGTGAAAATTTATTGATTAACATTATTTTGACAAAATTGGATAGAACAACATGTAAGGAATTCGAAATGACATTAACAACGACAGATTTACCTCGATGGGATACCTTTATCGAATTCTTGCAAAATCGTGTTCAAATATTAGAAAACCTTCAAGGAACACAAATAAATTCGCAAAAATTTAAAACCCAGAACAAACAAAAAACTTTTATTCTGAAATCTAATTCATGCCTTGTTTGTAAAAAAATTACATGCATTACACCAGTACCCTGTTTTTCTAAAAATGACTCCAATTCAAAGATTTGATGAATTAAAAAAGAATAAACTTTGTATAAATTGTTTAAATGACTCGCATCTGCTTTCGAAATGCGGTTCAAAATATAACTGTCAGCTGTGCAATCTCAGACATAACGTACTACTTCATCGAGATAAAAATAAATCATTTCAAAATAAAACGTCATTAAAAAGCTCCGATTCTGAAATAGAAATATTTACATCGGCGCCAGACGGGCTTCGTTCGAGTAAAGAAAATGATGAATCAAAAAAAACAAAATTTATCGGAAATATCTCAAAGTTTTTCATCACATAATAATGAAAGTAAAAAAGCAGTTATTTTGTCTACGGCATATATTTATATTTATAGTCCGTTACATAAATGTTTCGTCCAGGCCAGGGGAATTCTCGACAGCGCGAGCCAAGCTAACTATATTACGAAAGAAATGGCTTCCTATTTGGGCTTGAAAAAAGAAAGAATAAATGTTTCCGTTAGTGGTATAGGTGGAAATGCCTTTAATGTGAAAGGGAAGGTTAATACGATAATTCGTAATAAGAATTCTTCATTCTCTTCACCAAGCGAATTTTTTGTTGTTTCAAAAATTACTGACTGTGTACCTTCTTCAAATATTAAAATTGATAAAGCATTGTTAACAAATAGGGTTTTGCTAGCTGATCCTACTTTTGACATACCGGGAAAAATTCATTTAATAATTGGGGCAGAACTCTTTTATGAGATAATAAAAGAAGGAAAAAATCGCATTTCACCAAATTTAATGTTTCAAAATTCGGTGTTTGGCCTTATTGCTACTGGAACTGTTAAAATCAAGAGTTCTAACTCGTATTGTGGATTAACATTTAATTCTGAAATTGAGAATATTGAATCTAATCTTAAAAAATTTTGGGAAATAGAAAATATTTCACCTGACCGTTTTCTAAGTAAAGAAGAAGAATTTTGTGAATCTTATTTTCAAAAAACGCACAAACGGAATGATACCGGAAGGTTTATTGTCGAAATGCCGATTCAAACTGATCAATTAAATTCATTGAGAAATTCGAGAAATTTAGCAGAAAGGCGTTTACAACAAACAGTAAAGAGATTGGAAAATAATAGTACTATGAAAAAACTTTATTGCGAATTTTTAAATGAATATGAAGCATTGGAGCATATGGAAAGAATTTCAGTCGAAGACTCTCGCTCAGTAGTTTATTACATACCTCATCATGGCATTTTTAAACCGGATAAATCCTCTACTAAATTAAGGATTGTATTTAATGCCTCTACCCCTACCACAACCGGAAAAAGCTTGAATGATATTTTGCTTTCCGGTGAAGTTAAGGAAGATCTTTTTGATATTTTGTTAAGATTTCGAACATATAAGGTTGCTTTAACTGCGGACATTAAATCGGCAGATTTTGATAGATCCTTCACAAATGGACCTTTTACGCATTCTTTGGAAGGATTACGAAAATAATTCCACAATTGCCTTTAAATTGAACACGGTCACTTATGGAACTAAATGCGCCCCTTTTTTGGCCATAAGGTGCATCAAACAATTGGCTTTAGATGAGAAGGATAAATTTCCTCTTGCGGCAAAAGCTATCCTATCTGATAGCTACATGGACGACATCGTGACTGGATCCCCAGATTCAGAGTCGGCAATAGCCCTGAAAAATCAATTAATTAACATATTTCGTTCTTGTGGAATGGCTTTGCACAAATGGAATTCAAATTTGAATGAGCTTTTAAATCATGATGAAATCGAAGACGTTTCCTTTTGCACTAAGTCTGACACTTCAGTTAAAACTTTAGGTATGGTTTGGAAATCTAATAAAGACCACTTTGTGTTTAGAGTTTCGGTGAAAGAACAAGAATCATACACCAAAAGACAGGTTCTTTCTGTCATAGCAAAATTGTATGATCCTCTTGGGCTCATTGGCCCAATTATTTCCAAGACCAAGTGTTATCTTCAGAAATTGTGGTTGTGTAAAATAAGATGGGACGAAAACATTCCGGAACCCCTTGCTAGTGATTGGTGTAACTTCGTAAGTCAACTAAAAACTATAGAAAATATAACAATTAGTCGATACATTTTAACTCCTTCCACAGAAGCAATATTTGTTCTTGGTTTCGCTGACACTTCCATAATAGTTTTTGGTGCTGCAGTTTATGTATATTGTTTAAGTTCATCCAACTCGACCACATCAAACCTCATTGCGAGTAAATCAAGAGTGTCACCTCTAAAGACCATTTCTGTGCCAAGACTGGAACTATGTTCCTGTTTGCTTCTTTCTCAACTTGTCTCCAAAATTCTCCCTTCCTTACAACTAGACATTCAAGGAGTAATTTTATTCTCAGACTCAACTATAGCATTGGCATGGATAAAAACCTCTGCTCATCTATTAAAAACTTTCATCGCAAATAGAGTCTCAAAGATTCAGTCTCTCACTGAACAATTTTTATGGAAACACATTCCTTCTACACTGTTAAAAATTTCCGTTCAAAGTTGCACCAATCTATGGAGTAAAATAAGGAAAAGCACCAAAAAATGGTATTTCTTAATTTTTAAAAGCACCACGAAATGGTGCAACCTCCAAAATTGCCTTGTTTGCACCACGAAGTGGTGCAACCTAACAGCGAATCAGAATCGCTGATTTCTGCGCATCTCTACAGCGTCTTTATGAGATAAGCAGAAGAGAAAGGAAACAAAATTTTCATAGCCGCCATTGTTGGCAAGATAATTACTAGGATTATTTATGGAATGACATGGTAGGATATTTTTAGTTTTAATCTTTTATTATTGTAGATTTTGTATCTTGTGAATATATGAGCTTATGATATCGCATCATATATTAATTTATTTCAGTAATTATTTCTCTCTTATTTAGTTATGTTTTCCAAATTTGCCTCATTTCGTTATTTCAATGTGCAAATTTTCTCAAAAGAATATAATTGTAGTCATTTTTATCCCCCCCCCCCCCCACTCTCTTTGTTAAATTCAGTGTAACAGATTTCATCCATTTATTCTGATAACTTTTTCGATTAACATTTACATTAAAGACTTCCATAATATGCATTTATTAAAAACTTTGATGAATCATATCCTGAGATTTCGTTTTCCTACCAGGTGCTTTTTTTTCTTTTCGTATTCGTCGTCATGCAGTATCGCAAAAATAATTAGATAAACAAGAAAAACTGCATGGGGATTTTCGGTTTACGCTGTGTTTATTTTATAATTGATTATAAGCTGAAGATAAAGAATTAACTGACAAAAAATTTTATTGTTAATATATTTCGAAACTCGAAGCTGAGTAGAATTTGTTTAATTGTATGTATGCATTTTTCTGCGATATTGTTTACTTTTTTATATTTTCAAGATTGAGTAATTGTAAAACATTCATTTTAAATAAGTTTATACTTACTTATGTAAGACTGAATATTTTTAATGATAAATTAAGCTTTAATTAGTTTAGAATTCACGTTATATTCAAAATGTTTTCCAAACAGTGAAGAATAGTACATATGCAGTCATTCTGTTCATTTCTGTATGAATTTTCTGTTTTTATTTCCTCCTTTTTTTTCCATTTTCTATTTTTTTCTTATTTTATGAAAAAAATAAACTTAAAAAAGTAAATTTTGATAGATAACAGTCATACATAAATTTGAAAAGGCTTCGTAAACTTTTTAGAAAAAATAGTAAACAATGAATTAAATAGCTCGTATTCGCATCAAGATACGTAATCGATACGCATAAAATATTAAAATTAAATATGACTTATCGTGTTCTTCCATAAATAAGCATCGTAATAATAATCATTTGCCAGCAAAATTTAATGTACAGATCCACACACATATAAAAAAAATATTTAAATAAAGAATGACTAATCATACACTTAAAAAAGCATTCCCACACTTCGCGTTATAAGGTAATTGATTCTTTTTTAAAGATGTTTTAATTGTTTCAATATACTCTAGGATTGATATTTACTGCTTCTCTGATTGTTTTTTTTTCTAGGATATCTAGTGTGTGTTTTACAAGATCAGAAACTTGGTTTATTCAGCAAATTATAATGCATTTCAATTTACATTACTTTGCTTTTTTTACGATATAAAGAACTCATAACAACATCGTAGTTTTTATGTACGTTAATCAGGAATTAAGGAGTAAATCATGTAAATATTACGATGGTGTTATGAGTGCTTCAAATTAAAAACATTAAATTAAAATATATTAAAATTTGCTAAATAAACTAGGTTTCTAATCTTGTATAACACACTCAAGTAATCTTCAAACAAAGATCAATCAGAGAAGCAGTAAATATCAATTTTAAAGTTTATTGAAACAATGAAAACATCTTAAAAAAAACAATTCACACAATTACCCCTAAAAAATTCACCAATATATGGTTCAACCTTGCACCAAATATTGAAAAAACGTTTCGCCTATTTATGGTGCAACTTTAGCACCAAATATTGGGGAAATGTTGCACCAATTTATGGGAAAATGTTGCACCAATTTATGGTGCAACCTTAGCACTAAATTTTGGAGAAACGTTTCACCATCTTATGGTGGCAGCTACCGCAGCACCAAAAATTGGTGCAACCTTGCTCCAAATTTTTAACAGTGTAGTGATAATCCAGCTGATATAATATCTCGTGGAACTTTTCCTCAAGAACTTTTAGATATGGAACTGTGGTGGAAAGGTCCATTATTGACTAATAATATCTTGGACTTGACAGAAAAGGGAAAAAACTGACTTTCCAAATGATGATGCATATTTAAACGAACTTAAATCAAACTGTAATATTAATTTGCATCTAATTAACCAGGACTTTAATAATTTTCTGAATAATTTTTGTGACTTAAGTAACAGTTATTTTAAGTTAATTTGTATTTTAGTTTATATTTGTAGATTTATTTATAATTGCAAGCACAAAGAAAGGATTGTAGGGCCTATTACAAAAAAGGAATTTTACCAAGCAAAGATTAAATTAGTCAAATTGGTTCAGGTAATGTACTTCACCAGGGAAATGAAGGCGCTCAAGAAAGGTGAGAAACTAAAGGATAGTCGAGTAAGTAATTTAAATCCTTTTCTTGATAGGGATGAAATAATTAGAGTTGGTGGTCGTTTAGATCAATCAAATTTATCTTATGATAAAAAACATCCGATTCTTTTACCCAAAGATCACAGGCTTACACTTTTAATTTTCCAGTATTTTCACTTAAAAAATTTGCATGTTGGTGCTCAAACATTGCTTTATTTTGTGAGACAAAAATTCTGGCCCTTAAATGGCAGAAACATAGCTAGAAAAATCGTACATAATTGCATTGTTTGTTTTAAAAACAAACCTAAAATTGCAGAACAAATCATGGCCTCGTTACCTAAAGAAAGGGTAAATATTAATCCCCCTTTTACAAATTCAGGCATTGATTTATGTGGCCCATTTTATATAAAACACAAAAACCAACGTAAAGGAGTTTTTAGTAAAATTTATCTCGCAATTTCCGTCTGTTTTGCTACTCGTGCAATTCATTTAGAAGTAATAACAGATTTAACTTCTGAAGCCTTAATAGCTACCTTAAAAAGATTTGTATCTAGGCGCGGAATTTGCGCCACCATCTTTTCCGATAATGCCTCTAATTTTGTTGGTGCGAGTTCAGAATTGAAAAAATTGCATAAAATTGTAAAAAATCAATCCGAGGAATTGGCTGCTTACTTATTGACTAATTCAATTTCTTGGAAATTCCTTCCTCCTAGATCCCCTAATTTTGGTGGCTTGTGAGAGGCAGGAGTAAAATCCTTTAAGCACCATTTAAAAAGAACTATTGGAGATTTAAAATTAACTTTTGAGGAATTTCTAACTGTCGTTAATCAAATCGAAGGTATTTTAAACAGTAGGCCTCTAATACCTTTATCTTCGGATCCAAACGATTACGAAACGTTAACCCCAGGACATTTTTTAATAGGACGACCTATAAATAGCATCTGTGAACCAAACATGACTGACCTTGCCAATAATAAACTTAGTCATTGGCAGCAAATTACAAAAATTAATCAATTAATTTGGAAAAAATGGAGTAGAGATTATTTAAATAATCTACAACAGCGAACAAAATGGTTATTTTAAAAAGAAAATATTAAAATTGGAACTATGGTTTTATTAAAGGATAGTAATTTGTCCATGTGTACCAGGTCAGTAGGTCGCATTCAAGACGTTATTTATGGGAGCGATGGTAAAGTTAGGGTTGTGCTTGCAAAAACTCCAAATGGTATATTCAAACGAGCAATTTCTAATATTTGCATTTTGCCCATAAATGATCCTTTATTATAATGTAAATATTTATTTTTCTTATATTTCATGTGTATTTATATTTGAAAATTTTTGCAGTAACTTTGTATTTTAATATTATAATTGAATTGAATTGTATATTTGTATTATTGATTGAACTGAAACTTGTATTATAATTGAAGATTTATTGTTAAAAAAATAATTGTTTACAACGAAGGACATTTGTTTAAGATATGTTGCCGAAATAAATATTTCAGTGGTGACCGGTATGTTGGCCACTCTTGGCTTCTAATATCGCTTGGCGATAAATGTAACTCAGAAGTCGATTGTTTTTCGCTTCGTTCGGTTGTCTCCATGGGGAGCTCCGAAAACCAATACGTCGTAAATAAAAAAAAATAGTTCGTTAGTAAACAGAGTTGAAATTTTATCATTAGTTGTTTAATTTACAGTCCACTTTATTGTCGTAGTCGACAGATATTGGTTGATACAAACAAACCTTCAATTTCCGACAAAATGGAGACTTTAAACAAAAAAATCGCGAAAAATTCAAAGATTTCTGTACGAATTCAGGATAAAATATATTGGAAAGCGAGTATTAGAAAAACATATTTAATATACCGGGCAAAAAAATTGAATATGGATTGCTTTCATGAGTTGGTCAAAATCACTGGCGAACTCGAAAGATGAAGGAAAACTTCAATCGTTCCGTTCAGTGGTACAAATAAGAAAAGAAGCTGAGATCAAGCGCAAAAGAGCTCTCTCTCTCTCTCTCTCTCTCTCTCTCTCTCTCTCTCTCTCTCTCTCTCTCTCTCTCTCTCTCTCTCTCTCTCTCTCTCTCTCTCTCTCTCTCTCTCTCTCTCTCTCTCTCTCTCTCTCTTTGCAAGGCTCTCTCCGCTTCTCGGAACATTAATGTAGCGGTCATCATTCGCAATTTATATTAAGGCAAAAATTATTATGGTGGAACACATGGCAACACCAGACTGAGTCATCTGAGCAGACGTCAGATTGAACATATTGACGTGCGATCTTTTTGGTAAAAGACAGACAGAGTCGACGGAGTAACGGTAAAGGAAGGATGTATTTTTAAAAGATGCACTGTTTGTCGGCTTAACCCGGTAATTCACCGTCAACTCGCGAGTTAAGACTTAAATCTCTGTTGAATCCAATCTCCTGAAATCCAATTCACCGATAACTCAATTAGCCGAAATGGAAGGACAAATCGAAACTGATTTCGAGAATCTCAACCTTGCTACAGAGCAGTAGTTATTCGACCGCGCATGTGCAATTGAAGCAAAGATGGCTGTCGTTTTGATTTGTGCTTTGAAGTTTATTTTGTAGCCAACGCTGTTTGTGACTAGAGTTGCAAAAGCCAGAAATAACCTGGTTTAAACCGGGAAATAAACCGGGTTTTTTGGGAATAAATTCGTTTTTTTGGGAATAAACCAGGTCTTTTGGCAATAAATCTGTTAATAAACCGGGTTCATTGGAAATAAACCTGGGAATAAACCGTTTTTTTATTTATTTATTTTTTATTTATTTATTTATTTTTTTTTTTTTTTTTTTTTGCAACTCTATTTGTGACCCAGACAGCACAAAAAGCTTGCTTCAGGCTATCTTCAAGCTTGATTCGCAAGTCAATAAGCTTGCATTAAACTTAACAGATCAAGCTTGCAAGCTTAATGCAAGTTTGAAACAAGAATTAGAGTTTCCACTTGTCCAGCTTGTTTTTAACTTGGCATGGCAAACATACATCAAGTTTTCAGTGTCAAAGTTGCAAGTTATGCAAACAAGCATGAATCGAGTTTCCAAGTCAAGTTAGAAACAACCTGGCCAAGTGGAAACTTGAATGCTTGAATCAAACTTGCATCAAGCTTGCAAGCTTGATCTGTCAAGTTTAGTGAAAGTTTGTTGTTTAAAGCGAGTTGATCTAGTGTAAACTTAAACGATTGATCTTGACTTGCAGCAAACTTACACTGTCAAGTTTAATGCAAGTTTGTTGACTTCACAAATCAAGCTTACAGATATATTACAAACTTTTCAACATTTTTTTTTTCTTCAGATGTTTTTGTTTAACTAACAAATAAAGACAAATATTATTTTATAAATATTAATATCAGATAAGAAAAATCCTTTTAAATTTTGTAACGCTAAAAATAAAATTTAGCGTTTGAAATTTTAAAAAGTTTTTTCTTATCCAAAATTAACATTTATAAAATATTTCTGAGAATTTGTTAGCTAAACAGGAACTTTCTTCAGATTCATTTCTTCTTCAGATGTTTTTGTTTAACTAACAAATTCTGACAAATATTATTTTATAAATATTAATATCAGATACGAAAAATCATTTTAAATTTTGAAACGCTAATAATAAAATTTAGCGTTTGAAATTTTAAAAAGTTTTTTCTTATCCAATATTAACATTTATAAAATATTTCTGAGAATTTGTTAGCTAAACAGGAACATCTGAAAAAAAAAAGGGGGGGGGGGTTGAAAAGCTTGTATTATGCTATCTGAAAGCTTGATTTGTCAAATAAACAAACTTGCATTAAACTTTACCAAATTCCTAAGAATTAAAATGTAGTAAAAATATTACTAAATATTTTTAAATATCTAAAAAAAAATTGAATTATATATTTTTTAAATAAAAAATATATTAAGCAGGCATTTTCTTTTAATAAAATATGCCTATGTGTAAATATATAATACATTAAAGAAAGGGGAAGTGTTAAGGTGGAATTTGAAACAGTGATGCAGCCCAGCCATAAATCTTGCATTATAAAAATTCTTACTCATATTTGTAAAAATTTGTTTGTAATACCTACCGCACAAGCCGTAACCGATAAACAATTCGTTTCCTCCCTCCCTAGGACTTGATGATCGGAAGTTGCGGTAAAGTAATGGATCGCTGGGGTGTTTCGGCATCGGCCTAGGACCCAGTTCCCCCTTTGGGGTTCCGGCTACAAAGCCGTTGGACTACTCCAGTGTCCGCCCAAGTGGTTTGTGGTGGTGTCCTCTGATTTTGGGCTCCACCGCATGTTGCATCGACCTTTGTCGTCAATTCATTTTAGGAAGGGTCGAGAAGCGCAGAACGCTCACGCCCCCGTCTCTCCCCCCGGCCGAAGAGCACTACCTGGGGAGGGTCACCGGGTAAACTGGCCCTCTCTGGTGGTGACCTCGTATGGATTCACGAGAATCTGGACTCGGCGGTGAAGTACGACTGTCTTCGGCAGCCGTAGCTTGTCATTATACCTACCGCACAATTTTAATATATTAAATGAGCACACATGAAAGATATTTGCCGAAAAAGAGGGCAATGCTCTCTAAATATAAGATGGGTTTATAATTATTTTTTAATATTGTGAATTTTTCACCATTTTGTACTGAAAGTTGTTCTTGTTTGCACATTTTTTTAAAACATAAATCGTGTTATAACGAAAATGCATAAAGTGAGATAGAGAGGGATATGTGTATTCAACACTGCCTGGTTTTCACTTGAAAGTTCAGCTACAATTTCTAAAATAAAAGTGAATTTTTCCAATTTTCTAAGAATATAAAAATATAGAAATATGGATTTAAAAATCATCTAATTATAGACCTTTATAAATACATTTTCAAAGGTAACTTTACAAACATATGTACAGTACACACTATTCATATTTCAATGACGGGTTTCTTTCTTTCATTTTTCTTGGGGAAGAAAAGGAAAAAAAAAAATAGTTAATAATATTGATCCCAATATTTGACAAACAAGTTACTCTTGTCTAAAATTTTTACATATAAGAAAAATAACAGTTGCAAGGTGATATAACCATTATGAATAAATGCCGGAGATTACTTAAAATGATTTAACCCTTTAACGGTCATTGGTTTCCCTGTGAAACCACAAAATTTTAATTACGAAATTCAACAATGACAGCAGAATTTTAATAGAAATGTTTTATATTTATTATGTATGTGAAATATCGCTTTTTTATTATATAAAAATAAATTTGTTCATAATTTCCGGTGTCAATTATTTATTTCAACATTTAAGCAATTGAAGTGCTTTATCCGTTAAAGGGTTAATGAAAACTAGGTTTTGTAAAGAGAAAATTTTAACAATGAAATATGTTGACTACAAATTGTAATCAACAATGTGTCGCATATTGCTGATTTTATTCATACATGGAAGCCAATAACTTAATTTTTATGTTCTTCACCGATCTTCTTTTTATGTAATTTATTCAACTATTTGTTTTTAACATTCTATTTTTTTTTTTTTTTTAAAGAAAACATAGCTTTGCTTTGTTCTCAACAGAATGAACGACTAAAAAACAAAGAACGATTTGGCCTGGTATTTGGATGAACTAAACCAGATCGATTGCACTGAAAAAGAAGAAAGAAAATTATAACAAACACATATCAAATTACAAAACACTAAAAAATGAGAAAACACGCACTAAAAAACAAAGAAAAAAATACTAACGAAATATTTCAAAATTTAAAAAGTGCCCCCCTGGGAGGAAAATTGGGGAGAGGGGGAGCGAGGTTCATAATATGAAAGAGTGGTCTGTTAGATATTGTAATGTTTACAGTTAGATCCACCAGATGGCTGTACCAGCTAGGGAACACAGCAGTAGAATAAAGAATGTCGCCTGATAGAAAAACGTGTGTTTCTTGATCTCCTAATATGCATAAGCTAAAAGCTTATAATCGATATCTTTAAGAATAATATATAACATATTTGACATGGTGTCAGAAGTTTTAAGATACTTCACGTGATCAACGGGAAAATTTATCGTAAAATACGAACTTTTTCGCCGAATAAAAAAGGCTTCAGAAATCGAAAGTAATGGCTAACAGCTTGCCGACAATCTCGCCGTTCGTAACAAGTACGAATCCATCAGAAGCATGGAGATATTGGAAAGCAGATTTTGAAGATTATCTGGAAGCTTTAAAATATGGTACAGATTCTGAAAAAACAAAAATCGCACTCTTTTGTCATGTATGTGGAGAAGAATTAAAAAAGCAGTTACGCGCGTTCGATCTTCAACCAGCCACTGACACGGAACATGTTAGTTTAAAACAGATCTTAGAAGAATTTGATAAATATTTTAAGGATTATCAAAATGAAGTCTATGCATCCTTCAAGTTTTTAGAAATTAAACAGGCAAAAGGAGAATATTTTTCTGACTATTATTCGCGACTTCGTAGCGCGGTAGTCGAATGTAATTATGGTGCTTTGCAAGATAGAATGCTCCGAGATAAGATAATTCAAGGTCTATGGGATAAGCCGCTACAAGAAAGATTAATACGAGAAACCAGTAAAAAAGAGAAAAGTCTTACAGATATCGTAAGTGAATGCAAAGCAGCTGAGCACAGCAAAGCTCAAGTTTCTGAAATGAATGCTGAGAACAATTCTGTAAACGCTATCAAGAAAGCTGAAAATAGCTCGACACCGCCTCATTTTTCTCAACATAAAAATAATCATAATCAAAAGAAGACTTGTAGATATTGTGGAAAATATCATGAACCGAGAAAATGTCCTGCATATGGTACAAAATGTAAGCGATGTGATGGGAATAACCACTGGGCGATCGTGTGTAAAACGAAAGTAAACAAAAATCGTAATTCCAAAAAAGTGAACACAATTGAAGAAGCAGATTCTGACATTGTTTATATTGGTGAATTAAAATCACTAAATCAGTTAAATTCTGAAAATTTGGGTTCGGTTTGGCTTCAAAAGCTTACAGTCAACAATAAACAAGTTATATTCAAGCTGGATTCTGGATCTCAAGTAAATGTAATACCAAAAGCAGAATTGCTTAAGTGGAAAGAAAAGCCAGTGGTAAGAAAAAATCACACTCCAGTTTTAGATTACAGTGATAATGTTGTTCCTATAATAGGTGAGTGCTATTTAAAATGTAAAACTGATAAATTTGAAAGTGATTTTAAATTTTTAGTTACTACTCTTGATTCTTGCCCTATTTTAGGCCTTGATGCTTGTAAAAAGTTAGGTTTGATTAAAAGATTGAATTTAATTGATAAAAATCCAAAGTTGTTTGACACACCACAACAAATTATTAAAGAATATTCTGATGTTTTCACTGGGTGTGGACGGTTAAATAAAACGGTTCATATTAAATTAAAAGATAATTCAAGTCCTCATGTTGCAGCACCTAGAAAAATTCCACTAGCTTTACATAACAAAGTTAAAGAAGAACTTAAAAGAATGGTTGAGACTGGTATCATAACTAAAGTTCATGAACCAACTGAGTGGGTTAGTAATATGGTTATTGCTAATTCACCTAAGAAATTACACATTTGCTTAGACCCCAGACCCTTGAATGAGGTAATTCAAAGACCTCATTACCCAATACCCACTGCAGATTCACTCATAACAAAACTTCAAGGTTGTAAAGTTTTCACAATATTAGATGCTAAGAATGGCTTTTGGCAATTGCCACTTGATCAGGAATCCTCTTATTTAACAACTTTTACTACTCCTTGGGGAAGATACAGGTTTCTTGTTTTACCATTTGGGTTAAATAATGCTCCCGAAGAATTTCAGAGAGCTATGGATGAAATTTTTGAAAATGAACCAGAAATAAATCCCTATTTTGATGATATTGCTTTAGGTTCATCCACAATGGAAGAACATTGTAAATTATTGCACAGAACACTTGCATTGGCAAGGAAAGCAAATTTAAAATTTAACATATCAAAAACTCAGCTTTCTTTAACTTCTGTGAATTATTTAGGACATGTACTGTCTGATAAAGGTATTGAACCTGATCCAAATAAAGTAAAGGCCATTCATGAGTTTGCAACTCCCAAAAATAAAGAAGATTTACAACGATTCTTGGGTATGATAACATATCTCGCAAAGTTTACTCCACATTTGTCTAATTTGACTCATTCTCTACGTCAACTTCTGAAAAAAGACACTGAATGGTTGTGGGACAGTAATATTCAAAAAGATTTTCATCTCATAAAAGAAACCATAATTAAAGCTCCATGTTTACAATACTTCGATGAAAATAAAGTTGTAACTGTGTCTGTTGATGCTAGTAAAAATGGATTAGGTGCTACTCTTCTACAGGAAAATAAACCGGTTGCTTTTGGGTCAGCTTCTTTAACTGATGTGCAACAACGTTACGCACAAATTGAAAAAGAACTCTTAGCTGTCATCTATGGATTAGAACACTTTAATTATTATACGTATGGTAGACCTGTTGTAGTACAGACTGATCACAAACCTCTATTAGGCCTTAGTAAAAAACCATATGATTTAATTTCTCCTCGTCTGCAACGCCTGTTGCTTAGGCTAAATAGATATAATGTAAAACTTGATTATGTTCCTGGAAAGCAACTTATCATAGCCGATACTCTTTCTAGAGCACAGTCACCTACAGAAACTTTTGATGAGGGAGATTACCTAGAAACGTTTGCCAAAATTAATCTTTTGACACAAGCTTCTGAAGAAAAATGGAATGAATTGGCAGAAATGTCAGCTAACGATGAAGAATTACAAGATGTTCTATATCATATTAGGAATGGCTGGCCTGAAAAATGCAAAACAAAAACAGCTGCAAAAGCATATTGGCATTGTAAAGAAGAATTATCTGTAACAAAGGAAGGTATAATTTGTAGAGGACAGAAACTTGTTGTACCAGCTGCAGCTAGAGAAGAAATTTTGAAAAGATTACACATTTCACATAAAGGGGTAGTATCCACTAAAGTTAAAGCAAGAGAATATTTTTATTGGCCTAACATTAACAAAGATGTAGAAAATTTTATCTCCAAATGTAAAGTCTGTCAGATGTATCAACGAGCAAATCAAAAAGAAGTCCTACTAGATACCGACCTACCAGAAAGACCATGGCAAAAAGTATCCTGTGACTTTTTCTATTTGAAAGGGCAGCAAAATCTTTTAATGGTAGATTTTTTTTCGAAGTATGTTGAATTGAAACCTTTGAAAAGCACAACAGCCCAAGCTGTTATACCTGTTATGAAGTCTATTTTTTGTACTCATGGAATACCTGAAGAACTTGTCAGTGATGGCGGTCCCCCCCTTTGATTCTTATGAATTGCAGAAATTTTTTAAAGAATGGAAAATTTTGCCCCGCATAACTTCACCACATTTTCCACGAGCACATGGTCAGGTTGAAAGAGCAATTCAAACCATAAAAAATTCTCTCAGAAAAGCTGAAGAAGATGGAAAAGATATTTATTTAGTACTACTAGATTACAGAATCCAACCTGCTAAAGATCTTCCCTCTCCATCTGAATTGTTAATGGGCAGAAGATTAAGATCCTTTTTACCAGCTCATCCTGCACTGCTAACACCAAAGTTTGATATAAAAGAAGCTTCTAAATCTTTGAAAGAGAGGCAGGTAATGCAAAGTAAATATGCCAACAGACAAGCAACTCATCTACCAAAAATATCTGACAATAAAAAAGTATGGTTCCGGCATAAAATGAAAAGTCCTTGGAAGCAAGGTACTGTTGTTCAAGTAGGACCTCAACCTAGATCTTACCTAATAAAAGGAAGAGATGGAGGACTGTACAGAAGAAATAGATATCATATTAAGCTGGATCATTCCAAAGATGATGACAACAGAAAAACACCAACAGTTGAAGATCTTTATCCAACTTCATCAGATGCAGAGCCAGATCCCAATTCCAATATAAATAATTCAACTGATTCCTCAACTGTTAATACCCAAACAACATCTCCGGATCAAAGAAGATCAAAAAGAAATATTGTTAAACCTATCCGCTACAGAGACACTTAAGACATTTGAACTTCTTATTAATTTGAAATAATTTAGCATTAGAACTCTAAAATAAAGTTAACTTAGTTTAATCTCGCTTAAAGACTATAAAGGTAAATAATTTAATTTTTGTTTGTTTAATTTAAAGTTAAATATCCAGATCAGGTAATTAATGTTAAGTTTATTTGTGTATGTACTTTTCCTGTTTTTGTAAAAAGGGCATGTTAGATATTGTAATGTTTACAGTTAGATCCACCAGATGGCTGTACCAGCTAGGAAACACAGCAGTAGAATAAAGAATGTCGCCTGATAGAAAAACGTGTGTTTCTTGATCTCCTAATATGCATAAGCTAAAAGCTTATAATCGATATCTTTAAGAATAATATATAACATATTTGACATGGTCCAAGGGCTTTCTTATGATATATCACATGATGAGTGTCAGAAAAAGTTTCAAAAATGTCCCCCGGGGGGCAAATTAGGGGAGGGGAAACAATAGGAATTCAAAAACACATATTTTAAACAACAAGTATTGTGAAATTAAACATATTTGAAATGTGCGCTTTCTCTTTCCTTTCTTTCCCATTTAACCAGACTGAGACACAGCAACGCATGGCGGGATACATCAGTAAATTAATAAAAATGTAAAACACGGCTACTTTTTTAAGTGCTATTTTAATAAAAGTATTTTATCTCTTTTAGATCTTCTGTGTGAGATTATTCAGAACTTCATCAGAAACCAATAGACCGGGAGGCGGCAGCACAGACAATCACCTCATCGAGTTCACGGCTGAAATTTCAGAATTAGTTAAAACTTTATTCGCAATTCGCATATTAAAACGCAATCGGTCTGCCAAGTCATATCTTGGTGGAAAACACCCGAAAACCCAATTTTAGCGGTGGGGCTCGTAGGTTTACCATTGTGCGTTCCTGCTCTTAGTCCTCCATGTTTTCATACCTTTGGGTGCAGAAAAACACAATGGTAAACCTACGAGTCAACCGCTAAAATCGGGTTTTAAGGTGTTTTCCACCAAGATATGACTTGGCAGACCGATTGCGTTTTAATATGCAAATCGAGTTTTAACTAATTCTGGAATTTCAGCCGTGAACTCGATAAGGTGATTGTCTGTGCTGCCACCTCCCGGTCTACAATGAACACAACAGACACAGACTATTTTGCTGGCCAAGACATAAAATTCTAAAGAAGAGGAGGAAAAGGTGGCACCTCTTTCTTCGAGAGGAAGAAAAAGAATCATAATGATTTTTGACTTTTTGGAATATAGGATAAATACAGGCAGGGGCGCCATTTCAGAACTTTCTTGGGGGGGGGGGGGGCAAAGTTTTTTTCAGGTAGTGGCATAACAAAAGTAGGAGTTCGGTCCCCCGCAACCTCTCCGAACGAGAACGAGAAACGATCATAGACTGAATCATAGATACAAAAATAATAATACTTCTAATACGGAATATCAAGGGGGACCTCGGAAAAAATCCGTTTTAGACAGGTTTTCGTCTTAGCGAGCAAAATTTTAAAATATTCTGAAATTTTTCAGTTATAGACAGGTACCGTTTTTTTTTCAGGTATTCTTTAAGACTGTTAAAACCTCCTGTCTATAAAGTACTTCTGAAGATCATAGGTGTATTACAGTGAAACGTATCTACGCGAAACCTGTCTTTAACATAATTATTTTTCAAACTTGAAAAAAAAATCAAATTTCGACGAAAATACGCCATACAATTTTACTTGCTAAGATGGAGACCTGTCTAAAGTGGAGCTTTTTTTTTTCAGTCCTCTTCAACCCCTGCAGGGGCGCCATTTCAAGAGTTTCGTGGAGAGGGAGGGTTGCAAAGGTTTTTTTTTTTAGGGTCAGGGGTTGAAATATCGTGCAGGATTGCCCAAATTGTGCACAAAATAGGAATAGGCTCCCACAATAAAAAATGCAGTGTTCTTCTTATCTTAACTTCTTTCACAAATATTTTTTAAATTTTAGTGGTAGTTCGCGATTTTTATTTCGTTTTTTTACGCAAAAGATATTTGTTAACCGATCGTGGTAAACATCGCGAATTTTACGAATTGGAATTAGAAAAAATAGTTAATTTGGCAAATTGGTCGCGGGAAAAAAACGTTAATTTTTTCAAACGATCGTGGAAAAATATTGCGAATTTCGCCTAAGTTCACTGAAACATAACGATTTTCGTCAATCGGTCGCGGAAAAAATCACGAATTTAGTATAACTATTGCTGAAAGATATTGCAAAATTCGTCAAAAGATTGAGCAAAAAATTGAGATTTAATCAAACAATCGCGCAGTAAAAGGGGAATTTCGTCAAAGATCGCGCAAAAAATATCAATTTTTGTCAGTCGGTTGCGAAAAAAGACTCCCGAATTTCAACGAACGATCGTAGAAAAGAGTCGTAAATTGAAACAAAAGATCGCGAAAACAAATAGCAAATTTCGTCAATAAGTTGAAAAAAAAAATGTCGAGAAAAAATTCGTTAACGATTGAAATTTCGTTAAAGAGCACGCAAAAAAATAGCAATTTTTGCCAGTCGGTTGCGGAAAAAAGACTCCCGAATTTCAACAAACGATCGTAGAAAAGAGTCGCGAATTTCGTCAAAAGAGGGCTAAAACAAACAGGAAACTTTGTCGAACGGAAAAAAAATGTCGTGAATTTAGACAAATGGTCGAAAAAATCAATTCCGTCAACAATTCACAGAAAAATAGCAAATTTTGGAAAATGATCACAAAAAAAATTGTCAAACAGTCACGGAAAAAAGTCGTGAAAATCAATCGGTCACGAGGTAATCAGCACACGAACACCATCAAGAAGTTACGAAATTTGCAAATGTTGTGATCGATAAGTATAAGAAAATTCTCATTAATGATTTACTGTCAGTAAAAATTTTTCGCAATCATTTTCTGCCTTCCTCTTCAGACTATGATCTAAATTCCATATAATTCAGAAATCTGCAAAACCCTTAGTCTCAGGCCCTTTGCTCCTGCATTGGGTTGGGCGACACGACCCAATCTGTAGTACGGAACGAGCCGAGTTGATGCGGCTTATTTTCGTTGTGTGTCAGGTTCACTTGGAACATTTGACTACGGTTGGAACATATATGTCTCAGTGGATAATTTTTTATTATATTAGTAAGACTTTTTTTAATTTGTCATACACTAATATTAGGATATTTTAAAGAGAAATCTGTCACTAAGAATTTTTTCGGAAATTGTAGAACGATTGAATGCAACATTAGTCGTCAATCCTGGCCGGTATCAACGGGTTAATTGTTTCGGGTTCAAGTTGGGTTTTCACTATTTTGAGTCGGGTTCGTGTTGCCCAAGTTTTCAAAGAAATCCTAAATATTTTCAGATAAAAAAAATCATTTTTCTATATAAAAGATAAAATTGTTATAACAGATATAATTGTACTTTTCCATAATCATATTGAAATATGGATTAATTTTCTTTCATTTCAGGTGGGGTTGTGGTCAATGAAAAATTTTTGGACGTTTCCGGGTTTACTGGAAATAATTACAGCCCTGCATCGGCTACCCGAAATGCATTTTGTTTATACGCTTCGGGTTGTTCTTTGCCTTTTCCGAATCGGGTTCGAGATGAACCGATTATACAAAAGGAGGTTCTGAATAATTTTCAAATGAAAACTATATATTTGAATATTAATGGGTGTATATGTGTATTTTTTGTACATAAGAAGTAAACTTGTAGATTACTTTTCCATAAATGTATTAAAATATACATTCATTTTCTTTCACTTCGGGTTCAGGTATGGATATTTCGGATTCGGTTGGAAGTCTGTCGGGTTAAAGTCAGGATTCGGGTCGGCTACAACCCAATCTGGGTAGGACTCTAGTGTCCGGCTGTCGAGATTTTTAAGAGCATACTGTATATATAATATCATTTAATAAAGCAAATGATTTAATAGCATTATAACGATTGGAGTAAATATAATGTGACACTAATAAAACAAAATTAACAAATCAAATAATTAGGAAACTGAATACACCTCCCCCACCCCCGAAAAAAAAGAAAAAATTCCCCTTAAATTTTAGGCTAAAGAGAGAATTTACCACTAAAATTCTAGCCTTGAGGGTGACGAGTTTTCTTTTAATCATGCTGTACACAGCTGAGAAGCAATTCATACAGTGTTTTCTCACATATATTTTTAAAACTAGCCAAAATACTCATTAATGATAAATGTCTCACTTATAGAATATTGCAATAGCAAGGCTTTAGAAAACATTTTTGACAATTATTAGTTTCAATGTTTAAAGTGTTTATTAAATGTTTATTACTTTCTTCTATCTTTACAAGAAGAAAGTATCGGATTCATGAAAATTTTCCACTTCCGGTTTTCGACGGATTTATACGTTTTAGAAGGTCTGAACACGATTGGACTGTTTTTAGAAAATGTCTGTCTATCTGTGTGTGTCGGTGTGTCTGCATGTGAAAAAATTTTGTGGGCGCTGTATCTCAAGAATTACTGTACGGAATTTAATAAAACTTTAGATTTGGTTAGACCTTGATATAAATGGGTGGTGATTAATTTTTGGTGTAAATCACCCAACAGGTGGCGCTGCTATGCAACATATTTCATGATTTTTACGATAGCTATATCTCAAGAACAAATGCACAGAATTTCACCAAACTTCAGATTCCGTTAGACCTTGACAAAAATAGACGTTGATTACGTTTTGTTATAAATAGCCCAACAGGTGGTGCTGCTATGCTACATTTTGCAAGATTTTCACGATAGCTATATCTCCAGAACTAACATACATAATTTAATAAAACTTTAGATTCAGTTAGACTTTAATATAAATTGGTGATGATTTGTTTTTGGTGTAGTTGAAACCTGTATGAGATAGAAGAAAGTTTTAGGATTGGCACATCAGACTAATTGTTTTCATTGTACTCAAATCTGTGGACGTTATTTTAGCTTTTGATCCTATTTTGATTTTTTTTTTTTGGTCAAACCTGTGATAATTGATAAATTTTCTGAAATTTCAAATTCCTTGGGGGGGGGGCGGTTGCCCCCCCCAGCCCCCCCGAAATGACGCCCCTGAATACAGGGTTTTCCCAAAAAATTTACACTGTTTAACGGGTCATACCTTTCTGTTTTTTCTTTCTTTTCGGGATGTAATTAATTGGAAATAAAGAGTAGACTAAGATTGAATTTAAAAAAAGAAAATGTATTTAAAATGCTATTGGAAGTATGAAAATGTAAGCAGAAGTACAAAGACAATATCGCAGAGAGTTTCAGGCAGTTCCAACCTACGCGACTTCATTGGATAAAAGATAAGTTTGAAACGAATGGATGTTCATAGACAACGTTCCGGAACCGATATCGAGCAAGAATGTGCCACAACATCAAATGAAATGTCCGTTGAAGTTTGTGAATCAATAGCCCACCGTTATCAGCAGTGTATGTGGATCAGAACGGTAACAATTTTCAACATCTGCGGTAGGAGGAAAAGTTGTACATTTTACGTTACACTCTCAGAAAAAAACTGTAAATTTATGAGGGTTTGCCCTTCAATTTTCACGGGCACAGCCTTATTTGATGAAAAACGGTCTGATCCGCTAAATAAGCGGCCTTATCCCTTAGATACTTAGAAAATTAAGAGCAATCCACATATTCTTACAGTTCTAGCCCATCTGTTAGCAAAAATACAGTACAACCCCATACATTTTCTCCGCAAGGGTGTAACCCTTTATTTTAGTCGTGTTTCGCAAAATAATGTCATTAAACCGCGACCGTAACATATTTTTTAACCCGCCTGTTCTGTATCTATTGGCGATCGAACATTCCCCCCCCCCCCTCTTTTTTGTTTTCTAGCAACCCGTTACTGTAACCCTGTGTGTGTGAGGAGATGTGCTCGGAACTCGGTGGCGACAAGCCGCCGTTGCTGTCTTCTCTTAATCGTATTTATTAACTAAATAAATACTTTACTTTAAGATACAGTCCATTTTTTTTTCTAAGTTCGCACAACTAGTACGAAACCTCCGCACATTTTTGGTCCTAAGCGACCCTGAGGTAATCAGCGCATCTTCATTGTTTTAACGAAAAACTTGTGATTTCTTTATCTTCAACAAGAAGATCAACAGTATGTCGGAGGCAGCAGTTACGACTCTAAATCGGAAGCGCGGCAACATCAAGTCTCAGCTCACCAAAATATCCAAAGCGATTAATGAAAATACTTTTGAAATAGCTGAATGGCAGTCTCATTTGGAGTGTTTAAATAGAATACAAGAAAAGTTCGAAATTATCAAGGAGGATTATTATAAAATCGTGAAAGAGGACGATTTTGAACAAACAGAGGAGCAACTGTCTCTACTGGATGAGGACATTAGAAAAATAGAGGTAAGTCTTAAAACCTCTATTAAGAAATTTTATTGTGAATCTAATGTTAGCGCTTCTTCAAGTAATGATATAACTGTTAGTAATCATAAATCAATTATAAAACTGCCCAAAATTCCATTACCGGTTTTTACTGGAAAAATTGAGGAGTAAAGCATTTTTAAAACTACCTTTAATACGCTCATGACTGAAAATTCTGATTTGAACTAAAATGAAAAGCTTTTCTATCTCCGTGGTGCTTTATTGGGGGAACCCAAAAGCATACAAACCCCTGACGATAGTTATACGTCTCTCTTTAGTGCATTAGAACAACGGTATGAGAACAAAAGAAGAATAGTAGATTGCCATATAAAAAATATTCTCAACTTGTACCCAATCAAACATGAATCCGCAAAAGATCTTCGAAATTTATTAGATAGTGTTAGAAAGAACTTAAGAGCCCTTAAAGTTTTAGACTATGAAAGAGATACATTCTCTAACGCCATATTATTAAATATACTTTTAAACAAACTTGATTGAGACACTCGTAAACAATATGAGCTCAAGTTAAAAGATAACGAGGTTCCTAACTTTGACGAATTTCTCGAATTCTTAGAACGAAGATGTCAAATCTTAAATAGCATCAGTGTTAGTTCTTCATCAAAATTCAATTCTAACTCTGACCGTTCTAAGTCTTTTATTCATGAAATCTGATAAAACACAGAATAGAAAGTGCAGTCTATGCTCTGAAATCCACCCGTTGTACCATTGCGAAAAATATAAGATTATGAAATTAGCAGATAGAATAAATATTGTCAAGAAAAACAAACTTTGTTTTAACTGTCTTAATTCTTTTCATTTATTATCATCGTGTGATTCAAAAAATACTTGCTTTGTTTGCAAATCAAAATTTCATCATACTTCCCTACATAAATATTCAGCGCCACAAGCTGATCATTACGAGGTCAAATTAAGTGTCCCAGACACAGCGGCCACTGCCTGTACGCAAAGAGAGAATTTTGAAAGCGATACTCCCAAACATTCGTTTTTTTCTCATGGAAACAATAAATCTGTTTTGATAAACACGGCGATAATTTATATTACAGATTCTAATGGGGTTAAAAGACCGCTACGTGGCATTTTAGACTCTGCGTCAGAAAGTAATTTTATCTCATTTCACGCAGCAACTTTGTTGGGATTAAAGAAAGAAAAAATTCGTATACCGATTGCGGTTTTGAATGATTCAACAATAAATATAAAGGCAAAAACTGCAGTTTGCTTATCTAATAAAAGCGGGGATTCTCAATGGAATATTGATTGTCTGATCACTCCGAAAATAACAAATTTCAGTCCGTCTAGAAAGATAAGCATTTCTAATTTGAGCATTCCACAAAACATAAAATTGGCGGACCCTGAATTCTTCATTCCGCAAAAAATAGATATACTTCTGGGTGCAGAATTGTTTTTCGAATTTTTAAATGCTGATCAAATAAAACTGAAAGATAATTTAATTCTGCAATCAACTTGTTTTGGATATCTGGTATCTGGTTGTGTTTATGATAATAATATAAGGCATACTGTTTGTCGACCACAAGAATAGCTCCCGCCAAAAAGTCTAGTTAGTGGCGGTCGCTATAGTAACAAGACCTATCCATTTCGAATGGGGAATACGCGCGTGAGGAATTGGCGGAATAAAAGGTTACCCTACGTCATTCTTCTTCTCGGATCAGCAGGTGCACGCGTTATCTTATTTTTGATTTAATTTTGCTTTTGCTTTTTAAATTATTTGTTCCCATTTGTTTAAATAATTTTGCTAATTTGTTAAAGTGGAAAGATGCCCTTTCAGCTTAGGAAAGGTGAAGTCTTGAAATCGCAAGCACGTAAAATCGTACATAATGTTGTGGAATTTTGTTCCAGTGAAGCTTCATCTAAAGCTGTATTAATTCCTCTCCCGAACAAGTGGAGTTTCTGAAGCTACAATAAAAAAAAATAAGAAATTAAGTTTCTCCATTGAGCTCATCGACAGTTTTAAAATCACCTGGTAAACATCGTAAAAGACATAGTGAAAAAAAACTGCGAAATAGATGACTTTGACAAATGCGTTATAAGCCAAACGATTCAAGACTTTTATATAAGAGAAAGAAAAGTACTATTTCTCAGAAAATTATTACCCGTGTTGAAAGAAAAAATTGGATTTTCGTGGAAAAGAGACACATTGTTCAAAGTCTTACATTCAATGAATTTTCGATGGAAAAAGTGCATGAATAAAAGAAAAGTTCTCATGGAAAGACCAGATATTGTTTTTTGGAGACACAAATATTTGAGAGAAAACTTATCTCTGAGGTTACTTCGGCAGAATGAGCAGCGCATTGAAAACACGTGGAAATCGTTGAAAATAATTACTGGGAAAAAGATGGACTGTTAAAGAATTTATTGGACGAACTGTCATTTAACATTAATACCGGCGATTCTGATTCAGAAGAAACCGAGACTTCTGAGAGTGATTTAGAGGACTTTCACATGCTTGAATAAAATTCTAAAAGTTTAGAAGGTATTATTATTATTTATATTTCTAATGATAAAAAAATTTATCCATCCTTGCAAATTGTTTGAAAATACATGCTGAAATTTATAATAATCACTGAAGTTCGGTCGTTGTATTAATAATTTAAAGCCATTGATAATTACTAATGGCTATGAAAATATTAATTTTGAAACAATTAAGTTAATTTAATTTAATTTTTAATGTAATAAATTTCATGATTAATTCATAGTGATTCATATTTTATTTTCATTTGTAAAATCTAAATATTATCATATAAATAATATATGAAACAGTTTTCTCTCACTCGATGAATCGATTAAAATAATTACCAAAAAAAGTAATAATAATAAAAACATCGCCAAGACCCCCTCAAGGCGCTGAGTAAACCAATGTGAATGCCTATCTTCTCGCTTTCCCTGTCGAAAATGGAGCGAGTCTTGTTTCCACGGCAACAGACAGGCCCAGACTTCTTGGCGAGAGCTATTCTTGTGATCGACAAACAGTAATGAAACCCATTGTTTTCTAACAAAAAATCTAGAAGCACTCAATAAGACCTTGACCTCATTTTGGGAAATAGAGAATGTTGATGATTTAAAGCCATGCAGCAGTGACGAATTAACATATCGTAATCAACATTTTGATAAAATGCATTTTAGAAAGGAGGATGGGAGATACGTAGTTGAAATGCCGTTCAAACCAGAAACTTCTGAAACTAATTTAGGAAAGTCTAAAAAAATCGCATCTAAAAGATTAGATTATTTGTGGCAACGTTTAGAGCGTGATCCAACAATGAAAAATTTGTACATAGATTTTCTAAATGAATATAAGTATTTGAAGCATATGCATGAAATAGAGGAAAATAGTGATTTTGAAGACGGTGTTTATTTACCTCATCCAGGGGCGCCATTTCAGAACTTTCTTGGGGGGGGGACAAAGTTTTTTTTAAGGCAGTGGCATAGCCAAGAGTGGAGTTCCCCCCCCCCCTCAACCTTTCGAACGAGAAACGTTTACTGAATCATATATACAGAGACAGCAATACTTCTAACACGGAATCTAAAATCTAAAGTGACCTCTGAAAAATTCCGTTTTAGACAGGTTTTCGTCTTAGCCAGTAGAATTTTAAAATATGAAAGTTTTCAGTTATAGACAGGTACCGTTTTTTTCAGGTATTCTTTAAGACTGTTAAAAGTTGCTTTCTCTAAAGCAGTTCTGAAGAGCATAGGTGTATTACAGTGAAACGTGTCTAAGCGAAACCTGTCTATATCATAATTCTTTCTCAAACGGGAAAAAAAATCAAGTTTCGACGAAAAAAACGTCATACAATTATACTTGCTAAGATGGAGACCTGTCTAAAATGGAGTTTTTTTACAGTACTTTTCAACTCCTTCTTTGCAGGTTTCACTGCAGGGGATTCATATAATGAGTTTCTTGGGGAGGGAGGGGGGACAAAGGTTTTTTTTATAGACAGGGGTTTAAATATCGTGTAGGATTGCACAAAATAGAAATAGGCCCCCACAATAATAAATGCAGTGTGAGATTTTGTCTTCTTATCTTAACTTCTTTCACAAACATGTGATTCTTCAGCAAATATATTTTTAATTTTAGTGGTAGTCCGCGAATTTTTCTTCCTTTTTTACGCAAAAGCAATTCGTCAACCGATCGCGGTAAACATCGCGAATTGGAATTAGAAAAAATAGTTAATTGATCGTGGAAAAAATCGTTATTTTTTTCAAACGATCGTGGGAAAATATTGCGAATTTCGCCAAAGATCACTGAAACAAATAGAGATTTTCATCAATCGGTCGCGGGAAAAAATTACGAATTTTGTATAACTATTGCGGAAAAATATCGTGAAATTCGTCAAAAGATTGAACAAAAAAAATCCCGAATTTAGTCAAACAATCGCTTAAAAGGGGAAATTTCGTCAAAGATCGCGTAAAAAAATATCGGTTGCGGAAAATGACTTCCGAATTTCAACAAACGATCGTAGAAAACAGTCGCGAATTGCGTCAGAAGATTGCGAAAATAAATAGGGAATTTCGTCGATCAGTTGCCAAAAAAAAATTTCGTGAATTTCGACAAATGGTGGAAAAAAATTCGTCAACGAGCGGAATTTCCTCAAAGATTGTGCAATAAAATAGCAATTTTTGTCAGTCGGTTGAGGAAAAAGACTCCCGAATTTCAACAAACGATCGTAGAAAAGAGTCGCGAATTTCGTCAAAAGATGGCGAAAACAAATAGCGAATTTCGTCGATCGGTAGAAAAAAAATGGCGCGAATTTAGACAAATGGTCGAAAAAATCAGTTCCGTCAATGATTCACAGAAAATAGCGAATTTTGGAAAATTAACACAAAAAAAAAAAAGAAAGAAAGAAAGAAGAAAAAGGAAAAAAGAAACAATCACGAAAAAAAGTCGGGAAATTCAATTGGTCACGAGATAATCAGCACACGAACACCATCAAGAAGTTACGAAATTTACAAATTTTGTAGTCCATATACAGTGTCTCACATAAGTGATGGGACACTTGTGCTTTACAAAAGGAAACTAATCAAATAAATTAAAAAAACATGTACACATTTTTTTGTGGGTGTGTTTCATACTTAAATTTAGTAAAGATTATTACATAACATACATTTTGTCAAAATATTAAAATATTAATTTAATAAAAATACAAATGTTTAGAACGGAGCAAAAAATAGCTCACATAAGTGATGGGACACCATTATATATGCAACAAAAATCGTCTGAAATAAGCAATAAAAATATTTTTTGGGGTTTTATTTTTACTTAAAAGCAATTGGCAATAATTTATAAAATCGTCTGCAGTATTTCTCTCCAGTTTGTTTTGGAATTTTTGTGTTTTTTAGCTCTGTGTAGCCATGAATGCTAAACGAAAAGAAACTTCGCCTGAAATTCGAAAATTAGTTATTAATTTGCATATTGAACGTGGAAAATCTATTAGAAAAACTGCTGAAACAGTTAACTTGAGTCGTTCAACAGTTTTCAATATCATTAAACGATATAAAAAGAATCATATGATTCAGGATAAAAAAAGACCTGGCCGACCATCAAAGCTATCCAATGGAATAAAGCAAATTATCATTCGAAATATTAAAAAAAATCCAAGAATTAGTGCTTCAAAAGTTGCTGCTGATTTACAATCATTATATGGAATAATTGTTAATCCTGAGACTATTAGAAGGGTAATTCGATCTGCTGGATATCACGGTAGAGTAGCCAAGAAAAAATTCTTCGTAAGTGAAAAGAATAGAAAACTCAGACTAGCTTTCACAAAATCCAACATAAATAAGAATTCTGATTACTGGAATAAAGTTATATTTGCTGATGAGAGTAAATTTAATATATTTGGTTCTGACGGTAGAATCTTGGTGTGGAGAAAACCCAGGGAAGAATTTCGCAAACAGAACTTGGTACCAACAGTAAAACATGGTGGAGGAGGAGTTATGGTATGGGGGTGTATGTCGCCCGCTGGAGTTGGTAATCTTGTTTTTATTGACAGTATAATGGATCAGTACAAGTATATTGATATTTTAAAGCAAAATTTGAAATCTTCAGCACGAAAATTGAACCTTCATAACCAATTTAAATTCTACCAGGACAATGACCCCAAGCACACTGCTCTGAACGTTAGACTCTGGCTGCTGTATAACTGTCCTGAAATAATAAAAACACCACCACAATCTCCAGACTTAAATCCCATAGAGAATATTTGGCAAGAATTGGAATCAAGAATTCGCAAACACACCATTTCTTCAAAACAACAACTAAAATCGGTGCTTCAAGAAGAATGGAGTGAAATCACTCCAGAAATCACAAAAAAATTAGTCGAATCCATCCCAAAAAGATTAAATCATGTTTTAAAAGTAAAAGGAAATCCAACAAAATATTAAAACCTTTTAAAAAGTAAAATTTTTGGATAAATATTTGATGGAAAAGTAAGTGTCCCATCACTTATGTGAGCCATTTTTTGCTCCGTTCTGAACAATTGTATTTTTACTAAATTAATATTTTAATATTTTGACAAAATGTATGTTATGTAATAATTGTTACTAACTTTAAATATGAAACACACCCAAAAAATTTTTGCACATGTTTGTTTATTTATTTTATTGCAGTTTCTTTTTATAAAGCACAAGTGTCCCATCACTTTTGTGAGACACTGTAGGTATAAGAAAATGTTCATAAATGATTTTCTCTCAGTAAAAATTTTCCGCAATCATTTTCTGTCTTCCTCTTCAGACTATGATCTAAATTCCATATAATTCAGAAATCTGCAAAACCCTTGGTCTCAGGTCCCTTGCTCCTGCATTGGGTGGGGCAACACGACCCAATCTGCAGTACGGATCGAGCCGGGTTGACGCGGCTTATTTTCGTTGCAAGTCAGGTTGACTTGGAACATTTGACTATTATTGAATCTGTCCCTGTCTGTAAAATTATATCTTCAATATTATTTATATTGATATTAAAGTATCAATATTCATTTCAAAATTAAATAATCATAAAACTAGGTTAGGCTTACCTAAACGGTCCTCTTTCGGGAGATAAGATATCTTAAATTATTCTGACTTTTCGAGAATAAATGTTCATGTTGTTCAAGAAATAATTGAATCTACACAATGTAGACACACAAACAAATATATTGACGATCATGAACACAATATACACAACATTTTTCGCGCACATCATAAATATTACATCTTATATTCCGTATTACATTTTCTAGTTCATTTCATAAAACTTCTAAGACAGATCCATTTTTTATCAACAGAAAAAAATCGTCTGCGCGAGGCGCAAAATAGAAACGATTAAATTAAAACCATGGAAGTAGCGATAAACGCAACAACTATGGTTGGGACATATATGTCCCAGTGGACTATTTTTTATTCTATTAGCACGACTTTTTGAAATCTGTCATACACTTATATTAGAATATTTTCAAGAGAAATCTGTCACAAGGAATTTTTTTGGAAATTGTAGAACGATTGAATGCAAAATGAGTAGACAATCCTGGCCCATTATCAAAGGGTTAATTGTTTCGGGTTCAAGTTGGGTTTTCACTATTTTGAGTCGGGTTCGTGTTGCCCGAGTTTTCAAAGAAATCCTAAATATTTTCAGATGAAAAAAAATGTTTTCTATATAAAAGATAAAATTGTTATTAGAGATATGATTGTAGTCTAC
This sequence comes from Maratus michaelseni, assembly GCA_963931845.1. NCBI lineage: Eukaryota > Metazoa > Arthropoda > Arachnida > Araneae > Salticidae > Maratus > Maratus michaelseni. The sequence continues at coordinate 40,444,934 of OZ007595.1, read as the reverse complement.
TTTTCCAAATCATATTGAAATATGGATTAATTTTCTTTCATTTCGGGTGGGGTTGGGGTCAATGAAAATTTTTTGGATGTTTCCGGGTTTACTGGAAATTACAGTCCTGCATCGGCTACCTGAAATGCATTTCCTTTTGGGTTTGGTTGATTCTTTTTTTTTTTTTTTTTTGCGGGTCAAGTAAATTTTATACTCTTTGGGTTATGCTTTGACTCTTTCGAATCGGGTTCGAGATGAACAGATTATACAAAAGGGGGTTCTGAATAATTTTCAAATGAAAAAACTATAGTATATTTGAATAATAATGGGTGCATATATGTGTTATTTTTTGTACATAAACGGTAAACTTGTAGATTACTTTTCCGTAAATGTATTAAAATATACATTCATTTTCTTTCACTTCGGGTTCAGGTATGAATATTTCGGATTCGACTTGAAGTCTGTCGAGTTAAAGTCAGGGTTCGAGTCGGTGACAACCAAATCTGGACAGGACTCTAGTGTCAGGCTGTGGAGATTTTTAAGAGCATACTGTATATATATAACATTTAATAAAGCAAATGATTTAAGGCTGCTCGTCAGTAAACTTCCCGATTCCCCTCGCTAATGTTATTCCTATGGGCGTAGGATGCATTCGTATTTTTAAAATATCTCCTCGGAAAATTAATATTTTTAACTTCTGTTTTCTTTGTATTGTTCTTAAAGAATGTCTCTTTTTTTCTTAGTTGTCATTTTTTTTCTAAAATATATACTTAATTTTATATGAAATGTTAAAAATCGTATTCAGTTTCGCTAAGATTTTAACACATAAAAATATAATTTAAGCACATAGTTTAGAAATATTTTGATAACTAAGAAAAAAAGAGACATTCTTTAAGAACAGTACACAGGAAACAGAAGTTAAAAATATTAATTTCCCAAGGAGATATTTCAAAAATACGAATGCATCCTACGCCTATAGGAATAACATTAGCGAGGGGAATCGGGAAGTTTACTGACGAGCAGCCTTAATAGCATTATAACGATTGGAGTAAATATAATGTGACACTATTAAAACAAAATTAACAAATCATATAATTAGGAAATTGAATACACCTCTCCCATTCCCGAAAAAAAAATCCCCTTAAATTTTTGGCTAAAGAGAGAATTTATCACTAAAATTCTAGCCTTGGGGGTGACGAGTTTTCTTTTAATCATGCTGTACACAGCTCAGAAGCAATTCATAGAGTTTTTTCTCATATATATTTCTAAAACTAGCCAAAATACTCATTAATGATAAATGTCTCACTTATAGACTGTTGCAATAGCAAGGCTTTAGAAAACATTTCAATGTTTAAAGTGTTTATTAAATGTTTATTTCTTTCTTCTATCTATACAAGAAAAAGGTATTGGATTTATGAAAATTTACCCTTTCCGATTTTCAACGGATTTATACGTTTTAGAAAGTCCTGAACACAATTGGACGATTTTTAGAAAATGTCTGTCTGCGAGTCTCAGTGTCTGTATGTGACAAAAATTTTGTGGGCGCTGTATCTCAAGAACTAATGCACGGAATTTGATAAAACCTTATATTCAGTTGGACATTGATATAAATGGGTGGTGATTAGTTTTTGGTGTAAATCGCCCACCAGATGGCGCTGCTAAGCTACATTTTTCATGATTTTTATTATAACTATATCTCAAGAACTAATGCACAGAATTTCACCAAACTCCAGATTCGGTTAGACCTTGACAAAAATAGACGTTGATTACGATTTGGTATAAATTTCCCAACAGGTGGCGCTGCTATGCTACATTTTGCACGATTTTCACGATAGCTATATCTCCAGAACTAACGCAAATAATTTAATAAAACATTAGATTCAGTTAGATCTTAATATAAATTGGTGCTAATTTGTTTTTGGTATATGTGAAACCTGTATGAGATAGAAGAAAGTTTTGAGATTGGCACATCAGACTAGTTTTTTTTTATTGTAATCAAATCTGTGAAATCTGATGTTATTTTAGCTTTTGATCATATTTTGATTTTTTTTTTGTCTAACTTGTGATAACTGATAAATTTTCGGAAATTTCAAATTCCTTAGGGGGGGCGGTTGCCCCCCCCAGCCCCCCCGAAATGGCGCCCCTGACCTCATCACGGAATTCTGCGACCATCAAACAAAACTACCAAACTGCGCGTTGTTTTTGACGCAAGTGCAAAATCAACAACTGGAAAATCTTTAAATGATATGTTATATAAGGGAGGGGTGCTTCAGGAAGATCTCTTTTCAATATTAGTAAGATTTAGAAAGCACATTTACGCCTTCACGGCAGATATAAAACAAATGTTCAGAATGATAGAAATTAACCCGTCGCAGCATAAAGTCCTAAAAATTCTCTGGAAGGACAGTAAGTCATCGCCTGTCAAAGTTTTCCAACTGTCAACCGTTACCTACGGGACCGCCTGCGCCCCATATCTAGCAACCAAAACTTTGCAACAACTTGCTTTGGATGAAAAAAGGGACTTCCGATTGGCTTCGAATATTTTATTAAATAATTTTTACATGGATGATTGCTTGTCTGGTGCTTCAGATTTAACCCAGATGCAATTAATTCAGCGCGAATTAACGCAACTTCTCCAAAGAGGAGGCATGAGCTTGCACAAATGGTGCTCCAATGGAGTACAGTCTAAGGATCAGGAAATATTTCCCCTTGACAGAAATTCCGAGGAAATTATGACAAAAACGTTAGGAATGCTATGGAATAGCTTCAGTGATACATTTACCTACAAGGTAAACATAAGTGAAAAACAAAACTTTACTAAAAGAGATGTCCTTTCACAAATAGCTCGTATCTATGACCCCCTTGGTCTACTTGGACCGGTGATAGCAAAGGCAGAAAACTTCATCGCAACATTACCAGAATTAGAGACAATTAAGGTGCCAAGGTGTTTCTTAAAAGTGAACGTTAAATCTGTGGTGCTGAACGGTTACGCAGATGCTTCTTCTAAGGCGTACGGTGCAGTCATATATATTCAAACTATCTCCAACACTAATGAACTATCTAGTCAACTTCTTTGCAGCAAGGCCCGTGTTGCTCCGACGAAAGTAATGACTATTCCTAGATTGGAATTAGCTGCATGTCTTCTTCTGACAAAATTGACTAACAAGGTCTTAGAGGCCTTAAAACAACCTCTCGACTCCGTCCAGTTGTTCTCTGATTCAACTATAGCACTAGCGTGGATTGAAACTTCTCCAAATTTGTTAAAGACATTTGTGTGCAACAGAGTGTCACAAATTCAGCAGTTATCAAAAAGCTATAAGTGGTCTTACATTCCATCCGAGAGCAATCCAGCTGACATGGTTTCTAGGGGACTTGACGTAAAAGCTCTTGCTGCTAGTGAACTGTGGTGGCAAAGTCCACAACTTTCAACTGTTAGTGAACAATCTTTAGAGACTATTCGTAATCCAGATATTCTGTGTGATAATTTATATGTAAATGAACTGAAACCTCCTGCAAAAATGACTCTTTTCAACATTAATGACTCTAATTTTGTGAATGATTTATTTAATTTAACTAATAATTTTTTGAAATTAATTAGAATTCTAGCCTTTATTTATAGATTTATTAGAAATTGTAAGGAGTGCGATAAATTAAAAGGTCCTCTTTCTGCCAACGAGATCCAGAAATCGGAAATTTACTTATTGAAATACATTCAGGTAAAGTATTTTACACATGAAATTGATGCCTTGAAAAAGGGTTCTTCAGTCGCTCCTGCAAGTAAGTTAAAATTTCTGAATCCTTTTTTAGATTGTAATGAATTAATCAGAGTAGGTGGGAGACTCTTACATGCGAACATAAATTATAAAAGCAAATATCCCATAGTTTTGCCAGCAAAGGATAGGTTAACTAAACTTATTTTTCAATACTATCATCTTCGTGATTTTCATGTAGGACCCCAGGCTCTTTTGAATACTGTACGTCTAAAATATTGGCCACTCAGCGGCAGAAACATTGCACGTAAGGTTGTGCATGAATGTGTACAATGCTTCAAAGTTAAGCCCATAATGGCTAACCAGCTGATGGGGGATCTCCCTCCTGAGAGAGTAATACCTAGCTCTCCCTTTTCGAATGTCGGATTAGATCTATGTGGACCCTTTGAAATAAAATACAAAGGCCAGAGAAAGGGTACCCTCCAAAAAATCTATGTAACTATATTTGTATGTATGGTCATATAACGTAAAGGTTTCTCTAGTATAACGTAAAGGTTTCTCATGGAAGTGGTTAACTTGTTTTGGTACAAAAGTTACTTGGAGATAAAACTGCAGAAGCACGTGCTAGGTCATTAGGCCTAGGCAGCACGTGGCGTGATCGATCAGAGAAAACGGCGAGGTGTCCATCTGCAAAACTCAGGTTCTGTAAATAACTCGCTGTTGTCAGGATCGCTTCAAGACGAGGAAATGAAATAAGGAATAAATTCTTATCTTACCAAAGGACAGGCTCATCACTACTGGAAGTGTCAAAGGAAGAAAGAAGCAGACATCTTACGCAGGGAAATCAGGAAACAGAGATGCAGCTAAAACTTGTTTTATTTATTTACAAATTGTATACTCTCAAAAGGGATATTGGTGGCGATCGCTCGCACACGATATGTTCCAAAAGGAGACATCACTAAGATACGATTACTCACTCGGCTCCCACGGAAGCCGTTACAGCAACCGGGAGGCCTAATCTAAACACACTATCTCGTTCCCAGGCAGAACTCAACTGTCTCTACTACTGAACTGCTTGCCGGTACGAAAAAATGCGCCAGCCAGAGATTGGCGGTGAAAAACCTGTCCAACAGGTGAGCGAACGCCAAAGCGTAAGTCCGTGTTGACGCCAAAGGGCGATAACGAACCGCGACGCGCGCCAAGCGAAACGCAAGGAGGGGAAGCGTTCGAAAATGCCGGTCGCTTCAAGATCGCGAATCGGCACTGCGGCAAAACGCAATAAAAAAGGAATAATTAAGAACTTAAAAGAGGAATTACAAAATATGACAGAATTAACGTAGAGAAATAAATGAGATGTTAAATTAAAGGGAATTTAAAATGCCGAATAGTGAGAACGATGATTTAAATTAATATTAAAGAGAAACAATTAGAATTATTAGGATTAAATATTCAAAAATGGGAAATGTGCACGTGGGTACGATAACATCGTAAAATAGTTGAAAGTGGCACGTTTGCAACGTGACACATTCCCGGGCAAACGAAAATTTGTAAAATTTTGAAAGGGAAAGAAAAATTTAGACTGACATAACAAATTTTGAACGTTTGAGAAAAATTTGGAATAAGGGTAAATTTTGAATGAGAGAGAAAAATTTTACAAAATTTTAAAAATTTGGAATGTGCGAGCCGTCACCAAGGGCTACATGGGGTTGACAGGACGACTTGACAATCAGTCGTATTAAAGACAATCAGTATCAACATAGTATTAGTATAAAAAAAATTGCAAATTAGGCTACACTTTTACAGATCTGCGAAGTCATAACAGTGACTTGCTAAATAAACATTGTTATTTCACTGATAGTAGCTTGAAAGTTTGCCATCATAAATACTTCTTTAGCTAACTTTAGAATGTGGTGACTTACATTGTAACAAAACACTAAAAATTCAATATGTGTGGTACGCACACTTAAATACACATAAGATTCACCTCTAAAGTATTTGATTTTATATTAGCACCAAATAATAACTGGTGACTAAATTTTAAATACATTATTGATACCATGTTGAACAAAGATTTTGAAAGTTAAGCTGCAAGTAATTACACACATAATACAAAAACAATAATACAAAAAACAATAATACATACATTTTAGCTCTAAGTTTAAATGAAAAATGGTATTGTATGAGCTTAATTCATACTTTTGAAAAAATTTGCATGAGCAATTGAAAATTATTAAGTTAAAAAGTGCAAAAAAATTATATATATTTTTTTTAAACAACTTGTGCAAAAATTAAATCCAATTTTGAAAAAATCAATGAAATCATAACAAAATTTTAGAACACACTTTAAAAAATAGATTTCAAAGATGAATAAAAGTTAAGTGTTTAGTTAACCAACTAAAGCAACAAGAAATTATTATTATTTTTTTTTTTTAACTATTGTGCACAGATTTAAAGTAAATAAAAGTTAATATATTTATTTTGAAAAACACAGCTTCATAAATGAACAGGCAATAATGAAATACACTTAAATACACATACAAATAATAAGCAGCATATGAAACTTTAAACGTTACCATAATTGAAATTTAAAAATTGTAAACATGAAGTATTTTATAAGTTTAGAACACACAGAATTACAATACACTCTAACAAGAAAACCAATGACTAAAGCAAGATAAATTAAGTAAGTAAAATCCTGAAAGAGGCAACTGTGAGCCAAAATTATGAAAAAATGAAAATTTTAAAAATCCAGCACATTTCATCTAATGCGAAATGTGTGTCACAAAAGTGTTGGTGTACAAAAAAAAAACAAAAAGTGGACACCATGTTGGTTGGCAACTCACTAAACAACCAATCACTGTGTGCGTGTAAAGGACCTGTATGTAAATAAAGATTGCAACACAAAAACCAAAAGATAAAAGTGACAGAACTTATTGAAGCAAACAAGCACCCAAGGTAAGTGCAACAGACAATTGTCAACTGTTGCCTGACAAGAGCCACCTCAAACAATTATCAAGTTAGGAGGACAAACAGAAGTTGCATTACTGGACTGGGATAGTCCGAATGGATCACAGGTAAGAAAAATTTAAAAATTAAAAATTATGAAAGAAACTTAAATATTTATATGGAATTTACGACCATGTGTTTAAAGCCATCATACCAACAAAACACAAAAATACACGATACTAGTAGAATATTAATGCATGGTACTGTGAATAACGAAAAACACTGTGAAGGCTGATCGCCCAACAACCTAACACTGTGTGTGTCACTACTGAAATATCACATAAACCACAAGAATGAATAAATAAATACACTAAAATATAATGCTTATTGGTACGAATGATGCACTGATGAATTAAAATAAGCAAAATTGGAATAAGATAAATAAATGTTAAAATGCTGCATATTTGTATAAAAGAAATTATATACCTAGAAGTTCAGAAACTGTAACCTTAATTAAAAATTATGCAAGAAAATTTACTTTCTTCAACATTACAACAGAAAAATACAAAGATCACTTAAAAATTTGAGATTTAGAAAATTTAATAGCTTCAACACCAAAGAAAATTTTATATCTACAATATTTCATCACACTTAAAAAACTATTGAAAAACCCGTTAATTGCTACTATACTACCTGAGAAACATAATTTCCCACCGTATTTCACATATAAAATTGAAAAAATTTAATTGCTTCAATACCACAAGATAAAATTTCTTGGTGTTCCATCACATAAAAAAATATAATGTTTGATTTTTTTTTTTAAATAAATAAAATACTGTGCAAGTTTAAATACTTATTTTCAAAAGGATTTTTTTTTTTTTTTCAAATTGATAGCATTATTTTGAAAAAGCACTTTTTTTTTTTTTAAATTTATTATTACTTTGAAAAACAAGCTTTTTGAATAAGTTTATAGTTTATTTTGAAATTCAAACACTTTCTATTTTTTTTTCCTTACTTGAGACTTTTCTCAAGATTATAAACACAATACATGAATAATATGATTGACAAATCATGCAAAAATGATACTTTATGAAAGTATAAAGTTATAAAACACCTTATTAAATGCAATTTTGAAAATCATGACACAGTGAAAAACAGTTTTGAGATAAATTAAAATGAAATACTTAAAGAAATTTATTAAAATGATGCTTGATAAAAACCTTAAAAAGATTAACTGAGCATGAGAGCAATGAACAACTGCTACACGATACCTGCTACCGGTAAACAAGCAATGCATAACGCAAAATACTTTCACCAGATTGTTCCTGGCCATGAAACAACCAGATGAAAGGATTCACAGCACTCATGAACAATCAATGACTTAACACTTAAAATGAGAAATATCGTAAAAACGTAATTTCAAGCAATGAATTGATAAAAAAAATACATGTAAAAATAATAATAATTGTAGAATATTACTAAGTATCACTTGGACACAATAAAAAATTAGAAATATGAACTTAAGTGTGCAAGCTTGGAACAGTGAATTTTTGAGTTCATCTGATCCTGCACGATGAAAATATTTGAATTTAAACAAGAAATACCTGTCTGCATAGAACACAAAAATACACACTAAAAATAGCAGATAAAATATTTTCCTGTGATTAAGAAAAATTTTATTGAAGTTCAGTGAAAAGTACTGATTTTTTTTTTTTTTTAATTAACTATTGAAGAAATACCAATGCATGTTTTTTTTTTTTTTTTTTTTTTTTTTTTTTAAAGGAACTTTCACTGTGATAAGAAGGCATCTTGAAAATTGCAACCATGAAAAATTTAAAAACATATTACAAGAAAACCATCATAGGCGTAACTAGTGGGGGGGCCGGGTGGGCCGTGCCCACCCCAGGTAGTTCCAGTGCCCACCCCAGAATTTCAAGTTCACGTGAAAATTTTATGACTGCGATATGGTCAAAATTTTAATTTTCAAAGATTTGAATAATTATACTAACAAATTATACTATATATTTCTGATTTGAGAACTAATGTAACGAAAACGGCGCGCACGCATATGTAAATGTGTGTGTGTGAGGTATAAAAGAAGCAACAGACAAAGAAAATCCTATTAGTCTTCTACATTCTTTGCAACAGTTATATGACCCGGAGTCTATAGGATTCCAAAAGGAACAAAGTGAAATATTATCTGAAAGCTCTAAATCTGAACGAGAGTTTTCTTTTTTGTCACGAGGTGATGGGGAAAAAATCAGTTCCAGATGTCCAGTTCCGTATTCTTTCAACTATAAGTCAAAAAATATTATCTGCTGTGGTGAGAGCCGATGAGAGAGAGAAGGGGATAGTGGGGGACACAGGTGCCCGAACGGTTTTTTTCTTACAAAATAATGACCAATTTAAAAAAACAGGATGTAATTGACAAATTACTGATCAATTAATTGTCTGAGTGATGAGATACGGCAAAAGTCATAAATGAGAACATCATCGCAGGGGGCTTTACTTTGAGGGTTAAGGTAGGGCGAATTTTTTGCAATTTGCCTGCGGCTGTAAGCGTGTGGGGTTATTTCCATTTTCTAAGTTTGCATGCGTAATTATCAGTGCGCAAATAAATTCTGTAGTTTTGGAAATTTTTGTTTGTATTGCTGCTTGCTGCTTCATGGATCGAGGCTCTTTGTTTCATGTTTCTGAATGTACTTTTGTGAGTAAATTTTTCCTTATCAATCTTTGATATTCTGAATAAATAGAAGGGCTTAGTGAAATAAGATGTTACGTAACAAAAATAAAATTCTGAGACAATTTAAATGAAAGCTTTTAGTTGCAATTTTTATTTTATTTTTGTTCTTGTACCTTGTATTTAGTAAGTTAACGAGTAGTACTAAGCTCTCTCAGAAAAATTTAGCAACATTTAATTTTCTAATATAAAAATTATTAATAATATTTAAGTTATTTTTATTAAAATATTAACTTTTAATAAATAATATATCAGATTTTAAAGATTAATTAAAATATTGGTATTTTACCTTTACCATATGACAGATTGTCTCATAACACCCTCATCGAAAAAATAAACTGTATTTTGAGAAAATGTAACATAACAGGTTCTTGCTCGAACCTCTTTAATTAATGTCATTTATTTAAAAAAAAAAAAAACTATTTGGTAAAGACAGAAATTTATTTTTGAAATTGTCAAATTTAACCTTAAAAAAATGTTCAAAATTTTAGGAAAACCCTGTATGTTTGCAACTTTTAAAAATAATCGCCCGCTGTGGTGCATTTAAAAATTTCATTGATAAATCAAAAGGAGCAATAAGTTTTTTTTTTTTTTTTTGCCGAGTTGCCAATTGAAAAATTTTTTTTTTTCTGACTGACTTACTGTTTCTTTCTGACAAATAACACTATATAACAGTAAAATTTTCTTATATGTCCTTAAAAATTTCTTTTCAATTTTGGAATATTTATTTTAAAATAAAGGATCTCTTATAAATTTGCTTTAATTTAGAGAAGGAATTATGGAATTTAACGTTTCATTAATTAAACAATTTTAAAATCATCCTCTTCTTTTTTTTAAAAAACTGAAACCTTTTTTTTTTTAATTATTTTTGTGTGTAAAGTTTACTTGTAAAATAACTGATTGTTGTAACTCCTCAAAATCCAAGTATTTGTATTAAATATGGTGTACAATTTACTTTAAAGTTTATTTTTGAACATTTTTAAATCTTAAAATACAGGAATATTAGGCCTACCGAATTTTCAGCATCTGGTTTACAGATATCGAATATTCGCTATTGGATCAAAATCACTAATCGATGCATCTCTATAAGCACCTTTCAAATGTGATAGAAATAATTTTGAAGAATACTTTTATTTTCCCACGAAAAAAAGTAAAACTTAAGCTTTTTTATTTATTTATTTTGGGCGAAAATTATTTTAGGTAAAAATGTTTTCCATGTGAGTTCTCTTTAATCAAATCTCTTTCTGCTGAATTCTGATGGAGCTAATTAAATTTAAAATCAATCCACTACTATAGAAATCATGGTAGTTTTACAATTATAATGTACTGTTTAAATTTAAGAATATATATATATATTTTAAACTTTAAAGTACTTCTGGTTTATTTTTCTTTATTTTTCTTTCTTTCTTTCTTTCTTTCTTTTTTTTTTTTTTTTTTTTTCAAGATTTTATACACTATTTTATGTGATATGTCAACTTTTGAAAGGACTGTAACTTATACAATATCGAATATAAAAATTGTGTTCTTATAAACACATTTTGCACATGTTAAAAATTGAGGATTTTATGCAATAAAACAGTGGAGTATCCCCCGAATTTTAAATAAAAAACGCATTGTTTTCAGTACCTGTTTCGAAGATAAAAAAAATCCTGGTAAGGAAAAAAAAAATTGCAAACACATAAGAAAAAGTAAAATGCGGTCTATGTAGAGATTGACTTCAACTATCCAATGCAAAAAATAAAATAGAAAATCATTCTAAAAATATGAAAATGCAAAGTAAATATTGGATGTTTTCGCGTAAGTGAAGTACCCCCACCCCCCCCCCCCCCCCATCCCCTTAAGAGCTCAATCATATACATCCTCCCTTTTCATTTAAAACAAACGATTTATGTGAATACTGTAAATTAAAGGTGAGTCAAACTGAAGTCATATTTTAATTTCTCTTGTCAGAATCTCAGGCTGACGTATCATTTTTACTGCAGTTAAAGGAAACATTAATTGTCTTTTGCTTATTTAAATGTATTCGTCCTTCAAAATAAAAACTATTCTTTTCCTTCCACTCCTCAAAATATTCTTTTTCACATTTTAGAATTTTTAAACAAATTTAGTGTTTACATTAATGATTTCAAGAAAAATTTTCTCTAATTTTTCCGTTTATTCATTCTTAAAATAATTCTCCAACATTTTGCTATTGGAGAAGTGGAATTCGGTAAGAATCAAAACATTCATTTTTAAAAAAAAATGAATTTTGGAGAAGTGATAGTTTAAGTGCTGTGTTTAAAACCGGGACATTAAAGAGATGTATTGGGACACCCAGACATTATGCCTAAAATTGGGTCTCTGTTGGAACTTCTAGTCATCTAAAAAATTTCAATGTCACAATGAATAGCAGTGGTGCCGACTTATATGGGCCCGTGGGGCTTTAGCGTCGAGCCCGCCCAATAATTTGCTCCCCTGACCCACCTAATTTCCCTTGTTTTATTTCACTACGTATTTATTTAAATTTTTAAATCTCTGAAACAAAATTTCATTTTCTATTTGTTGGACAACAAATAAGAGTGAAATATGCCAGTTCAGGATATCGTCGGGATAGCTCAGTAGGGAGAGCGTTGGTACGGCAAACCAAAGTACCCAGTTTCGAGTCCTGGGCGTTAGTCCTGTGCCTTGGATATAATTTACTTAGTTGAATATACTTTCCTCTGTTGATTATGAAAATTTCATTTTGTTGAAGTTGAAAAATAGCATCGACATCCGTAACAGAGACATCAAGAGCACTAAATGTTCTTCAGTACACATATAATTATTAAATTTCTCTCAACAGTTCAATTTCCTATATACTTGATCAGCAGTATTGTTGTCGTATGTAAACCAAAAGGTAACTGCTAGAATCATGTGAACTTTAATGACTATGCTATAGATTTGTTTGAGAAAGAGAATGTATACGGAGCAATAAAAAAAAAAAAAAAAAAAAAAAAAAAAAAAAGATTCTAAAATGTATACGGCGAGTAATTTCGTATGCCCTCCACTATACCCCTTTTGATCAGTGAGTATAAATCAGTGAGAGAACATTATCTATATTTTAGTGTCCCAATCCTGATAATTATAATGCTCATAAATGACTGAAATGCTTTGCTTCTTGTGTTTTTAATTTGTATTGATATTTATGATATTATAGTAAATATTAACGTTATTATGCAAAATAATTCACGAATAACATAAGCAAATAATAAAACGTGCCGTGCTATTTTGCTTAAAAAATTTGGGCCCATACAATATATTTCAAAAGTTGGCTCCATTGATCAATGGCATTCCTAACTAATAACCTTGATAATAAGTTGTTTCTAATTTTAAGTCAAAATTTTCATTAAATTAACGAGTTTGGTCTCAATGCAGTTTTTTTAAATATTGTTGCACGCATCAGTGGCGCAGCCAGAATTCTGCTCTATGGGGAGGAGAGGTTGAATTGTTGATAATGGTGGTCGCTGGTTACTTGAATCACCGGCTAATCGAATCAGTTTAGCTAATGAAGTGATAATCATTTTTTCCCCCTCGAAGAGTAGAATCAGTAGTTACGTTGACCATAATTCATTTCAGCAACGTTTACTATATAAGAGTTAGAAAACATAAAATGTACTATGAAATAAGAAACAACTGTTAGACTAATATAGTGTTTGAAAAATGAGGAGGCAAACTTAAGAAATGGAAGGGAATAGTATAGCAAACAATTTTTTGTACAGAAAATCAGAAATCGATTTTTAAATCAGAAATACATAGGATTTCATTCCAAGACAATCCCGAATTCTTGTTCTTAACTTTAGTAATAATAAAGCAATTTTAGCAAAATTTCCAATAGACTTACTTTGCTTTGTGTCAGATGTAAAATAACACGAGAAGAGGTAGAATTTATTATAATCCGCGTCCAAACAATGCCAAATTAAGTATTCCATATTTTATGATGTAGTTGACATTAAATGCGGTATCGTTGACTGAATTACTGTGCACTTCCAGCACTTTATTTGACATCTAATTTCGTATACAGTATATTGAAAATTTCGTTAAAATATCTTCATTATTATTAAAGTTCTCTAAAAATACTTGGATTCGACTTGACTTCCTATATCCTATTTTTTTCACTAAATAAATGGATCGCGACCTGGTTTCCTATACAAAAATCTTTAATTGTAGTGTGCTCTACCACCTTTTACAGATTGTTCTACTTTTTTTTAAAACACATTGTTTATGTGTTAAGTATGTGTGCTTTCTAAATATTATTTGTTTTTAACCTTTTTCATGATGTTGGAGAATATTTATCTATTAAAACATACATAAATAACGCCTGCATTCAAGTCTAAACATACACACAAATATTATACACACATACAAACTATAAATACAATAAACCCAACAAGTGTGAAAAATTAGCCAGAGCCAGGAATCGAACCTGGGACCACAGCATACAAGAATAATGCTCTAACCACTGAGCTACCGCGGCCACCTGGGTCTGCAATTTCTCACTAATAAATTGCAGACCCAGGTATTGGCCGGGGTAAGCTCAGTGGTTAGAGCATAAGTCTTGTATGCTGTGGTCCTAGGTTCGATTCCTGGCTCTGGCTAATTTTTCACACTTGTTGAGTTTATTGTATTTGTAGTTTGTATGTGTGTATAATGTTTGCGTGTATGAATATTTATCTATATTTAGTTTTCTGTTAGAAACACCTATGCAGAATGAAAGATAGGTTGTACCTGCCTTCGGCCGTGGAAAAAAAAGAAAATACATTATAATAACATTTTTGAAAAAAGAGGGTACTTTTTAACTTTCTCTGCCCCTCCCTGAAAGTAGGGGCGAAAGGATCTACTTATATATACTTTTATTTAAATGAAATACATTATAGTTAAAACTCTAAAAGATATTCCAGTTTTTACTTCTTATCTGATTTAAACACGACTGTAATTTTGTCCACATGAAAAACAATATGTCATATTTTTAATGATATAGAGGCAGCATTATTTAAGATTTAATAAATGTAGATCAATGTATAACTAATTTATTACTTATTAATTTCAGTTAAAGCATAATTAGCATAAGATTGTGTGTAATTATAGTAAATTTTATAAGTTCTATGAAAATGCTTCATATTTAACGCTTTTCTTTTGAAAACCTTGCTCATAGGCATGTATCTGTAAGTCAAAGTCAATAAAATTGCAATCAGTGCTTCTTTCCTCCAGGGAACGCGTGGCCTGAAGAACATTTCGAGCTACCTTACTAGCTAATGAACTACACTCTTTAAATATATAGTCCCCCCCTCCCCCCAGGAACAAATTGTTCGAATGAAACACTACAATAATCTGCTCAATCAAAAACACATTTTACATTTATATCTTTATAGCACATTTTCTTAATTCTTACTTTGTCAAAGATTTTTACCTGCATCACTCATATACCTTGGTCTTAGAAATAACTGATAGCAAAAACACAAAACAAGATGCACATGCAGAGGTCTGTTTGAGCTCGGTCCTGGCCCGAAACCGGACCAACCCATGGGCCAGTTTCCGGCCTATTTTCATTCATGGTAATCGGATTCAGTGCCGAAACTAGCCATTTTGGCGCCCGGGGCAAACATGGATTTTGGCGCCCCCCCCCCCCCCCCCCCCCCCCCCCCCTCCGCAAAGAAAATTTCCAAAGCAAATTTTTTCTAAGTTTCTAAAATTTAAAGTATATAATCAGAAAATCTGTAATACTGAACTAAGTAATCAGCTTTGTCAAATACTGACTCATTAAAACCTTGAAAATGGAATGGAAAGGAACCGTAAAATATTCCGCTTTATACAAGTTTTCATCTTAAGAAGTATAGTTATTGATATTCTCTGGGGCGGATTTAAGGGGTCGCGATGGTCTCAAAGGGCCCCCAAAATCCTCTTTTGAGTTCAACGAGAAAAATTATTTTTTGATCAAAGGATTTTCTTAGCACTTTTTTTTAATTAGTATTGCTTCATAATTTTCATGTAATTTAAATAGAATATTTTTTGTACCATTTGCAATTCCCAGAAATGTTTTAGTTATGTTTAAATGTTTTTCCTAGTCTTCTTTTCTATTAGCAATTACCAGAACTGTGAACGGTTGTGGAGGGTTGAGGTGAGACTCAAACTTGGATCTGAGCTGAACGGAACCCTGTTACTGTTAGAGACTTTTATGACGATTTAATTACACAGATTCAGAGTCTAATTAAATCAGATCTGATAAATCTAAATCTGGATCGTGACACTGGGGCACCTGATTTAGGGGTCCCCCACACTTGGTATGCTGTTTACATAAAGCTGATATTCAGAATGCATTTGACTTTGTTACTGATTATAATCGATATTTTGCATTTTTAGAGTATGATACAAAAAGAAATCGAGCTTGATTATTACAAGGGCACACGATGTATTTGTCCCGGAAATTTACATCTGGATCTAAAAAAATATTTACAGCAAAAGAATGGCGCGGCAAAACACGTAAGAATGTCAAAAAGACGAAAACATTTTTTTTTTTTTTTGCAAAGACGACTTTATTAGCCATGGCACCCTGTGCGAGGTTCTTTTCAGCGTCGCTACAAATGCTATATTCTTTAAAAAAAAAAAGGGGGGGGGGGGGGGAGAGGTTACTATTTTATCTTGCATATGTTTCATCTCCTTAGTTTTTAGTGTCGTTAGTAATAGCCAACCTCGCGCCCTTTAAAGCCGGATTTGTATGTAAAAAAGTAACTGTAACAAATGGTATGGCGGCATTTTTCATTTATCTGAAAATGGCCAAATGACGAGAAAACAATTTGGGAGAATAAAGGCTGGGGCGGCTGCGGTTTTATTAGTCATAGCAACTTGGGTATGGTTTTCTCCCTGCACCCCTACAAATGACATTCTTTTTCAAAAAAAAAAGTTTTAACAAAGAGTTTTATTTTGCGTATTTTTCAAATTATCCTTTCAAATATTATTTGTTTTTAGTATCCCAAGCAGTCGCCCAACCTCGCTCCCTCTAATAATACTAGATTGGATCTGGATGAAAAAGTAATTTTAGCAAAAGTAACAGGCCGGCATATTCCAGCTGCCGCCAAGGACGGCAAAACGCTTAGAAAGCTTTCGCAAAAAGACGGGTAAAAAACTTTTTGGAAGATAAAGCCAGGGTGGCGCCCTGTACGAGATTTGATTTTTTACTGTACCTTTACAAATGCTATACTTAAAAGAAAAAGATTTTACTGAGAATTTTACTTTGGGCATTCATCCCCCAATTTGTGTTTATTGTCCACGGCAGTCATCCCTCGCCCATGACAAAATGGAAAAAAAAGAAAGCTCCATGCTGTGAGAAAAGGGAAAAAATAGAACAGCCTTCGTGGAATATTTTTATCTAATAGAAAGGTCAAAGTGAGGGGAATCGTTTGCTAATTATCCATGCTGGACAGTGCAATACCGTGTTCAGACGACGTTGAACAGCGTCATATACAGACAACATGAGTAGGGACTGACCTTGAAAAATGTTAGCGATTCTCCTAAACCACAGGAAGAGATTTAAATGATAGACGGTATATATTTGGAATGGGAGAAAGAAAATAGCCTAAAACAGTTCGTTTTTTATTCATTTGCTATCTTGTATTGTAGACGAATCTTTTTATCTATTTGTCTATTTTAATGCATTTGGTTCAGTTTTTCTTTTGGATTTTCCGGCTGCGAGACTTTTTATACAAATTTCATATATATATACATTTCTATATCAAACAACAAACAAAACCTGCATTTGGCGCCCCCTTCGCCTTCTGTTCTGCTGGCGCCCGGGGCTCGTTCCCCCTCTGCCCCCCCCCCCCCTAGTTTCGGCCCTGTCTGGGCCTGGCTTCCTTTTTTCCAGGCCGGGCTGAAACTGGAATTCATTCTTCCTAAAAGTCTAGACGAGTTGAAATTTTCGGGTCCTGTTTCTATCAAGCCCATATGAAAATAATTGGCCCTGCCTACACGGACCTGACCCATGAAAAAATTAGTAACATTTCGATCGGCCCAACAATTTTTGCAAAAAATGCATATATTTTTAAATCGTCACTGTTCTATATTAAAATTTTCAATTTATTCTTTTTAAAGAATAGTTCATTTTCTAGGCAATAAAATTAAAGTACAATAAAGCGTGTGAAAAAGAACCTGCCCATGACAGAATCCTGTTTCAAACGGAAAAATGTATTTATCCATGCAAAAGGAACATAATAATACGTTAGAAAAGAATGTTATATATTTACAACCGACAGTGTATATGCTAAGAAGGTAACTTTCCTATAACAGATATTTCTGTTCTCCTATGCGATTCCGTCTTAGAAATTTTTACGATACTACAAGAATTTTGAGGTTTTTAAGTCTCCAAGCCATGGAATATGGATTAAAGTTATTAATAACAACTGAGTCATTTGCATACAAATCGAGATCCAGTAACAAAATAAATATCTCAGCACAAAGCGTTTTTTAAAAAACGAAGAATACAAACAACGTGAAAAGAAAAACTAAAATAAATATTTTTGTCAGAACTCCTCGTAGAAGACAATTTTTAACCATACCAGTGTAAAAATATGTTTTTGTTGAAATTCAGGGGAGCTGGGAAGGGATAATTACGTTTTTGTATGAGCCGGGCTGGGCTCGTGCCGAGATTCTAGCTTTTATACTGGGTCGAGCCAATAAACTATGTGCATGGCCCGGACCGGATTCGAGTCTAACTTTTAGCTTTTTTTTTTTTTTTTGTGCCAGGCCGGCCTAATATACATACATATATTTTTTACGATCCGGATCGAACTTTTAACTTTTATACCCGGCTGAGAGACAAAAAAATTTCTACAAGTCGGGTCGCGCTCGAACCTAGAAATTTCTCCGAACTGAGAAAAACCTATAAATATATATTTTATGTTTTTTTTTTCCCTTGGAAATTGATGTCTATTATCCTTTTGAACATGGAGCAAAGACAGAAATTCAATTTAAAAACTATCCACTGTATAATACTCAAAGCGTATGACGGTCGAAATAATCATTCTTTTACTCTAAGATGTCTGAAAAATGTAATTGCTACCCTTTTTAAAAACAAATGACAGTTTTCACTTAACCAGTGCATCTAAGATCTAATATACGCTTCCACAGTTTAAATATAATATTCGCGGTCTAATTGAATCACTTTGTTGAATATAATTTGATTCAACAAAGCTGCGAATTTCAAATAAACTAAAAAAACTTAATATTAACTTTAGTTTCGATTCATAAAAGCGTCTAATTTGCTTAACTAGTGATTCATATAAGCGGCAATTATAATATTTTTTTTTAGCTCTGGAAGGGGTTTTACCCCTCAACACCCCCTCTTGGGCTGTGCCACTGGACGCATACACACATACAAAGGACTTATGAAGTTGGGGGCCTGTGCCCACCCCACAAAATAGCTCTAGTTACGCCTATGAAAACCATTTTAAATTTGAATTGATTACTGTTATACAACACTAAGAAAAACTTATAAAAATAATCATAAATGTTAAATATGAAAAATTTTCAAATTATAAAATGATACCTTTGAGCTAAATAAAACACTTAAACACATATGAAAATATAAGAAAAATCAGTAAATACGAAAGCGACGATCTAAAACAAGCCTGAAAAATTAGTCTGCACTTATCTGTTCCTTTACTGTTGGCACTAGACATATACTCATATGCTGTAAAACGTCTTTAGTGTCCTTTTTACTTCATCATAAGAAAATAACAATATGATGTCGCGATGTCTATTCCTGTTCCTGAAATCGATGAAAAACGTTGTCTTCTTAGAAAAGCTAAAGTTCTTTTTTTTTTTTGAGACATCGATGATAAAAAAAACTCGTCACGATTGACGTACGAGGAGGTGACACGGCACCAAGTATAACGTAAAGGTTTCTCTAGTATAACGTAAAGGTTTCTCATGGAAGTGGTTAACTTGTTTTGGTACAAAAGTTACTTGGAGATAAAACTGCAGAAGCACGTGCTAGGTCATTAGGCCTAGGCAGCACGTGGCGTGATCGATCAGAGAAAACGGCGAGGTGTCCATCTGCAAAACTCAGGTTCTGTAAATAACTCGCTGTTGTCAGGATCGCTTCAAGACGAGGAAATGAAATAAGGAATAAATTCTTATCTTACCAAAGGACAGGCTCATCACTACTGGAAGTGTCAAAGGAAGAAAGAAGCAGACATCTTACGCAGGGAAATCAGGAAACAGAGATGCAGCTAAAACTTGTTTTATTTATTTACAAATTGTATACTCTCAAAAGGGATATTGGTGGCGATCGCTCGCACACGATATGTTCCAAAAGGAGACATCACTAAGATACGATTACTCACTCGGCTCCCACGGAAGCCGTTACAGCAACCGGGAGGCCTAATCTAAACACACTATCTCGTTCCCAGGCAGAACTCAACTGTCTCTACTACTGAACTGCTTGCCGGTACGAAAAAATGCGCCAGCCAGAGATTGGCGGTGAAAAACCTGTCCAACAGGTGAGCGAACGCCAAAGCGTAAGTCCGTGTTGACGCCAAAGGGCGATAACGAACCGCGACGCGCGCCAAGCGAAACGCAAGGAGGGGAAGCGTTCGAAAATGCCGGTCGCTTCAAGATCGCGAATCGGCACTGCGGCAAAACGCAATAAAAAAGGAATAATTAAGAACTTAAAAGAGGAATTACAAAATATGACAGAATTAACGTAGAGAAATAAATGAGATGTTAAATTAAAGGGAATTTAAAATGCCGAATAGTGAGAACGATGATTTAAATTAATATTAAAGAGAAACAATTAGAATTATTAGGATTAAATATTCAAAAATGGGAAATGTGCACGTGGGTACGATAACATCGTAAAATAGTTGAAAGTGGCACGTTTGCAACGTGACAGGTCACTAAAGCTGTACACTTGGATTTCGTTTCAGACTTAACATATGAAGCAATAATTACTAATTTAAAGCGATTTTTCTCTCGTCGTGGGAAAAGTTCAACAATTTTTAGCGACAACGCTACAAATTTTGTTGGGGCTTCAGCAGAACTTAAGCGTCTACGAAAACTTATGAATAGCGAAGAAATCTCTAACCTTTTGGCATCAGAGGGCATCTGCTGGAAATTTTCTCCTCCTAGAGCACCCAACTTCAGTGGCCTTTGGGAAGCGGGAGTTAAGGCATTTAAATATCATTTTAAGAGAGTAGTGGGTTCAGCTCATTTAACGTTATAGGAATTTCTAACGGTAATTGCACAAATCGAGGGCATATTAAATTCGCGGCCACTTTCTCCTTTGTCGACAGATGCCGACAGTTTTGAAGTATTGACTCCTGGTCACTTCCTCATAGGAAGACCGCTTAATGCGCTTCCAGAACCAAATTTAATTGAGGTAAAGGATAACTTATTAAACAAATGGCAAAGAACACAAAAAATGGCGCAAATTATATGGAAGCGTTGGCAGAATAATTATCTTAGTTACTTACAACAACGAAACAAATGGCTATTCAAAAAGCCAAATATTTTGCCAGGTATGTTGGTATTAGTACAGGAATCGCAACTTCCTATTTGCACTTGGTCTCTAGGCCGTATTACTAAAGTAATCCCAGGTGCTGACGGACACGTCAGAGTAGTAGAGGTACGAACCGCGAAGGGCATTTTTAAAAGATCTGTATCTAAAATTAGTATTTTGCCCATGATAGATAATAAAATTAATGCTCAGTAACTATTTAATTTTTTTTTATTATTATTCTTAATTGTATAATTATTGTGATTGTTTTAATTGCTTATAATTGTATCATGTTGTTTTCTTTATTATCTGTGTTATATATTGAAATACATTGTAATATTTCAACGCCGGGCGGGATGTTCTGTATCTATTGGCGATGGAACATTCCCCCCCCCCTCTTTTTGTTTTCTGGCAACCCGTTAATGTAACCCTGTGTGTGTGAGGAGATGTGCTCGGAACTCGGTGGCGACAAGCCGCCGCCGTTGCTGTCTTCTCTTAATCGTATTTATTAACTAAATAAATACTTTACTTTAAGATACAGTCCATTTTTTTTTCTAAGTTCGCACAACTAGTACGAAACCTCCGCACACCGCCAAAAAAAAACGATTCTGTGATAATTATCTAACGTGCTACGTGCTACGGAACAGTATGTACAGTGTTATTGTGTTTTAAAGTGCATTATATCCTGTGCATTATAATGCTGTATTATTTTGCCCCGTAAAATTACGGGCTGCACAAAATGATGGGCATGGGTTTTATTTTTTTTTATGGGGTATGACTGGAATCTCTGCTGCCGGCCTCTGCCCGTAATTTTACAGGGATATATTTAACAGTGTAGATTCTTTTGCAATTTAAATATTAACTATATGTGAATAGAAACTGAAGTTATAATCATTCAAACTGTGTATATTTTTTTAAGTGAAAACTTCTTTAGGCGCGTTGGGCATTTTTTAAGATGGGAAAAAACCATTAAATTCGCGACACAGTTAACGTTACTGTTACCGACACCAAATTAAATTATGTTGCCAATTCATACAAAGAGCGAAAGTATCAAAAGGAAATAGTTCATGTGCAGAAAACGAAATGATTGGTATTATGAATAAAAATAATTCAGAAAATTATTTCAAGATAAATTTAGCACACGCAGTGAAAACAGATAAAAGTGACTCAACTCGCGAGACCAAATCAAAAGATGAAAATGAAATAACAAAACACGAAAATATTACAATTTAACTAGCACGAGAAAAGAAATAGACGGAAGTAATATAAAAAGTAAAAATTAAAATAAGGAAATATTTCACGAAAGTTTTAAGAAACGTGGTTACTGATACAGAAATGAAGTGAAATCATTTTACAGAAAAGAAAAGTTTGTTGATAGAAATTATAGATACCGCAAACAATACGCGCAGTATGAAGATAGAAAAAAAGCATAATGTTCACGAATACCGTAAACAAGACAGGCAGCAAAGAAGTCATAATTTTTGGAGTGATAGGAAGCGGGAACCCTATTTTGCAGATAAATGTTATTACAAAAGATATGAAACTACATCTCATGGAAGAAATGATGAATGTATTGAGAGTTGTTAAAATTGTGGATGAAAATTCATAAGTTTCATTGGTATTCATTTCAAAGAATACCAATTAATTAAATTTCATATTTTATGTATTTGTAAATTTACGTTTTAAGCAATAGATTGCAATTTTTGTATGTAAAATAATATGCATTATTTTTCATGTACAATAGTGCATTAAATGAAAATTGTAATATAATTTTTGTAGTAGTAGTTTATAATAATGAATAAAAAAAAACACTTCATTTAAAAGTATTTCCTGCACAATAAAACATTTCCTGACGATTCAAAAAATACACACGTAATTGTTCAAGTTTTCACTTCTGTCGCCACTCCCGGAGTGCCATTGTTTTTTTTTTTTTTTTTTTTTTTTTTTTTTTTTTTTTTTTTTTTTTTTTTTTTTTGGGGGGGGGGTGATAAATTAATAAACTAATAAAAAGGTAAAACACAGCTTATTTTTAAATGTTTTTTCAATAAAGTTTTTGGCTCTCTTAGATCTTCTGTGCGATTTTTCAGAACTTCATCTGCTCTTTGTGGGAGAAAACCCTCACTTGATGCAGAGAAAAGCTCGGCATACCTGAACACAGCGTTATTTGGAAAAGCATTAAGAATACCTTAAACAGCGCAGAAAATGCTTTACTTTGACCTGTGTAATACTTGACCATACAATACACACTGATATTTGAAATACGTGCTTCAATCATAGAAGGTAAATCCTGAGTTTTCTTTCTTCTTTTTTCGCAAATACATTGCATAGCGAACGTTTAATAAAGGATACACTCTGCTCCATTTACCGACTACAAATCAACCATAAACCCACATTCACAATCAAAAAACTAAATTCCCATTTCTGTACGAAACAGCTTTCGGTGCATCTACTGACTGTATTTCTTTTTATCTAAATCGCTTTTTGTTATCTTTGTATAATAAGATTATTTACTCTGGTGTATTCCTGAAAATAAGCAGAAATAGATAAATCCATTTCTTTAGATCCTGTTGATAAAATGAAATTCATCGCATAGTGTTCTGTTTTGCAGATATTTGTAAGGGATCTTGAAATACGTTAAATCATATTTTCTTCACTGAAGAAAAAAAAAAAATGTTGATTTTACGGTATAATACTGGCATCCCAGCTGCTAGTATTATACCGTAAAATTAACAGAAATAAACAATAAAATAAGCGCTAATATGCTACCGTGCAAAATTAACAGTAATAAACAGTAAAATAAGCAGTAATGCGCGGTAGCGTATTACTGCTTGAAATTGTATTTTTTTAATTTTCTTAAAGATCCATTGGGCATTTAACTGTATAAGAGGGAAAAGATCCCCGACTGTGATGGAAAAGGGATAACCATTCTGATTATGTAAAGGAACCGAAGAAACCATACAAATAAATTACACTTGAAAACATTAAAAATCTCCCTCATCTGCAGATTGATTTATTATTGTAAAAAAAAATTCCTCATCTTTACATAAAAACTGATTAGCTTAAAACAATGGATGCGTTTTAGAAGATATGGATTTAAAACGAACAATGATTAAAGAGGACATTTTTAAACTTTTAATTTAAACATTTTAAAACTTTTTTTAACGTCGAATTTCGACTGTGCTTTTGGGCATATGCAATGCACATGCTCATAGGAGTTCATTCGGTTGCATTATCACAGGGGGGGGGGGGGAATTTGTGCTTTATTTACTATGTTCTTTTATTTACTGAATATGAGATGAACGTAGGAATATACTATTTGTATGATACGTCATAGGTCCATGAAATTTTCTTTCTTGCCGTGGGAAATATGGCGGTAATGTCAAACTGATTTGCATTACACTGTTGTTTACGGATTGTTTGTTTGGAGTTTGCATCGGAAATTGTACTGCTCTTCACTGGGGAAAAAAACTTTAAAAATAAAATATTTGAAAGACTGTTTCATAACGCTGAGATAATAAAGAAGCTTATTTTACTGATATTTTTATAGTATTTTTTTTTACGTCAAGTTTTGACGGATTCCATCTAGTATATTTTAATTTTACTAATATATTTTTATAAGTTAGACAATGTGGCGACATTTTCATTTTACCAGCTTCGAAATTATTAACCAATTCGTACAAGTACAACATATTCTTACAAATAATTTTTTGCATCAAAAATCACATAATTTAAAAACGCAATTTTAGCAAATTCTGTTTAAATTACATTGTAAATATAATTTCGGAATTAAATTTAATATTTAATAATATTAATGTTTAAAAATTTTCTATGAGTACAGTAGCATTGGCTTTCTTTAAACGCTTTCATGTTTTAAATAGATAATGTGCATATGACGTCACGCAGTAGCGTAGCTAAGGGGGGGCAAGGGGGGCGACGGCCCCGGGCGCCGCTGCCAAGGGGCGCCAAATTGAGAGGCGGTTTTAACCGAAATTATCTCTCATTTTTTGACAATAAATAAAAACTGTTGACCTTTTTTTTTGTGTGTGTGAATGTTTTCTTTAGTAAAACATTTTATTATATTCAAATAATGAAAGAAAAAGCTTCTGTAAATTTTCTAGGGATGGCTCAACACACTTCGTACTTTACATGATTGCGTACCTCAAAGGAGGCGCAAAATGATTAAATGGACGAGGGGGGGGGGGCGCCCAATTGAAAGACACATTAAATCAAAACTTGTAGGTAGCCCAAAAAGGCCCAAGCATTAGTTTTGAGCAATTCCCTAAGATGAAAACATTTTAAAACGTCCTATTACTTAGCGCTTTAGATCTTCAGTTAGTCGAAATTAAGCATAGATTATGAATTAATCATTATAATAAAATTTTAAAGAAATGCGCCAAAAATGGGGGGAAATGATTAAAAAAGGTCCCTAGGAACCTAACAAAAATATGAGGATTGTGGCCCGAGGAGAGGAATTAATACAAAACTTTAAAGTTATGCATTGAGAGAGGGTGACACAATTAGGGAGGTGAAAAATGCACAGTGTAAAAAAGTTCAAGGGTTCCCGGATCGGGCCCCAGGGTCTTAACTGGGATGTTGAAATGGGGGAATAACTAAATGGAGAAAAGCTCCCAAAATGTGGAAGATTGGATTGAAACGTTGACAAATATTATTCACAATTTAGAACACAAAAACATAAAGTGGCCTAGGAGGCCCAGGTCTTAAAAAAATAAAAATCTGAGCCTTAGGTACACCAGGACCTGCCCTGGGCTATTCACACCCAAATTTCCAGACTTCTGCGTGCATTAGATTTCGCTAGCCATCGCACACAGACAAACGACTTTCTTTTATTAGTATAGAAAATTAAGTTCTTAAAATATTAAAATGCTGTATTGTCTTCTGAAATACAGCTGCGTACATAATTTTTATTATTCTACTCTATCAGGAAGTGGGTGAAAAATCAATTAGAAAATTTCATTTTTACATTACAAAAAACAAGTTAAATGAAAAGGAAATAAATAAAAATGAATTCATGTATTATTAATGAAATCTTTATTTATTGAGTAAAGACACAAGTATAATAGATGAATTCCAAAGTTAAAGATAATGCTAATCATAGATAATTTTATAACTAAAATGTTTTATTAGACCTTCAGATATATATTTTTTAAAAGAGAAAAATTTTATAAAATAAATAAAAATAAAAATTCCTTAACTTTTAGAAAACGGGCAGTCCATAATCCATATGCTAAACTTTTGGAGATTTAGTATATTTAAAATCAAATTCCTCGCTCGTTGTATCCGGGATTTATTCTTAAGTCAGATATGCTATTGCAGATATCATTTGCATATTTTTTATGGCTAAGCCACAATATTATAAGTTTCGGGGACGCAACTGAAGTTACGCCACTACTTTTAAACAACAAGCTCATGAAGTTTGTAAATAGTTTTTTAGATTGCGTTTCAAACCAGGATTAGCCATCATGATTAAAAGAAAGAAAAAGAGACATAAAATAACATAATTAAATCTGATTGGACAAATATATATCTCTTTCTCTTTATGTTAATCAAAGTAAAAATTTTACGATAATAAAAGTTAGCAAATAAGGTGCACCGATGTAAGTTTTAAGATGCAGTTTTTGTTGATATTATAAAATAGTTTTGTGAAAGTTTTATGATGTAATCAAGCAAAAGGGTAATTCTTTAGGTAAAATTCATTTGTGTTAAAAATATTTCATTAGAAATCTTTTAAAGAAAATTTCAAAACCACACTTTTGTATAATTCTAAACTTTTCGGAACATTTTTCTTTCATACTTTCCTTACAAATCTGTTAGGGGAACCGTCGATAGCATAATTAATTTTCTATCTTAATAAATTGTTATATCAGTCTTCATATTTTAATATACATTTTCATCTTTCGATAATGGTAAAAAAGGTTTGTTCAGCTTACCTGAGAACTGCTTTTGCGCAAAGTAATATCCACAATAATGCACTGATATTTATCCTTTTGATTCATTGAAGTGTCGCTGTATGGGAGTAATAAACAACATTATTAGAAGAAAGTAATATTGCGTGAAGTAAGAAGTAGATCCATTTTTCTTTGAATATAATATTATTATTGTAATTCTTGGCTTTATATACACATTTAAATCGCGTTTTGGAGACTGCATAAAAAAGCTCCAATTTTACATTTTATTTGGGATATTTACAAGGGCGTCTTAACTGTTCGGTGACATTTTAGATTCTGAGGGAGAATAGTTATTGAGTTCTCGAGCGCACGGTATCAGCTGTAGGTTGAAGTAGGGAGGTCTGCAGAATTTCTCAGCTGATCAGTTTCGACAGTCTCTGGTTTTATTCACTTTGGCTTGGTTTGCAGCTGCGGTTATCACTTGAAGTACTTATAGTTAATTGGGGTCTGGTTTTTAACATGTTCTAAGTGTTCTTTCGATCGTTCACAACACGTGGAGATTATTAATTGCATAAAAAGGTTTCTCCGTCACTCCCCCGTAATCTCCTGTGTGGGGAATGGTTGAAGGTTCAGTTTCTTACGGTGTTTTTCGTACACAGGTTTGGGAGTGGGTTTGGTGAGAGTGTCGGCTGTCATTTCTTCAGTGGGGCAGTATTGTAAATCCATTTTTCCTTCTTCTTTCATCAGTTTGATGTTGTGGAAACGTATGTCGATATGTTTGGATCGCTTAGTATCTTTATCATTTTCAGTCATTTTTGTACAGGACATATTATCCTCAAATATCGTGATTGGTAGTTTTTGTGGAATGTTGAGGTCGCTATGCAAGTTTGTTATCCAGCTTAATTCTTGTGCTGCGCTGCTAGCTGAAACGTATTCAGCTTCGGCTGACGAATACTCTATAACTGTAAGGATCACATTTTCAATTAGTTAAAATGTCATGACAAATGTTAATTAGTTAAAATGTCATGACAAATGTTAATTAGTTAAAATGTCATGCCAAATTTTAAAATAAAATACAAAATACATTTTACTTAACCTTTTTGTTTTAGAAAAAAAACTATCCATATCGTATTTTTAATTTTACGAAATGCACTTTAAAGATTTCAAAATAAGAAAAAAAAAAAAAAAAAAAAAACAAGAGTCAATTGAAAAGTATTTGTTGCAGTTTTATCACTTAGGATTATGAAACTCCTTGTAATTTTTAAAGAGTGTACGCACCTTGTAAATGAAACAAGGCAGCAGATTTATTTTCCATAATCGGGTTTAATTTAGGAGTTTTCGCAAACGTGATTTCTAGCAAATAATTTACTTTCATTGTTGTAATCATTGTTGCTACTGTCATACTCTTAAAACTGCATAGCTAAACATCTTGGAGGTAAAAATAGGTTACCATAAATGAAAATATATCATAAATGAAAATGTCGTCATAAATTCGCGATAGCTGACAATTTTTCAAAGTCCCCAAATATTGACGAAATTTAGGAATCTTCTATAATCGTGTTCTACGCACTTTACCTTCTTTGAGTAAAATTCGTTTAATTCTTAAAAACAAGGAAGAGGAAAGCTACCTTTACTCCAGTACAAGCCGGAAGGACTTTCCTTCCGTCTTGAGGAAAAATTCGGTTTTTTTATTGGGGGGATGGGGGGGGGGCGCAAAATTCCTTCCTGCCCCGGGCGCCAAAAAACGTAGCTACGCCACTGACGTCACGCACTTTAGTAAAGGCGTTTTTCTTAACTTATTGTAGGCGAAAAGTAAGAATTCTTGCAAAGTTAGTAATCCATAATGTATTATTTCCTACGCATATTATAATGTATTCCAACTACTTGAAAATTACGAGAAACTTAGCGAAACTTCAAGCAATTCAGCTTAACGTTTTGCCTACGTTAAGATGACAAACATGCACATTATCTATAAATATAAATGCATATTTGTACATGATTCATGAAATGAAACAATTTTTTTGTAACTAGACAAATATCGGTTCATAGGAAAATCTATACCAGGTGAAGTTGTCGTCATATTTTAAATCATGTACCAGTTTTCATTCCGAAAATATTAGTATTTTATAGCAGTTACACAAAGAAGCGTAATTTGAACAGAATGTATTAGTCGCCAAAGCGTCAGCTTAACATCCTTTTACCGTATAGTCTTCCAGAATATTAAATTTCGATAAAATTTAATAAATATATTAAAGTCAATGTAAAAGTTGTTATCATGGCAATTTTCATTGGAGAATAGAATTTTCATTTGACATCGTTCACGTGAAATTTAAAGAAGAATTGATGCAACTAATTAAATAAGAAAATCCCCCTTCTAAATTTTTAAAGGCACTATGATTATGGATAAGAACAAGGAGAAAAGCCAATTAAAAATCCAGGTATTGTTAGTTATATTTCTCTGATTCTGATAATTCCTTATAATTTTAAAATATCTAAATCTATAGTTAAAAATATCTCTGCAGGGTAATTTTTGCCCCTCATTGGAATACATTACTGTCAAATTTTCCATAATCCTAAACTACAACACAAAAATCAATATGACAATGTTCCATAATTGGGGTGCTTTTCTCAGATTGTTTTCGCTATTTAAATAAATGAGCAATTCTATCACTTAACAAATAAGCACTTATTATGATACAAATAAGCATTTGAAAGTTTTTGGAGCCTTATAAACATTTCGATTTTATTGGTAGATCTACAGCTGTTAAAAGTGTGGCACTGTGAAATAAAATTACCATAAATATGTGAGAGTTAAATGTATTTTTCTACTTATTTTATTTATTTTTAAACTTTTATGCTCCACACACATTTAATTTCTTTTTTAAATATCATATATGTAATAATATCATATCATAAACTGTTTTGGAAAAGAAACATAATTTATGTTGATTTTCAGATTATTCTAATCAAATAAAAATGATATCTAAGTGACATGTTAATTAACAAATTTTCTCAAAAATATTTACTAACATAATCACTTTGAAAAATATTCTTTGACACGAAAACTTAAATTAAATCAATTTCTAAGAACGGGATAAATGTAAAATAGAATAAATAGAAATGCTAAAATAGAATAACAAAGAAAAAAATGTGTTCCACAATTAATCTTATTGAAAGAGTATGAAATTTCAAGTCCATGAAAGAAATTTAAATGATCATATATATATAAACAAAAATACACAAATTGTATTATAGAAGTATTAGCTACTATAAAATATGATAAAGAGTTTGTTAATTGTATATGTTGCTTAATTAATGCATTAATTTTCTGTAAATGTTACGTGAACGAAGTCACGGGCTTGTTACTTGATAATTTCCATACACAAGTCTGTAAAAGCTATTATACTAACGATAAATCATGAAAAAATGCAAGCATTCACCTTTTAGGTACTTTACATGACTATGACAATTAGCAAATAAATACAATATGTAATGCCAATGACATTATATATTGTAATGTCGTGACAATGATATAATGACATTACAATATCATAAACATATAACTTTTATACCGTCAAAGCGTCGCGAGGTAAAAGGGCAAGGCGAAGCTTGAAAAGTTATAAAGAGCATCGGGTAACTTTTATACACAAGACTTTTAAAGCTGTTATACTAACGATAAATCGTGAAAAAAATCCCAGTACTCACCTTTTACATATTTTACATGACCCTTGACAGTTAGCAAGTAAATACAATATGCAATGACAATGTCATTATATATTTTAATATCATGACAGTGATACAATGACATTGCAATATGATAAACTTTGGTACCGTCGAAGTGTAGCGAGGTAATAAGGGCACGGTGAAGCTTGAAAAGTTATAAAAATCATCGGGTAATAACAGTAAGTTTAAATTGTATATCAACACTTTCATTAGTTCCTAAAGAAGCCAGTAGATTGGCCTGAACTTGCCTGTGACATTTCGGAGCAAAAAAGAGGCGTACAGTGGAGGGTGCATTGGGTTAAGTTAAGACGGCAAAGACGGTTAAAGATTGAAAGGAAGGTAAAATAATGTTTAATCGTACTAGTATAAACCAGGGGCGTCATTTCAGAACTTTCTTGGGGGGGGGGAGGGCAAAGTTTTTTAAGGTAGTGGAGTTCGGGGGGCTGTACTCCCCCCCCCCCCCCCGCAAACTCTCCGAACGAGAAACATTTACTGAATCATAGATACAAAGACAGTAATAC
Source organism: Maratus michaelseni (assembly GCA_963931845.1). Taxonomy (NCBI): domain Eukaryota; kingdom Metazoa; phylum Arthropoda; class Arachnida; order Araneae; family Salticidae; genus Maratus; species Maratus michaelseni. The sequence continues at coordinate 40,413,903 of OZ007595.1, read as the reverse complement.
TTCTAATACGAAATCTCAAGGGACCTGAACAAAATTCCGTTTTAGACAGGTTTTCGTCTTAGCAAGTTGAATTTTAAAATAATTGTGAAAGTTTTCCGTTATGACAGTTACCGTTTTTTTTTTCAGGTATTCTTTAAGACTGTTAAAACCTCCTTTCTACAAAGCACTTCTGAAGAGCATAGATGTATTACTGTGAAACGTGTCTAAGCGAAACCTGTCTATAACGTAATTCTTTCACAAACGGAAAAAAAAATGAAGTTTCGACGAAATAAAACGCCATACAATTATACTTGCTAAAATGGAGCTGTTTTCCAGTCATTTTCAACTCCTTCTTTGCAAGTTTTACTGCAGGGGTGCCATTTTAAGCGTTTCTTGGGGAGGAGGGCGGGGAAGCAAAGTTTTTTAGTTTTTTTTTTTTTTTTTAGGGACAGGGGTTGAAATAGCGTGCAGGATTGTCCAAATCGTGCACAAAATAGATATAGGCCCCCACAATAAAAAATGCAGTGTGAGATTTTGCCTTCTTATCTAAACTTCTTTCACAAACATGTGATTCTTCAGTGAATATATTAAATTTTAGTGGTAATCCGTGATTTTTGTTGGTGTTTTACGCAAAAGCAATTCGTCAACCGATCGCGGTAAACATCACGAATTTTACGCATTGGATTTAGAAAAAAGTAGTTAAGTTGACAACTTGGTGGCGGAAAAAATCGTTAATTTTTAATGACTGTGAAAAAATATTGCGAATTTCGCCAAATATCACTGAAACAAATAGCGATTTTCGTCAATCTGTCGCGGAAAAAAATGGTAAATTTAGTATAACTATTGTGGAAAAATCGCAAAATTCATCAAAAGATTGAGCAAAAAAGACTCCCGAATTTCAACAAATGATCATAGAAAAGAGTCGCGAATTGCGTCAAAAGATCGCGAAAACAAATAGAGAATTTCGTCGATCAGTAGCCAAAAGAAAATGTCGTGAATTTCGACAAATGGTTGAAAAAAATTCGTCAACGATCGCGCAAAAAAATAGCAATTTTTGTCAGTCGATTGCGGAAAAAGACTCCCAAATTTCAACAAACGATCGTAGAAAAGAGTGGCGAATGTCATCGAAAAATGGCGAAAAAAAATAGCAAATTTCGTCAATTGGTTGGGAAAAAAATGTCGTGAATTTAGACAAATGGTCGAAAAAATCAATTCCGTCAATAATTCACAGAAAAATAGCGAATTTTGGAAAATGATTACAAAAAAGAAATAAATAAATAAATAAAAAATATGAAACAATCACGGGAAAAAGACGTGAAATTCAATCGATCACGAGGTAATAAGCACACGAACACTATCAAGAAGTTACGAAATTTGCAAATGTTGTTATTAGTAGGTATAAGAAAATTTTCATTAATGGTTTTCTGTCAGTAAAAATTTTCCGCAATCCTTTTTTGCTTTCCCCTTCAGACTATGATCTAAATTCTATACAATTCAGAAATTTGCAAAACCCTTGGTCTCAGGTCCCTTGCTCCTGTATTGAGTCGGGCAACACGACCCAATCTGCAGTATGGATCGAGCCGGGTTGATGTGGCTTATTTTCGTTGCGAGTCAGGTTGACTTGGAACATTTGACTATACGGTGGGGACATATATGTCCCCGTGGACTATTTTTTATTCTATTAGTACGACTTTCTGAAATATGTCACACACTTATAGTAGGATATTTTGAAGAGAAATCTGTCACAAGGAATTTTTTAGGAAATTGTAGAACGATTGAATGCAAAATTAGTCATCAATCCTGGCCCGCTATCAAAAGGTTAATTGTTTCGGGTTCAATTTGGATTTTCACTATTTTGAGTCGGGTTCGTGTTGCCCCAGTTTTCAAAGAAATCCTAAATCTTTTCAAATGAAAAAAAAATCATTTTTCTACATAAAAGATAAAATTGTTATTAGAGATTAATTTTAATTACTTTTATAATCATATTGAAATAGAAATTAATTTTCTTTATTTACGGGTAGGGTTACGGTCAATGAAAATTTTTTAGACGTTTCAGAGTTTACTGGAAATTACAGTCCTGCATCGGCTACCCGAAATGCATTTTGTTTTGAGTTTGGTTGATTCAATTTTTTTTTTCAAGTCGAGTAAACTTTATACGCTTCGGGTTGTTCTTTGCCTCTTTTGAATCGGGTTCGAGATGAACCGATTATACAAAAGAAGGTTCTGAATAATTGAAATGAAAAAAACTGTATATTTGAATATTAATGGGTGTATATGCGTTATTTTTTGTACATAAGCGGTAAACTTGTAGATTACTTTTCCATAAATGTATTAAAATATACATTAATTTTCTTTCACTTCGGGTTCAGGTGTGCATATTTCGGATTCGGCTTGAAGTCTGTCGGTTAAAGTCAAGATTCGGGTCGGCTACAACCCAATCTGGGCAGGACTCTAGTGTCAGGCTGTGGAGATTTTTAAGAGCATACTGTATATATAATATGATTTAATAAAGTAAATGATTTAATAGCATTATAACGATTGGAATAAATATAATGTAACACTAATAAAACAAAATTAACAAATCATATAATTAGGAAATTAAATACACTTTCCTCACCCATCACCCCCGAAAAAAAAAAAGAAAAAAAATCCCTTAAATTTTAGGCTAATTAGAGAATTTGTCACTAAAATTCTAGCCTTAAGAGTGACGAGTTTTCTTTTAATCATGCTGTACACGGCAACTCATAGAGTTTTTTTTTTTCACATATACATCTAAAGGAAGCCAAAATACTCATTAATGATAACTGTCTCACTTATAGAATGCTGCAATAGCAAGGCTTTAGAAAATATTTTTGGTAATTATTAGCTTTAATGTTTAAAGTGTTTATTAAATGTTCATTACTTTCTTCTATAGTGCGTCTCAAAAGTATATGGACAGGCGATTTTTTGAAATAACGGTTCAAAAAAGGAAGCTATAATCATGAAAAAAAATAATATGCATATAGTATCATAACATAAATTTATTACAGCAAAAAAATAAAGTATAAGTTTTACAGATTTTTTGTAAAAAAATAAAAATAAAAATAGGCTGTCCCAAAAATATATGGACTTTTCGAATATTTTGCATTTAAATTCAAATTTTGTATGTATTTGTTTTAATTATCTTGAAAACCCTATCAGGCATGCTTCCAACTATAGTGTTTGGAGTATGTGCGGCTGTAAAGAGAACCAATTCTGCTATACTTTTTGCTGTAATTCCTGGATAGTAGAAAACTGCCGACCATGGGCTTACACATCTCGTGCAAATACTCCCCAAAGGTTTTCAATTGGATTCAAGTCTGGACTGATGGCTGGCCAGTCTATAACTGTCACTTGATTCTGTTTAAACCAAACTGCTGTTGAGTGGGACGTGTGAATCGACACATTGTCCTGTTGGAATTTCCAGTTTTTCCCCCCTAAGATGTTTCCGATTGGAAGTAGATTGCTTTTAAGGACATTTTAAAGATCCTCACAGCACTGTCGTTTAAGAAAAGCAATACCCGTTGTTCCGTTGAAACAAAATGCGCCCCACACCATTTGTGAACCCCCTCCTTTTTGCCGACTAAAGAACTCGCGAGGTTCTTTTCGTAAGTCATGCCAATAGTATGCCCAGCCATCAGGGCCATCCAAATGGAATTTTTTTTCGTCACTGAAGAAAACATTTAACCATTCATCCGTTCAATGCTTGTGTTTTTCAGCCCAAAGAACTCGAGCCTTTCTATGGTGCACTTTCAGCATGGGTGCCCGACATATTCTGCGATATTTATGATTTTCGCTTACCTGTATGCGACGGTGAACAGTAGATCTGGATAAAAGAAACACCAGAGTCCTCGCAATTTCACGAACAGTCTTCTTTTGGGTTGAAACTGCTCGCGAAAAATTATCTTGGTTTGGTTGTAAATCTCTCAACAGGTGGCGCAGATATGCTGCATTTTTCAGAATTTACACGATTTTAGCAATAGTCATATATCATGAACTAATGCACGGAATTTAATAAAACTTTAGATTCAGTTAGACCTTGATACAAATTGGTGCTGATTCGTTTTTAGTGTATGCGAACCTGTGTGAGATAGAAGAAAGTTTTGGGATTAGCACATTCGACTAGTTTTTATTGTAATCAAATCTGTGAAATCTTATTTTAGCGTTTAATCATTATTTATTTATTTATTTATTTATTTATTTGGTCTAACCTGTGAAAACTGATAAATTTTCTGAAATTTCAAATTCCTTGGGGGGGGGGGGCGGTTGCCCCTCCCCAGCCCCCCCGAAATGGTGCCCCTGGTATAAACACTCACAATTAAAACGTAGTAGTCAAAGAAGAGGGGGGGACAACAGGATTTTATCCCCCTTCCGAAATTTTCATCAGGATGACTATAAATATGATATTAACTATCAGCCAAAGATGTTCAAGATTCAAAAATCAACTACAATCAAGATTTTAAAAAAATCAAAATTCTACGCTAGCCAATCTTTATCTTTTGTTTCCATTAGTATGTTGAAAAAATAAATGCAAAATAAATACATTTCCTAAAGAATCTTTAAAATTTATTCTTTTTTTTTTTTTTTTTGATTGGGCGTTCCAGAAAAAAAAAAGAATGAATTTTAAAGATTTCTTAGGAAATGCATTTATTTTTTCAACATACTAATGGAAACAAAAAATAAAGATTGGCTAGCGTAGAATTTTGATTTTTTTTTTTTTTTTTTTTTAATCTTGATTGTAGTTTATTAAGCAGAATGTCAAAATATGATATGGCAATAAAACATTTGGAAACATATGTACAAAATTGGAATAATTTGTTTGGCACTAACGTCAAAATATGTCACCGATGAAACATATAAAATGAGATTATACTTTTATTTGCAAAGGAAAAGACTTATTTATTTATTTTTGTAATTATATTAAATTGAGTTATTTGAATTCACAGTAAAGTTCAATAAAAACTCTTAACACATGCCACTATTCAATTAGTAACAAGAAAGAAAAAATCATGCGTTAAGCATAGATTATGAAACACTTTCCAACATATTCAGAATACTTTAACAAAACTTTTCGCCATTAAGGTAAAAGTAAAAGATGATGTCTAAGTAAACAATTTGGAAAAAGCATAATATATTTGAAAACAAAATTTTAGTAACTGCCAATAATAAACGGAAAAATATCCAAATTTTTTTGTGCAGTATATGATCAATAGATTTGTATACAGAATGTCCGAAAAGTCTGGAAATGGTCGAATAACTCGAGAAATATTCATTGGATTGAAAAACGGAAAATATGTGTTCAATGTTTAAAAAAAATCTATTTAGGGATATCAAAGTTCCCCCCCCCCCAACTCTGCCCCCTGGGGGAAAGGGGGGATCTATTAAATCTTAAATGATATCCCTTCCTTTTTTATTTCAGATTCGGATTCTACAGGAAAAAATACGTAACTTTTGTATTTAGCATTTTCTTCGGAAAATCTTAGATGGCGCTTTAATCGCGTAAAATGCAGTAAGAATCGTTTCCATTGAAAAGTCTGGAAACGGTCGAATAACTCGGGAAATATACATCGGATTATAAAACGGCAAAATACGTGTTCAATATTTTAGAAAAATGGCAACTTTGATATCCCTAAATAGATTTTTCTAAAATGTTGAACACGTATTTTGCCGTTTTAGGTAGATTTCGTAAGAAATACTACATATTACATTCTCACCTAAGTTGGAATTTTTGCAGATATACGCCGATCATGACTCCGCGAACCCAAAAACACCCCCAGTTCGAAACTTTATCTATCTATCTATCTATCTATCTATGTCACTTTTTTATGGACACGATAACTGCAATAATTCTGCACAAATCTCTTCCAAATTGATACATAAAATCAAGGGGCATAAAATCTCGGTCAAGTTCGTTAATGGGCAAAATCGAACTAAGGGGGGGGGGGGGAGGGTGGGGGGCTGTTTGTGAAAACAGAAAAACCCCTATAATTTCTTAATTATGATACATATCGAATCCGTTTAAAGTTATTATTACTTCTAGGAGAAGGGCCGAAAATGTATGACAGATTTTTGATATAATTAAAAATGGCCCCAAGGGGGGGGGGGGGGGAAGGGGGTGTTTTAGAAGAAAAAAATTCATAACTTCGTCAGTTCACAAGATATTAAATCCGCTTGAATTTATTATAAATCCTCTTAATATTATCTAAAACTTTTATATTGACAAGTTTTTTTATAGGACCAACCCTTATAGCAAAAAAAAAAAAATTAAAAACAAAAAAATCCCTGCCGGCTCCGCCTGCAAACAAGTTATTTTTCGAAGTAGGCGGTTCCAACTCCCGCATCTTTTCGAAACTGATACATAAAATCAAGGGGCATAAAATCTCGGTCAAGTTCGTTAATGGGCAAAATCGAACCAAAGGGAAGGGATGGTTTTTTTTTTGGTTTTTTTTTCAGAATCTCCCGTGCAAGACGATTTAAAAAAAATATCGACATAACAAATAATACAGAAATTTAACTGTTTCAAATATGTGAAATATTCAAATATAACTTTTTACAGGAGTTTTTCAAAATCGATAATACAAATAATAGGGGAAAGTAAGGTAAAAACGGGTACCTGACGTTTTTACTTACCCATCATACGTAGTATAGGGTAAGTCTTGTAATCGTTTTGAAAATCGAAAAAAAAATTTTGACGGATTTACACGTTTCAGACACTGGAGATTCCGAAAAACATATTTTTAGAAAAAAAAATTTGCCGTCCGTCTGTGTGTCTGTAAACGCTCTATCTCCCGAAAAAATTGAGTTAGAGACTCGAAATTTGGTATGTACTTAGTATGTAATAATGGGAAGAAGCCTATTTCATTTCAATAACCTCGATTAACCGGAACAATTTTTTTCGGACTCTCGAAATATTCGTTCTGATGAAAGTTATATAAAAATTTTCGAAATTGTTTATTTTAAGAAATGAATATAAAAGACAATAAAAAAACAAATTTTGCATAAAGCATGAAGTCGATCGGATAATGAGTTGCGAGATATTTGGAATCCTATTTGCCACACTCTTCGATTTTTCATGACCCTGTATTTCATCCAAATTTCACTTCAAAGATATATTTTAATTGGAAATTTGACGCTTAATCAGATGCAATAAACCGCTAGTTAATAGGATTATTATTTTTGAAGTTATAAGGATGTTTCTTTCAAGCAATTCAGTAATCGAACCTTTAAAGTTTGTGACGTCATCAAGCCACGATTTTATTTGAATTGCAATGCATTTTATAAGTAGTTTACACATTTTTATTTTAATATTTTACATTATGCATATCCATGATGGGTAAGTATTACGGTGGCCCCCAACGACTAGTTTCTTTTTTTGACAAAAATCTGGAAGGGCTTAAAAATAGGAAACTTCACAAAAGTTTTTGGGGACATCTGGGCTGTTGAAAAACCACACCTGTTGCCTGCCACAAGAAAATTCTTCTCTACTTGTTTAAAGGCGTTTTCTAGAATCATCTGAAACTGCTCGAGATTTTGGTGGTAGGGTATAACCTGGTACTAATCAGAAATCAAGTTTTCACGCTTCCAATAACAAATAGCTTTATTGTAATAAATTTTGAATCAAACTTTAAAATACATACTATACATTTTTTTAAATCAGTAACTTTTTCCTTCAGGTTTTCATATACTTTTAGGTAGATTTCGTAAGAAATACTACCTATTACATTCTCCCCTAAGTTGGAATTTTTGAAAAATTTTTGCATATTTACACCGATCATGACTCCCAGAACCCCCAAAACACCCCCAGTTCAAAACTTTATCTATCTATCTATCTATCTATGTCACTTTTTTATGGACACGATAACTCCATAATTCTGCACAAATCTCTTCCAAACTGATAAATAAAATCAAGGGGCATAAAATCTCGGTCATGTTCGTTAATGGGCAACATCGAACCAAGGGGGAGGGGCAAATGGGGGGACTTTTTGTGAAAACAGAAAAAAACCCATAATTTCTTAATTATGATACGTATCGAATCCGTTTGAAGTTATTATTACTTCTAGGAGAAGGGTCGAAAATTTATGCATGACAGATTTTTTATATAATTAAAAATGGCCCCAAAGGGGGGGGGGAGGGCGGTTTTAGAAGAAAAAAATTCATAACTTCGTCAATTCCCAAGATATCAAATCCGCTTGGATTTATTATAAATCCTCTTAATATTATCTAAAACTTTTATATTGACAAGTTTTTTTATAGGACCAACCCTTATAGCAAAAAAAAAAAATTAAAAACAAAAAAATCCCTGCCGGCTCCGCCTGCAAACAAGTTATTTTTCGAAGTAGGCGGTTCCAACTCCCGCATCTTTTCGAAACTGATACATAAAATCAAGGGGCATAAAATCTCGGTCAAGTTCGTTAATGGGCAAAATCGAACCAAGGGGGAGGGATGGGGTTCTTTTTTTTTTTTTTTTTTTTCAGAATCTCCCGTGCAAGACGATTTTTAAAAAATATCGACATAACAAATAATACAGAAATTTAACTGTTTCAAATATGTGAAATATTCAAATATAACTTTTTACAGGAGTTTTTCAAAATCGATAATACAAATAATAGGGGAAAGTAGGGTAAAAACGGGTACCTGACGTTTTTTCTTTTTTGACAAAAATATGGAAGGGCTTAAAAATAGGAAAACTTCACAAAAGTTTTTGGGGACATCTGGGCTGTTGAAAAACCACACCTGTTGCCTGCCACAAGAAAATTCTTCTCTACTTGTTTAAAGGCGTTTTCTAGAATCATCTGAAACTGCTCGAGATTTTGGTGGTAGGGTATAACCGCGTACTAATCAGAAATTAAGTTTTTACGCTTCCAATAACAAATAGCTTTATTGTAATAAATTTTGAATCAAACTTTAAAATACATACTATACATTTTTTTAAATCAGTAACTTTTTCCTTCAGGTTTTCATATACTTTTAGGTAGATTTCGTAAGAAATACTACCTATTACATTCTCCCCTAAGTTGGAATTTTTGAAAAATTTTTGCATATTTACACCGATCATGACTCCCAGAACCCCAAAACACCCCCAGTTCAAAACTGTATCTATCTATCTATCTATCTATCTATCTATCTATGTCACTTTTTTATGGACACGATAACTCCCATAATTCTGCACAAATCTCTTCCAAACTAATACATAAAATCAAGGGGCATAAAATCTCGGTCATGTTCGTTAATGGGCAACATCGAACCAAGGGGGAGGGGCAAATGGGGGGACTTTTTGTGAAAACAGAAAAACCCCCATAATTTCTTAATTATGATACGTATCGAATCCGTTTGAAGTTATTATTACTTCTAGGAGAAGGGCCGAAAATTTATGCATGACAGATTTTTTATATAATTAAAAATGGCCCCAAAGGGGGGGGGGGGGGGAGGGCGGTTTTAGAAGAAAAAAATTCATAACTTCGTCAATTCCCAAGATTTCAAATCCGCTTAAATTTATTATAAATCCTCAATATTATCTAAAACTTTTATATTGACAAGTTTTTTATAGGACCAACTCTTATAGCAAAAAAAAAAAAAAAAAATTTCCTGCTGGTTACGCCTGCAAACAAGTTAGGTTTCGAAGTAGATGGTTCCAACTGCCGCATCATGGCAAAAAGGTAATTTCTTCCGCAATTCCCAACAAACAGGCGCCCCACGGTCTGCGTCTTCGAAATCTACCTGTGCCTGTAGGCCGAGCCGTCAGGGATTTTTTCAATCTAGTGTTTATTTATTATAATAATATTTATAATAATATTTTTCTGGCTACAGTCTTGCGTTATACTCAGATGTAAATCCCGATTTTTAATCATGTGTTTATGCTAACATAACACAGCAAATGTTTAATATGCGATGCATTTTTATTCCATTTATTGAACACAAAAGAACCATAAACCGCATTCACAATCCGAAATTAAATCCCCAGCTCCGTACGAAAGCGTTTTCAGTTCAACTATTCGCTGTATTTGCTTTATCTAAATCACTTTCTGTTATCTTTGTATAATAAGATTATTTACCGTGGTGTGTTCCTGAAAATAAGTAGAATCAGATAAATCCATTTCCTTGGATTCTGTTGATAAAATTAAATTCGTCGGAGCGTGTTCTTTTAGCAGATGTTTGTAAGGATTCCCGAAATACCTTGATATATAAAAATATCCCTATCTTTAATCAACATTTATTAGTTATAGAATGGTTTTTTTTTTTCAATGGTTTAAAGCAGTGGTTTCCAACGTGGGGCGCAAATTTGACTTTTTAGGGGGGGGGGGGGGGGGGTAATTCCAAATTTGTTACTCACCCATTGGCTGTTAATTTATTTTGGAAAAGTAAAAGTAATGTTATTGACTAAAAATAAAAATATCGCATGCAAAATTTAAAAATAAAATTAAACAAAGAAGTCTTTTTTTGTTGGATTTTAAAAATGTTTCCAATCAAAAATTTAAAATAGAATCAAAACCAGACTAATTATATAAACAATCTTTAAAAATTGTTTTGAAACTATTTTTTTCCCATGTTAAAACTTTTCTATGATTTTTTCTGTTTGCTAATTTATTTCGCAATGTTTCACAAGTTTTTCGATTATTTATTAAATGAGTCGTCTACTATTTTAATTCACTCTGCTATATGTCACATGAAGAAACTTTTACACGCGAAACTGCTTAAGAGTATATCTAAATCTGACTGTCTTGACCATATTTAATCAATAAATAAATACAATTTTTAAAAATATTTGAAATATATAAACGAGGTACTAACAACTTTATAAAATTTATAAATCTTAAATAACATGAAACAAGTTGGAAATTGTACGTCAAACGTTACAAACGAGGTGCGTTCGTACGCACGTTTTAGAATTAAATTCATGATATCCCGTGCGTAGAACGGGTTAAACAGCTAGTTAAGTATATATTTTATGACACTGTTCATACAAATATCTTAACTAGTTATATAAATATTCAGATATATATGTATCAGCTAGTTATATAAATATTCAGATCTTGATGATTTTTAATTCTGTGAAATGAATTATATCGTCTGCAGATTAATTTCTGTAATAAAATAAGTATCTCGGTCGCTTGACGATTAAACTTCGGAAGCTCCTATAACAAAAAAGCACCGATTTTTAAAAAAAAATCAAATTTCTTAATAAATATTTTTATTAATATCTCCTAAAGTTTTGATTCGATTTTAATAAAATTTGAAATGTCTCGACAAAATTCTGCAAATATAATATATTTTAAATTGCAAACCATTTGGTTGGGTAGTTTTTGCGTTGTTATATGCGGACAGACAGACAGACAGACAGACAGACGGACGGACAGACAGGCGGACAGACAGACAGACAGACGGACCAAGCGACTACTATAGGTGCTACGTATTTATATAATTACGAACGCACCTAAAAAGGGAATATGTAAATAGTAAATATATTTGGCTTTAGTGACCTACACAGTAAATAAATATAATACATATACATTTTAAATTTAAAAATCTGATTCAAACACTTTAACCCTTAAACATGATTTTTTTTTCTTTTAGAATTGTGTTTTTTATACTTATATTAAGGATTAGACACTAGGAATTTTAAGATAGATTTTAAACTTTGTTTAGTAGCATATTTTGTTATCTTTACAGTATTAATATTTCTATATAAATATAGTGGTGTCGAAGAACTTGATTTATTAATTAGAAGTTAAATAAAAAGTGATGCAAATTTGCATCACTATGCATTTAAGGGTTAAACCAGATAATAAGGTTACCTGGGGGAAATTATGCCATTATTTTACGTTGCGACTCTGGAGTTTCTGGCAATTCAACTTCCAGAAGCCAATGTTCATTTTGATTTAAAGTCTAGACCTTAGTAAATGTGATTAATAAGGTTCACTCTATCAAACAGAAAATTCCAAAATTGTACCTTACTGTCTAAATATTTAATATAATGGGGCAACTGGACCAGGTAGATCTGTGTTCCACACTCTTTCGTTTTGTTTAAGTTGGGGTATCAAGGCCTGTTTCAAAAAGCGTAAACAGCTGAAGAAAATTTAAGCCAGCTAGATCATGTAAATTATATCTCAACTAAAGAGTGTTGTAAGGGAAACCATTTCTGTCAAGGTGTTTGAAAACAGCACCAGATGTTTAGTTATTACGTTTATTTATACAAAAAACATAAGAACTAAGTAAGTACTTATATACTTTAGTATAAGTTTAAAAGATACATGGGTATTTTATTTTTTATTTTTTTGGGGGGGGGGTGGGGGGTGGGGGGGGATGAGTAAGAAAAATCTGTGATCAAACTAGTAAGTAAGTACTTAAGTATCTCATTCTCTTTTTTATTTAACTCAACACTGTAAGAAGAGCCAGCCCCTTTGGTTGTCTTCCTAATATATGCTCACGCCATATCCTGTAATCAAAATAAAAAAATAATCCAAATTAATCAAGTGTCTAATTTCTTACCTAGTAGCTACTAAGTAAGTATTATTTACTTAGTAGTTTTTTATAAACAAAAAAAATTAAGTTACATACATAAATAAGTTACATACATGTATTCAGTTAAAAAATTGTATATATATATATATATATATATATATATATATAACTGTTGAGGTAACTGGGCCCTGTGGGGTGAAGTAAATATGTTTAGATACCTAATAATATTAAAAGTATTTATGCCTAGTCTTAAAAATAAAAAGAATTGTATAATAAAAGCACTGACTGTAGTTTGATAAAAAGCCGATGAAGTTCTACAAAATCGACGTTGTTTATAAAAAAAAAAAAATCTCCTAAATTTTCGGCAATTTATTGCAGCAAAGGCGGAGTTACGATTGAGCTCACAGGCGTTGTTTTAAAGAAGTACAGAAGATGCTGTAATGTTGCCAACCGCTAAATTTAAAAGACACCAACGGTTTATTATAAAACTACTGTAAATGCCCATCCTAGGACGGTGGGTAGAAATCGAGGTTTTCACTTAAAATTTGAAATAATTGAAAAAAAATATTCATATACTATTTATCGACAATAAGGAAAACTGACCTGAACCGTTAAGTTCAGGGTTAATGGTAAACTTTACTGTTAATGGTAATTATGTTAATGGTAAATTTTATGAAACGTAATCTTTTTCTTTGTTTTTGTTTTTAACTCAAAATTCCCAAATATTTTTTCTGAATAATTAAAGTCTTAATCCCAATAACGATCTCAATAATTAATTAAGATCTCAATAATTATTTATGGTAAGTAAACTATAGGTATTAATTTTCGCTCTCAATAATGCGAAAACGATCTTCTAGTTTATTCCAAATCTGAAAGAAAAGTTAATTTTTACACAAAGTCAAATATTTCCCTTTCAAAATTAATAATAAAAATAATTTAAATCATTAAAAAAATTGATCTCGAAATAAATCAATACGTCCTGAATTTTTCTTATTTTGAAAATATGCTTATATACATTTTATATTATTTTACAACTTTATTATTATGTTATATTTTTTCCAACAGAAAGGTATTTATACAGAAAAGTATAATTTGTATTTATTGCCACTAGATGGCGCCAGAACAATATTTAGGAACGAAATGTAAATACTGGTAAATCATCGCAAAGCCTCGAAAGGTATCACCGCTATTTCTGAAAGAAGTGCTTACAGGAAAAAAAATGCTTACAGAAATAAATTTAAAAATCCTTTAAAATATTTAAAGACTTTAATATGCTTTTACAAATATTTTAATAGCATAATCGGATATTTTAATGAAACGTTCAAAGAGTAATTCGTTTTTTTCCAGATTTGGAATTTGTGTTTCTGAATGGCAACAGTATTCGTTTGTTTACAACTGGTAATCCGATGTTTAATCTGTTATTTTTAATTTAAAATTTAAAACATTATAACTGGATATGATATACATGTTTTATACGAAAATATGCTGAACAGGCATAATTTCAAGTAGAAGAAATTATCATTTAGCTGTCATATGTTTTTCATTAAGCCTAACATTGCGTTTAGCTACTGTCGATTTGCAAACCAGAGTGGTCGGAACGGGCATGGTTACACTGTGTTTTATTATATAGAGATAGCCTATGGCCTAACTTCCTTGGTACAGTTAACCCAGCTTACCTTATAGAAAACGCTATCAATGCATTGTGTGTTTTCTAGAATCTATCGAAAATGTTAATCTTGAAATACACGTGTATTTTTTTTTTTTTAACTTGCGCATATGCATACAAAAAGACCGCAAAAATATCCTTTAACATTTTGATGTCTCAGTAATTATCTCAGAAAACTGCTAATTTAATTCTAACCGAGAATGGATTAGAAGATTAGATCAAGAAGAAATATGAAGCTGTATTTTATCATCCTTTAACATAATAATATACCTTCCATTCAATGGAATTCCTTTTGGAATGTTGCCATGTCTGACAGAATAATGATCTATTACAGGAGTGACAAATATTTTTATAGTTAATATCTGCCATACTCTTTGGTCGATGGATCATTTGCTGGCAGCATCGCCTGGTTTCCTTCTGGTTAGATTAAATGATATGTTTAAGATGTTACTAAACAATTTTAGCTTAAAATAAAATATTTATTCCGTTGAGGGATTGAACAGGCTTAACCAAAAATATTGAGCACCCCCATATTTTAAATATTGTGTTTAAAATAATAGTCGGGAACAAATAGTTAAAGGCATACATTTATGAATTTGTTTAAGTTATTACAATTTATAAATAAAAGTAAAAATAGTTTTTGAAAAACACTTTTTTATAAACATTCAATGTTTATCTTAAAAATCACGCCTAAATTCATGACTGTAATTTATGTAGTTCTAAAATATTCCCCTTGCAATACGTTAATTTGGCGTGTAACCGAATTATGGAAAATTCACCGCTTGATAGAAAGCGAGAGATAGTGAATTTATTTAATAAATTATAATTTGTTTCTCTGTTTCTATTTTAAGATATGTCGCAACAGTAAAGAAAAAATCATTATTTAAACTATATATTCGGGATTTATAACTTGTTTTCTCAACGTATAGTCATAATTTAATTAATATTAAACTGTTAAATGATAACAGAGTATTTTTAAAAGAACATTTACACACTTTATTTTTTATTTATATTTTCTACTTTTAAGTCTTTAAAATATTTCGCTGTTGCACTTTCACAGCCAGTTGGCCTATTTTAGCAAGAGTTGGTTTAGCTCATTAACTTCATTGTTTTTGTAACTCGTAAACAATAGTAACCATAAAGAATATTTGGTGATTTATCACCTGTGCCTTGTTAACGGTAAAATGCTTTAAAATTAATTTAATAATTTAAAATTAATTAAGTTCTAAAAATATCAAAATGTTGCATTATCATTTTAAATACACCTGTGTACATTATTTTTTTTTTTTTTTTTATAATTCTAGCCTATCAGGAAGTGAGTGAAAAATCGATTGCAAAACTCCATCTTTACACACAAAAACCAAGTTAGGCAGTGACGAATCCAGGGGCTGGCCCCGGGAGAGAGGGGGCATTTCCCCCACGCAGTATCAACCCCTCCCCCCCCCTCCGGAAGATTTTGTATTTGGTAATGATTAAAAATTGTAATTCCCCCCCCCCCCCCGAACTCTGTATCCGCCCGGGGAGAAAAATGTCTGAATTCAACACTGAAGTAAAGTTAAACAAAAGAGTAAAAAAATGACAACAAACGAACTCAACTTTTAATTAACGCTTTTAATTAAACATTTTGCTTTTAAAAACGAGTTTTAAAATAAACAATTTTGTTTTTTTGGAAGTTACGCTGTTATGTTATGCAAGGTAATATATAATAATAATAATTAGAATAACTCTTGCAGAAATATTAATAAGAACATAAAAAATTTGGACTTCAGCAATAGAAACAAACAAGATACTGCATGAGGGACCTGCACAAAATTGAACTGAGTGAGAAAAAATTCATTTGATGTCGTCAAGCAGACGATAATAATTTCTAATTTTGAAGTGAACATTAATACGGATACTGACAGCCACAATATAGCTGCAATAGCTCTGGTAAAGTTCTTGGTTGTCAAAAACTTATGACGAACAGCCGGCAAACTGGAATCTTTCATTCTTAATAAAATTTATATTGTTTGTCTAACTGAATTGCTTTAATCTGTTTTATAATTCCTTTGTCAAGATAAGTTGTCTTTTGTTTAATAGCGAGCCATTTTCATAACAAACCGTGTTAACCATGGATGCCATCCGGGTAAAACAAACATACTTATGGTAAATCACCTCGCCAGTTTAAGCTCTGAGGAGTCAGTAGAGAGAAAATGGGGCTCCGGCCCCAGGAGGCGGAGCTGTGGAGCCGGTGCAAGGTGCAGCACCGGCTCCACAGCTCCACCTCCCAAAGTGCAGCACCTGCCCACCTCCTCCTCCACCTCCCAAAGTGCAGCACCTGCCCACCTCCTCCCAAAGTGCAGCACCTGCCCACCTCCTCCTCCACCTCCCGAAGTGCAGCACCTGCCCACCTCCTCCTCCTCCTCCCGAAGTGCCCACCTCCTCCCGAAGTGCCCTCCTCCATCACTTAAGATAAGGGGATTACTGTTAATTAATTTTAATTGCGAGACTTAGAAATTTTTCGAAGCAATTTTTTTTTTCCTACAAGAGTACGAGGTGTGTTTCAAGGGATTTATTTTAGTAAATTAGAAATTTAATTAATTTTAATTGCGAGACTTAGAATTTTTTCGAAGCATTTTTTTTTTTTTTTTTCAACGAGAGTAGGGTATTCGATATACATGTTAGAGGAGAATTTGAAAAGTCAATAATGGTTTAATTAAAAATGGTGATAAATTTTAATTGGGGAACTTAGAAATTTTTCGAAGCAATTTTTTTTTTTTTTTCAACGTGAGTAGGCCATTCGATATACATGTTAGAGTATATTTGAGGAGAATTTTAAAAGTCAATAATGGTTTAATTAAAAAGGGTCATTAATTAATTTTAATTGGTGATCTTAGACAGTTTTGCAAGATTTTTTTTTTCGCGGAGAAATATCTATTACAGTACAAGGGGAATTTTAACGAATTAAAAATTTAATAAATTTTAATTGGAGAACAATTTTTTTTTTCAACGAGAGTAGGCTATTCAATATATATATGTTAGAAATAATGATTCATGCATTAAAAAAGGTATTAAGATTTTTTTCTTTTAAACCAAAAATAGAATTTAGAGTTAAAATAGAATTTTTAATTTTAAAAGTCGCCAAAAGTAGGATTTTCAACTGAAAGTAATCTAAGATATAAACTCTCAACTGAAATGAATTTTGCCTTAAGGTGTGAGCTTTTGGCTAGAAGTGACCTAGAGTCAAAACTTCCTGGTCCCAGGAATCACCACGGGGAGGTAGATCACACAATCGATTCCCAAAAATTTGTTTGGAAGATTTTGATATCTTCCTTCTTTTTTTTTTTTTTTCTAAAGATTTTAGAATTTTTTTTCTAATTATCTTGGAATTTTATAATGTCCGTAAGCTAGGCTACTTACTCCATCTTCTAGCAGGTAACGTTTGTCGTCAAAGGGTGACAAACACTTTTTATTCTGTTTAAGGGTGTAAAGTATGTGTGATTGCTGCCCTATTCTTGACTGTTCTTCAAAGGTTGTAGCTTGTCTTTCCAAACATTTTACATAATCTTCATGTTTCAATTTATTTTTAACTATAGATGTTGAGACCCCCTTGGCTCGCTTTTTTTCTTCTTTGGAGGATTTAATCGAATACATTTTCGACTTTAAACCTACAAACTGATGAATAGGCACGCCATTTAATTCGTCTTTAAATTTCCCCAAGACTTTCTTATTCGTGTTAGAATAAAGGGGGTGTTCTTGGGGGTAATCTGAAAAATCAAATCGCGTCCTATTGAGATACATCTCATTTTGTAGGTTTTCAGTCGTGATGAGATAGGTTAAAGAATCTGTATCCGTGAAAAGCAGAATTGAACGATTTCCAGGATAAATTTGTTTGATAAATTTATAATGGAATTCGTACATGAGCACCTTTGATAGCTCTAGTATCGAAAACCCGACGTAAATAGGCCGGTTCATCAAGATACTGGGCTTCTGCCTCTCAACAGCTACGAGATTCTCATCGAATATCTTGAAGTTTTTGAAGTAGGGAGAGGCGACTAGTTTCTCACATCTTCTTTCTTGATTAGATAATTCAATATTTCGCCTCTTCCTAAGATTTTCGATGCACTTGCCATAAATGCTGTTATTTAGTAATTTGAAGAAATCCTTCTCAAAGGCACTAGTTGCTTGCTTGCGTTTTTCCGTGTTAAATTCGATATATTGTTTGAGCCAAGGGGACTGTTGGAACTGGAGAACTCTGTGAATTTTCGTTAGCTTTAACCCCAATTCAATGTATAATTTAACGTTTCTATAATGAGAAATATATTTGACTTTTCTCATCAAGTTGGGGATGAGTTTCGGAGTACCTCTGAACCCCTTCTGTAGAAGATTCTTTGCGTAGTCAGACAGCATTTCTTCTTGTACGGTGAGTCTTTGCGGGGCAAGAGGATAGTCGTTATGGTCATCGTGAAGGGATTCAGGGTACTCAAAGTCCACCTCGAAAATGTAACCAGTACTTGAGTCATCTGGTATCTGTAATATGCTTTCTTCTGTGAAGTTGGAGCCATCACACCACTGGAACCCTCCATGGGGCATATACTGGGACATCGCCCAACCGTAAAGATTGTTGGCATCCCAGTACATGATATGGGATGTTTCTTCACTGGGGACGTGATTTGGAACATCTTTATTATTGGCGGTCGCAAACCTGTGGGAGATCTGCGACACACCCCCGCGTACGCCTTCTTCGATAAACAGCAGCATGTCCACATCGGTCAATAATTCCAACTCCACCTCAGTCATTTTCAAACAAGCCTGCCAAGACAAGCCTGGTGAAGTGACGAGGTGGGATGGGTCAATATTATAATATTGACTGCAGAGACGTCTAAAATTTTCGAATACATCAGCTAGTAGAAGCACATCGGTCTTTAAATATAGATCATGATATTCCCCGAGATTGTTTATTCTGAAAGTATTCCATATATTTTTCGCATGTGCATAGTCTGATTCTGTGATATCTTGATTGGATAATGTGTTGTGGAAAGCAGAGGGTGGAGGAAGCTGGGTTTCTTGAAATTTTTTAAACGAATTCATATATTCGTAGGGATAAATACCTTTGCGACATAGTAGTTCAGTTCTTGTATTTTGAGCAAAGTTTTCTCTTAATATATTAAAGTCGCATGGTTTCAGATTTGATGTTAATTTGTCCAAGGAGGCCGGGAGGAAGAGCAGTGAGTCAATGAATGAGAATTGAATAGAGGAATGATATTCTTGTAATTTGAATGTGATGTAGTCTTCTATATTGGCAGCAATCACACTTATTTTCAGCTGTTTAAAGCAACCTAGCTTACGCATTATATGGTGTGCGTCATACTTTTTAAGATTGTGAAACACGACAGGAATCACTTTACTCTGCTTGAAGTTAATATTACAAGAGGGGTGGGCAGCTCCCCTATACTTTGAAGAAATGTGATCGTGATCCCTGACGCTTTCCTTGCCCAATGACTTATGACATATCCAACATTCTGTGGCTTGCTGGAAAGCTTCTTCCTCTTCGTCACTGAGATTCATCGGGGCGATGGTTAATAATTTCGATGTGATTTCCTCTTTGAATTTTAGGATGGCTTTAATAAATTCTTCTGCAGCATTTTCACCACGATACACTTCTATCTTCTTATAGGTGCGTCCGTCAGAGCCCACAATAACGAACGCAAACCCACAAGCCTCGTGACGAGCAGTCTTTACTTGGTAAGATGACTTATTGGAGGGTTCAGTAGTGTGAATGGGTACGAGCAGGGATTCGAAATCTGCATAGATGACGTAGGGCATAGGAGCTTGCAAATGGATTCCTGTAAATGAGAGTATATTTTCACCGGGTTTTGGCATTTTAATTACTTGAGGGGTGTGGTTACTGCAATAGGGCTTGTGATCTTCTAGTAATTCAGGTCTTGTGAATCCGTGTAAGCAGGTATAGCAGTAATAGGCAGTTCTTTTATGACCACTTCGATGGGACATGAATCTTGAAAAGTTCCTTATAAGGGTGTAATGAGTATTCTCACCATCACAAAGAAGAAGTAGGTTAATCACATCCTCGTTTGTTTTATTAGACACATATAGGATGTAAAGTTCGCCCTCCTCGTACCCGAAAATATTGATTCTTAAATCATTCATTGACTCAATTAAAGGAATCTTCTGATATGGTACTGGATAGGATATGCCATTCATGTTGACTGTATCTTCAAACGGTTGATACTTGGTTACTCTGTTGGGATGTTCCTTACGATCTAAATTTAATTGGTGTGCCAGGACACACCAGAGAAAACATTTCTGATCTTCGAAGTTTTGGATATTAAGTATGGCTTCTTTACCTTTTAAGTCTTTTGGGAGTTGAAGATAGCTGCTACCTTTCAAAGGTGAATATTTTCCCATTTTAAGTTCAAGATATGATACTTCCTTGAGAAGCCATCCGGACCCCCTTTGGACAAATTTTTCAAATGAACTGATAATTTTCCGATGTGCTTCTTCTAAATTTTCTTCAATGGAATCATTCGTAAATTGTTCGTAAGTGTCTGAGTGGAAATACGTTGAGAGTAGCTCCTGCTCGCCTTCTACAGATATTTTTTCAAGTATAACTTTTATCATCACATGCCACTTGATTGCGTCCTTTTCTGCAACAGCTTCCTCCAGAGCCTCCCTTAATTCTTCACGAGCAGATTCAAAGAAAACTGAGATGTCATGAAGAGTATCCTCATCAGAATCAATCGTGACTACTTTAAAAACATTTAAGGCTGTAGTTTCTTTTCGAGGTCTTGTACTGGATCGTGCGGTTGTCCTGGGTCGCTTCACCGAGATGTATTCAGAAGTGCTGCTATGCTGCGTGCGTATATGCTGATTTAAATTTTCTTTTCTTGGGAATTTTCCTCCACATTCAGGGCATCTATATTGAGGGTTTTCATGCGTTATTAAATGCCGTTTTAAGTTATCAGCCCGGGTGAACATTTCTTGACAAATATCACACTTAAAACAGCTTTCATCCTCTAAATGGCACTTCTTGTGGCGTAGAAAACTGTCGAATCTGGTAAATGTTGATTGACAAATTTCGCAGGTGAATAGACTGTCAGATGATTTTGTGTGGATAGCACGATGACGTCTCAAATTGAAGGCATTGGAGAAAGATTTTTGACACACATCGCAAGTGTGAACATCCTGAAAAGAAGAAAAAAAATCCTCATTTAAAATTTTATTTAACTTTTTTAAAGAATTAATTTTCATTCAAATTTAAGTCTTTATTAAACTTTTACATTTTTTTTTAAAGAATTAATTTTTTATTTAAAAAAAAAAACCCTTCATTAAGCTTTATTAAACAAAACCTAAAGTTAAACAGAAAATGTATTTCAAACCCTCCCAATTTTCTAAATGATACTATTAAAAAAAACTCTTTAAAACTATTTAATTTTTCTCGAGGACTAACATTAAAAAAAAAAAAAAGACAAAAAATATATTTAAAGAATTACCTTAGGGGACTCCACGTTTGACGTGCCTGCGATGGAAGGCTTGGCATTAGACGGGCCTGCGACTGAGATAGAAGGGTTCATATTTGATGCACCTCCTCTTTGTTTTGCGTGAATCAGTTGATGGCGTTTCAGGGTAAACGCCCTTGAAAACGATTTTTGACACAATTCACACACATGCTGATCCTGAAAAGAAATACATACCCTAGCTTTATAAACATGGCTATTAAAAAAAGGTAATATCAAGATTTAAGAATTAAACTTTATCAACATTTAAACTTTAAGCTTTAAGAATTGAACTTTGAGATATCAAGAATTAAACTTTGCGTTATCAAGAATTAAACTTTACGTTATCAAGAATTAAACTTTATCTTATTAAGATTTAAACTTTGAGCATTAAGAATTAAACTTTACGTTATCAAGATTTAAACTTTATCTTTTCAAGTTTGAAATAGGCAATTTTATTACAACTTATAATTATTATATACTAAAGAAAACATACCTTAGGAACATCAGAATGGGGTTTTGCCGTGGTTGCTTGAACCATACTGGGCAGGTTACGCTAAAAAAAAAGAAAGAATATCACCTATAAGCTTTTACCCCAAAAAAATTAATTTAAACTTCAGTTTGTATTATAAAGTTTTAAAAAATACCTTCAGAGACTTCATCATTTGATTTTTTTTCTCTCTCTCACTTCTATACATCTTCTCAACTTGGTCGATAAGATTTGTTTGGTTAGACGTGAGGGAAAAATCCATGTCCCACTTTAAAAGAAAATTCTTATTTACAATCTACATTTATTAAAATTTTTACACACTAATAATAATAAATAATAATAATAATAATAATATACCAGAGAAGACTCTTGCGTTGAAGGTGCTGGGGTTTTTTCAGCCATTTCCTTCAGAACTCTTATTTCTATGGCGTCGATTTTTCTGGGACTGATGTTTAAATCAGTTTCCCACTAAATTAGAAAACATAAATTATTTTTCGAAAAGGGTTCATCAATAACATGTTATAAAAAAATTTCATATAGAATAGTGCTAGGGAATAATGACTTTGTTTATAGTTTAAATTAAGTTAAAATTTCATTCACTAAAATAACTGTACATTTAGCACACATACAGATATTAATAGCGAGATCAAAACAGAAAAGGCATATCTTTCTAAAAGAACAATTTTTTCTAAATAGAAGTTTTTCAAGAAAATTAGTATTACAATAGATAGGTATTTGAATAGATTCATTTAGAGAGTTTCAAAAATAAATCGTTTAGCAACCAAATAACATATGGAAAACTCTTAGGTTAAAATCATTTAGAAAGGAAAATAATCTTATAAAAAATAGAGAATGATACTAAACAGTTTTTCAACTTACTTGAGTTTGAATTTTTGAATTCATCGTTTATTACTTTTTCAAAAAGATTAATAAAGTAAAATTGCTCGGACCACTAATTATAGCATACAATCTCTAGGACAACTACTATAAGAATGAACCCACCTCAGCACGCTTATCTATTTAATCAGATAAGCGAGTCTTATCTATGACCTCATCGGTTTTTCCCAAGTATGACATCATGGGATTTCCCACAATGAGTCATTACAAGATATCGCTACTAATTAATGAAGATTGTTGAATTAGAATACTTAACAAGTTAAAAGAAAAAATGTGAATACTGTTTTAAATATTCAAGTAAAAACTTTAAATAAAAAGGATCTATTTTAAATATTCATGGCTGACATTATAAACTAACTTTGCATTATTCTAATGAAGGTCCACACATTGGATTAAAAATTTGTAATAATAAGAAAAACTGTTTCAAATAACTTTTTCCCTACTACATATAAATTTTATAATAAACATATTTACTTGTGAGAAGTATTAAAATGTATATAAAGTTCTTTTTAAACTAACAATTTAAAAATATAGAGTCCTAAAAGTTTTCCATATAAATAATAGCATTTCACAAAACTTTTAAAAATATTGAGAGATATTTCCACAGAATAAAATCATTTCGATATATATTTCCCAAAATTAATTATTTAGAACTAATACATTATACTGGTATGAAAATAAATTACAAGTAGCATTATTAAGGCCTATACACTTCTAAGGTGAAATATTTTAAATATACATTAAAAATAGTTTAAATAGGCATTAAAAAATAGTTACCCTTAATAAAATCATTGCTATACTTAATCAATCTTATATTTCAAAAAATTATACTCCTGTCTCGTAAATAAAACCTTTATAATTTTAAAATATACTGAACTCCTTCATAAAATTTTAGTTTAGTTAAGTATCTCTATTTAATATACCCCTCGGGTAAAAATTATTCATGATTTACGGCAAGTAAAATATCACAGCTTAGAATAGTAATTTTAGAATATACAGAATCCTTCATAAAATTTAAAAATAGATTTTGTCATGCATTACAGTAAAATATATGAATAATCACAACATAGAATAGTAATTTTAGAATATACTGAGCCCCTTCATAAAATTTAAAAATAGATTTTATCATGTTTTAGGCTAAGTAAAATATCACAGCTTAGAATAGTAATTTCATAGCATATACAGAACCCTTCATAAAATTTTAGTTTGGTTAAGTACCTCTATTTAATATACCCCTCGGGTAAAAATTATTCACGCTTTATACTAAGTAAAATATCACAGCTTAGAATAGTAATTTTAAAATATACAGAACCCTTCATAAAATTTTAAAATAGATTTTATCATGCATTACAGTAAAATATATGAATAATCACATTTTAGAATATACAGTGTATTATTCTAATGAAGGTCCACACAATAGATAGGTGTTTGAATAGATTCATTTAGAGAGTTTCAAAAATAAATCGTTTAGCAATCAAATAACATATGGAAAACTCTTAGGTTAAAATCATTTAGAAAGGAAAATAATCTTATAAAAAAATAGAGAATGATACTAAACAGTTTTTCAACTTACTTGAGTTTGAATTTTTGAATTCATCGTTTATTACTTTTTCACAAAGATTAATAATGTAGAATGCTTGGAGCACTAATTATAGCGTACAGTCTCTAGGACAACTACTATAAGAATGAATCCACCTCAGCGCGCTTATCTATTTAATCAGATAAGAGAATCTTATCTATGACCTCATCGGTTTTCCCCAAGTATGACGTCATGGGATTTCCCACAATGAGTCATTACAAGATATCGCTACTAATTAATGAAGATTGTTTAATTAGAATACTTAACGAGTTGAAAAAAAATGTGAATACTGTTTTAAATATTCAAGTAAAAACTTTAAATAAAAAGGATCTATTTTAAATATTCATGGCTGACATTATAAACTAACTTTGCAATATTCTAATGAAGGTCCACACATTGGATTAAAAATTTATAATAAGAAGAAAAACTGTTTCAAATAACTTTTTCCCTACTACATATAAATTTTATAATAAACATATTTACTTGTGAGAAGTATTAAAATGTATACAAAGTTCTTTTTAAACTAACAATTTAAAAATATAGAGTCCTAAAAAGTTTTCCATATAAATAATAGCATTCCACAAAACTTTTAAAAATATTGAGAGATATTTCCACAGAATAAAATCATTTCGATATATATTTCCAAATTATTTAGAACTAATACATTATACTGGTATGAAAATAAATTACAAGTAGCATTATTAAGATATATACACTACTAAGGTGAAATATTTTAAATATACATTAAAAATAGTTTAAATAGGTATTAAAAATAGTTACCCTTAATAAAATCATTGCTATACTTAATCAATCTTATATTTCAAAAAATTATACTCCTGTCTCGTAAATAAAACCTTCATAATTTTAGAATATACGGTCCCCTTCATAAAATTTGAAAATAGATTTTGTCATGCTTTAGGCAAAGTAAAATATACTCCTCAGGTAAAAATTATTCATAATAAATGTATATAACCCCTTCATAAAATTTGAAAATAGATTTTGTCATGCATTACAGTAAAATATACCCCTCGGGTAAAAATTATTCATGCTTTATACTAAGTAAAATAGCACAGCTTAGAATAGTAATTTTAGAATATACGGACCCCAGTCATAAAATTTTAAAATAGATTTTGTCATGCATTACAGTAAAATATAGGAATAATCACATTTTAGAATATAGGGATCCCCTTAATAAAAATTTGAAAAATAGATTTTATCATGTTTTACAGTAAAATATACCAATAAATAATGATCACAGCTTAGAATAGTAATTTTAGAATATACGTTTTCCCTTCATAAAATTTTAAAATAGATTTTGTCATGCATTACAGTAAAATATAGGAATAATCACATTTTAGAATATAGGGATCCCCTTAATAAAAATTTGAAAAATAGATTTTATCATGTTTTACAGTAAAATATACCAATAAATAATGATCACAGCTTAGAATAGTAATTTTAGAATATACAGAACCCTTCATAAAATTTTAGTTTAGTTAAGTAACTCTATTTAATATACCCCTCGGGTAAAAATCATGCCTGTTTTAGGCTAAGTCATTTCACAAATTATTTAATAAATTTTCTGAATTAAAATTAGATTTGAAAGTACATTATATAATAAAAAAATATATATTAAAATTCACTTACTTCATTATCAAAGTTTAAAGACATTTGCTGTTGGTTAGATGAATCCATATTATAACTTCAGAAACTCAAACACACGCACACAAGTAGAAAAATAAATCCAAGAGCTAAGGTTTGTAATGCTACAAGAAACGAAATCTAGAATAGACTAAAGTTTACCCCGAAAGATCTTGCTAATATACAACGCATATGATTCATAGATAAGAGGATCTGATAAGAGCGAAGCCGATTAGTGGTAGATAGATATGAATCATTCATAGGAAAACCCCTTAGCGATTACTCATGAAAGATGCGTTGTAATAAGAAATTTTAACTCATGAGCAAATAACCTTATTTAATTTTCCTAAATAATATTAATTTATTTTAATTGTAGAACTTAGACATTTTTTTTTCCACATAAAATATTTCCCTTTGTAAAGTTTCAATTAAGTGAAGAATGTTTCAGTGCTTTTTAACCGATACTATTTTAAGATAGTTCTTAACGCGAAAAATTCTAACACATTTGTGAACAAATATTAAATTTAAAAATGTGTCAGAAAGTATACTTTTTTTTTTTTTTAGAACAATCTTAAAACCTTTTTTCTTAGTTCAAAACTACTTTTCATGACTGTTTTCTACATATCTCAAATTTGAAAAAAAGAAACACTTAAAGATATGAAATAATCACATAGAAATTATTTAGGGAAAAAAATATTTTTATTCAAGCAAATGTTACAAACATTTTTGTAGTTTTAAAAGACTTCATGGGAATTTACAAACAGAGTTTCTAAATAGTTTACATAAAAGTTTGAATTCAAAGTATCAAAAAATGCAGGTGTATAGTGACAAAGACAGTTTGCTGTGAGATTCTTCACAAACTGATAGACATTAAAGTTTAATAATGCACTATCTCTATACAGAACAAATTTTTCTCTTAATGAAGTATTTAAGCAGTCATGGTCTAATTGCGATAACTGGCTAATGGTACAGGCATAACAAGTATATACTTGATTAAGAGATCTTTCTAATTCTTGGTCAAAACAAGAAAGGAAATGCTTCTTCGCACTATCCTCATTAGTGTGTGTCTGAATACACTTTTTTGATTTTCGTAATACAGACATAGGAATCGCTTTCACAAGAAGGATATCGATCATGCAGTCGGTAATTTCAGGAATTGCTTCACGTAATTTTAAAAATTGATCTATAGATAAACGTATTCCTTCTGGTTTAAAATTAAAGCTATGTTGGTTTGCCTTGAAAATCTGTTGTAATATGCAATGTCCTTCATCGGAAAATGCTGTTAAAAGTTGATTATTGGACACGTAACTGTCTTTCACAGAATAAAAGTTGAACTTGATCATATTTTGTTGGAAATGATCAAACGTTAAAGGTGTCATTACGATGCCATTTTTAGTTGGGAATAATTCGCCGCGTGCACCTTCTTTAAAAATTCTTATATGCAGTTTCAAATTACAGTTTTTATCCATTTCAATTTGAGCACAGGTATTCCATTCAAGATTCCAAGGAATTGAGAAATATCCATCTGATTCATGAAATGTATGTGTAGACAGTTTCTCTTCAGGTCTGTTTAATGGTGAAACATGTTTAGACGTGGTAGGTGTAGAATAGTCAGCAAACAAGTCTAAATTCAGTTCAGGATCATTCATCAAGTCCAGTTTTGGCTTTTTCAAATCAAGAGGATGAACTATTAAATGTCGAAAAGTGAGGCTAATTCGAACGTCTTTAATAGCAGGTTCTGCTCCGATGCCGTGTGTGAATAATTCGTTGGTAGGTGGCAACATGTTGTAGAAGGATCCATGTTCTAGCTTGATAAATGTCGAGGGTACACTAGGTCTCTTGAATTCAATAGTTCTTTGAGCACCAAAACTGAGTACTGTGATAGGGAACATAGCATTTAAGCTGGATTCATTATCTTTGTGGTGACTGATATAGGTAGTTCCATCCTGGTACAAATTAAGTAGCACATAGTTAAAAGTACAGGCTGTTTCTCTTTCCACTTTATCACGAAGTTCAATCATAAGTGAAGTCCAAGATTTGGAGGGCACACTTGTTCCACTGAAGGGATAGCTGGTATTGGGATCTCCATAAGCTAAAACCAATCGCTTAGGTTTTACATCCTTTCCTCGCAAATGAAAAGTAGGTCTGTAGAATGGTAATGTTTTTAACTCCGTCAAATAACGATCAGCATGGGCTTTCTCTATAAAGTCACTTATATATTGGACGTTCAAGCCATTATCCGAAAAGATGATTGAAGACATTTTTACACGTTGAAAATCACTGAGCAAGCAAGTCAAGGAATATTCACGAACTAAGCAGGAACACCGAGGCAGGAACAGCTAAGCAATGATTCCTCACGATATGTTCGACCTTATATAGGGGTTGTTATCTGATAATCTTATCACTGATTAGATAAGCTCGCGCATGCGTAGTGATATCCCAGGTGATGTCATGAAGGCACAGGATAGGATGATCTCACTTGTGGGGATTCCCCATTAGATAATATGAACAGTTTAAGCAGTGGTCAGTACAAGGCATGTTTTCTTCAATCTGGTGTGTAAGTATTTTTTTCATTCATTTGTATTGTAATTCAGTTTATTATATTTTAATCAAGTTTATTGCCTGTATTTTAAACATGTATTTTATAGAAATAATGACACAGATGTAAAATCAAGATAGTTTATTCAAACAATACGCTTTTAAAAGTTTGTACATTCAGGTTACATAAAAAGTGATCACTAACAAAATCCACTTTCTTTAAAAACATGGATAGTACATCATCAAAATTAACCAGCATTAAAATTATATCTCCAACCTGTTTAAATTTTTCACGGTTGTTAAATGTAAAACACGAATGCAGGCTAACACTTGGATGTCTAAAAACACATCCCGTACATTGATAAATTTCATTAAATATACTTATAATATTATTCTCGATGTAGAAAATTAGTTTAGACCATAACACAAATTCATTTTCTTGTGTCATTGTAGCCTGTTTACATTTTTTCTTTAATAAGTTAGGTAAATGTTTTTCATACTGGTGATGAATCAATTTCTTATTCAGTTTATAGGTTTTTTCTTTTAATTGTTCTAATTGATAATTGTTTAATTTGATATGAGAATCGTTCGTTAAACTTTTAAGACACATAACAGAATTATCCTCATTTAAAACTAACATTTTGTTATTGCTAACGAAGGAGGAACTTTTGTATCTTAAATTAAAGGCAACGATTTTATATTGAAACTCATACCAAGTCTGGATGTCCATATAGTAATTCCATTCTGGGTGGGAATTCCTTCAGACGTAAATTCCCTTATGTGGATAGAATAATCAGAATTCTGTAACTCGAACCCTAAAAAGATTGAGTTTCCAAGTTCTTTCCAAAATACAAATGAGTCATTATTCGAAGCATGAGCAGTTGATTCTTGTAGTGGTTCTTGAATGGGTTCTTGCAAAGATTCTTGAATAAGTTCATGGGATGTCGTTGGGGTAGAAGGTTTTGCAAAGTTAAAGTCAATGAAAAATTCATTCAATATATCCTTGGTGGGCTCACAACAGGTGTCCGGAAAAGAGGTTGTTTCATCAATGTAGACAAGGCCTTCAGTGCTTTCAATTCTTGATACTAAAGGTGAATCTATACAAGAACGTTTATTAGGCGAAAGCACTTGTTCGTGATTTCTTTTTGCCATGATACTTGGTTACAATCTTCTTTAAAGTTTATACGGAATTAGCTGAGGTGTCTGGATCTATTGCTTATATAGGTTGAAAAATCAGTCTCAGTTATAGTTAAAAGGCTTAACCCAATCATATAACTCGAAAAATAGATGACGTCATAAGTTACTTTGTTTGCTCATAGGAATTGCATACTTGTTGCAATAAATTACAAAGTCGATTAATCAGTATTCTACGCTGTTCATCTTTTTGCTGTTTGGAAGACCTGGTCATTTTCTTCGGTTTGGAAGTGTTATGAATCTTCTTGTGTTTATACAAATCACAATATCGTGGAAACACCATATTGCACAGCTTACAATTATATGTCCTTGAATGAGTCTTAGCATGATTTCGTAAATCATATTTCCAAATGAAGGTTTCTCCGCAAACACCACAGGTAAGAACTTTTTCATCTGAGTGATGAGTCATATGCCTATTAAACGCAAATTTTGTAGAATAGCCTTTCTTGCAAAGTTCACAAAAATGGGGTAACTTGATCTCTCCTGACGATGATGGTTTCACTTCAATACTCGAAACAGGTTCCTCTTTGGGGGTAATGTCCATCGTTAGAGGTTCTTCTTTGGGTATCAGGAAGGATATTTGATTTTCTACACTAGACATTTTTTTAAACCGAGTTCCACTTAAATCATACAACCTTGCACATCGACAACAATGTAATGAATAATGTAATGAACAGGATTCACATCAATTTATACTAGTCTAGGAGGGCGCGCATGATTATAAAGACTCCTGTGTGATTGGTTCGTGAATAAATAGTTATCATTGGTTAATAATCTACAAAAATAATTCGCACACTAAAAACGTATGACCTGCACATATGATGATATCACAGACCTCTTCTTTTAAAATACTTTCTGAGACATGAAATCATAGCACAATGGTTAAGATAACGTAAATCAGTGTGCTATGATTTCATTTTGTGAGGGTTCGATCCTCAGCCAGACTTTTCCTAAAAGTACTAAATTCAAACGATAGATGGCAGCACCAAAAATGTATTGTTATTTTCCATTCAACTCTAAAATTCTACCCGCTATTATATACTCTAGTTGAAAAAAAAAATTGCTTCGAAAAATTTCTAAGTTCCCCAATTAAAATTAATGAATGACCCTTTTTAATTAAACCATTATTGACTTTTAAAATTCACCTGTAACATGTATATCGAATGGCCTACTCTCGTTGAAAAAAAAAATGCTTCAAAAATTTCTAAGTTCTCCAATTAAAATTAATTCAATTTCTAATTCGCTAAAATAAATCCCTTGAAACACACCTCGTACTCTAGTAGGAAATTCTCCGCGAAAAAAAAAATTTGCTTCAAAAAATTTCTAAGTTCCGTAATTAAAATTAATTAACACTAATCCTTAATTAATCCCCTTATCTTAGGTGGTGGAGGAGGGCACTTCGGGAGGAGGTGCTGCACTTTGGGAGGAGGTGCGCACTTTGGGAGGAGGAGGAGGTGCACACTTTGGGAGGAGGAGGTGGAGGGCACTTCGGGAGGAGGAGCTGAGCTCGGTGCTGCACCTTGCACCGGCTCCAAGCTCCTCCTGAGGCCGGATCCCCATTTTCTCTCTACTGGAGTCCTAATATGCAATGCGTCAGACTGAACTGGTTTAGACTAAGACTCCTATAATATAGGAGTCTTAGTCCTCTATACTCCTATTATAGGAGTTCTAGCCTAGACTACTAGACCAGCGTGTGTCGCCATGACACGAGCTACCGGCCAAGATAGAGCACCGCACCTGCGCATTACTGTTCCTCCACCTAAGACATCGTAGATGATGTGGTTGCTATAACAACAGAGCCAATGTACTAAGGAAACTGATGTTAAAGGAAACTGACGCATGATACTTGGGGAAACATCCGAATCCCCCAGGAGCTTCGGTTAACCGGACACCCATAGGGGCACCGGGCCCTAGGCCTTTTTCTAGACTTCCTACACGTACTTTTTTTACCAACGGTTACGGACGCGAAAATGTACAATAGTCACTAGTAACTTTTCTTCCATATTATAAATCGAATCGTCAGCAACCAAATTAAATGACAATCTATTCGCTCTTGAGATGGAGTTATCTCGGAAATCGTGAAAAACCGAGCATAGCAGCGACATCTGCGTGAGGCGGTATACACCCAAACCTAACCAGCATCTATTTATGTCTAGGTCTAACAGAATATGAAGTTTGATGAAATTCCGTACATTAGATCTTGAGATATAGCCATCGCGGATATCTCAAAAAATACTGCATAACGGCGCCATCTATAGACAGTATACACCCAAACTCAATCAGCTTTTATTTATGTCAATGACTAACAGAATAGAAAGTTTGATGAAATTACGTGCAATAGTTCTTGAGATATATAGCTATCACGGGAATCGTGATAAATTCAGTATAGTAGCGCCACCTATAGGGCGATTTACACTAAAATCTAATCAGGACCTATTTCAGGACTGATGACTTACAATATGACTTACAATACTTTCAATGACTCACAGAATATGAAGTTTGACGAAATTCCATGCAATAGTTATTGAGATGTAACTATCGCGAAAATTGTGAAAAATGCAGCATAGCAGCGCCGCCTGTTGAGCGAATTACACCGAAACCTAGTCAGCACCAATTTATGTCAAGGTCTAACTGAATCTGAAATTTTTTTAAATTCCGTGCATTAGTTCTTTAGATAGAACGCCCACAAACTTTGTGTCATATACAAGCAGACACACAGACTCACGGAGAGACATTTTCTAAAAACAGTCAAATCGTGTTCAGGACCTTCTCCTTCTAAAACGATAAATCTGTCGAAACACGGAAGTCACAATTTTTCCCGAATCCGGTACTTTCTTCTTGTAAAGATTTAGAAGAAAGTAAAAAAATAGTGTAAATACGTGAGTAAATACAAGTAAATAGATAAACAATTGATGGACAGAGAGATTTGAGATTTTCTTACAACAGATGAAAGAGTGCACAGTTATTTTCAGAATACTTCTCTAAATTGTCTTTTATCGAAAAGCTTCAAATCACTCACTTTGAGCAAATCCTTTTCTTGTGAGAAGGAAACTGCTTTCAGAGACAACAAAGCTGTGGCGACGTCTCGTCGGATTCCTTGGAGGATAAAATTAACTGAAGAGGAGACAAAAACATCGCAATAATTTTCAAGTACACACAAAACAGAATCTAGTGAAATATTTACGTTTTAACCCTTTCAATTTTTATTTTATTATTTATTTCTTTTTCTTTTTATTAATTTATTTATTTTTCCCAAAAATTATTTAAAAAAAAAAAAAAAAAGCAAAGTAGCTGTTTAAATGACAAAGTTTAAGGGGTTAAACCTATACCTGCAAGGTCAAAAAATAAACGTTTATTTTTGGGAGGTTATTTCAGGAAAATGAAACAAGATATTCGTAAGAAATACTACCTATTACATTCTCCCCTAAGTTGGAATTTCCGAAAAAAATTTGCAGATCTACGCCGATTATGACTCCCAGAACCCAAAACCACCCCCAGTTCAAAACTTTATCTATCTATCAAGCTATATCTATCTATCTATCGATATCACTTTTTTATGGACACGATAACTGCAATAATTCTGCACAAATCTCGTCCAAACTGATGCATAAATCTCGGTCAAGTTTGTTAATAGGCAAAATCGGACCAAGGGAGGGAAATGGGAACTTTTTGTGAAAAAAGAAAATACCCATAACTTCTTAATTATGATACATGTCGAATCCGTTTAAAGTTATTATTACTTATAGGAAAAGGGCCGAAAATTTATGTATGACAGATTTTTGATATAATTAAAAATAACCTCAAGGTGGGACGGGGGGAAATGGAATAGGAGTTTAAGGGGAAAAAAATCATAACTTCGTCAATTCACAAAATATCAAATCCGCTTAAATTTATCATAAATCTTCTTAATATTATCTATAACTTTTATATTGATAAGTTTTTATAGAACCAACTCTTACAGCAAAAAAATTTAAAAACAAAAAAATCCCTGCTGGCTCCCCCTACAGGCACAGATATATTTCGAAGTGGGCGGTCCCAACTGCCGCATCATGGCAAAAAAGTCTTTCTTCTGCAATTCCCAATAAACAGGCACCCACGGTCTGCGTCTTTGAAACCTACCTGTGCCTGTAGGCCGACTAAAACGCAAAATTTTACTTATTTTTAGTTATAAGTTTTTGTTAATTTTTTTAGGGTTTCGTTCATCTGACGACACCCTATTCGTCTCACTTCTCTGTCTGACTGTCCGTCACATAATTTGTACTCGGAAACTGCGCAAGTTAGAGACTTAAAATTGTGTGTACTTATAGCTGAATACCTCCTATCACACAACAAATCATAAAATTTTGAAAAAGTCATATTATTTTAATTAATTTAATGACATCCGACCATTTCTGCAATTTTCTTATATCTTAAAACAGAATCTTAACTTCAGTCTTTTTCTCGAAGGCTAGATGGTTCAGTAGTAGAGTAAAAAACTGAGCTACGCCGCTAGAGGGGCGCCCGTTGGCGTCTAAACCGCCGTACCCATGTCCTGAGGGACATATAACACGCACGACCGGAGGCTGCTCTCCGTATGCGTTACGGGCGTCGGTGCACCATCACCTGCGCATCACACCGATTTTACCAAGAGGTGACGACATGGTCGCCACGATGATGAGTCCCCATGATGAATCCCCCATGATGGACCCTTGATGAGTCACCACAAGACACCCGGCGATTTCGTTGCTGGAACCCCATTAGAGGAACCGGTCCTTAGGCCATATGTCGAGCTCACCGGACGGCTCTTGCTTTTCCACAGCGTCCGAATATCGAATCCTAGGGATGAAGGAGACAACTAGTTCATCTGCCGTGTTTTCCGCTCGTGCGGCTAGAGGAGCTTCTCGTCAACCCGGGACCACGACGAAACTCGGTCCGTGACGCTTAGACACGTCTTGGTTATTGGCGTCCCCTCCCAACTGGCTTTGCTTTCGGTGAGTATCCGCAGTGAAATACGGACAGTCCCCAATCGACTCCTTTTGGAAGGTTCATCCACATGTAAAAAACAACACATGCAAACACAAAACAACAAATAAAACAAACCAAAAAATGTTAGAAACAACGGAAAGTTATGTTTAGAACTAAAGGAGCGGTCCCGGTCGAGGTGAGTAGCGTGAAAGTTATGTAAAGATTTCTGCTCATCCAACCGTAAGACGCAGAAAATTCTGACTATGCATAGACGCGCTGGACTGGGTTACGACTCGAGGAGTCGAGTTTTGGAAATGATCGCAAGCCTGCGAACTTTATGCACAATCACAACTGCGC
The DNA here is from genome assembly GCA_963931845.1 of Maratus michaelseni. Classification (NCBI taxonomy): domain Eukaryota; kingdom Metazoa; phylum Arthropoda; class Arachnida; order Araneae; family Salticidae; genus Maratus; species Maratus michaelseni. Next base: position 40,378,648 of record OZ007595.1, on the reverse strand, counting down.
CGCGGGGGCCGCGGGCAGTTGGGATTGCGTTCGACCGCGAAGAGCTCGGTGATTGCAGCCAGCTCTTCGACGATCCAGGTTGCGATCTAGTGTCCGCAGAAGGAGTCGGTGAATGATCAGCTGAACCCCCTTTCTGGCTTAGCCGTCCAGACAGAGTTCGCGTGGCGAGCGCCTCTGGAAATCGCGTGGCGAGCGCCTCTGGAAATCGCGTGGCGAGCGCCTCTGGAAATCGCGAGGGAAAAATTTCTCTCGCGTTGACTTCCAGTGTATGCACCGGTACAGCACATGACTTATTGTCCTCTCGCCGACCCCACAAAAACAAGTGGGGTCATGATGAAAGAAGCGAGCCTGATGGTCACCGAAGGTGCCGTGTCCCGTAAAGACTTGGTTAATGTAGAAGTCGCCCTGCAATCGACAAGTGCCGACATGCAGGAAGGATTCATATGTCGTTCGTTCGGTCTCTGTTTGGCTCCATCTCTCTTGCCATTTAGACAAGGCACGGCCAAAGAGTTGTTTTTGGCCTGGCGGCACGTGGCAGGAACCTCCAAATCGACAAATTGCCGTGTTGTAGCTTCCTTAGCCAGCGCATATGCCCTTTCATTGTAGATGTGCCCCACATGAGCTCGAACCCAGAGCATATGAATCTCTATTTCTGTCAGTTTTATCAAGTCTTTGATCTCGGTAATGGCCCTGTGCTAAGGCACAAGACCGTGAAGAGCTTGTAGCGCCGATCTGGAGTCCGAAAGGACATCGAGTTCCCCGAGACCTCTTCGATGGGCATGGGTCATTGCTCCCTTGAACGCTATGACCTCGGCCGCAAAGACTTCCGCACCATCTGTGAGACGGAACTGGCTCTCCGCTACTATCTGGTTCTCTGACACGGCAAGGAACGCACATCCTACGGTGTTGTTCTCCTGCTTGGATCCGTCCGTATAATACGAACACGTGGTTCACGGAGTGAGATCCGCAGTCCAATAGACCCGCCAGAGATCCTCAAGCCTGGGAGAGGGTCTCCAGAGGTCGACCGACTCGGAGTCTAGTCCGGTACTGTCAACACTCTTTTTCCAACGGACAAGGGCCGTGAAGTTCCTGTCCAGCTCCGCGCTCAAGTCCAGAGGGAGAACCCCTGACAAGACGTGCAGTGCATCCGTGGAAGTCGTAGCGTAACATTTCGTTACTCATAGAAGGAGGTTCCTCTGCATACTAAGCAACCTTTTCGCTACCACTATCTTGCCGCTGTACCAGATGAAATCCGCATAGAGAATGATTCTTTCTGCTACGATCGATTAAAGAATTTCACGGAATTCCAGTCTCAGACCCCAGTTGGCTGCAGTGAGACGGTTCATCTTATTCAGCATCTTGAAAGCCTTCTCCTGAACCGAGGTTAGGTGAGGCATCCAGCTAATTGAGAGTCGATTGTGACGCCCAAGTACAGGCCCTGCCATTTAAAGCCGATCATGTTCCACTCCATGCGGATGAGAACAGATGTGGCATGTTTGTATTTTCCAGCGGGCTTCACAATCGTATAACCACACTTATCGTAGCTGAAATTGAGGCTGTACTCCGTAGCCCAACCGTGGATTTCAGAGAGAACCGGGCCGAGCATTTCGGCAAACCTCATCACAGCACGATGAAGTGTGGCTATGAAGACGTCATCGGCGAACACCTGGATGGTATATGCTCCACCCTAATCGTCTTGTAACCGTCTCAACAAGATCTCAATGACAAGCAACCAGAGGTAGGCCCCGAGACACGAACCTTGCGGTACACCAACGTTAAAGTAGTGTCCCTCGTCTGACAGGAAACAGGAAAAAGGAAACACCTGACTGGGGCACCAACCCGAAGGCGAAGGTGTTAGAAACCCCCAGCAGAAAAATCCCATCCGCTCCAGCAAAACCTCATCCGCAGGAACAGGCTCGAATCAACGAGCGATTATTGAAACAAAAACAAAATGAGCTACTTCTCAAATGTACAATACAGTCCTACTGATTAACTAAAACAATACTAAAACTAAACCAAAGGAGTAAAACAGATGCTCAAATGGCTGTACTCCGTAGCCCAACCGTGGATTTCAGAGAGAACCGGGCCGAGCATTTCGGCAAACCTCATCACAGCACGATGAAGTGTGGCTATGAAGACGTCATCGGCGAACACCTGGATGGTATATGCTCCACCCTAATCGTCTTGTAACCGTCTCAACAAGATCTCAATGACAAGCAACCAGAGGTAGGCCCCGAGACACGAACCTTGCGGTACACCAACGTTAAAGTAGTGTCCCTCGTCTGACAGGAAACAGGAAACAGGAAACACCTGACTGGGGCACCAACCCGAAGGCGAAGGTGTTAGAAACCCCCAGCAGAAAAATCCCATCCGCTCCAGCAAAACCTCATCCGCAGGAACAGGCTCGAATCAACGAGCGATTATTGAAACAAAAACAAAATGAGCTACTTCTCAAATGTACAATACAGTCCTACTGATTAACTAAAACAATACTAAAACTAAACCAAAGGAGTAAAACAAACTTTAACGACCGTTAGGGTTACAACAGTCAAAATAATACCAGTTATATGCTAAAACTAAACTAGAATAAGAGAAAATGATGAAACAATATAGGTAACATTAAACAGATGAGCAATTATGGACGTGTATACCTATGTACAAAGTAATACGAAATCGTTGCTACGCAGTCCTTCTCAACAAACATAACTAGGATCCATAAAAAGAATAATGTTAATGATCTTCCACCATAAAGCGCATTTAAGTCCAGTCCAGATATACAGTTTATTAAAACCCCACTATCGCAACGTCTGCAATACACAGAATATCACATGTGATAAGAGGCATAATGTCCACCGTACTTCACCGTCGGATACACTATTATCGATACACAATAAAACCGAAAATTGTCACACTATATGTCGCTTCTATTAAGATGTTGGGCAACAAGAGATAAATCCATAGATCAAGTTAAATACTCGTCAACACCAGACGAAAAAGTTTATCTGTAAGCAGTAAAAGTTTATCTGTATCAAGTCGTAGTGACAGGATGACAGAGCGATACCATAAGTAGTCGTCTATCAGCCCAAAAACTAAGGCTGGACGCCGAGTTCCTCCAAAAACCGGAGGATAGTTAACCGCCTTGTTAGCCGGCAGCGATTCCACTGCAAACTCCAACTCATGAACGGAGAACAGATCTGGTTCACCGGTCCTAATGTTCGCGACCTGGGAAACGTCATCAACCGATAGGAAGTGGTATCTCGCAATTTCGTCCTGGGATTCCTCCCAGGTGGAGACTTCCCGTCCGGATGGGAGCACAAGCATAACTGGTGCTTCCCTTCTTCATTTGCCCTGTACCACCTCGACTATCTGGCCTAGTTTGTCCATGGTTAGTCTCTCAGGAATGAATCTGCGGAACGAGACACGCTTTGCGTACAGGATCGCCTTCATGTATTCTGCCCGCTTGCGCTTGTAGAGAGAGCCAAGCGGTCTCAGTCGGCTCCAGCGTGCGCTGGTAGAACCGCCTGAGCGCGCGCACCAGATTTCAATGGCTGGGCAGCTGGGCCGTCCACCAACACGCCTCCCGACGCATGGCCGGTCGACGCTTTTTGTTCTTAAGACATAGCCGAGTCAAAGTCGACGTCAAATGTTCAACTCCCTCGTCAGGGGTCGTAAACTCATACGAGGTCAAATCCGCAGCTTGCAGATCGTGAGAGAATTCATCCCAGACGAAATCCCTCTTTCGCCAACGACGGTTGGCGTCTCTAGGAAGCCGTGAGGCTGGCCGGCTTTGATAGGCCCACAACATGACCCGATGGTTGCTCAGCGACGGAATCTTGGAAATCTGCCAGTCAGTAATACGGTAGCACAGTACCGGATCAACAGGACGTCGATCCGCCCTTCACCCTGAGGACCAGAGAAAGAGGACAAGCTATTTGGATCGTTTACGACTTCCAGGTTTTCGTTCGAAGCGAGAGCGATAAGATTTCGCCCTCGCGGATCTGTCTGCAGTTTCCCTGCAGACAGATCTGTTTGCATTAAAGTCCCCTACTAGAACGACATTGTTATTCGGGTAGGTTCCTAAAAGGGTCGCTAACGGTACGATCACAAGGTCAATGTCCTGAGAAGAAGCGCAATAACAAGTTATTACCAGGACCTCCTTCCCAGACCATCTGCAGCGGATGGCCACTACGTCAGAACGCCGTAGGACCGTAACGAACTGGATTCGCTGGCTAACCCAGAAGGTCGCCCGAAAGCGGTTTCCTGCTGCGCTAACCTGCGTGTATCCTGTCGGAGTTCCGCGTACAGACAGACCCTTCGCCGACATATGCAGTCCGATTCCCGCAAGGTACGAAAGAAATTCGAACGTTCGTTATGACGTCACGTGAAAACACTCTTTCGTATCGTATGCTAATTCGCATCTGGCAAAAAGTGCTATTCTGGGATCAGATTTTCGTACATTCGAAAACAATTACGGATGCTATACAACGTCCGAAAAGGCGGTGATAGCCGCGACCATCGCGGAATAGCTCCTCCCAAATCCACGTCAGATATTAAGTTATAACCAATGAGAATCCGTCATATTTTAATCAAAATACTCATTATCGTATCGTAGTTTCAATAGTTGTCATAAAACTTTCAATGGCTCCGTTGTTTGTAATTAGCTTGGTGAGGATAATTTTCGTCTTATTAATAATTTAATGTTACAATTGTAATGGAATTCCTGTTATAATGAAAAGGTAGCTGTTTCAGAATGACTGTCTATTAAATAATTAAGTGAGCTGTGTATATTTTTCGAGAAATAAAACTTTTACTGAATAAGTATTGCAATATGTATGTGTGTTTATTATAAGACACATACTTTGGCAATAATGATTCAGTTCTTACTACGACAGATTTATAGAAAGGATCCTCCAGCATCAGAGGCAAGTTTATTAGAATAGAATGTTCTATGTCATTATACAAGAAACACTTGGCAAATTTCCAGGGCCTTACAGGCCTTAATAGGTAGGAAGCCAGCAACTTATATTTTAATTAGTATTTAGTTAAGAACCGACTGCTTCAGGGAAAGTTTTGAGTTTTAGTATATAAAAGTATTTTTTATTATTTAGAAAAAAGAAGTTGAATGTGTGAATGTTCAAACTTAACATATACAAATGATCTTATGATTATGTTCAAAGCAGCTTTATTTTAAGCTATCAGCTTTCTTGAATTTATAGATTACTTTATTATTTATTTCATGCTTTATATAATTAATATATATTTGATATACTGCAGATTCATATATGAAAATAATATACATTGAGATTTTCTAAATCTTAACATTTTTTTCCCCCTTTGAAAGTTATAAAAACCAAATTAATGAAGCTCAGATTTTCAAATCATTTCTGTGAATAACTGAAGAATATTTAATTTCAGTGACATGTTCATTTTTTAATAATAAAGTATGGAACTTTTTTTTTCTGAGATAGTATACAGAAAAATGTAGTTTTGATTAAGAGAAAACCAGAAGGAAATTTGTTTATTGTTTATTCAATATTTTACAATGTAGTAGAAAGTTATGCTTTCAGAAACCAATTAAAGATTTTCTCTTTTTGACACTATTTAAAGTTTGTACGCTTCTGCAAGGGAAAACAACGAACTAAGAAGTTTATGGTGAGGGGGTCAGGTAATCACATCAATTTACTCACTACTGATGAAATAATTTTCTGATGAGATAAGAAAAAAATGTCTATATAATTTTTTATTATTATTCATTGATTATATGTCATGTTACTCCCAAATGTTAATATTTTATTGAATGTTTAGGTATATTTTACTTAGTGGGTAAAATGAAACATCTCTTTTTAAAAATTATGAATGTGTCAGGCTGTCTAATATATTTAAAGAATAAAACATTTACATTATGAGTAGAATGTGTTTCAACAGAATACAATTCTGAATCTTAATTATTTTATTTAAAGAAACTAAAATTTGAAGCATTTGCCACATTATTTTTACTGTTATCAAAGGTATCTCCTCTAATGTGATTAAATTGGTAAATAAATCCCCACCCCCCACACACACACTTAAAAAAAATTCTTTGCAAAAATGAATCATCACATGAACTGGCTTTTTTTTAATTTCATTTCTTAAATTTGTATTTTAAAAACAAATGATTAAGAAATTTATTTTATTTCTAATTACTTATTTTCATACGTCAAACAAAATGAGTAGAACTCTGTTTTTTGTTGTTGTTGTTTTTGTCTAAGATTGTGATATAAATTTAAATTAATTTAAATTATTACGTTAATTTGAGATTTCTGTGAAAAATTCTGTAAGAAATAAAATGCTTGAAAGTTAAACTTGTAGAAAGCTTTTAATCACCATTTCAATATTCCCTTCCAACCCTAATATTATATTTATATGTAAACAATGCTTATTTATTTTCATCGTATTAAAATAGGGATTGAAAGTTCCAAAAGTCAAAAGACTCATTAATGCAATTTATTTTTAATTTATATATTCATAACTGTAATAGAAATGCATATTTTCAACTATAAACAGAATAGAAAGAATGGCTTTAATAAAACCTGCTAAAAATTTAACTTTATATCAAGTGCCAGAGCTGTTTATGCAGAGATAATCAGCAAAAGCTTTCAAAATATTATTTATTTTCATTGGTATATTAAAGTTTAATATCTTTCATATGCAAAATGCAATATTTAAAAAAAAAAATTCAACAATTAAATCTTATTTTAACATTTGTTATTATCGCTCTCTCTCTCTCTTTTTTTTTTTTGCTATATTAATGATTATGATTACTAGAAATACACAAGTATTTCATAACAAAGCCAGTCTGATTTAGTAGAGTAGGAAATTACAAATCTGAAATACCGAATTTTTTATATTTCTTTGTTATAAAGGCCACATACAACCAATTTTTTCAATATTTATACAATTTATTCACTTATACAGAAGTCTTATCTGTTATATACAAACAGAAGGGATTTATCTAATATGAATCAGAAGCAATTTTTTAATATATCATAAACAGGCATACTAGTTCATTGGTTTTGTTTATATCATTTGATGATAAATTACACGTTCTGGGGCCCAAATTACACCAAGCTTTTTAAGAAGAATCCCGAAGAAATATAACAGAGAAGTAACCAGTTTTTTGCTTTTATTAGTATATTTAAAAGGTATAATTTCTTTCTTTCTTTCTTTCTTTTTTTTTTTTTTAAATTAAACTTATAAAAACATGATGAGCAGATAGAAATACTGTATTTATTTTGGATTTTAATCATATTACTAATATTTTTTTAATTAATGTTTAGGAATTTTTTTATTATAGCTTAACTCTGTATTTGCTTATTTTGTCTTCAGCCCCTCATGCTTTGACGATTTTTTTCTTTCTTTTTAACCTTATAAAAACACCAATAAAAGCATATTTTTATTTTATTTTCCAATTTTTCATCGTTAATATTACAAGATTCATTATTGATTAATGTTATAAAACACATGAATAAAAGTTTCACATTCCTATTACATGAACATTTTTTTCCTCCCTAAAGAGGGAAGAAAACAAATTTTTATTAAAAAAACAATTCTTAGAGAATATAAACCCTAAAAATGAAATAACTTTAATCAATGATTAATAAATAACACACACATTTATATATATATATATATATTAATCTGAAAATTTTATTCATGTTGGGATGAAATTGATTTTGTAATTGTAGTAAAACGATTGTAACTAAAATTATGTTTTTGATTATCTTTTCATTGGTATTTTAATGTTTAGATTATCATACCACATAACATACAATATTTAAAAAAAAAAGAAAAAATCTTCAATAATTAAATTTTACCATGTATTTTTTATTCTTTTGCATGTTATTTTAAAAATATTGTAAATGCAATAAAATATTTAATAACAAAGACTTTCAGATTTAGTAACAATAGAAAATTGGGTACTTTTCGGTTAGCCGGGCACCAGTGATATATGTACATATATAAATACGTATGTATATACATATATTTATTCATACATATATGTATGTATATATATGTGTATGTGTGCCAGTGATATATATACACATGTATATATATCACTGGCGCCCGGCTAACCGAAAATTGCTACTATATTTGAAAAGATGATTTCAAGAACTTTATTCCTTTTCAAATGTATTCAAATATAATTCTGACACATTGATTAATTATTCTCTTAATAAGATTCGAAGCAGATTATAAAAGAAAAATGTAAATTTTAACTGTCCTGGAACTGAGACTTTTTTTTTACGTAACTGCTACATATTTAAAAAAAAAAAGGAAGTTCAATAAAAAGTAAAGGAAATTGATTATTGTTTCTAATTTTATTTAATGTATAATTATTGAAAAGATAAAATTTTTTAAAAAGCACAAGTTATGTAAGATAAGAACAGCAAAAGATGGATAAGGATTTAAAAAGAAAGAAAACATCTCTAACTTATCATTTAAAATTGCTGCCACTGCCACTGGCAATTGTTATTATTATTTTATCCACCCCTATTTCAAAACAATGACCTTCATCACAAATGTTTGGGGTAGATTGATTTAGAAATAGTGGTAGGGAAAATAATAAAAACCACCAGTGGCAGCCCTGTTTATGTACCTTATGTATTAAATTCAAATTAATGCATTATATTAATCAGTACTTAAATTTCAAATCTTCTTTTAGACTGAGTTTTTGGCTATTCAAGTTAAAAAGTGTGTGTATATATATAAAAAGTATAAGATATATAAAAAGTGTGTATAAGCTAATTAATGAATAAACAATTTGAATATATAATAATACACAAATAAAATGAAATTAAATAAAAATATTTTATTCTTCAACATTTTTCCAAAATACAAGAAAGTGGCTATATATATATATTTTTCTAGTAGATAATACACATGTAGTTTAAAAAATTATATTATAATTAATAATTACTGAAATGAAAAAAGATGCAGCATAGGAGAAAATTTTCAGCTAAGCACTCATCAAAACCTACGGTTATATGTAAAATAACTAAATAAAATCGCATTTTAATAGCATGTATTTCTTGAAACAAGTATTATGTTTAAAAAATATGCAGCACATAACAATTTAATTAGTAGCTCTTTGTGTAAAGACATAAGAAGAGAATCAATTCCAGCCCCCCAGAATTTTGAAGCTTTAAATATTTGTTTTTTTTTTAACTTTGACAAATGATGTTTAAATTTACTTAACACATGTGACTTAAAATAGTTAAACACTTAGAGAGAGTAGTTATATTTGAATGTAAAAGTGCTTTTTATATATTATAATAGTAATCATCATCAATTTATTGCCCCCCTCCCCCACTTCCAAGGGTTTTGCTCAATTGATACCAATGCTATGAGAATATCCTAGGTACTTCTAATTATTAAAAAATATATATATATTAACGTTTAAAAGATATCCTCTAATGGTCGAAATAAATATCTCAAGTAAACTGCTTGTTATCTCAAAATTAAATTGAGGTTGCAAAAAACATTAAAAATCTGTACATTACTAACATAACATTATAAAATTGTAACTAAAATGTGATTCTCAAGTGATCATGACATTCATATAATCTTTTCACAACTAAAAATAATTCATTAATATATGTTACAATTCATATTTATCTACTCTAGATGGGTACCAAAACTTTTTATATTCAAACATGTGTCTTTATAAACATACACAATTTTTATTTGATAAATATATGCACCTTTAATTCCTGCAATCCATGGTTCATATTAATCTACCTTTAAAAAGAATACTACAACTTTAAAATCATCTTCCACCTGCCTCTAAATATACAAGCAATTTTTAGAATATACGTAATTTATTTAATAATTAAATAGTTTTTTATTAGCAAAATTCAGACAATTGCAAGCAAAATATCGTAATAAATACTTAGTATATTTTGTTAATATTTTGCTTAAAAACTATGTGCGTCACAAATGGGATAAAAGAGTCTTAATATTGAAAAATATTAGAAACTTTCTTATTAAAATGCCTTATCAACTGTAAACAATCACAAAAGTTGTGTACGAAAAGGGCTTTTCACCTACTTTGAGAGGGTGAAATCAACGTCCGAAATTTTGTAAACATTCGAAATAATATTTCGCACGTAACTTTTCACCAAGTACGAAAAGAAGTGCCCCAGAATACCGTTTTTCGTAGAGGAGGCAACGATGACATCAAAGTGATGTCACGGAGGGGGGCGTTCCGCCGAATTTTCGCATTCCGCCGATGCCAGAATTCGAGTGTTGGTTTATTTAGAGAGAGCACATCCAGCCCCGCGGAGGTGGTATCGCGGGAGAGTTGGTTTGTCGCCGCCACAGAGGGTGGTAGTTTAGATGGGAAAAACTGGCAAAACGAATCGTTTTACTCCCCATGTTCGGATCGTTTTAGTCGATCGAACTCCAACTGGTGGATGTGGCACTCTTTGGAACCTGCCATTATCGGCCAGTCTGTGCGTGTTCCGAGAGCGTTTTCTTCCTAACCCAAATGTTCCCGGTTCTATTTTGGACGACGGAATTGGAAATTTTCGATTTTTACATTTCAATTTCCAATGGATTTAATTAAAAAAACTTTCGTATTTTTTTTTTTGGTCATTTTAAGGGTTTTGTTTTTTGTTTTGTTTTTTTAGCTAAAATTAAATCATATAGTTAAAAATGATTTTCAGGTATACAAACCTATGCTGTTACAATTGTCTGAAAAGCGGTTCTAAAATATTTTTAATTTGATTTAAAAATAGCTTCCTCTTGTTATCATTTTAATAATAAATTTAATGGTGCTACCATCTATGTTCTTATTGATAAAGTGTATTTATAAATGATAAGGATAATTATAAATTAACTAGCTAACATGCCCGGTGTTGCCCGGGTCCGTGATAATAACCTTAAAAATACCTAAAATCAATGTTGAATGATTTTATATTTTTAAATGAAAATCTATCCAAACGAACTGAAGGACAGTCGTTATAGTTATTGCCGATTTAATGTCGATTTAATTTCTGACGTTTTGATATATTTAACTTTCAATTCTGACCAAAAGTTCCTGAGGAAACCTAAATAATTTAAAGCGCTCCCCCACCTTTCCTCTTTTAAACTCAAAATAATATAAAGTATTGGCCAATTTATTAGTCCAATTTGAAAAATTTGTCCAAAATCTTGTTTCTAAGATGATTATATTAGAATTAAATAAAAATCGTGCACTCGTGGCATCATAATTCACTTTTATATTTTAAGTAAGGTTACTATAATTTGTGACTTGTGCTATAGCCAGTATACGTCAGGAAAGATGGCCGTTATCATTATCTTTTTACGCGTGAAGATTTCGCTATGGTACTCCATTGTGAAATTTGGTAATTTTTTTAATTGAATATTTGAAAAACGGGATAATCATTAGATTTGAAATTTATATCAAGAAAAATTCAATTTTTTTTACCTTTCTAAGGAAGTTTGTCTAACAATTTTCTGACAAATACTTTTCGAGCTATTAATTTTTTCAGCAACTTCAAATGTTTCAATTTCCGAGATTAATCTGTGGCAACGATTATCGAAAATCCCAGTCGTCAGCAACGCATAGCTTTTTATTAAAGAGGATGATTTAGATTTATTAATTAAAGGATAAAGTGTTTTGAAAGGAATTAAACGAAACCCTTTGTGCGATCTTCGATCATACTTATCCATTTGTTTACTCTTGAAATGTATAGGGGAAACTGGGATCTTTGACCATACAGGAGATTCGACGCACTGCCTTTATTTTCTTTTTTTTTTTTAATCTTTTCTGCTTATAAGCACAAGATGGAGGCATATTATAAGCCTTTTCTACTACGCGAACAGAAGTCATTCACCCTTTTCAGTTATATTGAAAAGAGTTAAAAATGAAAAGTGAAAAGTTTTTATATACTGCAGTGAATAACTAACTTGAACGTAGTTTTGCCAGATTGGGGAATTTTATTCAAAATATCTACCACTTTTCCAACTAGTAACCGTTTAATCATTATTTAATCACGAAATGTCTACCATTAAATAAAGCAAAGATTACTATTCTGAAATAGTGGTATATATTTTGAATAAAAAAATTCTCCGAATCGCCAACACGGCGTTTTCCAAACATTCTAAATTCTAAAGAGATTAAACCTTGACCTTTAAACTGAAATAATTACACTTACTTTTTGCAGTGGAAGAAGTAAATTAGAGTAAACATTATCGTCTGATCAAATTACAAAATAAAGAAGAAGAAATTTAGAAAAAAAAAACGAGGATAATGAAATTGGCTTTTTAATGAAAGAATTTGGAATTACTTTATTTGCTATCTTAATTGCTTTTCTCTTTTCTTTTTTATAATAGATACAGAATGATTTTTTTAAGTGTACTTCTAAGTGGTAAAAAAAAGCGGACTAAAAGAATCCGAAAAAAAAATTTGTTTTTTTATTCTGTTTAACTTTTTTAAACATATATATATATATATATATTATCCTGTTGTAAAAAATAAAACTCAGAAAAAGAAAACATAAAATAAATAATGAAAAATAGCAATATAAAAGAGAAAAAAAGAGCAATTATGGTCGATATGAGTTAGTTCATTATAAAAATTAAAATATAATTCCGAGCATTATTCTGAAGCAACACGTATTTCATAATTACTTTAATTTAACTTGGTGTTAATTTTATGTTGTGTGTGTTACCATAAAATGAGTACACAATATGTGTCCCTTTTATGGCTTTCTTATAGCAGATTAAGCTTTTACTATCGTTTATACCGATATACCGATATCGTTTATACTATATGACTCATGTGTTTTTTTTTGCGATATGAATAACGACTTATTTATTTCCTAACATTCTTTCATCATCCGCCAACGCAGTCCCTATGACCATTACCATCTCTATTGTTCAATAGAGACGGCAATACTATGACCCGTTCTCTTCCGACGCGACGTCACGAAGATATTTTAAGAAAGGCGAAAAAAAAAAATAAAGTGGGGAGAATTAAAACGAGAACGAAAAATCATGCGTCAAGTATACATTATGAGACACTTTCCAATACATTCAGAACGCCGTAACTTCACAACTTCACTGTTTACTAAATAAACAATTTAGAAAGCGTATAACACATTTGAAAACCCGATTTCAGCAATTAGTGCTAATAGTTGAACAAAATGTCCGAATTCTTTTGTGCAGCCCTGTATATATGATCTATAGATTTGTATGTATACTACACAGTATGCTAAAATTTACTTCAGTTAAGAAATACATCGCATAATTAAAAATTCTCCTTTAGCAAATTCCGTCACTAAACAGAAATGTAGGTCAGATCTTTTGAGCAGCCCTGTATACAATCTATAGAATTTACATTTATAGTATACACCAAGTAATATGCAAAAAAAAAACAGTTGCATTTGAAAATGCGTGCCACTACTGAAAACGAATTACCAGCAATTTTTGTTCCTCGACAGTACTATAATCAAATTATTTTGTGTGTCCCTGTAAATGAACGATACCTTCTATGCACACCTTATTCTACAGTAAGCGACTCGTAGATCATATTGTAAATTGGAATAGGTTTAAAATAGTATAACATCATTAAAACACGCCACAAACGATTCCCCCCCCCCCATAGACCGCAATGTAACGGAATTCTTTTGGGTGTCCCTGTAAACGAACCATAACCTACACAATTCATTTTCAGTACAAAACATGCCATAATAAACACAAATAACATATATCAATTTCATGGCAATCCGAGTATATTTACGCAAAAAGCAAGTTAGAGCACGGGCAGACGGCAGACAGACAGACAAACCGAATTCATAAACACTTTTCAACTATGATGGAAAGTGTTAAAAAAATTAAATACAGTAGAAGCTCTGTTAACCGAATGCCGGTTATCCGAAAATTGAAAACTTTTATTCTTAAACAAGCATGTTGTTTATGAAATAAATAAACAGATTCAACTTACTTATTTGAACCATTGCGTAAGTGCAGGAGCTTTATTACATAGACACATACAGCACTTTATTTCTTTACAAAATATGTTGCGATTTTCCTTTGTATTTCAACTTCTCATTGCTTCAATGCTGCTTTATCAAGCCATATTTTAAACAACAACGCATCTGACGCTGTTGCATCTTATTGAACGTCAATATATCGACGTGCCTCATGTAGGATCTCAGTACTTCATTGTGTGTAATCCTGGCATTCCCAATCTCTTCAGGTTCTTTTTCTTCAGCATCAACATCTCATTGATTCACCGCAGATACTATTTCCATATCAGTCAAATCTTGCTCATCAGCGATTGGTCAAGCCAGGCCTCAACCTGAACTTCTGATATTTCCCCAGAAAGCTGATTGAAGAAGTCCAAACACACTTCAGTGTTAATATCGGCAATATTTCGACCTGCAATTCCATCGACATCAGTTTCCGCGGACTCCAACTCTGATTTAAAGACTAACTACTCAAACTGATGCTATAACTTATGCCAAGATTTTACTAACATTTTACTTTGAGCTTCATCCCATGAAGAAGCTATACCCAGTAAGTAGCCGACATTCTTCATATCTACAAGTTTCAAATGTTGAACAACTTCTGCTTTATCAACCAGCCCTTCTATCAAAAACCGTACGATCTTTTCCCACAATGCCTCTTATGTTCGCAATAACTCCTTGGTCGATAGGTTGTATTAGAGAACTCGCATTCGAAGGCAAAAAAAATCACTCTAATTTCACTCTTCAAAAATTTCACCTGGAAAAATTTACTTGCGAAGAATATGCGGAAGGTTTTTCACCACAAATACTGATGTGACGAATGCCGTGCCGTCTCTTCCATTGATCTAACCACACCAAGCTGGCTGAAAATTGTGTATCTCTGGTCATTTACTGTTTTAAATCTTTCTACTTTTCTTGAAAAACAGGCCCACTTTGTGACGACCTTTTATCGCGTACTTGAGTGAACCATAAAATCGTCTAATTTCACATTTTCACACAGTTTCATCGTTATTCTGCTCGTTAATCCTGCATTTGTTACCATCCTCGTACACCACTGCTCAATATTGTCACGTTTTTTTAATTCAGCCCGCAATTGTAGACAAATATTCTTCAGCGGTTCTCCATTATTAACACTTTTCAACGCGTTGAGCTTGTCTTTATTGCTTATTATGTTTGAGCTTTAAAGTATCACTCATTGAAAAGTTTGGAGGAAATTAAAACATGCGTTAACAGGAAATATGAAATCGCATAGTATATGAACTCTTGCTACACCTACAGGCACGAACGCGTTATATGACTGTGGGGGAGTGCGAAGGGTGAGTAGTGATATCGGGTAGAATAAATAAAGGAAGCTTCCCGGTTATCCGAAAATTCCTATGGAACCCCGGTCAATCGAAAATGCTTTGCCCCGGATTATACGCCGGAAATTACGGTAAAATGATTTTCACCTACGCTCTGTAAACAGCACTGTGCAGTGTGGTCTGTATGTTAGTAAACCTTAAAATAATAACAAGATTCCCTGATAATAAAACAAACAAAAATGTCTTCTTACGAGCGCTTTTACTACTAAATATCAATATTTCTTCGCGAATTCTTTATTGTAAAATATAAATTCTTACAAAATCGGGTTAAAGATAATAAATCACAAAAATTTGAGGTTTGTTTAAAGTTATTTATCACGGATCCAGGTAACGCCGGGCTGGTCAGCTAAATTTAGATCCAATTTCCCCTCTAAGTCACTATCTTGCAATGTTTTTTGATAAAAAGAAAAGAGCCATTTTCTTTGACAGCTGTAGTCTTAAACCAACAAATAAAACGATGCTAAATTTTATGAAACGAAATGCAAATTCCATTTTCTTTAATGAAATATGTTTTTAGAATGAATTGGAAATTTACGTATAAGTATTATGCATTATATTTTTTATTCCAAATGACAAGAAATTTGAATTTGAATCACCTTAATGCGCATAATAAAGAAAATAAAATGAAATTTTCATAAAGAAATTTGTGTAACGACATTGTAATCTTGATTTATGTTGTTATTTTATTTTCTGAGAAAGCAACACTGTATCTCATGGATAAATAGAATCGTTAACTTAAAAATCTGTCATTCTGCAGCGTAAAAGCGAGCGTGGAACATTTTGACTTTTTTTTTAAATTCCTAATCCCAATGCACCTTCTGCCAAATACAGTCATGATGCAATGTTTAAACATAATATAATCTGTGTATAAAGTGCTGCTGATTATGAAATGAAATATGCATTGATCTTCGAAATTTCAAGATTAAAAAAAAAAATCATCTGATATTGTCAATCATCTGTATTTCAATTCAAATAGCGATATTTATGGATATTTTCATCTACACCCAGAGTCACAGAAAGACTGATGCGAGTGGTGCGCCAAGTGATAGGTGTTTAAGGGGTTACATATAATCTCAACTTTCAAAAATCTTTTTTACGAAAATTAAATTTTTATATTATGTAGAATTATGGGCAAATTTTTTTTAAAGTGATATCTCGATTATATATATTAAGAAAGATATGAGCAAAAATGTCACGATCAATAAAACCGACCTCGCCGAAAAGATTCTACTAAAATTCTACTCCGTTATTGAAGCTGATTAAGGTAGGGGAGGGTTCACAGTATGGCTTAGGAATAGAAAATTAAGTGTACGTTGAAAAAAATATAAGTCAGTATAATTTTTTCTTCTAAAATTTAACGCGATTTTCTGGAAGCTTCCATTTTTCAACATGGGCAGCATGATAACTTGAACAATCTTTAACATATTTTAATAAAATTTGCGCTTATTTACGCATAATTAAATTTTCTAAGGGCCATCAAGCCAATTTTTGGAAATGTTTATTTATTTTTATATTTTTCTAATAAGTAGATGAAAATTGTAAACGAAAAATGAAGTTATTTTTCAAAATAGCACAATTTTCTTATTTTTCAGAGATTTGAAAACTTGAGCCGATGGCCCTTAGCTACAACCTTATTTTACAAGAAGAATCTGAGATTTTAATATTTTTTTTGCTTCTACAAAAAGTTAGGATCCTGCCCATCGAGTCCGGATATTTTGGTACAGGTCAACGCGGATGCAGGTTTCCAACGTAATATGTGACCAAATTTAACAAATAAATAAATAAATACTTGAAGAAATAAAAAAACAAAGTGAAAGCATTAGTTTTTCAATTAATTTTACTCCCTTCCTTAAAAAAAAATCCCTGAAAAACCATTCCACTTTTAGCACTCTTTCGAAAAGTTTTAGCTGTCATCTTTCAGAAATAGTAAGTTGAAAATCTGCATTTTTGAATGCAATGCAAGAAGCTTAAACTTGTTTATAGCTTTGATGGAATAAAAAAAAAATTTAAAAATGTAAGATATAATTATTTATAGATGTCAATTTGTCGGCAAATGATATTTTGAGAATAAACTGATTCATGAAGCTTCAATATATGAGAAGGTTTTTATTTCTTCCAATTCTCTCGAAAAATGTAATTTGCTTAAGATATTTTTAACCATCTATTTAAATCGATTAAAAATGGCGTCAATAAAAATATAACAGTATCGACTATTTCTCTTTTCATCCACAGTAAATGGAATAATTTAGCCGCCATTACAAACATTTAATTAAAAATTACAATAATAATGATATCGCGAGTTAATATTACATAATCGGGTTTTTATGAATAATTGGTGTTCTTTTCAACTCATAATTCATCCTATTCTCATGGGAGGAGGCGATGTGAAATACAAATACATTTCCAGATTTCAATATAATAGATAAAATATACAGTATGAAAGTTTCAGAAACCATATAAACGATCTTAGATATATTTTTAATTTAAGAAACCCTATAAAACTTGTATTGCAAATAATTCTTTACCCATCTTTCAAAATACTTTTCTGGACACAAAATAGTATTTCCATTTTTTTCTTCGAATTCCCTTTCTCAAGTATTCAACTTTTGTATCACCTAATTCTATTTCTGTCCCCCTTTTCTATAAAGAGTGTCGTCGTGACGTAGGAACATGACGTCATAGGCAATCGCGTGGGCGGATAATGACAGAAATTGTGGGAAGATTAGAATAGTAATTCATGAGAATAAAAAGGAAGAATGTTTTGTAAATAAACAGTAGTAATAAAAATTCGGTTGGAGTTTTTGCTGTTTTTATATAATGCTGAAAGAATTTTAGAAAGTAATTTTTAAGAAAAAGTAAAACCGACTTCCAAATTTCCTATCTTATTCTTTGATATATATTTATTGCACACCAGTTGGTTTATTTTAGTGAGAGTAGTTGGGTACAGCAGTATTTCTTTCTCGTGGCAACCTTTTATTGTTATACACATTCACTATAAATCCCGTGTTTGGCAATACCACTTATTTCAACGCTCAGATAATGATACTGTATACTAAATTTCTGACGTGTCCCTGTAAAAAAGTATACACGATGAGATTCAGGCTTTGCAGAACTGAAAACATTCTGTCAGCCACATTGACCAGTAGATCTGATTTTCTACCAGCCAATTCCAAAAAACTTACCATAGGGACTTGCCATAGCACGTTAAGGAAGATTAACTCGTTTGCGCTTAAAACAATGTAAAACAATGTAAACAAAACAGCCACTGAGCTCCAGGGCTGTCTCCCTATTCTGATACATTGAATTCAGCGGTCCGCCCATGATTACAATGCGAAGAAATTCTGAGGAAATTGCGTCTTATTATTATTTTTTTTTAATTATAACGCCAGAATAAAATTTCGAGAGGCAGCGATATTGTTTACTTAGCCATTTTATGCAAGGTGGTTTTCGAATGTTTAATTGATAACCCATTCATATATTTTGTAAATAAATGAATAAAGTACCTAGGTACGTGTTTGCGCATATCCTCTTGAGTCCTGGGTACCTAAGATGCATTTGCTCATAAAAACTAAAGTAATTGATATTTTTACATTTTAACTTCACTTCTATAAAGTTGAATGCTTTTGCTTTAAAATGAAACCAATAAATGGCAGCACCGATGTCGATTTCCTTATAAAATAAATGTTATTTAAACCTGAGTTTGCAAAATGCTTTCGAAACAGTGCATCCAAGAAAGTAGGTAATTTTTACAATTATTTAGCTTAAAAACTTTATAATAAAAAAATTTACGAATTTGCAGATTATTCACTTATTTAAAGCTGTTATTTTTTTATTGTGTAATTTTAGGTTATTGATAATTAAATTGATTTTTTTTTTTTTGGGGGGGGGGGGGGGGCTAGTAATTTTATGTTCATATTTGTGAACCTAAATTACAAGCCCCCTAAAACAATAGGTTTAAAATATATATATATATTTTGTCATCTATGATGTAATTTTGTTTGTTTAAAAGCAAAGAATGAGTATTTGTACTATTATTTTAACTTCGGTTCTTAAAAGGATATATAACTATAAACTTTGTCATTTCAGTATTATGATTCCCTTTTCATCACTGTTTAATTATAGAAGAGACGGGTTGTTTCTGAATATTCTCATTGAAACGAATCCTTCCTACAGTTTTTGCCGATTTTTAAGTAAAATGCCGGGTAAATGCACAGTGGTCGCCTTTTCCGACCACTTTCGTAACCCTTTACGCCACTGTGCGTAGTAGGTTGATAAGCCTGTAAAACCCGTTTCACTGTTCAGTGTGTTTCCCAACAGTAAAACGAACCTTACGCATGATGACGCTGAGTAAGTGCTGTCGCGCAGTAGAACGAAAGCGTAGATATTTTCTGGACATATCGTCGCTACCATGTCAAAGTATCAAATATGAAAATATGAATTTTTCAGTATTTTTAGAAATGGGCCGATTATCACCACTAAATTTTATTAGAATTCTTCGTCTAGTAAAATTACCAATAAAATTTCTGCGAAGAACAGGGTTGCCAGTTTGGCTTTCGTTTTTATTTAGCAATACCGAATTCATACCGGAAATTTTAAGAAATTGTTTTTCACTTCACGTAATCACGAAATGTCTATCATTAAAAAAGCAAAAATTTCTATTTTAAATTTCTGGTTAAGCATTCGAAATTCTGAATGGAAAAGGAGGCGAAACTGGCAACCCTGTTGAAAAATATTTTTAATAATTTTGTGGTGACAATCAGCCCATTTTAAAAAGTAATGAATAAAAAGAAAACTGCCCAGTTAAACTGAGGGCATTGAGCTCACAGGCTATTCACACTCATTGTATATTGTACTCTTATTTCAAATAATTTGAAATATGCACCTCGAAAAATAAAGAAATCAACACTATATTAAGGGGGGGGTCATCCCTCCGTTACCCCTTCATAGTTAACTAATGAACCCCTTAAACTAATCAGGGAAGTCTCTAATTACAATGAATATACATACAAAATTTGAAGAAAATCAGATAATTCTGCATGAAAAACTCATTTTTCTAAATTAAGGGGGGATTAGCTCCCCTTTCCCCCTTTATACTTAACCAATGAACCCCCAAAACTTTTCAGAGAAGTGCATTATCACAATGAACCTATATACAAAATTTGAAGAAAATCGGATAATTCTGCATGAAAAACCCATTTATCTAAATTAGGGGGGTTATCCCCCCTTTCCTCCTTTATACTTAACCAATGAACCCCCAAAACTATTGACAGAAGCGCATTATCAAAATGAACCTATATACAAAATTTAAAGAAAATGGGATAATTCTGCATGAAAAACCCATTTATCTAAATTAGGGGGGGTTAGCCCCCCTTTCCCCCTTTATACTTAACCAATGAACCCCCAAAACTATTCAGAGAAGCGCATTATCACAATGAACATATGTACAAAATTTGAAGAAAATCGGATAATTCTGCATGAAAAACTCATTTATCTAAATTAGGGGGATTACCCCCCCTTTCCCCCTTTATACTTAACCAATGAACCCCCAAAACTATTGACAGAAGCACATTATCAAAATGAACCTATATACAAAATTTGAAGAAAATAGGATAATTCTGCATGAAAAACTCATTTATCTAAATTAAGGGGGGATTAGCCCCCCTTTCCCCCTTTATACTTAACCAATAAACCCCCAAAACTTTTCAGAGCAGCGCATTATCACAATGAACCTATATACAAAATTTTAAGAAAATCGGATAATTCTGCATGAAAAACCCATTTATCTAAATTAGGGGGGTTATCCCCCCTTTCCCCCTTTATACTTAACCAATGAACCCCCAAAACTATTGACAGAAGCGCATTATCAAAATGAACCTATATACAAAATTTAAAGAAAATGGGATAATTCTGCATGAAAAACCCATTTATCTAAATTAAGGGGGGATTAGCCCCCCTTTCCCCCTTTATACTTAACCAATGAACCCCCAAAACTATTCAGAGAAGCGCATTATCACAATGAACCTATATACAAAATTTGAAGAAAATCGGATAATTCTGCATGAAAAACTCATTTATCTAAATTAGGGGGATTACCCCCCCCCCCTTTCCCACTTTATACTTAACCAATGAACCCCCAAAACTATTGACAGAAGCACATTATCAAAATGAACCTATATACAAAATTTGAAGAGAATCGGATAATTCTGCATGGAAAACTTATTTATCTAAATTAGGGGGGGGGGGGTTCCCCCCCTTTCCCCCTTTATACTTAACCAATGAACCCCCAAAACTATTGACAGAAGCACATTATCAAAATGAACCTATATATACAAAATTTGAAGAAAATGGAATAATTCTGCATGAAAAACCCATTTATCTAAATTAAGGGGGGATTAGCACCCCCTTTCCCCTTTTATACTTAACGAATGAACCCCCAAAACTATTCAGAGAAGCGCATTATCACAATGAACCTATATACAAAATTTGAAGAAAATCGGATAATTCTGCATTAAAAACTCAATTATCTAAATTAGGGGGGGTATCCCCCCTTTCCCCCTTTATACTTAACCAATGAACCCCCAAAACTATTGACAGAAGCACATTATCAAAATGATCCTATATACAAAATTTGAAGAAAATCGGATAATTCTGCATGAAAAACTCAATTATCTAAATTATGGGGGGTTAGCCCCCCGTTTCCCCCCTTTATGCTTAACCAATGAACCTCCAAAACTAATCAGGGAAGCGCCTTATCACAAGGAACCTATAAACAAAACTTAAAGTAAAACGGTTAGTTCTATCAAGAGTTATCGCGTTACGTACATACATACGTACGTACATACAGAACCGGCGGGCACATAAGCTCTCAGGCTTTGATAGCCTGTGAGCTAAAAAAGCAGTTTTTCACATTCGATAGTTTGACATGATAGAGACGATACCAGGTGGCCATAAATAAAGCGCACGGGCTTGAAAGGCTCTACAAGCTAAACTGTTTGGAATAATTTTAAACGGTTTGATATTTATGCTGTTTAGAGTATGCTGAAATAAATTCTGAATAAAAAAATAATTTAAAAATTTTCCGACAGATGATGCTGTATATCATAAAAAAAAATAGAGAGAGAGACAGAGAATTTTCTACTAGCTAAATTTTAAAACTTTTTTATCATAAATTTTACATGATTCTAGCTTAAGGTTTTAGCCAAGAAGATCCTTAGATTCTTAAGCCTTAAAATTTTAGCCAAAAGAAAAAGAAAAAAAGGTCGCGCTTTATTAATCAAGTGTTTTTATCAAAATGGTAGTAATCAGTGGTGGCTCGTCACTGGTGTTATTTGGGGCACTAAATCATTGCCACCTCTACACCTGTGTAGAGGTGGCAATGATTATACTAATATGCATGGCTGCCAAATTTATTCTTATCTTACCACTATTTTTTAAAAGAATTTTTTTGCCTTATTTATGGGCTAAAATAAGTTCTGGCATTAAACAAAGAAAAAATTCCTTTTAAGAAATAATGGTACGAAAAAGAATAAATTTTTCAGCCATGTGTTTACGTGCCCCAAAAATCGCCACTCATGAGCCGCCACTGATACTAATAATAGCGCTTATGAAAGAACATCGTTGTTCATTGGAAATTGATTTAAAATGAGTTAGTTTCGTTAATAGTATTTGCTAATAAAACATCTCTAACATTTAAGTGCCATCTATCCGTAAAATTTCGAACTAAACTTTTTTTTTTCCTTTACTCGTTTCCGCATACTCTAAACAGTAAATACCAAAGCTTTTAAAAATATTCCAAATAGTTTAACTTGAAGCGCACTTCAAACACGCGCACTTTAATTATGGCTACCTTGTATAATGTTATGAATTTTGTATATATCTGTAAATATTCCATTTGTTTAAATTTATTTTATTTGATTATTGTGAAAATTGCAGTATTATTAATGTATTTCCTATTGAGCATCATGTAACTCAATGCTAAAGGCCTCAGATGGTTTGCAAGGAAAACAACCTTACACCCTCATCTTTATAATGGAAGTCTATGGTAAAATCGCCAAGGAATGGGTTTATCGCCAAGTTGGCGATGGTTTTGGCGACTTATTTTTGAACTTTTTCTTCTATTTCTTGAAATCTTTCTTCAACTTTGTTTTCCACGCCGTCAATTCTGTCATTTAAAGATGTTATTTTATCCTCTATTAGTTCTTTCAACTCACCAAGGTTGGTTGACATATCCTTCTTCATATCATCTTTTAACTCACCAAGGTTCGCAGTCATTTTCTCATCCATCGCTGTCATATCTTTCTTCATTTCTTCTTTCAACTCGCCAAGGTTGGTTGACATCTCAGCCTGATTCGCAGTCATTTTCTCATCCATCGCTGACATATCTTTCTTCATTTCTTCTTTCAACTCGCCAAGGTTTGCAGCTAATTTCTCCAATAATTCTTTCAGTTGACCCTCCATTGCTCTGGTGATCGGCATTCAACCCCACTCCTGACACCAAATGTTGTGAGCTCGGGGTTCGAAAGGACTGATGCCAATATATAAGAACAATAAAAAGGCTTTATTCACTATAAACAGTGCAATACGATGACAAATATCTTCTGAAAATTACAAGATATTCAGTAATCTTCAAATCCAATAAAAGCGCAGCAAAATTTCACACAGAAACAATGCGTTCAATACGACGTATCAACGACAAAATCGATCAGAGTAACACAGTTCTCAATGCAAAGCCTCTCGTATGAATTCAATCGCAGTTGACAGACAACTAACTAACTGAACTGATGGAGGTCCTTATATAGGTTTCAGAGATCTTTCCAGATTATTCCAGAGCCTTCAGATGCTAGAAATTACCAGAAAGTGCTTTAACTTTCGATAGAGAACCCAAGCAAGAAAGGATCCCAATGTATAGGTATAAGGGGTGTGTGGTTGCACAAAAAGTCGCCAAATCCGTCGCCAACTTGGCGACATTTGGCGATATATCGCCAAATTTGGAGACAAAAATAAGTCGCCAAAACCATCGCCAACTTGGCGATAAACCCATTCCTTGGCGATTTTACCATAGACTTCCATTATAAAGATGAGGGTGTAAGGTTGTTTTCCTTGCAAACCATCTGAGGCCTTTAGCATTGAGTTACATGATGCTCAATAGGAAATACATTAATAATACTGCAATTTTCACAATAATCAAATAAAATAAATTTAAACAAATGGAATATTTACAGATATATACAAAATTCATAACAATATTATGACTAAGTTGTATCCTGATTTATAATTTTAAGAATTTTATCAAAACCTTAGTACAGGCATACATACATATCTGGACAGACGGTCAAGACTGTAAGGGGTTTTAATGCATGTCAAAACAAACAATTTGTGTACAGGTACGCAATCTATTTATTTAATCAAAAACAAAGGATACATACCTGCCAATCTTCTGTTTTTTTTAAGGCGGTTCTCAAATTTCCTGCTCAACAACGCGAAATTTTCATACACATTTTTAAACGTAAAGCCATGAAATTAGCAGTTTAAAATAGGTGGATTTAACTTTGTGCCGTTATATTAAAAAATAAATGAACAACTTAAAATAGCACAAATAAAAACATATAAAATAGCAAAAAGCTATTTCGGAGCCCCTAAAGCTTCATCATCAGTGCCAAATTTAAAAGATTAAAAACTGATTAAAAAGCTCAAGCCACGTAAATATGCTTGCGTCTCCTGCATGCGTCCAAGACTGAATAGCGGTGATTTTCTAAAACAACAGCGGAGTCAAGAAACACATATGACGCAGGAGACCAATAGAATAGGCCAATTTATTTATTATTATTATTTTTTAATAAAATTAGCAGGACTGAAGATTTGGAATCGAATGGCGTTTTCTATTTTTTGAGAAATCAATTACTGGACCTCTATAAGAGATTGTTGTCACGTGAGGACAGGTATTTTCTCCCTTCGCGCGCTGTCACGTCCGGAAATTCGGTTCAAAACACCAAATTTGACAATATTTTCTAAAATATCTTCTGCTTTTATTTAAAAAAAAAAAAAAAAAAAAAAAAAAAAAGGAAAACATCATTCGATTACACAGTTTCTGAATAAGAACACCTGCCAATTTCATTCGTTTCCGAACAAAAATGAATTCAGAAATGTGTCAGAAAATAGCTCCAGCTCCTTTGGATTTAAGTCACCTATTGCCTTAAAGTCACCTTTTTTTCCAAGCGTATTTTGAGCCAGAAATTTTGCTTAATAAATAAAATAAAATAAATGCGTTATAAAAATAACACATATTTTGTTACATAATTTTTCTGATTCGAAGTATGTTTATTTGATTGGGAAAGGGGGGGGGGGGGGGGATTGTCAGCTATGATGGTATCAACCGAACCCGGAATTTAGTTCATGTTACAATAATGATGTAGTTACAGCGAGCATAAAATGTTTTGCATCGTTACAAGTAGTTTATTCTTCAAAGTTAATTAAGGCATTAATATTCTGAAATTCTTATGAACTTATTCTTGTAATTTTTTATATAATAAAAAAATACATTTATAAACAAAATACATAAATATTGCAGCAAATTAGTGCGAGTTACTTGAATTTTATTATTTTGATATTCTTTGAAATAGGGTTGCTAAGCAGCTAATAAATTAAAGAGCAAAGTAAAAAGAAATGCATTTTAAAATTTGTAAAATATATGAAAGTAAAATGTGTTATATTTCCCGAACAGATGCAAAACATTTTCCAATAATTTAAACAATTAATTTCTAAATTTTAATAAATATATCGGCAAATTTTCAAAGTTTTTAGATATATTTAAAACATCCATATAAAAAAATTAGCATCTATAACTTTATGTTCAAATCCATAATTCAAATATGTGATTTTCATTTCTGTTAAAAATGAAATTCGAAAATCGTCTGCATTCCCATAGGAAAGCATTATGACCTAAAAAGAAATGTTCTATATTTTTCGAACAAATGATCCAAATGTAATTAAAAACTATACAGCTAATTCCGGGTACTTCACCAACATACTCACCAAAAATCAACCTAATCGGATCATTTTTACGTCAGTTATCAGGGAACAGACAGACAGAAACCAAAAACTTTTCGGGTCTCAACAGTAAGCCTCAACTGACGTTTCGGCAATTAAAGAATGAAACACATCTTTGAAATAAAATCTCAACAACGGTATATAGAACTTAACTTTTTTTTAACACTTTCCAACAAAGTTGAAAAATGTTTATGCGAATTCGATTTGTCTGTCTGTCTGCCGTCTGTCAGTCTATGCGTGTTCTAACTCGCGTAAATATACTCGGATTGTTATGCAATTGATATATGATATTCAGGTTTACTATGGCATGTTCGGTATAGGAAATGAAGTGTGTAGCATTTATAGTTCATTTACAGGGACACTCAAAAGAATTCCGTTACATTACGACCTATGGGAAAAAATCGTTTGCGGTGTATTTTAATGATGTTAATATAATTCAAATATCGTCAAAATGATATATATCACTGAGGGGCATCACAAGATGCTTACTATAGATTCTGAAGTGCATAACATTCATCGTTCATTTACAGGGACACACAAAGTCATTTGATATAGTACTGTATATATGAACAGTAATTGCTGGAAGCGCGTTTTCAATTGTGGCACGAGTTTTTAAATTTAACTACTCTTTTGCATATTGCTTTGTGTGTATAAATTCTATAGACCATATACAGAGCTGCACAAGAGATATCGAGTACATTACCGTTCATTGACCGAAATTGCGAATGGAAATTTTCAACTATGCTGTGCATTTCCTAACTGAACTAAATTTTAACATACTATGTAGCGTATATACAAATCTATTGATCTTATACAGGGCTGCACAAAAAAAAAAGTCGAATTTTTTTCAGATTATTAATGGTAATTACTGAAACTTGGCTTTTCAAATATGTTATGCGTTTTCCAATTTGTTCACTTACACATAATCTTTTACCTTACTAAACAGTGAAGTTTTGTTACAGTATTCTGAATGTGTTGGGAAGTGTTTCACAATCTCTGCTTAATGCATGATCTATCGTTCTTGTTTATTTTACTAAATGCTGAAACATAAATGAAGTGATAACAGTAAATGTAAAGACACACTATCCATAACTATATGCAGATAATAACAAAGTAACTGTAAAAATAAAATAATAATAATAATAAATGAAAAATAATTTTTATATCAACATCTATATAATTTTTCTTTTTAAGTAATATATATGTAAATATAAATATTAATATCCTGACTAAAACTTTCATCTTTTCCAGCGAAACAAAGGGGAATTGTTATAAAGACCGTCAACTGCATATAAATTTGTGCTTTAAAAATAAAATGTATATTTTCTCCAAGTTTTTATGGAAAAATATCCTTGAGAAAATTGAATTAATGAATCTGAAACGTAATAAATTTATAAAAAGAAACATTTTGAAAAATTCTCCTCTGCAGACGATGATAGATATTTGACATGAACTTAAAAATAAATAAATAAAACGAAAAAAATAAAACAAAAATCTTTAAACGCGTGTTACGTTTCAATGTCATTTCAGAATAGCTCAGAGACTCCGGGATCATTCGCCGGAGCCAATCGATTTTTGCAGCAAATGTCTGCAGAACGTCACGTGATTTCACCGCAGGAATGGGACGACATCTATTGTTGAACATATGAATTATTTATTTATTCTGCATGAAATATTAAGGCTATTCAAATTTCCGAATTTGCTACTTTCTAATTCAATCAGAGAAAACTTTCACCCGTACGTGCATGAAAATTTCAGCTAATTTATGATTCCAAAGAATAAAAGTTTTTGTTTTTTTTTTCCATTAAGCAGGATACTATTTTTATTCTATTTTCAAAAACACGAAAATCACATAAAATTTAAAATGCGTTAGCAATTAATTAAAAAAAAATTATGTGTCAAATTTATTTTTAAAAAAGAAAAGAAAAGAAAAAAGCTATCCCTTTACCAGAAAATGTTACGTATGTAGGGTTGAAAACGATTTTATAATGGTCAGAATCTGATTTAGGGACTACTTCACTCACGCGAATTCACTCCGCTCGCTGATGTTAATCCTATGGGACAGTTCTTTTAAAATATCTCGTTTGCATTTCGATATTTTTAAACTAATTTTTATTTTTTATTTTTTATTTTATTTTATTTTATTTTATTTTGATCTTTACAGTTTTTTTTTTTTTTTTTTTTTTTTTTTTTTTTTTTATGGGGATACTTTTACTTTTAAAACAGTTCCAAAAGTAAAAACATATTTAAAAATATAGAAATGTAAACGAGATATTTAAAAAGAAACTGTCACATAGAATTATCATTAGCGAGTGTGTGTTTTCGAGTGAGTGAAGCTGCCTCTTAAGGCACTTTGGAGCCCTAAGCCCAGCATTCTTTCGCCCCCTTTGTCTTTAAAGTTTGCACAAAGACTTAAAACTTGATTATGGCCGAGGCACAATAGATGCATGTCCGATGTTCCCAGAATTAAGGGAAGGGGGGGGGGGGGGTATACGAAAAACTTCAAGTGTTTTAATTTTAAAATTTATATTTTTCTATATACAAGACATAATAATCAAAATGCTTTAAGAATCTTTCAAATATATATATATATATGTGTGTGTGTGTGTGTAAGATATGTAGTTGTACGCTTTCTCGTTACGTCATCTCAGTTCTTTTTAGGTTTCTCATAACGCGGCGTATCTCGATTTTCCTTTGACGGGTGTAGTTATTGCCGATAACCAAACACATAGTTTTTTCCTAGAATCTGACTTTATTTCTTTTTAGCACTTTCCAACCTAGTTGAAAAGTGCTTATGACTTCGGTTTGTCTGGCCGTATGGCCGTCTGCCGTCTGTCCGTGCTCTAACTCCCGTAAATATGCTCGGATTGCTCTGCAATTTTTATATGTTATTGTCGTTATCTATAGCATGTTCCCTATTTCAACGGAAGTGTGTAGCACTTATAGTTTTTTTACAGGGGCACTCAAAAGAATTCCATTACATTGCTGTCTATGGGGGAAAATCATTTGCGGTTTATTTAAATAATGTTTCCCTATTTTAAACGCATTGAAATTTATATATATAACTAAGGTGCATTAGAAGAAGCTTAATATGGAATAGGGTGTGCATAGCACTTATAGTTACTTTACAGGGATAGTCAAAAGAATTCCGTTACATTACGTCTCTGGAGAAAAATCGTCTGCGGTTTATTTAAATAATGTTTCAGTATTTTAAACGCATTGAAATTTATATACAGTGTCTCACATAAGTGATGGGACACTTGTGCTTTACAAAAGGAAACTAATCAAATAAATTAAAAAAACATGTACACATTTTTTTTGTGGGTGTGTTTCATACTTAAATTTAGTAAAGATTATTACATAACATACATTTTGTCAAAATATTAAAATATTAATTTAATAAAAATACAAATGTTTAGAACGGAGCAAAAAATAGCTCACATAAGTGATGGGACACCATTATATATGCAACAAAAATCGCCTGAAATAAGCAATAAAAATATTTTTTGGGGTTTTATTTTTACTTAAAAGCAATTGGCAATAATTTATAAAATCGTCTGCAGTATTTCTCTCCAGTTTGTTTTGGAATTTTTGTGTTTTTTAGCTCTGTGTAGTCATGAATGCTAAACGAAAAGAAACTTCGCCTGAAATTCGAAAATTAGTTATTAATTTGCATATTGAACGTGGAAAATCTATTAGAAAAACTGCTGAAACAGTTAACTTGAGTCGTTCAACAGTTTTCAATATCATTAAACGATATAAAAAGAATCATATGATTCAGGATAAAAGAAGACCTGGCTGACCATCAAAGCTATCCAATGGAATAAAGCGAATTATCGTTCGAAATATTAAAAAAAATCCAAGAATTAGTGCTTCAA
Source organism: Maratus michaelseni (assembly GCA_963931845.1). Lineage (NCBI taxonomy): Eukaryota > Metazoa > Arthropoda > Arachnida > Araneae > Salticidae > Maratus > Maratus michaelseni. Next base: position 40,348,351 of record OZ007595.1, on the reverse strand, counting down.
AAGTTGCTGCTGATTTACAAGCATTATATGGAATAATTGTTAATCCTGAAACTATTAGAAGGGTAATTCGATCTGCTGGATATCACGGTAGAGTAGCCAGGAAAAAATTCTTCGTAAGTGAAAAGAATAGAAAACTCAGACTAGCTTTCGCAAAATCCAACATAAATAAGAATTCTGATTACTGGAATAAAGTTATATTTGCTGATGAGAGTAAATTTAATATATTTGGTTCTGACGGTAGAATCTTGGTGTGGAGAAAACCCAGGGAAGAACTTCGCAAACAGAACTTGGTACCAACAGTAAAACATGGTGGAGGAGGAGTTATGGTATGGGGGTGTATGTCGTCCGCTGGAGTTGGTAATTTTGTTTTTATTGACAGATTTTGTTTTTATTGACAGTATAATGGATCAGTACAAGTATATTGATATTTTAAAGCAAAATTTGAAATCTTCAGCACGAAAATTGAACCTTCATAACGATTTTAAATTCTACCAGGACAATGACCCCAAGCACACTGCTCTGAACGTTAGACTCTGGCTGCTATATAACTGTCCTGAAATAATAAAAACACCACCACAATCTCCAGACTTAAATCCCATAGAGAATATTTGGCAAGAATTGGAATCAAGAATTCGCAAACACACCATTTCTTCAAAACAACAACTAAAATCGGTGCTTCAAGAAGAATGGGGTAAAATCACTCCAGAAATCACAAAAAAAATAGTCGAATCCATCCCAAAAAGATTAAATCATGTTTTAAAAGTAAAAGGAAATCCAACAAAATATTAAAACCTTTTAAAAAGTAAAATTTGTGGATAAATATTTGATGGAAAAGTAAGTGTCCCATCACTTATGTGAGCCATTTTTTGCTCCGTTCTGAACAATTGTATTTTTACTAAATTAATATTTTAATATTTTGACAAAATGTATGTTATGTAATAATTGTTACTAACTTTAAATATGAAACACACCCAAAAAATTTTTGCACATGTTTGTTTATTTATTTTATTGCAGTTTCTTTTTATAAAGCACAAGTGTCCCATCACTTTTGTGAGACACTGTATATTACTAAGGTGCATTACAAGAGGCTTACTACAGAATAGTGTGTGTATAGCAGTCATCGTTCATTTACAGGGACACACAAAAGAATTCTCTACTGTCTGTTAACAATAATTCCTGGAAGTGCGTTTTAAGTTACTGAACGCGATTTTAAATTTAACTCGCTTTTTGTCTATTACTTGGTGTGTATAAATTCTGTAGATCCTATACAGGGCAGCACAAAAGTTCGCGAATACATATCCGTTTAATGACAGAGACTCCAGAAGGAGAATTTTAAACTGTGCTACGCGTTTCCTAACTAAACTAAAGTTTAGCATCCTATATAGTATATATACAAATCTATAGATCATATACAGGGCTGAATAAAAGTATTCGGATATTTTTCCAAATATTGTATCTGTTGGAAATTCCTGAAATTATGTTTTTAAATATGTTATGCCTTATCCAAATTGTTTACTTAGATGTTATCTTTTAGCTTATTAAACGGTATGTTTGGTAAAATTATTTTGGAAACGTTGGAAAGTGCTACATAATCTATGCTTGACGCATGATTTTTCGTTCTTGTTTAATTACGTGATCCTTTTTATAAGTCAGACCCAAGGGAGATGGTTGGAGAGCAGATGAAATTTATTGTTTTATGACTGGCAGTTCCGAGAACAGCCAGTCGGGACTGGATGTTTCAGGACGGGCCTAGCGGCTGGCACATAGAAGAAGGAACTTAAATTGTTTATTCTATGGGCCGGCAGTAATTTGTTTGAGCAGGTCGAAGACAGAAAAACGTGTGCTCCTCTTAAATATGGAATAACTCCGCCAGATCACGACACTGAAAAATGGGAGGATAAAAACAGTCCTATTGGTTAATTAGCTCTCGCATGATGCCCGGGATTTATGATGAGACCAAACACCAAGTTTTGCCAATCCAGTTGCATCTAAAACCACAAGCGACTGCAAGAAGCATAAACTTAGCACTTTTAGGTAGATTTCGTAAGAAATACTACCTATTACATTCTCCCCAAAGTTGGAATTTTTGAAAAATTTTTGCAGATCTACGCCGATCATGACTCCCAGAACCCAAAACCACCCCCAGTTCAAAACTTTATATATATACATATCTATCTATCTATGTCACTTTTTTATGGACACGATAACTCCCATAATTCTGCACAAATCTCTTCCACACTGATACATAAAATCAAGGGGCATAAAATCTCGGTCAAGTTCGTTAATGGGCAAAATCGAACCAAGGGGGCGGAAATGGGGGGGGGCTTTTGTGAAAACAGAAAAAAACCCATAATTTCTTAATTATGATACGTATCGAATCCGTTTAAAGTTATTATTACTTCTAGGAAAAGGGCCGAAAATTTATGTATGAGAGATTTTTGATATTATTAAAAATGGCCCCAAGGGAGGGAAAGGGGGGGGGGGGGGTTTAGAAGAAAAAAAATCATAACTTCGTCAATTCAGAAGATATCAAATCCGCTTGAATTTATTATAAATCCTCTTAATATTATCTAAAACTTTTATATTGACAAGTTTTTTATAGGACCAACTCTTATAGCAAAAAAAAAAAAATTAAAAATGAAAACAATCCCTGCCGGCTCCGCCCGGAAACAAGTTAGGTTTCGAAGTGGGCGTTTCCAAAATGCCGCATCATGGCAAAAAGGTCTTTTCTTCTGCAATTCCCAACAAACAGGCGTCCTACGGTCTGCGGTCTGCGAAATCTACCTGTGCCTTTAGGCCGAGCCGTCAGGGATTTTTTATTCTTAAAGAGAGATCGAAATTGATGCATGAAAGTACTAAATGTAAGGCTGTAAAGCTAATATAACAAGGACAATACGATACTTATGCTAATAAAACCATGGTATAATAAACAGACTTTTACGATAAAATTTAAGTGAATGCACAGTACGGTCATCAAATAATTAAATGTTCCTTATTTTGTAGGGATTTTAAGGGAATGATTGAAGAAATTATTTCTTAAAACATTTAAGGTTGTTATGCCTTGTATTAGGGTACGCATGTAGGGTTGAAAACGATTTTGTAATGATTGTGTATGGAACGATTTTGTATGGATCTTGGTAAAAATTAGATTTTCTTGAAATATTCATTGTTATCTTTGGAAGTATGTTGCTTTATATATGAACTAGGGGGGCCTGCCCCCTACGAGCAAAGTTCACAAAACCCCAGTTCCAGACACCGGAGGCTCTAAAATTACACTAATTTGCTATGTTTTAAAAATATTACCCGATTGGAAGATTGGATGATATTATCACGACTTGTGGAGATATTCTGTAATCGGTTTGCCATTCATTTTCCTCAGACTGGGAGATTCTTTAATTCCCAAGACTGCCTGCATCCACCACTTCGCGACAGCTGACGCCTTAATTCATGATTGGTTATGTAGGATCTATAGCACATTTGAAAATCAGCTTGCATAAAAGGGTTAAATAAAAAATGTCGCTGCCTCCCAGAATTTTATAATAATGTATAGAACATTTTTCTTATTAAACGCTATAAAAAAATCGTTATAACTATGATGCAATTTTCCTCCATTTAATGCTTTTCGCACGTAATAATTTAATTTTTAACACTTTCCAACCTAGTTGAAAAGTGTTTATGACTTCGGTTTGTCTGGCCGTCTGCCGTCTGGCCGTCTGGCCGTCTGCCGTCTGGCCGTCTGGCCGTCTGCCGTCTGCCGTCTGTCCGTGCTCTAACTCCCGTAAATATGCTCGGATTGCCCTGCAAATTTTATATGTTATAATCGTTATCTATAGCATGTTCCCTATTTCAACGGAAGTGTGTAGCACTTATAGTTTTTTTTACAGGGACACTCAAAAGAATTCCGTTACATTGCGGTCTATGGGGAAAAATCATTTGCGGTTTATTTAAATAATGTTTCAATACTTTAAACGCATTGAAATTTATATATATCACTAAGGTGCATTAGAAGAAGCTTAATATGGAATAGGGTGTGCATAGCACTTATACTTACTTTACAGGGACAGTCAAAAGAATTCCGTTACATTACGTCTATGGAGAAAAATCGTCTGCGGTTTATTTAAATAATGTTTCACTATTTTAAACGCATTGAAATTTATATAAGGTTCATTACAAGAGACTTACTACAGAATATTGTGTGTATAGCAGTCATCGTTCATTTACAGGGACACACAAAAGAATTCTCTACTGTATGTTAACAATAATTCCTGGAAGTGCGTTTTAAGTTACTGAATGCGATTTTAATTTTAAATCGCTTTTTGTATATTACGTGGTGTGTATAAATTCTGTAGATCCTATACAGGGAAGTACAAAAGTTCGGGAACACATTTCCGTATTATTTAACTCCAGACGGAGAATTTTAAACTGTGCTACGTGTTTCCTAACTGAACTAAAATTTAGCATCCTATGTAGTATATATACAAATCTATAGATCCTATACAGGGCTGAATAAAGTATTCGGATTACTTAGATGTTATCTTTTAGCTTATAAAAGAGTATGATTCGTAAAATTATTTTGGAAGCGTTGGAAAGTGTTACATAATCTATGCTTGACGCATGATTTTTCGTTCTTGTTTTAAATTTTGCTTTCTTTTTAACATTTTCCAACCTAGTTGAAAAGTGTTTATGACTTCGGTTTGTCTGCCGTATGGCCGTCTGTCCGTGCTCTAACTCTCGTAAATATGTTCGGATTGCCCTGCAATTTTTATATGTTATTGTCGTTACCTATAGCATGTTCCCTATTTAAGCTGAAGTGTGTAGCACTTATAGTTTTTTTGCAGGGACACTCAAAAGAATTCTGTTACATTACGGTCTATGGGGAAAAATCATTTGCGGTTTATTTTAATGATGTTACACAATTTCAAATACATTGAAATTGATATATATCACTAAGATGCATTACAAGAAGCTTAATATGGAATAGGGTGTGCATATAGCACTTATAGTTACTTTACAGGGACAGTCAAAAGAATTCCGTTACATTACATCTATGGAGAAAAATCATTTGCAGTTTAATTAAATAATGTTTCACTATTTTAAACGCAATGAAATTTATATATATCACTAAGGTGTATTACAAGAGGCTTACTACAGAATAGTGTGTGTATAGCAGTCATCGTTCATTTACAGGGACACACTAAAGAATTCTCTACTGTCTGTTAACAATAATTCCTGGAAGTGCGTTTTAAGTTGCTGAACGCGATTTTAAATTTAACTCGCTTTTTGTCTATTACTTGGTGTGTATAAATTCTGTAGATCGTATACAGGGCACCACAAAAGTTCGTGAACACATTTCCATTTATTGACAGAAACTCCAGAAAGAGAATTTTAAATTGTGCAACGCGTTTCCTAACTAAACTAAAATTTAGCATCCTATGTAGTATATATAAAAATCTAAGATCATATACAGGGCTGAGTAAAAGTATTCGGATAATTTTCCGAATATTGTTGGTAATTCCTGAAATTGGATTTTTAAATATGTTATGCGTTTTTCAAAATTGTTTAGTTAGATATCATCTTACACCTTACGGTAAAGATTTTCAAAAGTATTTAGGAAGTGTTGGAAAGTGTTACATAATCTATGCTTGACGCATGATTTTTCGTTCTTGTTTAGTATTTACGTGTAAATATGTTTTTCAGGTTAAACATGTTCTGAAATATTATTATTTGCGGGTTTTTTCTATAATTCTGGCAACAGTAGGTAAAAAAATGATTTCAACTTGCCTCATTGACCCCCCAAAGCCATTTAATGGCTTTGTTGTCCCCTGAAATCAGAGCCCTCTGTTGAGTGAACAAAGCCAAAACTGAATTATCATAATTTTTAATAAATGTCTTTACTTACTTCTTATGTATATAAAAGAAAGTGAAAATGTAAATTATCTACTTATATAATATATATATGTGTGTGTGTGTGTGTATGCATAATAAGAAAATTGTTTGGTCAATTACCTGGACTAACATACCAATTACAGAATCACACTAACGGTTCTATCATAAAATTATCGACTGTATAAATCAAAAGTGCTCAATAATCCATATGAAAAATAGTAGTTTGTTACAGTTTATGCTTGGTTTATTTCGCTACGTTCCAGAGGGGGCAAAAATGAGAAAAACCTGGTCAAAATTTATTTTTGCAATTTTATGTTTGTATATGACTTACAGTTGCTGTATACCAATTCGAAATCGTCTATTTTAAAATAAGATAAAAGCAAAATAAATGTTTGAACAATAATGGGTTTATTTTTTCTATTAATTTCCTTTCTTTCTTTTCTTTTCTTTCTTCTTCTTTTTTTTTTTTTTTTTTTTGTAAAAAACATATGATCAAAAAATATATAATCAAAATAATTACAATTAAAATTGAATACAACTACAATATTTACATCCTGATTAAAAAAATAAATAAATAAAAAAAAAAAAAAAAATCATCAAAATTATTATTTTTATGGTTTTTATACCTTTTAGTCCAAGAATTAGGTGCTCAAAACGGACAAATAAAAGAAAGTTTTGGTGGAGTTTTGTTATTAAATAACTTTGTGATTTTTGTGTCACTGAACACAAATCTGAGGTTTGCCAACAAGAATTTTTCCGGATAATACGTTTTATTTTTCTTTTGCAAAAACAGTATTAAAAAAAACGGACTTTTCTCCGTTTTTGCAAAATAACTTCAAAACTATACAATTTTTGTGAAAGTCGACCGTATATGAAATTAAAGAGGATAAAATTTCCTACATTTATGTCTTAGAAGTTTTTTTTTTTTTTTTTTTTCTGATCAATGATTAGCCGTGGGAGTGTCGTAAAAATAGGTGTTAAAAGCAAAAAAATCCCTGACGGCTCGGCCTACAGGCACAGGTAAATTTCGAAGACGCAGACCGTGGGGCACCTGTTTTTTGGGAATGTATGACCTTTTTGCCATGATGCTTCAGTTGGGATCGCCCACTTCGAAATCTAACTTGTTTGCAGGCGGAGCCGGAAGAGATTTTTTTTTTTTTTTTTTTTTTTTTTTTTTTTGTTATAAGGGTTGGTCCTATAAAAAACTTGTCAATATAAAAGTTTTAGATAATATTAAGAGGATTTATAATAAATCTAAGCGGATTTGATATCTTGTGAATGGACGAACTCATGAATTTTTTTCTTCTAACCCCCCCCCCCCCACCCCTTTGGGCCATTTTTAATTCTATCAAAAATATGTCATGCATAAATTTTCGGCCCTTTTCCTAGAAGTAATAATAACTTTAAATGGATTTAATACGAATCATAATTAAGAAGTTATATATTTTTTTTGTTTTTTTTTCTGTTTTCACAAAAAGCCTTCCCCCCATTTCCCCCCCTCCTGGTTCGATTTTGCCCATTAACGAGATTTTATGTCCCTTGATTTTATGTACTAGCTTGGAAGAGATTTGTGCAGAATTATTGAAGTTATCGTGTACATAAAAAAGTGATAGATAGATAGATAAAGTTTTGAACTGGGGGTGGTTTTGGGTTCTGAGAGTCAGGATCGGCGTAGATCTGCAAAATTTTTTCAAAAATTCCAACTTAGGGTAGAATGCAATAGGTAGTATTTCTTATGAAATCTACCTAAAAACTCTGAAAACACGGGAAATATTGACTGTTCCTAGCAGATGCCTGGTGTTGCCATCTATTTAGGAAAACGAGTACTAAAGTTTTTATTTTATTTCAGAGTGTCATACTATTAAAATAATCCTATTTATTATTATTAATGAAAGTCTTTAAATTTGTTTCAAATTTCTAATCACGATTTAATGCGGGGGGGGTGTAGCCAGAGATAAAACAAGATCAAAGAATCCAGTAAGTTTTGTTAGCAAAATAATCAGGAAATTTTTAAAATGCAAATAATGTTATACTTTTAGACAGGAAATAATAACTAGAAGCAACTCAATTAACAAGTGGGTAAGTGTGATCCATAATAAAAATGTCATAGGAACAGCCAAAAAAGAACAGAAGAAGAAAACAGTCTACATTTTATTATTTAAATTACCACTTCAAGACTATTTTCATAAATCATAATTACTTTGCAAGAAAGATCAATATTATTGAATTATTTTATGAATGTGTGGTTACGCCATGTATTGGTGAAAATGAGCAATATATGTTTTATTCAGATTTCACAGCATAACCAAGATCTCATTACCACCAGAGAAAATAAAATATTACACCAGTAAATTTTAATAGAAATGTTTGTCTTTTTTAAACGTTTAATTCATGCACTTGAGATAAATAGACGCTGATTACGTTTTGGTGTACATAGCCCAACAAGTGGCGCTGCTATGCTACTTTCTTCAAGATTTTCACGATAGGTATATCTCAATAGCTCAAGAACTAATACACAGAATTTCATCAAACTTCAGATTCTGTTAAACCTTGGCATAAATAGACGGTGATTACGTTTTGATGTACATAGCCCAACAGTTGGCGCTGCTATGCTACTTTCTTCATGATTTTCACGATAGGCATATCTCAAGAACTAACGCACAGAATTTCATCAAACTTTAGATTCAGTTAGACCTTGTTATAAATTGGGGCTGATTCGTTTTTGGTGTATGTGAAACATGTATGAGATAGAAGAAAGTTTTGGGATTGGCACATCCGACTAGTTCTAGTTTTGAAAACTCTATACTTCCTTCTAGCCATTCATAATTTCTTAAGGAAAAATATTTTATTTCTAGAACGCTTAGCTCATCTTAGTTTGCACTGTTCTTTAAAATTGTGATGAAGCGCTCGATAAATTTGTCTCAACATCCACCCCAAACCTCTAGAAAACCTTAAGTTTTTCTTCTAATTTTTTTTTTCTCAAATTCCTTTTCTTTACATTCCCACATCCACTGGTATAATTTACTTTATCTGACAAAAATTGTTTCAGTCTGAAAATCCGAATAAAAGAAAAATATTGTTTTAATTTTATCTTATAAACTTTATACAAAAATTCTTACTTGAGGATTAGCAAATGTCAGCAACACACAATTACGGATTCTTTTATCCAAAATAATTAGAAAAACAAAATCACATAAAGCTTAAAGTTAACTTTGCTTTGCTTCTCAACTATTTTGGCACATTTTGCTTTTAAAACATCATTTTTGTAACGAACAAAATATAGTTAAATTTCTGAATCTAAAAGTGATATAATTTTTCAACATTTTAATCTATTGCGATATTATTTAATGCACGTACATGTACATCACTTGACAAATGTAGTTGCCAGGTCGCCACTGGCGACTAAGTTTTTTTTTTTTTTATGTAGCGATCAAGTTATTTAATCTGACTTTTTCTTATAAAAAAATTGGCATAAGACACGAGCACAAACAGCATTTTTTCTTTGCATTGCATTTTCTTTGCATTGCCACTTAATAATGTGATTCTGTCATATGTATATACATATTTATATTAATTGTAATTGTAAAAAGTAACTAAAATAAAAAAATTATTTTGTTGACCTAAGTAGAAATCGACTCAAAAAAAAAAAAAAAAAAAAAAAAATATTACTTGTTTCTTAATATTTTATCACGAGTCAACAGTTTCATGCAGTAGCGGCTCTTCCGAAGAGTGGAATTTAATGAAGTGTTTCTGCTCATTTATCTTCGAGTTTTGAATGCTAGTAGTTTGGTTATTTAATTTAATGAATGAATTAATATTTGAAAAAACTGTATTAACATCAAGTGTCATCCACTACAAGTTTAAAAAAATGTATTTAACTTGAGTGGATGGATAAAAAGTATTTTATTAACGATTGAAAATTTGAACAAGATACATAAATAGATAGAGAGTGTGAGCTAATAGTAGAAATTGAATGAATAAACTTAAAATCAAATTCACACAAAAAGTATTTTTAACTTCTATTTTCAATTTCGCAAAAATAAGTTCATCAAATGTTAATTTTAAAATAATAAAATCAGAATTATTTGACTGACTTCGACAGGAAAATATACGCAAAAAATTGTTTTCCCCTTCACTTATCATTGATGCTCCTCTCATCTCATCAGATATAGATTTTGTAGCACTCAACTGTTCGGAAATTTGAAGCATTTCCGAACATGCCGGTTAATTCAGCCTTTACAGTATTTCTTTTTTTTTTCTTTTTCAGAGAAATATAATTTTGATAAGCTTCATTAGAAAACTTAGATATTATTTTTCTAATTTATTTACTGAACTATGTAACTAATAATTCTGAATTATGCTTGTTATTATTTTTTTTTTCAATGAATTCATAAAAAAAAACTTTTGCGTTCTTTGAAAAAGAAAGACATGACAGGGGAAGGGGGTGGTAAATATTTGTTACTGGCGACTAGAATTTTTTGCTAACTGTCGGATTTTATTAAATTTGTAAAGCCCTGTACATAACTATCCATATTTATAAGATGCTATAAACAATCATATTTAACATATGAGACAAGAATAAAACTGACAGCTTCACAGCTGGCAGTGATCACAAAGTTTAAATTAACATCTGACCCCAAAGGAAGAGATTGTGGGACCAATTCTTTCGGTGACGATTAGAGTATGTTTTCAAGTTCCTGACAGAATAACATTAAACAATAAAATTTGTTTCATTTTTGCCCACTGTACGTCCATTTAACCCTCTACTTCCCACTGCACTCGCTGTGGTACACCTAATGTGGTGCACTTCCTAATTATTGTTTACCTGATGACAACTTTAACCGGACCATGGCTAATGTTTCTTCAGATTTGAGAATTACTCAAACTATTTATTAGTGATCGCGGCATTAGGGAATTTCATGCACTTTTCGGATTCCAATACAATGAGGTTGCTGCATCCAGTAATTGATTTTTTTTTTTTTTTTTTTTTTTTTTTTTTTTTTAATGTTTGCGAAGCGATTAAGCATGCGGTACTGTGATCGCGGCATTAACGAATTTCGGGTATTTTGGGGGATTTCAATACAACGAAGTTGGTGGATCCAGCGATTTTTTGTTGTTGCTGTTATTTGTTTTCATGTTCGCGAAGCGACCATACATACGTTACAGTGATCGCGGCGTTAACGAATTTCGTTGGCTTTTTTTTCACATTGATCGCTAATTTTTTATATAGTTTTGCTGAAATGTGTATAAAAAGTTGTTTCTTACTGCTCATATTATCTTTTTTTATATGTATCTTATTAAATTTTTCAAATAAAATATTTATATTTTACTCATAAATGCAATACCTAAACAAAAATCAACTGTTTCTTATGGCTCCTTAGAGTGTAGGGCGCGCTGCCGTAGGCCTATAAACCCTACCTTTACCTATGACCCCTGCTAAAAAAAACTAGATTATTCCCAGACATGCGCAGTTGAAATCTCCCATTGTGCGTCAAACTTCGAAAGAGCCGCCAGTATGTACATGTTCCAGTAAAGGACATATTCGTTACTATGCTTGATTAATTAATCATATTGACCGAACTTCAGTAGTAATTTTTAATAATAACCGGTAAATGTGATAATTATGGATTTTTTTATCAAATTTACCAAAAGACGCGGTTATTATTAATAATAACCGAATTTATCAAATTGACCGTAACATACTAAATAGTGCGCAAAACTTCAGTTAAGAAACTTATCACACAATTAAAAATTCACCATCAGCAGTTTCCGTTAATATGCGAATATGTACTCGACTTCTTTTGTGCAGATCTGTATAAGATCTATAGAATTTATATACACCACGTACTATGCAAAAATTTAGTTAAACGTAAAAAACGCAGACCAACGTGGAAAACATAATTCCAGCAATTACCGCTCATAGACAGCAGACAGCACAACCCTGTGTGTGGTGTGTCCCTGTAAATGAACGATAAATGCAATGCACACCATGGCGCACCAATGCGCATCATATATATATTTCTTTTCAGCAAGCAACTTATAGTGCACATCAGTAAATCACATAAATTTCATTATATTTGAAATAGTGTAACATCATTAATTACACTGCAAACGATTTTTCTCCATAGAGCATTGTGTACCAGAATTCTTTTGTGTGACCTTGGAAATGAATAATAAATGATTTGCGCCCAAAAAGCATGTTTTAGTAAGCTTCATAATTGTATATCAATTTTATCATGTTTCAAACAGCGTCATATTTAATTTTCAATAGGGATCGTGCTATAGTAAATGTGAATCTCATCAAAAACGTCACCTGTAAAAAATGCAGCCAAGTCTCGTGACTCTTTTTCCGTAAAAAGTTCTGAGATCGTATAAAGCCAAGTTTAGCTATCTTATTAACTCTGAAATTTTCATTCACAAATCACTCCTAGTCTCTACATTTTTAGTTAAATATTATTTTGTGAATTGGCAATTACGCAGCACAGGGAAGTTATTACACCCTACTATGTTATGTGGGAAGGGATGCGATAATATGATTAGGGCTAATTATATACGCACAGGGAAGTTATTACACCTTAATATGTTATAGGATGGCATGGTATTATTTGATTAAGACTAATTATATACATCACATTCTCGTGCTACGTAATTGCCAAGTCACAAAATAATATTTAACTAAATATGTAGAGACTAGGAGTGATTTGTGAATGAAAATTTCAGAGTTAATAAGATAGCTAAACTTGGCTTTATACGATCTCAGAACTTTTACGGAAAAAGAGTCACGAGACTTGGCTGCATTTTTTACAGGTGACGTTTTTGATGAGATTTCACTTCTTTTTGTAAGTAATCCTCCTTTTCTTGATTTTGGGTTCTTTTTGAAGATCATCCACTGATTTTCGCTAAGCCCACACTCTGTCCCTATTATTTACAGGTATCCAAAATTTGAAGCTTTAGTTTCGTTTGCAAAGTACTGTAGATAAAAAGAGATTTCAGGTTCCTAGGCCAGCACTAAGTTATGGGAGGGGCAGTGTCAAAAGTACTCTCAATTGCTTCCAAGATAGGTGCTATCCATCTGAGATATTACTCGCAGTCCTAGATACTTGATATTTAGCATAAAAGAACTTTTTAGTATAAAAAAAAAAGCCAACATTAAAATTTCCGGAAATTTTTAATAAATCAAACTATATTCATTTTTTCGATGTTTTTTATTTATTTTTATTTATTTTTTGGCTTTTTTTTACATTTACGGATTTTTTAATTTTTTCTTACTTTGTATACTAAACCCTACCTTTCTGCCAAATGTCAAGCTTCTAGAACTACAAAATCGGATTATTTTGAACTTTTTGACTTTTTATAAATTTATTGATTTTTCGATTTTACTTCTAAGTTACCTGATTGTCATGCCAATATAGTAATTTTTTGATCCGTCTTCTTACTATCATTTAGGTTCAATTTAGAGGTAAATCAAGTGAATGTTAGAGTCACCATGATTTTATTTAGAAAGAACTATCAAACCATAACCAGCCAATAATGTCGGGAGGGTAGGTGGAGCTGTGAAAATTTTTGTGGGGCTAACATCATTTAACAATCCATATTTGATATGCGAAGTAAATAGAGTATAACCTGTGAAAGAAAACAAACCTGTCTATAAAGAAATCGCCTATAACGTAGCCAGTCTATAGTGGAACTTTCCTATAACGAAATTCGTAAACGAAAGATAAGAAAACCATAATCCGGGGGAAATAACATAAAACAATTAGGGGCGTTGTACTAGCTAATAGGACAATTATCTTAAAACTAATGTTTGTAGCAGTACAAAATCAAATTGTTTTCGAATTTTCGATTTTTTAAAGATATTTCGATTTTTTTTTTTTTTCGAATTTAACGATTTTTTAATTGTTCCTTTTATTGAATAGTAAATACTACCTTTACACTAAGTTTTAAGTTTCTAAGAATACAAGATAAAATTATTTTCAATTTTTGATTTTTTCGATTTTTTTTTTTTTTTTTTTTTTTTTTTTTTAATAATTTTCTGGATTTTTTAATTTTTTCTTATTTTGTATCCTTTATTACAAATTTCAAGTTTCTAGCGCTACAAAATCGAATTATTTTGAAATTTCCGATCTTTTTCGAGTTTTTTTATTCTATTTTCGAATTTATTGTGTTTTAATTTTTCCTTTTTCTGTATCCTAAACAATAAGTTTTTTCGAATTTTACAGATTTTTTCTTTTTTTGTATCCTAAATACTGCCTTTATTTCAAATTTTAAGTTTCTAGCTCTACAAAATTGAATTATTTTCAAATTTGTTTTTTTTTCGATTTTTTTATTTTATTTTCGATGTTTGTTGTGTTTACTTTCTTTTTCTGAATCCTAAACACTACCTTTACACCAAATTTTTAGTTTCTAAGACTACGAGATCATATTATTTTCGATTTCTCACTTTTTTTTATTATTTTTTTTATTTTTAGTTTTTGAAAATTTCGATTTTTTTTTAAATTATCCATATTTTTTAATGTTCCCTTATTTAGTATCTCAAATATTACCTTTATTCCAAATTACAAGTTTCTAGCACTATAAAATCGAATTATTTTCAAATTTTCTTTATTTTTCGATTTTTTTTATTTTATTTTCGAATTTTATTGCGGTTTTATTTTAACTTATTCTGAATCCTAAACACTATCTTTACCGCGAATTTTAGGTTTCTAAAGCTAAAAGATCAAATTACTTTAATTTTTTCATTTTTTTTTCGAATTTTTGAATTTTTTTTTTTTCGAATTTTCCGGATTTTTTAATTTTTTCGTATTTTGCATCCTAAATACTACCTTTATTCCGAATTCCAAATTTCTAGCGCAACAAAATCGGATTATTTGAAAATTTTCGTTTTTTTCGATTTTATTTTCGATTTTTTTTGTGTGTGTTTTTGATGTTTTCTTTTTCTGAATTCTAAACACTACCTTCACACCAAATTTTAAGTTTTTAAGACTACAGGATCGTGTTATTTTCAATTTTCAATTTTGTTCGAATTTGTTGAATTTTCGAATTTTTTTTTTTTTTTTTTTTTTTTTTTAATTTTCCGGATTTTATAATTTTTCCTTTCTTTGTATCCGAAACACTAGCTTTATTCCAAATTTTAAGTTTCTATGGCTGCGGGATCTACACAATCTTTTTGATGACGTGAGAGTGAGCGAGTGTGTGACAAAAAATCGAAACTTTGAGTTCATATACCGTCTGCACTAATTTATGGGTATTTTTTGAATTTTCCATATTTTTGAATTTTTCCTTATTTAGTATCTTAAATGTTACCTTTATTCCAAATTTCAAATTTCTAGCGCTATAAAATCGAATTATTTTCAAATTTTCCTTATTTTTCGATGTTATTTTCGAATTTTATTTTAACATTTTCTGAATCCTAAACACTATCTTTACCGCGAATTTTAAGTTTCTAAGGCTAAAAGATCAAATTATTTTAATTTTTTCAATTTTTTTCGAATTTTTCGAATTTTCCGGATTTTTTAATTTTTTCTTATTTTGCATCCTAAATACTACCTTTATTCCGAATTCCAAGTTTCTAGCGCAACAAAATCGGATTATTTGAAAATTTTCGTTTTTTTCGATTTTTTCAATTTTACTTTCGATTTTTTTGGTGTTTTTGATGTTTTCTTTTTCTGGATGCTAAACACTACCTTCACACCAAATCTTAAGTTTCTAAGACTACAAGATCGTCTTATTTTCAATTCTCAATTTTGATGGAATTTGTTAAATTTTCAAATGTTTTTTTTTTTTCGAATTTTCCGGATTTTTAAATTTTTCCTTATTTTGCATCCTAAATACTACCTTTATTCCGGATTTCAAGTTTCTAGCGTAAGAAAATCGGATTATTCGAAAATTTTCGATTTTCTCGATTTTTTCAATTTTGCTTTCGATTTTTTTGGTGTTTTTGATGTTTTCTTTTCCTGGATGCTAAACACTACCTTTACACCAAATCTTAAGTTTCTAAGACTACAAGATCGTCTTATTTACAATTCTCAATTTTGATGGAATTTGTTGAATTTTCGAATGTTTTTTTTTTCGAATTTTCCGGATTTTATCATTTTTCCTCTCTTTGTATCCTAAACAGTACCTTTTTTCCAAATGTCAAGTTTCTAGGGCTACGGGATCTACCTAATCTTTTTGATGACGCGGAACGAGTGAGTGAGTGACAAAAAATCGAATGTTTGAGTTCATATATCGTCTGAACTAGAAAAGACAGAAAGTTGTAATTTTAAATTTTGGTCCTGTGTGCCAAATACTCTAGAAAAACGAAGTTTTGAATTGTTGGGATGCTCCAGCGCGGAGATATGGGGGGGGGGGGGGGTCAAAACTGCCCTGAGTTGCTTCCAGAAAAGTATGCTTACGGCCGTGCTTTCTCGACTTGGCGGAGGCACTGCCGTGCCTCCAGATAACATACAAAAATTTCAGGGCAATCAGAGTATATTGGCGAGAGTTAGAGCATGGACGGATGGACAGACAAACCGAAGTTAAAAACTTTTTAACTATGTTGGAAAGTGTAAAAAATTTAAATTGCTATTGTAGATCTCATGTGGGAACTGGGGGGGAGGGGGGGGGGGTTAAACTGCATCTAACTCTATACATGTTGTGCTGTATTTGTATAACAGAAAAATGCTACAGGAATAACCAAAACTCAAACACACTGTTTTTATTGATATTGAGATCATTTATCTACAAAAAAAAAAAAGAAGATATAACATAAAATATAGCATTAAAAATAAATAACACCTAAAACAGCAACAATATTCCAATCTTACAGAAATTTTAGAAAACAATTTACATTTCAGAAATACTTTTTAAGCTGTTGATTTAATAATTAAAAAATATATCAGTTTAAAATATACTTAAAAAATCAACTTCTCTAAGAACAAAAGAAAAAACTGAGCAAAAAATATGAAAATTAAAACTAAGCATAAATTCAGAGTGTGCGAGAAAAAACTATATTAAGACTAGACTTGAGTTTTACAAGTCAAATTTTATTCCAGTCTTAAAAGTTTATTTTTATTAACCATTAAAACATGTATGTATAACATAAAATTTCACAAACTTAACAAACAGCAAAAATAAGATTAGTCTATTCAAATAACACATTTCATTTTTATAAGGACATAAACAATATTTTAGTGAAGCATAAGCAATTAACCTAAATATTACATAATATAAAGCATCACTTATTTCATTTTTTGCAAATAAATTTTATAATATGTAAACATAACGGGTGCTGGCAAAGAGAAAATTCAACAAGTAAAATTTCTCTTTTAATCCCTTTAAAAAAATAGTGAAAGGTATTCTTTTCAAATGACTTTAAGAGGGTTTGGTCGGTCAGATCTTAAATTCCCCTCGCTAAATTTTAAACCTATGGGAGTGGAATGCATTCTTATTTTTTAAACTAGCCAGGCTTTACCCCTCTAGACAGTCGATTCCAAGGCCCTCAGAAAAAAAATAAATGCACGTGATTTCGTTTGAATAACTCTCTAAATGCCGGCAAAAATACAAACTTGGTGTTTCATCGTATAACTATAAAAAATTAAAGGCGTAATCTTATTTTTATTATTATTTTTGTTTAATAATTTTTTTTATCACACGGCCGCTTTTTTTTTTTCAGCTTCTGGATAGCCATATTGGAGCAGTTTCTACCTTCATTCCCGTACGATCGGGAAGAGAGCGTGACCGTTTGATGTCACGTACGGCACTCTTCCCTGCCGATTTCATTCGCTTTTTTTTTTTTTTTGTACACCAGGCTACATTGTGAACTATTGTCTCCATGGATTATGAATGAATCTTTTGTGTTTAGAAAATCTTCAGAAGTGTTAACATTGTTTATAATGATGATCTAACAATATTTGTCTGTAAAGTGCAACAATACAAAATTAACAATCATAATGGACTTAACAATGGTAGAAAAAAGTACAAATGCCTGGCATATGAAAAAGTGAAGCGGACATCCTGGAATTGTTGATGACAATCAAATGCTTTGCGCTTTTATTATATAGATATCTCATACGGAAATATTTTTTACTTCTTTTTCTGTGTACTCTTCTAAGGTGGTTCTCAAATGACCTGCTCAACAACCAGAAAATTTCTGACACAATGACTATTGAAGCGATTTGGAATGGAAATGAGTTTTTCCTTTTTTGATAAATAAATTACTTATAGAGTTAAATGCAATTCGGGTCACGCTACGACACATTTTTCGCGAGCTACTGCAGCGGGAATTAGTTTCAAAATGTCGACTTTGACAGTATTTTGTGAAAGATCGTCTGCTTTTACCAAAAAATGGAAAACGTCTTTCAATTACATAGTTTCTGAATAAGAATACCTTGCCAATTTCATTTGTTTCCGAACAAAAAATGAATTTTAAAATATTCATAAAGTAGCCAGTTTGGATTTGAGAACAGCCTTAACCCTTTCTGCCACAAAGTCTGTTCGTAAAATGAGAAATTACTGACTGACACCGGAATTTACAAACGACTTTTTTAGAAAATAAGAACTCCCTATTTTAAGCTTTCATTGTAGAGACAAAATTTTATTAAATATTCTTGGTGTCGAATGCAAGTTTAAAATTAAAATTAAGTGTGCCCGGAATGGGACCACTGTGCCGGAGAGGGTTAAAGAACTAGCCGCCTCTGGCGACCAGTTTGGTCACCTTAATATATGCTAAGCATTGCAACATGTTACCTTTTAGTCATAATTTAATTTACTTACTTGATCCTTCGCTGAATTGGAAGATTCTGAAAGAGAAATCAAGAAGTATTTACGATCATGGCAGCATTTTACATATTTTTTGTTGTTATGTATTTCATCTTTCTTAACAAAAACTGCTTAACTTATTTGGCATTTATGCTTCATGTCCTTTTGCTGCTTATCAGTTGCAATACGTTCACTAATGTGGAGATTTTTTAAATCTATTAAGTAATCTTCCGTAATTGAGTCCACTGCCAATTGGCATGTTTTAGCTAATACGATTGGCTGTAGACTCGATTATGGAATATTAGAAAATCTATCATTATTCTCATCTAATCGTCTTGGATTATGTGTCATAATCGGTCTCCATACTAATTGGCGTATTTTAGCGTGTATTGGTTTGGTGAAACACAGATCTTTTGGAAGCCACTTAAGATAATCACATTCCCTTTAAACCATATTTGCTATATGTATCGCCCACTTTTGACCCTTAGCGTGCAATCT
The DNA here is from genome assembly GCA_963931845.1 of Maratus michaelseni. Classification (NCBI taxonomy): domain Eukaryota; kingdom Metazoa; phylum Arthropoda; class Arachnida; order Araneae; family Salticidae; genus Maratus; species Maratus michaelseni. The sequence goes on along the minus strand of OZ007595.1, from coordinate 40,329,229 downwards.
GATTAAAATTCACCAACTTTCTTCTAGATGCCGATCTCTGTGATGGAGATAAAACCATAGAAAAAATAGCTTGTAGCCATCAATCTGTGTTATGTGTTTAACAAATGTATACTAAACTGTTGTTTTGTATTATTTTTGTTTGCTTCAATATTATTTATAATTTTTAATGAAGTATAAATGTATATTAAATTACGGTTTTGAACGCGATTGGCCACTGACAATAGTAAATATGATTGCCGATTAACAATAATTTTTAGCGATTTATTTTCTGGGCAAGGATAATCCAGAAATACCAAATTAACTGATGATTTGTTTTGAAATTTAATTCATTAAATTTTATTACATGAGTTGGTTTGTTTACATTTAACTTTGTTAAGAAAAGATCGTGAAGTCAAGTTGTACAGTACTTCACCTGACAGAATTATGCTAAACTTTGATTGGCTTATAGACGTGAATTATTTTTTCGTACCAGACAGTGCTTCAAAAATTATCGAGGCAGAACTTGCTTTACGAATGATGACAACCTTCATGGTTTAATATTTTTAATGCTCACAATGAACGAATCTCTTGTGTTTATTTTGATGGAATGAGATATTGGGCTGTCAACTTAATTTAAACTGAAATTATCTCAGAATATATACATATCTGAATGTAGCTCATCTCTCAAACATTAATTTTTTTGGATGATGTTTCTAAAAATGCAACTTTTATGCAGTTTTATTCGATAAAGTTATTTTGAGAAAAATGGCCGCCTCGCATATGAAAAGCGAAGCGGTCAGCCCATAACTGTTTATGGACACATGACTTGCACTATTATAATAGATTTTTTTTTTTTTTTTGCCAAAATATTTCTAAAATATATGCTTAATTTTATCTGAAATGTTAAAATCTTACTCAAAGATCGTACCATTTTAATACATAAAATATTAAATTAAGCATATATTTTAGAAATATTTTGTCAACTAAGAAAAAAAGAGACATCGTTTAAGAAGAATACACAGAAAAGAGAAGTCAAAAATATTATTTTCCTCAGGAGATATTTAAAAAATTAGAATTCATTTCACTGCCATAGGTTTAACATTAGCGAGAGGAATTTGAGATCTGACTGACCAACCCCCTTAAAATAATTAAATACTAAAAAATAACGGAGGATTTTTCGTCAGCATAGCTGCTAACTTCTACGCTTTTAAAAATTAAACATGTTTTGAACCACAAAAATTATTTAATAAAATGTATGCGTTTATTTAAGGAAATGTAGTATATACTTTATTTAATTTATTAAATAAAATTTCTGGTTAAAATATGTTTATTTGATGCAGAAGTTGGCAGTCCACCTAGACACTCCGTGGAAGACGATTTTTAGTTGTTTTCCTTTTACGTTCAGATAACAAAATCCTTAATTTATTTTTAAATGACCCAAAATGAATACATTAGAAACAATCTGGTAAATTTCAAGTACAAACCAAGACATAACTTTTAATTTAGTTTTATTTAATAACTTATTTCTTACAGTAAATTTCTATCTTTTAGATATGTATATTTAATTTGTACAGTCTAGGTATTTACTTTAAACAAATATTCATCATTTGTGTGTGATAAAAATTCGCACATATTCTAAAAATTAACCCATGCATTTGTTTCCCTTTATAGCTATTAACAAAATGTGGAAAGTGATTCTGGTTAAAACAACGATGGAACAGCTGTATGCCAGTGGGCATACTGTCACCACTAAATTTTAATAATATTCTTTGTTATATTAAATCTCAGAAATTCTGTCATTAAATAAGGTGAAGAATACTATTTAAATTTAGTGGTGACAAATGGCTCGCTGGTATGCAGCTGTTCCATCACTGCTAATAGAGAAATACCTATAAACATGCTAAATCTGCAGAATTGAATGTTAGATGGGTTACTTGTTCTGCAGTGCTGCATACATTTTATGTACAATCCTGGGGGATGGAGAAGCACTACCCCATGCTATTTCATCACCAAATTATCACTGGGAATTATGTCTACTTTCCGAATATTGATGCAATTTTTGAAACAGAGATTGTCTACATTTTAAAAATTGGACTAACTTTGAATTTTCGAATGGTAACATCTACTTTTGAAATATTTAGTTCCTTGAATCAAGGCGGCCAGAAAAAGGTATAGTTAATACACATTTTCTTAAAGTTCATAGAGTTATAAAGAAAATGTGTTAAGGGTTTATCCATGAAATTAAAAAAATTAAAATAAGATTTCAAAATGAAATGTACCTAGAACACATAATCAGTTACAAGAAAATTATACACTATTTCTAAATATGAAAAATCAATTCATAGAAAGAATATGCCATAAAAATTTTCTGATTACTTTTTAGATTTTCTTTTATGTAGATGCTTTGATGGCAGAAGCCGGTTCCTTTAGAGTCAAAAAGTAAAATTTATCTATAAATCAAAAACTAATGATTGGAATGAGTTGTAAATTTACACACCCATATTTCTGAGGATTGTATAGTTTGTTTTATGTAAAAAAAAAAAAGGTAGATCATAATTAATATTTTTTAATATAAATTTATCGATAATTTATAGCTTAAAGTTATTTTTAAATTTTAAAAAAATGCTTGGAAAGAATTTGCGTCTATTTATTGTAACTCCTTAAAAAAATAAACATTTCAATTGGATGATTTATTATTATTTATTTTTTTGAAAGATATAATTTAAAGTTTATCACCTGGATTAATAATCCTCAAACTTTGATCTCGTCTAACTTTATGAAGCTTTAAGAAAAGGCATATAAACTATACTTTTTTTTCTGGGCTTCCTTGATTCAAGGAACTAAAATATGTGAAAAGTGGGTGTGACCCTTATTTCAAAAATCGCACTCATAATCAGAAAGTATACAATTTCCTGTCAAATGGTACCACTTATATCTCTTTGCAACAATTTGGTAATAAAATAACTTTTTTTTTTTTTTTTTTTTTGTTCTTGCTTAGCCAATAGTACTAACTTATTCCAGCTTAAAATGAATTCTGAACCACTACACACACCCAAGTCTGAACTAAGACACTTTGAGATAATTAAGTCAAGATTAAATCCTTGAAATTAGTAGCCAGTGTTCTAACCATCAGACAGGTTGGTGAGTCAGAAAAATTATAAATTACCCTGGAATTTTCCAGCACCTTTCAATCCAACAAAAGTGTATTTATATTTATTTATGTATCTCAGATTTAGACTGTTAAAGAATTATAAGCAAAGGAATTAAAAATAATAACATACTTAAACAAATACAAAGTCGCCCAAAACATACATACAAAGATTAACTGACAATTTCTTAAGTGTAATTCTTTGTACACTATGTGGTATGTTTGTGACATATTATATTTTTATCTTTTTAGAAAAAAAATCTTTTAGCAGAATTAAAAATATACTACTGTAAAGATTTTCATCACCGAAGTATACATTCGGGCAGCCTAAAGTCCAGAACAAGTGAGAACATTCAAAGTGAAGTTTGGAGTTAAATATGGCCCAATGAAATTTCAAAACATTTTCAGAACTGGGCCAATGTTCTATAGCACCACAATAAGGATGTCTTTCCTTCATGAAGCATACTAAATGAAAAATCTTGTCCTTAATTTCTTCACTTGGATGGTTATTACATTAAATAAAATTCCTTGATGCCATGACTATTTCACATACTTTTTAAACAATTACTTTACTACTATCTGAGAAATTAACATTTAATTTTGATAGGTGGGGTTTGGTGCTATCTTCTATGCACTTATAATTAACTGATGGGTTAATCTTCTTTTCTTTTTTTTCCCCCTTTAAATCCTAATGAAACACACAACAATTTAACCTTGAATAATATTAGACATCACATAAAATAAAAAATACAAAAGCTTTAAAATATATTTAAAATATTACTTTGAAAAACATACTTCTTTATGAAATAAGTGATGAATAATGCCATTTTTAAAAAAAAAATAATTATTTGAAGATTCACAATTTTAGTTATGAGTTTTACTGTTAAATTTTTACAAACAGTGATGAAAAAAAGTTACTCTTTTTTTAAATCCTAGTTTTGCTATACTGCTATAAAAGTTTTATGAGGAGTGACAAAAATAATATTGTACAGCTTAGCTGATTTTCATCTCTTTTCTTTACAAACTTTTTTACTAATGAAACAGTAGATCTCCCACAATAAAAAATTTCCAATGTAATGTAATCTTAGTAGCAAAACAATATTGTGGCACTATTTTTTGTATTAGCAATATTGGTGTAAAATACTGACCCAACATTAAGATGCTTGCATTTGCTAATATTGGCAAGAAATAAATCATTACTTCATTGCAAATGCTTCAAATTTAAAGCCAATATTTTTGCAAATATTTCAGTAATAATGATATTACATTGCAAATTAATAATTCCAATGTAAAGTCAATATTTAACAGATACTGGTCATTAGAAGTATACAGAAGGTTGTTTGCACTTTATGGAAATGATTTTCCAGTTAAGTGCTATTATAAGTAAATGTCATATTCTTAGCGACAATTTGACTCTATTGGATAGCCTTGACTCTTAGATATAGCTCTGGTTTGAAATTTTCTTGATAGTAGAATTTTTTTTAAATACAGTCATGTCAATTTTCCCCACACCTCATGGGCAGCTTTCCAAAGTCTTTTTAATGTTCGTAGATGGTGTTTTCCTAACACTCGTTTTAACAAACATTTAGTTTGGGATAAAAGTATATTTGTGATACCACTAGATGAAGCATAATAGCTTTACTTAAGTTGCAGCAACCAAAATGAAAAAAAGCAACTTTTTTAAAAAATCACTGGAAAAAGAAAAAAAAATCAAAGAAATGGGTTTTTGAGTGTAAAGAAAAATTTCATAAAGGCTTCATGAATCAAGATTACTGCTGGATTTTGTTATGAAATAAATTAAAGCTCAAAAAAGTATCAAGTAAAGCTAAAATAAATTTACTCTATTATTAGAATGTAATAAAATGTGTCCCATTTAAAGAAATACCTGCAAAATTATCTGATCCCCATAGACTTTTGTACATTTAACTTTTTAAATCAAGCATTAAGAAAGACACCATCTACTAACATTAAAAAAACTGGAAAATCACCTAAGAGGTGTGGAAGAAAACTGACATGACTGTACTAAGAAAAATTTGAGCCAGAGCCAAGAATCAAAGTCATACAATAGAATCAAAACATCGCATGAAATATGAAATTTATGCATAGAAATTAACTGTAGAAATTGTTTCCATAAAATATGAACAACCTTCTATATCTAATGAATGCAGTATTGGCACATTGAGCCCCAATATAACCAATATTGATTTGCTAATATGAAACTTTTAGTGTTTTCATAAAACTAAGAATATATTATTTTTTAAGTACAATTAATTCCCTGTTCCTATTTTTTATAAAATGTCTTTAAAATGCATGCAAAAAATTAAAATTAAATAAGGTGATATTAAATTTGAGATGGAAAGTTTCTATGGAAAGCACTGTATGGCAATAATAAAATATAAAAATAGACATAACTCAAAATGAATGACATACAAATATGAAATGTACACATATATATTTTTAAACTAAAATATTTACACATAATGCAACAATTTCAATATAGAAATCAAACAACCTGAGCATTGTTAATGACATAATCATATATTCAAGGAATGTTTTCAATAAGCACCATGCTAACATTTTTTTTTTTTTTTAATCCAATGTATGACGCCTAACAAAGGTAAGTCAGACTATGACTCATATGAAACATTTTTTCACAATGCTAATTTTTTTTTTTTTTTTTTTAATCCAATGTATGACATCTAACAAAGGTAAGTCAGACTATGACTCATATGAAACATTTTTTCACAATGCTAATTTTTTTTTTTTTTTTAAATCCAATGTATGACACCTAACAAAGGTAAGTCAGACTATGACTCATATAAAACACTTTTTCACAATGCTAATTTTTTTTTTTTTTTTTTTTTTTTTTTTTTACCACATTTAAATGAATGCATTCTCTTATAAAATGGTGGGCATGTGAATTTTTCACAAAACTTACAACACAAAATGACAAATTCAATGTTTTTTTTTTTCTTTTTTAAAAAAAATATTCGTTAACTACTAAATATTATAATTTCATTTATAATTATTTCAAACAGACATGTATTCAATTATACTTAACAAAATGCAGCAATTTTTCATAATAAAGGGTCATTCAAAGTGATTGCCCTGATTACAAATGGCAAGAATAACATTGTTGTAAACAACAACAGAAAGAAAAAGCATTAACACAATACAGAAGAAAGTTCAAAGCTTTGTTTGTGTACTTTATAACTGCTCTACTCTCATTGGTCACATAAAATAATCTAAAATCAATATTTTCTGTGTACTCTCAAAATCAAAGCTGTATGGTGCCTTTTTCTTTGTTGATGCAAACTGTTGATATGTAACAGGCAGTAGTTAATTGGAAAAGTTACAGGTATGGCTCATGCCACACCATCACTCAGAAGAAGGGCATAAGTAACTATAGACATGCTTCACAATCCTCATGTGGAAAGTGGCTATCACTTTGATGTTTTCCATGTGATTAAGGAGAGTCACCAGGGTGTTGTCTAGACTTTCTCATGCAGGGTCCTGTTTTTATGAAATTGTGAAGTTTTTTATACAAGTAAAAAATCTACTCGTAATTTTGTGAATCTAAAATTAGTATTGCATTCAAATTCCTTTTAAAACATTTTTAACAAGGCCTAATTTAATGAACTATATAATATATATAACATATAGCTAGATAATAGGCTCTTCAGCAACTTCAGCTGTTTTCTGACAGGTTCAATTTAATTTTAAGATAATTAAATTTATGGCTTATTTTGGAGATGAAAAAACTTTGTGAGAAAATCCCTGTTTTCAAAAGAAAAAATTTATGAAGAGTTCATTTAAATGGAAAAAGTAAACAATCCTTTGAAGGGCCTAAATATTTCTTAAACAGATACCTGATCACATTATAAAGTACACAAACAAAACTTTGAACTTCATTTTGTATTGTAATCTAATTTTGCCTTAATAAAAATTTTTAGAATGAAGTTACATTATTTGTAATTTGGGCAATCATTTTAAATCACCTTGTATTATTGGTAACAGAGTCAGGAAAATATATAACAGTTTAGCACACAGAATTAAGAGCTTAATAAAAATGGGAGAAGGGGGGAGGGGTTCAATACATGCATTTACAAAATAAAATATACAGCAGTATAATGAGAATCAAAATATTTTATCTTCTACAAAAGAAAATGCAAAAAATATAAAAATATGCCTAAATTATATTTTTAGCAGATGAGGGTGTTAAAATTATTTGAATAGTGAAATTTTATAAGGATAAAGTAAGCAGAGAATTGTTTCAAAAGTGTTATTACAAAGTTTGAAATATTGCCAAGATTATTCAACTTTCAAAAAATAAAAGAATACATAGATTACATAATATTTGATTCAATATTGACATAATATTAGCATTTTAAAATTAGAAAAATACCTTTTAAAAGCTAAAATAGCCCAAAATATATTTCTGAAAATAGAAAATTACTATTTAAAACTTTTTTAAATGTCTTTTTATTATTTAAAATACATACACATGATTTATTAATAAAGCTTTCTATACAGCCATTATCTTAAATAAGCTACCACAAAATCTGAAATTATGCAGTAATTTTTAATTAAAAACCTTAAAATTTTCCAAGAATAACATTTTAGAAAAAAATTACTTGCTTATTAAATATATCATTTTTATCATGCAATTTTTTTTAAAAATAAGTCTTATACTGTTTAACACATATTGTTATCATAAAAGTTTCATGAAATTTAAAAATAATATTTGTTTCTTCTTTTTTTTTTTTTTTTTTTTTTTTAGTTTAAAATCTTTATTTTATGAACTGAAAATGGATTAAAAGTAAAATAGAATAAACCAAATTTTCTATTTATTCATAAAATGCAAAGAAATACAGTCAACACCTGTCTATCTCAAATCTCTTATAAACACAAAAAATATATATAGATATTGAGATACACATAATTTATGCAAAATACTATACAATTTTTTTAAATGCACACCAGGTTTATTTATTTATTTTTAATATTTAGATCAAAACAGAAAATAATAGATTTAAACAAAAGATTGTATATTTATGTAAAATATTAATATACCTTATAAAAAATAATCATTAGTAGTTTTCAGATACCTAAAAGGATGCAAATCCCCAACACTTTCCAAGAAATGAGGAATGTTCTGTCGCACAAAAATGGAGTAAATGTTTTCCACATTCAACAAGGCATTTTTTTTGCTACTAGTATGAACTGCAAATATCAAAATTGAAATAACACTGGCCAGAAAAATTTGACATATACAGGTAAGAAAATAATTAAAACTAAAGTGAAAACTTGGAAAACAATTAAGATTTTTCATGAAAATGCTAGTGTATCAGTAAATTTTGAGATACAGAGGTTTGTGAGATGTACAGGTTTCAAGACAGACAGGTTTGACTGCATATGATATGTAATACATCCTTTTATGCAAGGGTAAGATGATAAAATTTATCTTTTAGAATAATTTCTATTAGATTCATAATTAATTTTGATGTATCTAGGTGAACAATGCATATAAATAATGAATATTTCTAACAGACTTTAAAATAAAGTTCTTAGTTTGAATGATAATATTTTTTCCGCATAAGTTCATTAGCATAGCTATTTTTACAGTACACTGCCCAAGTAGTCTTGAATAATAAGAACTAACAAGAAGACATCATAAAACAGAAAATAAAATTAACTACTTCTTCATCAAGTTGCCAAAAACATATGGATAATGGAATTCCATCACATGTTCAGCAAACTGCTGTTTAAAAAAGGGTAACAAACATCAAATATTAGGGTAAACATTAACTAAAAACATCAAACCTGCAAGGGAGAGGTGTCAAGACAAGACAGGGCCATTGCTTCTTGCTGAATTTTGTAGTTTTAGCTAATTTTTCTTTACCTCTGATGATTGCGAAAACAAACCATAATATTTATTCTTCCGAAGGGGCTTAAAATAATTAAACATTAAGAGAAAAATGAATAATAATGTTTGTAATTCACAGGCTACACTTGACATTTTTTTCAAAACTATTTCTCAAGGCCCATGCGAAAATTCTTTTTTCAAAGTCACAGTCACTTTCAAAACACTGGTAAATATGCACTTTTTTCAAGAAAAGTAGATAAATTAAAACACACATAAACAACGCCTGCATTCAGCAATTAAAGATATACAAATATTATCATACAGACATACATAATAATCCAACATGAAGTGAAAAATTAGCCAGAGCCAGGAATCGAACCTGGGTCCACAGCGTTCCGGGCTGTTGCTCTAACCACTGAGCCACTCCGGCGAATTCCTCAGTCTGCAATTTCTCACTAATAAACCATGTTGGACAGAAAGTCACCAGCCATCTAACAGATAGCGCTATCTGTTAGATGGCTGGTGACTTTCTGTCCAAGATGGTTTATTAGTGAGAAATTGCAGACTCAGGAATTCGCCGGAGTGGCTCAGTGGTTAGAGGAACAGCTCGGAACGCTGTGGACCCAGGTTCGATTCCTGGCTCTGGCTAATTTTTCACTCCATGTTGGATTATTGTATTTATTGTATGTATGTCTGTATTATAATATTTGTATATCTTTAAAGTAGATAAACTTGGAATTTTTGGTCAGGGGTATACTATAACCCACCCTAAAACTGCAACACTTTATTTTTTTTTTTTTTACATTTATGTTTTAAAAAAAAATATCTGAAATGGAAGGTTAGGGACACAAACCCCCATGATGAAAAAGAGAAAAACTGTTACAATTTTTCATTTTAAAAAAGCTTATTTTTATTGTTTATAATATTTCTTAATTGTTAAATTTATGTATAGCTTTTTATGTTCATGTGTTTAAAAATTGTCTTACATGGAAGGTTCTGACAAAAAATTCTTAATTTAACCTATTTTGAGTTTATTTCCATTTAAAAAACAAGGGCTGGAGAGAATTATGAAAGTAATTGCTGTTTTGAAAACTGGGGGTTTTCTGGACTTTCTGCTAGGTGATCAGTTTCAAAAATAGTGTTTAGTTTTGGAGCAGTTTTCAAAAAATCAATAAGTCTAATTTGTGAACCACAGGCAAATCTGATCTGAAATACTGGCCCCGCACGGATGTCATTTTGCAGACTCCCATGAGACTAAAAATTGTTAAAGCTTGAATTATATTTCAGTATTGTCGCTTTTTTTATTTGGTGATATTTTAGTCAACTATTTAGGTAGACTTTTTAAAGTTATTTATTAAAAAAAAATAATATTAATAGTTTTCAGAAAAGTTCAAGATGATGATTAAGGAATTTCCCAATATCTAACACATATGCAATATTTGAAGTCTTTTTTTTATTATTATTACTTTTTTGCTGCATGAGCAGATGTTTCTATCATCAGATATATTGTTTACTTATATTTCTTAAAAAAAAAAAAAAAAAAATCAGCACCACAACTGTTCTTAAGAATTATTTTTACTAACTACATTTTGTCTTCCTATAACAATGAATATATAGAGAGGAATTGCTTCTATAAAATTCAAGCACCAAATGTTTTCATAATCATGAATTCATTTTACTGTCTATAAAAAGAAACATAAATCTAAATAATACTTGTGTAAGTACTTATACATAAAGAAAGTATGGAAACAACAAAATTTCTATTATATGGCACATTAATAAAATGAACACAATTTTTTTACACATAAAACACAATAAATAATAAACTGATACTTAACAACTTAAAAAAAAAAAAAAAAAAAAAATCAACCAAACATATTTACAAAAACTATTGATTATCATTTCTATTGATTTTACATTTCTGAAATACTTTTAAACTCATTTTGTTACATTATTAAAAAAAAAAAAAAAAAATACATAATACTAAAGCTGGAAGAATATTCAGATATTAATTGATATACTTAGTATCAACTTTAAAGAGCTTACTATTTTTACGGCACAAAAATCAAATAGATAATACCACGTGACACAAAAAAAGGGGGAGGGATATTGAAATGCATAGTGGCAGTCATGCACAGTCAGCAGATATTGTGGAACAGGGATCTTGACTTACAAACAACCTTACAGTGCAACGGTCAACAGCATGCATCTGCCATAAAAATATGTTACGACCAGGGCTATAGAGATAGCCTGCAGGTTCTAGTGATGAGTTGAATGTGGGCCCTTAAGTACAACATTAGAAAGTAAACATGTTGAAAAATTACTTTTAAAAAGTAATACATATTTGCTTAAAATTTAATCATGACAATATTAACAAGATACAAAAAATTAATATCCACAGTCAAAAGTATACCCACTTTTAGATGAAGTGGGACCCTTGGTATTTCCCCCAGCTTAACCACTCTACAGCTGATGACTATAATGATACTCCATTGCTGATGACTTATTAGTAGATAGAAAATTTCATTTTTTAGCATTGTATATTAACACTAACATACAACTCAAGTTCTAATATTTTTATTTTTTACCTGTTTGATATTTTAAGTTTAAAATTTTGCATAAAAAAGGAGATGCGAGTATCTTTTTGCTCTTTTGTTTAAAAATAGAATTTGTGATGGGCCTTGTAAGAGAGATGGGTCTAGGTATTTTGTATCGGCTCCACCTCCTCTCTGCAGCCTTGTTTACAACTTATTTGTCTTTCTTCTTTCCTAAACATACAATTTAAATAAAAAACAAAAAGTGCATTTCAAGTAATGCAAAAAAAGAAAAAGCTTTTGTCCTAGTCCTCCATAAACAAAAGTGCATGCATCTAAAAAATATAGAACTAATATATTTTCATGTTATTTTCACTATTTAGTCCTAGGTTTTGTAAAATAAATTAAAATAATCATGTTATATTACCAAATTACCATTAAACCAACTAATAAAATAACTGATACACAAAATATTTCCATGCCATGTAAAATCTAAAAGTCAATGAAGATATCTTACTATACATGTAAATGCCTCTTTTATTTAAAAAAAAAATCTGAAGTGACCTCACTCGACTTTACAAAAACTTTATAAAATACTATGCATTCAAATAAATAGTTTTACAAAAATAAATAATAATTTTACAAAGTTGACATCTTTTCACTTGTGAAAATGACCTCATATTCTAAACAAAACATAACATTCATTCACGAAGCTCAAACTTCTTTCTAAAATTATGACATAATTTTCAATGAATTATTCCACTCGTGCTGAAATTAAGACTTGTTAATTAAAATAAATATTGAAATTGAATTTACATAGTCATGCTAATGAGAGTTTTAAGCTGTTCTAAATATACATATTTTATCATTGCTCCTCAACAATATACAATACTTAAATTTCCATTTGTTTTTATCAGATTAATAAAACTAACTCAATTTTTGTCTTTCCTTTATTAAGAAAAAAAAATGTTTTACTAAATCACATTCAGTTCTAGTGAAATATGATGTGTATCAAAATAAGATGAGAATTAAGGTTAAAAAAGAAAATACTTATAGTGGTTTTTTGGTCACCAAATGGTTGAAAAATGATTTAGATACCAAATCTGTTGACGGATTTGTACAAAAATGAATACAGTTCTTCAGACAGTGGTTTGTAACATATTCACCAAATGGGAGCTCAAACAAAAGCATAGTTTGGGTGCAATCACATTAACTCACACACATACATACATACATACATACATGCCGACATCATTGAAAAAAAAAAAAAAAGACAGACTCTGGGGACCAGAAAGCGTAAAAAAAATAAAAAAATAGCAACATACATGCATATGTACATACATATGGAATTATTGTAAAAATAGCACTGGGTTCAGGGTTATGAGGTTCACTGGATTTAGGGAACATCAAAATGTAAAAATATACCAATACTTCGATAATCTGACTGAAAAAAAAAAAAAGTTTTGCTATCTGTAAGTATGTAATCTATCTGTAAGTTATTCTTTCCTTTTTATTGGAGACTTTTTTTTAATATTTCAGTACATTCCCAAATATAGCCAATGGATTACAATTTAGAAGCAACTCCTGAAATCAACTCATTTTAAAATACGAAAAAATTAATCCGAAACAAAATGTAGTAATATTGTAAAAATTATATTTAGGGTAATTAGTTTCCCCAAGACAGAAAAGTTATGTATGTGACATTGGAGTAAATATTCATTTTACTGTTAATTTCATAACATTTTGTGCAAATTTGACTTAATCATGGATATATATGACAAAAAATATAATTTTAACAAACATTTATGCAAATTTTTATGCCATGTCTCATGTTAATACCCTCCCCAGTTCTAGTAATTTCCACTAAAGTTTATCTGCAGCTGGAAAATTCTGCTTGCAAATAGGGTGTTTCAAAAAATGTGTACACACTTTACCTGCCAATAATAAAGCCTTTTTTCCCCAAAAAAGTATAATGTGATCTTTGATATGATTAATGTCAAACTTACATTCGAACAATGGAAATCTGTACAGCAATCACACAGGATATGAGGAAATCAACAATAGAAAGATGCTAGAGAAATTAATTTCAAACACATTATCCAACATGCATTACAATCTCACATCATATGGATAATAAGGTTTCTAGACAAATCTTAAAAGAAAAAAAAATCATACTTTTGAAACTTTTTTCAACATTATGATAAAAATTTCATTTCAAAATTCTGTCTAATTTCCCCAGATTATTATTGTTTAAAAGAAAAATATTCTATCCCCATACAAATTTGCACAGATGAAAATTATTTTTTTAATGACAGGAAGTGATTTTATGATTTAAAAATTATCTACATGTACATATTGAAATGCACCTTTATTTTTATTATTCAATTGTGTAATCGCTTAACAATTTTGTCCATACACTGTTCAATCACATGGAAAAGGGAGTCCTTGATATGATTTGACTGAATGCCAATCAAACAAAATATTTTTCCATACCAATTGACTGAATTATTCTATTTTTTATTCGTTTAAAATGATTTGACTCAACTTAAAGGGCAACAACACTTGTAAAATATAGCAGATCTTAAACTACCCTTTTCTCGGAAATTACAGTGATTTGAATTTTAAAAAAAATAGTTTTGGCAGTAGCTAAACTTTAAATCAATTGTGCATCTAGAAATAAAAATGTAATTGTTAAGCAAAATAAAAGTCTAGGGATTTAAAAAACTGGTATTACTAAAAAAGAATTGATGTTCCAAAAATCAACAAATATAGCTAATACAGAAAAAAAGAAAAGAAAAGAAATCATTCTAGTACTTCCTGAAAAAAGGTACATCAATATCAGGTGTTTTTCAGAGGACTTCACAACTATTGTTGCCCCTTTAATTGGCAACCTGAATGTATAAGACATGGAAATTGAATGAGAAAAAAAGAACAGTAAGGAATAGGGTAAGTGATACACAATTTAAATCAGCTTTTATGTAGCAAAAATAACAAAATCTGTCTTTCTATGCTTTCTCTGGTACATTTAAAGCATTTCACACTACATTACAATTCTATTAAGATATGATAATAATATATTAAATCCCAAATAATTCATTCATAAAATGATTTTTTAATTATGCTTATATAATTTAACAAAACAATTCCTTATTTTTACCAAAATTTATTAATAAAAAGTATCTGGCATTGTCTTTGGATGATTCCTTTGTGAGATATGTGATCAACAGCTTCATACAACTTTAATAAACAAATAAATAAAATTTATTTAAAAAAATTAAAAATAAAAATAAAGAAGTAGTACACCAATTCAAGAGTAAATGTTTCTTTTATATTATAATATTTATTAAAAAATAAAAATATACTATATTTTTAGGTCTTACAATTTACAAAGTTATATTTTAACTCAAGACATTAAGGCTGCTCATCAGTGAACTTCCTGATTTCCCTCGGTAATGTTAAACCTATGGGTGTAGGATGCATTCGTAGATTTCAAATATCTCCTCGGAAAATTAATATTTTTAACTTCTGTTTTCTGTGTACACTTCTTAAAGGATGTCACCTTTTTTCTTAGTTATCAAAATATTTCTAAAATATGTGCTGAATTTATAATTTTATGTGTTACAATCTTAGCAAAACTGAATAAGATTTTAAGATTTCACATAAAATTAGGTGTATATATATTAGAAAAATTTTGACAACTAAGAAAAAAAGAGACATCATTTAAGAACAGTACAAAGACAACAAAAGTTAAAAATATTAATTTCCTGAGGAGATATTTTAAATATACGAATGCATCTCACGCTCATAGGATAAACATTAGCGAGGGGAATCGGGAAGTTTACTGACAAACAGCCTTACAGGAAAAGAAAAAAAAAAACCTTAACTGAATTTTTCTTTTTATTATGTCATAAATGCACAAAAAAAAAAAGAAAAAAAAATTATTATTAATATTTTCAATTCATTTGCTTTTAAAATAACAACAAAAATAATAATTAGCATTGTCAATTCATTTGCTTTTAAAATAACAAAAATAATGCAAAGTAAAAAATCATTCATCAAAAATGTGTTAAATTTGCAGTTACTGCACTAATTTGCATTAAAAACAGAATTTTATAATTTTTAATAAAACTTTTATAATATTTAAATATGTCCCATAAAATTTCCATTAATGCAGTTTTATTAAACAATTAAAATTCTCATTCTGTGTCTAATTACCAACACACATTAAAGGAAAAAAACCCAATAATTTATCAATATTTAAAATTCTTATTACCTCAACAAGGACATCTAAAAATTCAAAGCTCAAAAATTATAGCAGAGTAACAGAGATAAATTCATAAATAGCAAAAACAAGTTTTGGAAACAGACAAAAAAAATATATATAACAAAAAATTGACTTAAAATATGCATTTAAATGCATGTCCTTAACTTTTTCTTTTCAAAATAGGGGAACAATAAATATTTACTATTTAAATATTAAACAATTATTTACACCTTTTTACATAAATAACAGTCTCAATTTGACAATATTTTAGCATAATTTAAATTAATATTACATCTTTAATCACAATGTATGTACAAATCGAAACATGATAGACAAGAACAATTTTGAGACAAATTTTCACACATAAACATGGCATGAACAAAATTACAATAAAAATAATTAACTATATGGCCTCTTTTAACTTTCAAAACAGTCTTATCACTTTGATTTGTCTTTTTTATTAAAGTTCACAAATCTGGCAACCCAAATATTAGAAGCTAATCTTTGGAAAAATGGCAAATCATGGAAGCTATTCAAGCAACAATAAATTGCTTTTCCTATTGTAGAGGATAATAGATGAACCAGTTTTAAATATTTATTTCTATTGAACAACAACATTAAAACACAAAGAATGTTATAGTTTCTAGTGCTTGTTATAATTTATTGAACACCAGCAACAATATCATTTGAGGAAAATGAATCTAAAATTTGATTTGCATATGAGGCGGTGGTCACTAAGAAGGCCGTCTTATTACAATGAATCTATCAAAGCTCACATGTTTCATACAATATAAACAATAAAATCCATATTCTAAAATTCTATATTAAATTGATTGTGCTTGAAATATTTTATGATATAAAGTAAAATATTGCAACATTTTAGATATTAAATAATGTGGAACACTTTTTAAATAATATTTTCATAATCAAGGAAAGTGACAAAAATTTTAATATTTAAATAGTACAATGAAAATAAGAATTTTTTTCCTTCTTAATTGTCATAAAACACAGAGAATATGTTTTATTTTGATTCTAGGAAATATTTACTAGATAAAATCTGTCATGAAAGATAGTCAACAAGGTCAAGAAAAAAATAAATTTCTATTTAAAAAAATCAACAATTAACCATGTAAAATATTTGAAAATTAAATATATAATATATATATTACACAACTAGAAGATCTGATATTTTTTTCCAATTTCTATTTTATTTATTTATTTATTGTTTGTTTTGTTTTATCAGTAAGTAAATAGTTGTAATTTCATAGCTCTTGCATAACCAAGAGTAAAAGAAAGCAAATCAGAGATTAGTGCTCATTACAAGCATGGGTAAAGATTTTAGGAAATATGTGAACATTGATAAATATTTTTGGTGAGAGCAGATTAACACCACACACTATAATATGCACATAAACTTGTATCTTCATTAGATATTTTATAGACCTACAAAAGTCTACGAGCCACAAATGAAGAAATATTGGCTTAAGCCTTGAAATATAATATTTAGTTGAAATTTCCTCTAATATTAGTTAGTATTTATTGATGTGCTGATGTTCATTTTCTAATCTATTCACTTCAGTTTGTAAAAACCGTAATGTGTCCTGTAGAGTATTTTTTTCATGCTCTAATCTTTGAATTTCATTACGAGACTCAAGTAGTTGCTTCAGTTTATCATCCTCAACACTATTACGTAACAAATTGAGTTCCTGTCTCAATATTTGATTTTCTTGCTCAAGACTTTTCATTAAACTCAATTTTGATCGAAGTTCTCGGTTATCCTGCAACAATTTAGTCATTGAAATATGATCATCATCAGAATTATCACAGATAGATGCAACAGTAGAATTCCCATTACTGTTGCAATCCGAATAACTCATGTCCAATTTCTTAGGAAGAGCAGTATAACAGGAGCTTGCGTTTAAAAGATTGCACAAATTTTTCCTTACATAACCTGTTGAAAAACAAGAATTCATGTATTTAAGTATCATTTAACTAAAAGACTTATTGAAAAAGCACAAACAGTATTGGTTGTATATAAGGCTATATATATAAAAAAAAGTTATAGCTGTAAGTAAAATATTATTTCACAACTACTACGCGAGAGATTTTAAAATTACTAAACCTAGCAAATATAATAAAAAAATCTGAATTTAAAAATTTTACTTTAAATGTTGTCATGAATATGCAACAGAAAATACAAATTGCAAGTTTAAGTTTAAACAGAAAAAAATTTCAATTTACTAAGTTTTCAATTTTATTGACTAGTATATGATTTTTCAGGTTAGGTAATAATTTCAATACATTGAAATGCCTAACTATGATATTATTTTTACTATTTGATCTCAATAAATTGGCTCGTGAGTTATGCAACTTTAGGCTAATTTATTCATTAATTATGATGACAAGCAGAATTAGAAACTAGTAAGAACTCAATGTTCCATTAAATAAATTATTTTCTTCATCATCTAAGCCTCTTTCCTGTACTATAGTGACCTCTTCAAGGCCACAAGCCAAAACATCATAGCCAAATAGTACATTTTCTTTCACTAAGAAAGATTGAAGCAGCACCAGAATTTCCTTATTGAGCACTTGCACCCAAAATATTCTCTTATCATTTGTGTTTACTACACATTACTTCAATTTTTTTTTTTAATTTCAACAATTTCTTTTAAAGGTAAAATAATCATATTCTACTAAATTGGATTTCAGCAGTTATTTCTAGAACACCATTTGCAAAAATGGATTATATTGGATACTGAACACTTAAAATTTGGTTGTGGCAATAACTACTAAGATATTTAATAAAAATAAATAATTGAAATAATAAAATTTTGGGTTCTAAATAGCATATTAATTTAAAAAAAAAAAACTAATAATACAATTAGTCTTTTAATTAAATTAGTAATAGTTTCCTTCTACATTTATAATAAATATCTTTTAAAGAAAAACTCATTTCATAATTAATCTCACATATTTTAACTCAGTAATAAGTTTATATGAAACCACGACTTATTTCTTAAAATGGTCAAGCAAAAATTTCAGTGCCTTAGCAAAAATTTCACTATACATAACTACATGTCAGTTAATATTTTATATAATTTACTCAACTTTGACTTCATACTAATTTCTAAATTAAAGAAATAAAACAAAAAATATCCAATACTTAATTTATAGGTTTGAAAAAATAAGCATAAATAACAAAACAGTTAAGCTTCTGAGTATCTGAGTAATTTATGGCATCTCATTCAAATATAAATTCTTCATTGTGCAAAAATTTATTTTGTGTTTTGATGTTAAAACAAACTGCATATAAAAAATACTTTCAAATCTAACCATTAAAATTGAACTTGAAAAATTAAAAATTCTGGAACAAATACTCAGACTGTTAATGGATTTCTGGTTAATAAGTATATGTGCAAAAGTGCTTTCAATCAATTAACACCAGCACCAAAGAATAAATCAATATATTTCTAGAAATTACAGTAATAAGTGATGATTCAAAATGCCCACAATTGTCCAAATTAACATTTTAGTTATTATAATTTCATTTGTTCTTTCTTTCTTTATTTTTGAATAGTTAAAAAAATAGAGTAGCATATTACATTAGCAATTCATTTTTTTTATAATTATTATTCAAATTAAATATGAGATAGTTATAATTTTTAAATCAAAACTCAAAAATCAATTTATGCATGTAAAAGCATATGCTCCATTAAATAATAAATGGGCCCTAAATTCAAAAACTAACATAAAATGTTATCACTTTTTTGTAATTTTAAATTATTTATAATCTTGAAGTTGAAAACCCTGGTAGCTGAGCCCGGCAGCTGAAAAACTGTCAATGCACTGACAATAATAATTTAAAAGTTATATAACAGTATATGAAAAAATATAATTAGAACATTAAACATTTTGATTAATCATATTTACTTTTGAAAATGCTTTCAGAACATTCCCTAAAAAATATAAAAATTCCTATAAAATTTCAAATGCTTTATAAATGCTTAAAATATTTTATGGGAAGGGGGAATTTTGAACACTCATTTCACGTTAGTTGTCATCAGAGTTACTCATATTCTTTCCTTCTTTTTTTTTTTTTTAATCTAAAATAAAAATAAAACAGAAAATACACTACTTGAAAAATAAATACTGTTGCATTAAATGAAATACAGTATCAATATACTGATTCAAAAGTAAAACAATTTTTACCAAGCTAGAAAAAAATAAACATTTTTAAGAAATAAAAATAACTATAGAAATATTTTTAAAAAAATTATATGTCTCTCTCTTTTCTTTTTCCCCCCCAACACAGAATATATCAGTGAAACTAAAATAGAGTTAAAGACCTGGGGTAAAGCCTTTTAAATTAAGATAATTTTTGTAGGTTTTCAACAGAAACAAGATTAACAATTTATTTTCAAAAAAATATCCATGTTGCGTTAGACAAACTTTAAGCAATAAATTCCATAAAATTAAAAAATAATCTGATCATCAGGAAGCTCTGAACAAAAAAATTAATAATAGTCTCCATCACAGGGCACTTTTTAACTGGTGGGCACTGCTTGCTTGGTAACAATGGTCCTAAAACAAATACATATTTAAATATTTTTAATTGAATGTAGAAATCTAGCAAACCATTGATTTTTTAAAAAAAAATTACATCTCTACATTTAAAATACAAGCCATTTTATTCGTAATCTGCCCTATGCTTCCCTACTTAATCAATTTTAATAATTATTTTTTAGCTGAAATTACTCATTTGTAGATGATATAACACTAGCTATTTGTTTAAATATTTGCATTTTATACTTTTATTTTTAATTAAAAAGTTTTTAACAAAATTTCTTTAAAACAGTAGCAATCAAACTACTTCAATTGTTGCAGAGAAACAGGAATAGGATTATTTTTTTTAATATGTCGTTATTGATGTCATTTCTCAATAGAATAAAAAATAAAATTTATTTTTTAATTTGAATAGAAGGTGTTTAAGACCATCAAGAGGCTCAATGACTGTAACAAATTTATCAATATTTTAAAAAGAAAGCATCCATTTAAAAACTTAAAAACAGTTTCCTACAATTGCATGAAAATTACATCATTTTCAGATTTTTTTCATTCTACCAGTTCTAAAATTAAAGACCAAATTTCAAGAAGGAAAAGATTTCACCCCTGAAAATTATATCATCTCTAAAAGGTATTTAACTGAATATGTGCATTTTCATGCCGAAAACTAACAGTTTTTCTACGATTGTGTCTGAATGACACAATTTACATTGGCTTTTCATTCCTCCTGTACTGAGATTTGGCCCAAAGTGCTCTTAAACATTTCCCCTCTACTACAAAGGGTTCTAATAAAGAAGAAAGGCAATGTGCTTTTATCAATGAAAATGTTATTTTATGTTTAAGAAAAAGCAAGCATTTTCTTTCATAAAGCTGTTTTGTTTTAATATAGTTATGTCAAAATTATTTTCAACAATTTTTTATTTCTCTGGTACTAAGCTTGAGGCTTTAAACCTATTCAGGTGAAATAAAAAATCAGTGAAAAATTGATGCAAGTATAGTATATATATATATATATATGAAAGGATAAAAGCTAAACCCCTTTTTAAAATGCAAAATCCCTTTTTGCCCCTTTTAAAATTTTAAATTACCGTTTTAAAAAATAGAAATTTAAATCAAAACTTTTAAATGCTTTAATAATTGTGTTTCAATTGATTGAAAATGCCGTCGCCCCTGTTAAATTAGTTTTCCTGCATCGCATCTTATAACTTTCAAAGATCGTTTTCTGACTCTTCATAAGAATATTTGTGCTGACGCTAACGCAATTTTAAAGTCTTGCGGCATCCGATCGGCCGATGGAGCCAACGCCTTTATTCCGCACAATCAATCACTCAGCTCGCGGCCAATTAAAATTAAAAATACGCCTCTTTTGACTTAGACGACCTCTAGCAGAAATAATGCAAAAACCTCATATTTATACCATTACACGGCTATCAGGAGCGAACTTTTTACGATTTCCCTCATCTAAACAAATCCACGCCAATCTGCTCTCTCGGAATTGCCTCGCGATGGACGAACCTTCGATGTCCAGACAGACTTAAAAAGCAGCTCTCACGCCAATATGGGCCTGGTTTAAAAGGATGCATGTAAGAAAAAGAAATAAACCAGGTTCCGTAATAGACGGTGTCTTCCTTTAAACAGACATACATTCACTCGGAATTTAACCGAATCCCGCTCACGGCCAAGGAGCCCTACTACGAACGCATCGAAATCCTCCCGATACGGCAAGCATCCGATGTGGGATTATCATGTTTCCCGAAAAAAATATCCGACACGCATTTTAGCCGTACCACGAAGCAACCGGTAATAGCCGTCGTATTTGAAGATTCCTTATCAAATAAATATCGGAAAAAAAACAAACTGACCAATGAGAGTGCGTTAGAAAAAGTACGTTCCCACGGTCGTTCCCTCTTTTTCCCCTGTGAGAAAACAGAAAAGAAACGCTTAATAATGCTTTCTGTTTTTATTAAAAATTCCATCAAAACACGCCTAATTAAGATATTTTGATAATCTTTTTTTTAAACGAGAGTGAAATATTCAGATTTTCAGCTGTCAAAAGATCAAAATGATATGACCGGTAGTTTTTTAGAAAATGGAAAATAAAAATGAAATTTGCCTTTTTTGAACAAACAAAGGCTTTCCTTTAAAAATTAATAAAAAATTAACAGGTTACGCTTGACAATTTTAATTGCTATTACAAGAAAGCTCTTATTCTAAACTTTAAAATGATATAAAAATAAAAGTTGTATAAGTTTTTGTTAAATAAATATTAGCATAAATATCCAAGAATTTCAAGAAATTCTGTTTAAATATAAAATAACTGGAAAAATATTCTGAGCTTAGAAACTAATTTTAAACGCTAATAATAAGCATACTTTGAAAATGCTGCAAGCAATTTTTTGTAGACTTAGAGTAATTTTTCTTTGCAGGACGCTCTCTTTTCAAAATGAAAATTTAAAATAAAATAACAAAAAATCTAATTGGAATTTCAAGAAAATAATTACAGTGCTTATTAAAACATTGTCTAACAAAGCATCATGTACAATGTTTTTAATTTGTTTTAAATAAATAGTGCACTATGCCAACAAAACTAATTATACCACTGCTCCCGCATGAAAAAAATTAGCAGAATAAACATGCCATGCACTGCATACCGGAAAAATAATTTACCAGATATTTTTACTAAAACTTTTCCATAATAAATATAGCATTAGAGCAAATAATCAACTCCATATGGGCATTATTGTTGTACCCAAATAAATTATTTATTCAACATTTCCAAAAGTTTTTTACTTTAAACATATATTATTAAATGTTGTATCAATATTAATTATTGTAATTTGTTGTATAAATAATAAAGTCATTTAATAACATTCATAGAGAATTCCCGATTATTAGAAGATAAAAATATTAAATTAGAAATTTCGTAAAAGAAAATCTTTGGAAAGTATAAGAACATATAACTTCCATGAATACAAGCTTTTGAATACTTTAATTTACTATATTTTTAATATGGCATATTTCATTGGATATTTAAAAGAAAATTGTAAAGTTTCTCATGACATCAAAAAGCAACGAATTTTATAGTAACTTTACATTAAATTTCGAAAAGTTTCAAACAAGATAAAAAATATGTTATTTCAAGATGATCTAAATTATTCTTCTTGGCTTTTGATTCATTTTTGTCTGTCTTTGACTCCTATATAAAATTAATCTTCCAAAAAATAAATTAAAAATTGCTCAAATTTTCAGAAAAAAAAAAACAGTTGCTGTATATGTATATATAAATATATATACTATATGTATGTATGTATGCGGTCCTGATATTAAGCTTCATTTAATGTCAAAGCTACTTTTTTTTTTCTAAAAATTTGAACATTATTTAATTTATATTCTGAAAAATTAGTTTAATACAGAAACCATGAACAGGGGGAAAAGAAACAAAAGCCAAGAAGACGTATTTACATCATCTTCAAATAGTATATATATATATTTTTATCTTGGAAGCTTTTCAAAATTAACTGTAAAGTTATCATGAAATACGTTGCTTTTTGATGTCATTATGAAATATGCCGTATCAAAAAATTTTGTATCCTAAAGTCTTCAAGAACCTGTAATACTTTCCAAAGTTTTTTTGTTCTTTTTTGTTCTTTTTTTTTTTTTTTTTTTTTTTTTTTTGAAAAATTCTAAGTTGAAATAATTTTTAAAAAAAAATAGAAAAAGAAAAAAAAACGTGAAAATTTTGGATAATTATTTTATTTAGGTAAACAATGATAGTGCCCACATGGACTAGCATAATGGTATATTTAGTATAGTGAAGTATTCATAATACTATCTGGACAATTATTTTTCGGGTATGCAACGCTTTGTTTCTCTGTTATTATTTTTTTTTTTTTTTATGCGAGAACTATTAGTTTTCTTGGCATAGCACACTGTTTATTTAAAGCATATTAATAACATTTTCTTTGTTAGCCTGTGTTTTAATAAGCACTGCATTATTTTTTTGAAATCCATATTAGATTTTTTCTTATTTTACGTTAAATTTTCATTTTGAAAAAAGAGCGTACCGCAAAAAAAAATAAAAAAAAAATAATAATAATAATAATAATAATAATAATAATAATAATAATAAAATCAATCTAAGTCTACAAAAAATTGCTTGCAACATTTTCAAATGTAGTTTATTATTAGCGTTTCAAATTAGTTCAAAGCTTATAATATTTTCTCTGTTATATTATATTTAAGCAGAATTTCTTGAAAATTTGCGGTATTCATACTCATAATTATTTAACAAGAACTTATAAAATATGTATTTTCATATCATTTAAAAGTTTAGAATAAGGCCTTTCTTATGATAGCTATTAAATATTTCTAGGGTAAGGTGTTAATTTTTTGTTAATTTTTAAAGAAAACCCTTTTTTGGGTCAACCTTTTTTGGGTCAAAAAGGAAGTTTCATTTTTGTTTTTCATTTTCTATAAAACTACCGATCATATCATTTTGAGCTTTTGACAGCTGGAAATCTGAACATTTCACTCTTGTTTAAAAAAAAGATTATCAAAATATCTTAATTAAACGTGTGTCGATGGCATTTTTAATAAACCGCGAATCAATATCAACTGCTTTAAAATCTCTTTCAAAGACTCGCTTCCGACAATGTGTGTATTTTCCACTGCATTTTATGGGGTCGGGAATTTCAAGGGAGAATCCGATGTCTTTTTCCGAATGACATCGCTTCGGATGACATCATGGTAGCGTTTTCGCCGGGCTTTTCGGAACTGGTCGTTCCATCGGAAAGCTTCAGAGAATGATTGGTTTCCGATACCATCGTAGTAGGGCTCCAGGAGCCCTACTACGAACGCATCGAAATCCTCCCGATACGGCAAGCATCCGATGTGGGATTATCATGTTTCCCGAAAAAAATATCCGACACGCATTTTAGCCGTACCACGAAGCAACCGGTAATAGCCGTCGTATTTGAAGATTCCTTATCAAATAGATATCGGAAAAAAAACAAACTGACCAATGAGAGTGCGTTAGAAAAAGTACGTTCCCACGGTCGTTCCCTCTTTTTCCCCTGTGAGAAAACAGAAAAGAAACGCTTAATAATGCTTTCTGTTTTTATTAAAAATTCCATCAAAACACGCCTAATTAAGATATTTTGATAATCTTTTTTTTAAACGAGAGTGAAATATTCAGATTTTCAGCTGTCAAAAGATCAAAATGATATGACCGGTAGTTTTTTAGAAAATGGAAAATAAAAATGAAATTTGCCTTTTTTGAACAAACAAAGGCTTTCCTTTAAAAATTAATAAAAAATTAACAGGTTACGCTTGACAATTTTAATTGCTATTACAAGAAAGCTCTTATTCTAAACTTTAAAATGATATAAAAATAAAAGTTGTATAAGTTTTTGTTAAATAAATATTAGCATAAATATCCAAGAATTTCAAGAAATTCTGTTTAAATATAAAATAACTGGAAAAATATTCTGAGCTTAGAAACTAATTTTAAACGCTAATAATAAGCATACTTTGAAAATGCTGCAAGCAATTTTTTGTAGACTTAGAGTAATTTTTCTTTGCAGGACGCTCTCTTTTCAAAATGAAAATTTAAAATAAAATAACAAAAAATCTAATTGGAATTTCAAGAAAATAATTACAGTGCTTATTAAAACATTGTCTAACAAAGCATCATGTACAATGTTTTTAATTTGTTTTAAATAAATAGTGCACTATGCCAACAAAACTAATTATACCACTGCTCCCGCATGAAAAAAATTAGCAGAATAAACATGCCATGCACTGCATACCGGAAAAATAATTTACCAGATATTTTTACTAAAACTTTTCCATAATAAATATAGCATTAGAGCAAATAATCAACTCCATATGGGCATTATCGTTGTACCCAAATAAATTATTTATTCAACATTTCCAAAAGTTTTTTACTTTAAACATATATTATTAAATGTTGTATCAATATTAATTATTGTAATTTGTTGTATAAATAATAAAGTCATTTAATAACATTCATAGAGAATTCCCGATTATTAGAAGATAAAAATATTAAATTAGAAATTTTCGTAAAAGAAAATCTTTGGAAAGTATAAGAACATATAACTTCCATGAATACAAGCTTTTGAATACTTTAATTTACTATATTTTTAATATGGCATATTTCATTGGATATTTAAAAGAAAATTGTAAAGTTTCTCATGACATCAAAAAGCAACGAATTTTATAGTAACTTTACATTAAATTTCGAAAAGTTTCAAACAAGATAAAAAATATGTTATTTCAAGATGATCTAAATTATTCTTCTTGGCTTTTGATTCATTTTTGTCTGTCCTTGACTCCTATATAAAATTAATCTTCCAAAAAATAAATTAAAAATTGCTCAAATTTTCAGAAAAAAAAAAAAACAGTTGCTGTATATGTATATATAAATATATATACTATATGTATGTATGTATGCGGTCCTGATATTAAGCTTCATTTAATGTCAAAGCTACTTTTTTTTTTCTAAAAATTTGAACATTATTTAATTTATATTCTGAAAAATTAGTTTAATACAGAAACCATGAACAGGGGGAAAAGAAACAAAAGCCAAGAAGACGTATTTACATCATCTTCAAATAGTATATATATATATTTTTATCTTGGAAGCTTTTCAAAATTAACTGTAAAGTTATCATGAAATACGTTGCTTTTTGATGTCATTATGAAATATGCCGTATCAAAAAATTTTGTATCCTAAAGTCTTCAAGAACCTGTAATACTTTCCAAAGTTTTTTTGTTCTTTTTTGTTCTTTTTTTTTTTTTTTTTTTGAAAAATTCTAAGTTGAAATAATTTAAAAAAAAAAATAGAAAAAGAAAAAAAAACGTGAAAATTTTGGATAATTATTTTATTTAGGTAAACAATGATAGTGCCCACATGGACTAGCATAATGGTATATTTAGTATAGTGAAGTATTCATAATACTATCTGGACAATTATTTTTCGGGTATGCAACGCTTTGTTTCTCTGTTATTATTATTTTTTTTTTTATGCGAGAACTATTAGTTTTCTTGGCATAGCACACTGTTTATTTAAAGCATATTAATAACATTTTCTTTGTTAGCCTGTGTTTTAATAAGCACTGCATTATTTTTTTGAAATCCATATTAGATTTTTTCTTATTTTACGTTAAATTTTCATTTTGAAAAAAGAGCGTCCCGCAAAAAAAAAGAAAAAAAAGAAAATAATAATAATAATAATAATAATAATAATAATAAAATCAATCTAAGTCTACAAAAAATTGCGTGCAACATTTTCAAATGTAGTTTATTATTAGCGTTTCAAATTAGTTCAAAGCTTATAATATTTTCTCTGTTATATTATATTTAAGCAGAATTTCTTGAAAATTTGCGGTATTCATACTCATAATTATTTAACAAGAACTTATAAAATATGTATTTTCATATCATTTAAAAGTTTAGAATAAGGCCTTTCTTATGATAGCTATTAAATATTTCTAGGGTAAGGTGTTAATTTTTTGTTAATTTTTAAAGAAAACCCTTTTTTGGGTCAACCTTTTTTGGGTCAAAAAGGAAGTTTCATTTTTGTTTTTCATTTTCTATAAAACTACCGATCATATCATTTTGAGCTTTTGACAGCTGGAAATCTGAACATTTCACTCTTGTTTAAAAAAAAGATTATCAAAATATCTTAATTAAACGTGTGTCGATGGCATTTTTAATAAACCGCGAATCAATATCAACTGCTTTAAAATCTCTTTCAAAGACTCGCTTCCGACAATGTGTGTATTTTCCACTGCATTTTATGGGGTCGGGAATTTCAAGGGAGAATCCGATGTCTTTTTCCGAATGACATCGCTTCCGATGACATCATGGTAGCGTTTTCGCCGGGCTTTTCGGAACTGGTCGTTCCATCGGAAAGCTTCAGAGAATGATTGGTTTCCGATACCATCGTAGTAGGGCTCGACTACAAGAGCATGCAAGGGAATCAGAATGAGCGCTTTGACGTAAATACGGAGCCGCCATCAGTCCGTGCAGCCACCGGCCCGGCGATCAAGGACCCACCGACGGAGCAACACGCTTCGTTTCAGAAGTCGAGTAGGACAGTTCATCTCAACGGGAAAATCCCAAAAACTAAACAGTTACGTAATCTACGCCCGTCAATCACAGCGAATACCTCCGTGAAAAATTCTTACAGCATACGGTGAAAGACTTACGGAATTTATCCCAAGAACTCAAAAGTACTTAATCTCCCTTCGTCAAAAGGAAAGTGAATCATTAACTTTTCTCTTCATTCTCAATCTTGTGCAGTATTTCATTCTGCCGGCAAGAATCGAAGTGTTTTATGGGATGAAAAGTAGGTCAACTACACAGCTGTTTTCAATTTTCAAGAGCGCGCCGGTAAAGAAATGAACTCGTGACTCAGATGTTTCGGTTTCTGGTTTCTGGACTATTTAGAAAAATAAATCAGAACTGCGCTCAGCAAAAACAAAAACCACGTGACTACGGGAAAAAGTATTTTTGTGGGCAGTGCAAGAAGATATAGAGATAAATATTTCAGTGAAATTAATTTATTATTGTTTCGCGTCGCGGTGAAAAAAAAAAAAAAAAAAAAGTAAGAGGTAAATTTTTCATGGATTTATTTAAAGCAAAGCCGTATAAAGGTATGTACTTTTGATATTAACGTACAGAAAAAAAAAAAAAAAAAAAAAAAAAAAATTTTTTTTTTTTAAAGATCTTTTTAGTGAGAGGCAGTGGTTCTCAAACTTTTTATTTAATTTTTTATGCATGCCAAAAATAAATTAAAGAGGATTATTTTATTATGCTATTACTTGTGTGAAAATTTTAATTATTTTTAAGTCAGCTATTTAAGTTCAAATATATAATTGTTTATGTATTGTGTTTAACGTAATTTTAAAGAGATGAAAGAGTAAGAATGGTGATTTTTATGAAAATTCTTTAGTTGTGTTGAACTGATAATTACGATTTTAATGAAAAATAACATTAACTAAACCTCATATTAAAATCATTTTTCTAGACAGTTTGAAAATATTTTAGCAGAAGTGAAAATTTTATTATTATTATAATATTTTTATTATTAAGTGTTAAACTTTTTAAAGATGATTTATATGCAACGTACTTTATAGTTAGTGAGGTTATTTAAATTTTTTTTTATTGAATTCAAGTTATTGAAAAAAATTATTAAGGTGGATTTTAATTTTAAAAAGATGATTTTAACAGATATTTACAGATATAGTGTTACAAATTTTAAATAGTTTGAAAGATTTTTTCATTTTTATTCTTATGTGCTTTAATTGTGTATTATATTTCTGTGTAATTCAGTGATATTTAGTATTTATATCTATCATGAGTAACACAACACCTCCCAAAGAAGTAGAGGATTTAACAGACAAATCAGGTGACCCCGAAAAAGAAAAAAATCAAATTTCGAGCAAAGATGATAATCCCGTTAATAATCCTGAAGAGAAAAATAATCAGAAGTCTAGTCAGGAATCTGGAGGTGCACCAGAGACATCTGGTGTAACAATGTTAGGTGGACAGACCCTGTCAGCTCAAGCTGGGTCTGGTCACACTTCAGTATCCGCTAACCCAAAAATGTCAGTAGACCCCGATATCGTTGCGTTTTCTCCGCAAGATGGAATGTCTTGGATACCATGGTTAGCCTATTTCGAGAGTGTCTGTATAGGACAGGGAAAAGACGAGTGCTGGAAAATTAGGCACATACAGAAGTATTTAAAGGACAGTGCACTTACATTGTACATTAATAATTGTCTAAATGTACTTCATTGGTCCGAATTTGTCACTTTGTTTAATGAACACTACGAAATTCCAGATACCCTTTCTCTCACTGATTTTTCACGTATTAGATATAAAGTTGGAGAGGATTTGAACGAATATTATCAAAAAAAGACTAAAGTAGGCCGAACCTTAGGTTTAGAGCAGAAACTTATCCTGGAAGGGTTAACGGAGGGCTTGCCATTAGAAATGCAGAAGTTAGTTATTGCAGGCAACCCCTCAACTACACATGCATGGCGTGAATTAGTTTTCAGAATTAGCAAACTGCAACTGGACAGAAAGGGAAATGAGAGCAAATTTGAAGCAAGCCCCCAAAACCCCAATCAGTATCGCCAATGGCGACCAAACCGACCTCCATATGAGAATGGACAGAATTTTAACAGGCAGTGGAACTACAGAGTTCCCTATCAAACACACCCCATTCGACCTTTTCCATCAAATCAAGCCAGAAATTCCCAAAATACGTTTAGACCGACTTCAAATGTTCCACCACGACCTAATGTACACCACCAGACCACTTTGCCGCCCTATCCATGCAAAGTTTGTCTTAATATCGGAATACCAAATGCGTATCATTGGGTGGGAAACTGCCCTTTTCGACAACAAGTGTTAGCAGTACCAACCCCTAGTCACAATATGACTTTGCCGAACCCCAACCAAGATCATAGCGCTAATGAGTCATCCCAAAATACATCTAGTAATCAACGACGATTTCTTATGTCCGGACATATACAAAAAGAAAAAGCTAGCTATAAAAAATCAAATAGAGATTGTCATAAAGTTACTTATGTAAAAAATGAAGACTCACTACCTTGTTTGATCGATACTGGGAGTTCGATTAGTGTTATTCCTTGTCATTTAGCCCATAAACTTAACCTAAAAATATGTAAAGTTCAGCAGAGTATACCAGTCACCCAAACACAAGGTGTTCTTGCTTTGAAAGAAAAATGCCTTGTTAGTTTGCAATTAGGGCGTATCTCTAAGAGAATTGAACTTTTTATAATTAACAATCAGTTACCTTATGCTTTGATTGGGCTACCCCATTGCAAACTGTTTAGATTAAATATTGACTGTGTTAAAATGCAAATAACTCAAGATAATAAGAAAGTACCTCTCATGGACCATATTCCAACAAATGCGTCTCACCATACTTTACATTTATCAGAAGTATATACTAACCAGCCAGCAATTGAAAATGCAGAGATATTCGAAGAAAATTTTGAGCCGGAGTTGTTCGAGACCACTGACCATGTGCAAAATGTTCAGTCTGTCAGAGAACAATTACCTGCTCTTCTAGCCAAATATGTCTGTATTTTCGCCAAAGATAAATATGATATAGGCTGTGTAAACATGGAACCCCAGAGAATACAGTTAACATCAGATCTCCCCGTTTCTTTAAGAGCATATCGCACTTCCCCTAAGGAAGAAGAGGAAATTAAAGAACAAATTCAAAATTTATTGCGAGCCGGTATCATTAAAGAAAGCTATTCCCCTTATTCATCACCCGTAACTTTGGTGTATAAACGTGAAGAAGGGAAGAAAACCCGGTTATGTATTGACTTCCGAAAATTAAATGCCATTACAAAAACAGATGCAGAACCCTTACCTCGAATCGACACCCTGTTAGATAAATTGGCGCATGCTAAAATTTTTTCCACTCTTGATTTAGCTAGTGGATATTGGCACATTCCTATCCACCCTCGAGACACTGAGAAGCTGGCATTTGCCACCACCTTTGGATTATATGAGTGGAATCGTTTACCGTTTGGATGGAAAAACTCACCTGCTTGGTTTAACCGTACCCTCCGTAGAATTCTTAATAAATACAAAATTGACTTTGCCTGTAGTTACTTTGATGATGTTATTGTATTCTCCCAAAATGAAGAGGAACATTTATGTCATTTAGAGACATTATTTAATATATGTGTTCAAGAAAACCTTAAACTCAAATTGTCAAAGTGTAATTTTGTGAAATCCAAAATTAATTTTCTAGGATATGAAGTTTCGAACGGTTGTATCACACCTGACAACCCTAATATAGAGACGATTAAGAAATTAACACCACCAACGAATGTAAAAGAATTACAACGTTTTTTGGGATCTATAAATGTTTATCACAAATTTATTCCAAAGTATGCTAACATTCGATACCCTCTCAACAATTTGTTGAAGAAAAATGTCCCTTATGTGTGGGACCAAAATTGTCAAAATTCTTTTGAAAAATTAAAAAATGCTTTAATTGAAAAACCAATCTTAAAGTTGTTTGATCCCAAAACACCTTGTCATTTGTTTGTAGACGCATCAAGTCATGGAGTGGGATGTGTAGTGAAACAAGTTGATGAAAAAGGAACATTACATCCTATAGCATATCACTCTAGAAATCTTCGCGATTATGAAAAAAATTATGCAATTACGGAGTTAGAATGTTTGGCGATTGTGGATGCTTTAGATAAATTTTATCATTATTTACACGGTCAAAAATTTGTCATACATACAGATCATGCGGCACTTACCTGGCTCAAAAGTGTTAAAAATTTAAGAGGACGTCTTTTCCGCTGGTCCCTAAAACTTAGTATGTTTGACTATGAAATTAAATACCAGAAAGGCTCCACTAATGTTGAAGCTGATATGCTATCTAGACAACCTGTTTCAGAAAATTTACCCCATATTATACATCTCCTTGACTTGAATGAAGTAAGAGACAATCAGAAGAAAGAAAATGTAACAATTGATGGTAAAAAGTACACTGAGATAAATGATGTTGTTGTTATTAAAAAGAAAGGTTTGTATAAGATTGTGGTCCCCATGTCTTTACGTTTACCCCTATTAGAAAAAAACCCACACACAATTTGGCCACCCTGGAATTTATAAAATGATAAATTTAATCTCTCCGCAATATTATTGGCCTAACTTTAATCAGGACATTGAAAATTTTGTAAAACACTGCCACACTTGTCAGATAAACAAAAAATGTAGACAAAAAAGATTTGGCTTATTGCAATTAATGCCCCCAACAGAGATACCTTTTGAATGTTTGGCAGTAGACTCTGTTGGCGGATTTAATTATTACAATTCTACAAAAAAATATTTGCATTTAGTCGTTGACCATGCAACTCGCTATGTGTGGGGTTTTCCTTCAAAAAGTGTAACTACCGAAACTTATACAAACATTTTGAAACAATTATTTCAGATACAAGTACCAGATAGATTGTTAACCGACAGAAATGGAGCATTTACAGCTTCCAGGTTTAGGAGATTTCTTCGTAATTACAATATAAAACACAGATTGACGAGCAGCCATCACCCGGAAACGAATGGGAAAATTGAACGACTAAATCAGACTATTGTCACTAAATTAAAATGTAAAGTCAATTCCACATCCAAGAAAATACCCTGGACTAAGCTTTTAGATGAAGTCTTATATGAATATAATAACACCCCTCATTCTGTAACCCAATTCACCCCTAGCTATTTATTTTTAGGAAATTTACCATATGATCCCCCTTTACCAAATAATAGTTACTATCCCCCTGTGGAAGAAGCTAGAAAATTGGCTAAAGAGAGAACAATTGCTTACCATAAAAAGAATAAAGTCTGTTATGATGCTCGTTTCCTTCCTGTAAAGTTTAAAGTTGGTGACATTGTGATGTATGAAGAATTTCACTATCCGAATACCCGTAAATTGACTGCACCATATTCTGGCCCATACACCATTTTAAAACAACTTTCTGATGTATCCTTTGAAATTGATAAACCCAGCCCACATTTTAAGAGAAATTCCGAAATTGTCCATTCCTCCAAGTTAAGATACTACCACCCTCCTCAAAATCTTAAACTCAGCCATGAATAAACCCCATCTATCTCTTTCAGCTGTCAATTTTTTTAATTTTTGCTTTCCTATCGTCCCCCTTACTTGTAGCATTTGGATGAGGACCCAGCTGGGCGTGTAACCTATCTCCCCAGCAGTGTAGAATGATGGTGACAGTTTAAAAGTACTGTTAGAATTTTTATTATTTTTTTTTTAAATATTATAATGACGAATTGATGACACATGAAGGGGTCCTCCGCTCCGTGGCCACCCATCTTTAGCCGGACTGTTTTCCCAGATTCTCTTTCCAGGTTGAACGGAGAATCTGGCAAAACTGCTTCGCTTCCCCTCTGCAGGTGAATATCGATTACCCACTTTTCTTTTCCTGTCGTGCGAGTGGCACATTTTTGGGTGATATTCCCCTCAGAGTATTAAAACCCATATCGCACTGACCCTGCGCATGGTGAAAATTATAGCAAGTGTATATTTAGTTTTTATTAGCTGTAGTTTCTTTTTTTTTAAACAACTTAGTGTTGTTTTTTCATGGATATAAACCTAAGGCTGCATCATAGAAGTAGCTAAGTCCCTAACAAAACGGAAAGGTATACGAAGAAATATAATTTGTTTTTGTTATTAGTATTTTAGGATATTTTACTGTTATTTTATCTCAGTGTGAAAATTCAATATTTCTAGAAATGCAAGCTTTTCAAATTGCATTTGAGATACAATATATTTTGTTGATAGTATTAGTGCATATTTTGTATTATTGAATATTTTATATTTTTGAATAATTTGTATTTGTGAATATATTTTACATTTTAATATTTTGTATTTGTGAATATTTTTTTTTTTACATTTGAACATTGTCTATTATTGAATATTTTTTACATTTGCATATGTTGTATAGTTTTCAGTATGTTTACCTGTGAATATTTTAATATACTATATAGTTTATGGTTGCAATTTGCAATTATACATAAAAGGATGTTTCCCAACAAACTATATCAAAAACTTTAAAACAAAAACTGGAAAGAAAGGGAAACACTACAAACACAGTTATGTTATGACAACTGTTATAATCAAGATATGTCGTCTCGAGACACATTATTGTTTTGCTGCAGCACCATTGAAAGAATTCCAATATTTTAGTGTAACCAATATTTTTATGTAAATTTGATATATAAATGTAAAAATAGGTCCAATTGACTTGAGAGCTGAAGTAAATACTGAAGAGCTGGAGAAATTACTTGAGAGCTGGAGAAAATAAGAATCTAAAAAAAAAAAAAAAAAAAAAAAAAAAAAAAACATGGGTTAAATTCACGAGATAAGACCCACAGGTCTTGCAGGCGAGCCCTGTGGCTCTTGTTTTAGTGGGGGGGGATATGAAAGGATAAAAGCTAAACCCCTTTTTAAAATGCAAAATCCCTTTTTGCCCCTTTTAAAATTTTAAATTACCGTTTTAAAAAATAGAAATTTAAATCAAAACTTTTAAATGCTTTAATAATTGTGTTTCAATTGATTGAAAATGCCGTCGCCCCTGTTAAATTAGTTTTCCTGCATCGCATCTTATAACTTTCAAAGATCGTTTTCTGACTCTTCATAAGAATATTTGTGCTGATGCTAACGCAATTTTAAAGTCTTGCTGCATCCGATCGGCCGATGGAGCCAACGCCTTTATTCCGCACAATCAATCACTCAGCTCGCGGCCAATTAAAATTAAAAATACGCCTCTTTTGACTTAGACGACCTCTAGCAGAAATAATGCAAAAACCTCATATTTATACCATTACACGGCTATCAGGAGCGAACTTTTTACGATTTCCCTCATCTAAACAAATCCACGCCAATCTGCTCTCTCGGAATTGCCTCGCGATGGACGAACCTTCGATGTCCAGACAGACTTAAAAAGCAGCTCTCACGCCAATATGGGCCTGGTTTAAAAGGATGCATGTAAGAAAAAGAAATAAACCAGGTTCCGTAATAGACGGTGTCTTCCTTTAAACAGACATACATTCACTCGGAATTTAACCGAATCCCGCTCACGGCCCAGGACTACAAGAGCATGCAAGGGAATCAGAATGAGCACTTTGACGTAAATACGGAGCCGCCATCAGTCCGCGCAGCCACCGGCCCGGCGATCAAGGACCCACCGACGGAGCAACACGCTTCGTTTCATATATATATATATATATATTTAGTTTTATGCAAAAATGTACATGTTTATGACATCATTACCCATTGGTGAAAGTATTCAACCAATTTTATACTTTTGAATCAGAAAATAATAAATCTTTCAGAAGTTATATAACCAATGTAAATTGATTTTCTTTTTTATTGTTATTAAAATTATTTTTGTAGGTGTATTATAAGTTCTTCTAATAGATCCTTATAATATCTTTATTTAGTTAAATTTTAACGAGTGCCATCTTGTTATGTTTTTTTTAATTTTTAAAATGAATTTTTTTGGGGGTGGTGGGAGGGGGAATGTAAAATATATTCTTTGAAGCCATGTTCGTCAAAAAAGTAAGAATTATAAAGATAAATTTAATGGTTCACCAGATAAATGCATGTCTTATGTAACGTCACTCCATACTTGAAGTCAATATCTTAATTACTAAATTTTCCACAATGCCCATCAATTCAGAAAATATCATTTTGAGAAAAACACAATTGAAACTTTAGAAAGAGGTATTGACACTTTGTCAGATGAAGTAAATAAAGGCAATAGAAGTGTGTCTTTTTCTCTATTTTCTTTTTTTACTTAATTGAGCCCTGAGCAAGATGGCATTAGAAACAGAGAGAGACAGAATTTTTTAGGCTAAAGGGAAAATAAAGGAATTTTTAAAGGTCTTACACCAGCACCTCATTTTTCCACCTCTAAACAACTATCAATTGTATGCATATATGAAAAATATTACTCTTTTTTTATATATATAAATGTAGTTTAAAGTATGTGTAATTAAAGTTTGAATCAAATAAAATACCATGAGGTAAAGGAAGTACACTCAAAGTCCCATCCAAAGTTCTTTCAATAATGCATCCTGGCAAACAGATATTCAAAGGAGCGCTGCTAGGAGAGGGTAAACCAGAAGGTGGTCGTTCCTCCTACATAATTGAAACATTTCATTAAAGTAAAAAACATTGTAATTTATACAGGAGAAATCACATATACTTATATAAATGTACAGTGTTTCACATGTCTAATATTTAACACAAAATATTACTAATGAAAAGTTGTATGCATGTGAAACTTTTAATTCTTTTTTTATTTTCCTTTTTTTAATCGATTATGTATACATTTTCTGCTCAAATTCTTACACTTCTTAATAATAATAAATAAATAATAATATTGCAACATCTTTTTTTTTTTACATTTCTGAAGAAGTCAAAGAAATAAAACATAAATTGTGGGGGAAAAAATGAAATTTAGGAAAAATTAATGTGTATAAGCAATTTTATTATAAATTGCCAGAAAATTTAAATTTCAAAGAAGCAAAAACAAAATACTAAGAGTTTGTAAAAACTATTAACTTTTGTACATTGGTTAAAGACTTCTAAAAGAGATTTGGAATTTATTGCAATTGATTTGACAGGACTAAAAAAAACTGCAAAGAAAGAAAGCACATGTATCAAGTACATAACCTACAGAATGAAAGCTTAGAGGATTTCAAATATAACCACCAAAATATAAAACAGGATGTAATAAAATTACTTGCCAGCAGAAAAGAAAAAAGAAAAGGAGATAAACATCAATTTCTGCCTCCCATACAAAAAAAAAGTTTTCACCATAAGATGTTTTGATTATTTAAATATAATTTAAGATCTATATTTATTATAAAATTTAAGGTCTGCCTGTCTGATTGATTTTTGTTTAATTGTGTTATATGAGATCAGAAACACTGCTTCATTTTACAAATTTTAATGCATTGCAACTACATAATTTTTTTTTTTTTTTTTTTTTAATCTGAAGCGCTCATAACATTGTAATGTTTACATACATTGATATGTGAAAAATGAAGTAAAACATATATAGAAGCAACTTTATATAATTGAAAAAAACTAAAATTTTCTTAATAAACCAATGTTTCTGATCTGGTATAACATGTTTAAATAATCTTCAAACAAAAATCAACCACACAGTCAGTAAATATAGATTGCAAATTATATTAAAACTATCAAAACATCTTAGAAAAAAGAAAAAAACAGTTGACTCAATTGAAAGGGAGGTCAAAAATAAAATCTTATCTAACCATCTCTTTTATGTAAATTGTGGATTTAGTTTTCCTTTTTCATATCAATACAGTACTGGAAAAAGAATACCAAGATAGATTGTATTAACAAATATAATAATTAAAACATATGTTACGGTTGGTTTTAACCATTTTTTTTTATCTACATTAAATTCCTTCATTCACTTTAACATTTATTTAAAAACACTCTTTTTCTGTTTCTAATAAAAATATAAATAAATAAAAGTAATTGTAATAATAATAAAATCAGTTTTTTATTTTTCTTCTTTCTCTTTCTTTTAAGCAATTGCAACTTTTATAGTCTAGCTTAGCTTCCTGTTTTCAAATGCGAAAGATAGATAGCAAGGAGGGATGTTTGTCAGATAAAGACCACACATATTGTATTGGGCAGTCGTATACGTATTTTCCCATACCCTAGAATCATGTGTTTAGAGACACAGAGTCTGGTCTTTGTTAAAAGAAAGCAAGGACACACCATTAGAATTACGTTATCTTATGTAAAGGCGACCCAAGTATGCTGGCATTGTATTTTACAACCCGATACAATAGTTTTTTTTTTCTTTAGTCTGAGTGGCGCGAACGTAAACATACATTCATGGGAACATATTAGCAGCCCGCAGTAAGAGAGGTAAGTTTGTTTTCCCACGAAACAGCGAGTAGGGAGAGGAGTGACAGACTGTCGCTACCAGGGTCAATCCATTTTTTATTGTTTTCACCCCCGAATCTCCCTTGGAAAATAAGTTTTTGGTACCGTCCAGTTTCTGAGAGGCGCAAGGGAGGAGGATCTCTAGTCAGTTGTTGATTTCAGGACGTGTAGTACAGGAATAAAAGAACTTGTTCTTGTTTATCGTAAAGTCTCCGGTCAATCGTTAGTTTGATGTGGCTGACAGCGAAGAAAAAAAAGGGATGATGTTTTTAAAACCCCAGTCGGCGGGTTATACCTTTTCTATCGTAATCGTTGGAGGATAGCAATCTTCATAATAAATAAATAGGCTTGTGAGGCAAGTCGCAAACCTTTTTTTTAATACTGCTAAGATTAAAGATGAGGCAGTAATATAAAATTCAACTGAATATATAATGTTTCGTGAATTGGGATCCTCTAAGATGTGCCTGCCATTAGTATCATACTCCTATTAAGTACTCATTGCTGTAGACAGTGAAACCGTTTTGGAGTGTTTTGAAAAAAGATTAGTGAATCTCCGTCGGATCATCGATGTAGTTGGTCACGGGTTGACAGACTATGTTAATGAGTCAAACAACTTGAATTGGGACTCCTCTAAGATGTGCCTGCCACTAGTATCAGATTCCTAGTATGTACTTGTAAGTAACATCACTTCCTGAGTTGATTTCACTTGGTTTTTATTATTGATGTCTTATATATATATATGAAAGGATAAAAGCTAAACCCCTTTTTAAAATGCAAAATCCCTTTTTGCCCCTTTTAAAATTTTAAATTACCGTTTTAAAAAATAGAAATTTAAATCAAAACTTTTAAATGCTTTAATAATTGTGTTTCAATTGATTGAAAATGCCGTCGCCCCTGTTAAATTAGTTTTCCTGCATCGTATCTTATAACTTTCAAAGATCGTTTTCTGACTCTTCATAAGAATATTTGTGCTGACGCTAACGCAATTTTAAAGTCTTGCTGCATCCGATCGGCCGATGGAGCCAACGCCTTTATTCCGCACAATCAATCACTCAGCTCGCGGCCAATTAAAATTAAAAATACGCCTCTTTTGACTTAGACGACCTCTAGCAGAAATAATGCAAAAACCTCATATTTATACCATTACACGGCTATCAGGAGCGAACTTTTTACGATTTCCCTCATCTAAACAAATCCACGCCAATCTGCTCTCTCGGAATTGCCTCGCGATGGACGAACCTTCGATGTCCAGACAGACTTAAAAAGCAGCTCTCACGCCAATATGGGCCTGGTTTAAAAGGATGCATGTAAGAAAAAGAAATAAACCAGGTTCCGTAATAGACGGTGTCTTCCTTTAAAAAGAAATACATTCACTCGGAATTTAACCGAATCCCGCTCACGGCCCAGGACTACAAGAGCATGCAAGGGAATCAGAATGAGCGCTTTGACGTAAATACGGAGCCGCCATCAGTCCGCGCAGCCACCGGCCCGGCGATCAAGGACCCACCGACGGAGCAACACGCTTCGTTTCAGAAGTCGAGTAGGACAGTTCATCTCAACGGGAAAATCCCAAAAACTAAACAGTTACGTAATCTACGCCCGTCAACCACAGCGAATACCTCCGTGAAAAATTCTTACAGCATACGGTGAAAGACTTACGGAATTTATCCCAAGAACTCAAAAGTACTTAATCTCCCTTCGTCAAAAGGAAAGTGAATCATTAACTTTTCTCTTCATTCTCAATCTTGTGCTGTATTTCATTCTGCCGGCAAAAATCAAGTGTTTTATCTGCAGAGAGAAGTAGGTCAACCAGACAGCTGTTTTCAATTTTCAAGAGCGCGCCGGTAAAGAAATGAACTCGTTGTTAACTATTATGAAAGATAATAGTTATGGGGTTTAAGAAAAGATAACAGAGTTAACACGCTTTTAAAGGAAACGTAAAAGCTGATTTTTATACCCCAGATAAATGAAAAACAATTAAGTTAAACCCAAATGTAGTGGTTTAAAAACAAGGAAGATAACATATTTAAAAACCAAGGATATTTATTTAAACATTCAATCAAACAATTACAACAATGATAATTAAACTTAATTTAAAATCAATTAAATAAATATAACAATGTCACACCACTCAATATATATACTTTAACAATTACTAAAAAGGTTCTCAATATCTAAATGACAACATGACGTGATTAGATTAAATATTGACCATCTGGAACCTTAGCCACTTCAACATTATATGGCAGCAAAGCACGTAGATCTGTTTCCTCTATTCCACACATAAGTTCATTTCATAAATGAAAGTCAGAAAGCACTTTTAATGAGAAACTAACTTCTTAATTAAAGGATTTCGCCAAGTTTCCGAAACAACGTATTCACTCAACACCATATCCCATTAAAAGTCAAACCATTTCCAGGAATACTTCTTTCCACTTCTTTCACCATAATAACTGACGAACAAGCACTAAACTCACAATCTAGAATGTCATCACTTTCAACCAAGATAAAATATAACCAACATAAATACGACTGACACTGGGATGAACGTACACACTATTACAAAACACCACACTAAAACAATAAGGACAGTCTCTGAAAGCGGCAGCTGAAGAAGACGATCGTTCACCAAAGAATGCAACTATATATACCTCAGTACTCCCTCAGATTACTACGCCACGCATGCTCACACCGATCTTCCGAAACCTCCAGAACGTCAATGACATTGATTTATGCAAAACTATCGTTCTGGCGTTAGCCTCCTGACACGTACCGTGATTACGTCACGACAACGTCATCTCCCGGCATCTAGGCCAACTACGATGATGGAGATTGAAATCGATGAAGCGTATCAAATGATGTAAACGAAAGAAAAGTAACCGCGAGTTATGAGGCCATGCAAGGTAAACAGAAAACGGAAAACTAAAGATTGTACCAGAGTAAGGATTAACTTTATATTTACATTTAATATAGATACAAAAATGGTCAAATTCATTTCAATAAGTAAGTTTATCTTTCACTATGAATATGTATTTCCATGAAAGTTTAACTAAAGAATAGTATTTAACTGAACTAACTTTAAACATAAAACATGATTTCATTACTAAATTAAAAATATTTTTATGAGACTTCTTGAATAAAAACATTGTTTAATTTAACATAACACAAAATAAAAATATAATTTAAAGATGTCTGTAAGGTATTATAACTTTAAATATTATTAAACTTTATATGAATGTTGAACTAAAAAGGTTTATAAAAGATATATAGAATGATGAGACAAATTATATAGAAATGAGGGACTCCATTTCTTAGACATGTTCTCATTTTTCTAACACTCGTGACTCAGATGTTTCGGTTTCTGGTTTCTGGACTATTTAGAAAAATAAATCAGAACTGCGCTCAGCAAAAACAAAAACCACGTGACTACGGGAAAAAGTATTTTTGTGGGCAGTGCAAGAAGATATAGAGATAAATATTTCAGTGAAATTAATTTATTATTGTTTCGCGTCGCAGTGAAAAAAAAAAAAAAAAAAAAAAAAAAAAAAGTAAGAGGTAAATTTTTTCATGGATTTATTTAAAGCAAAGGCGTATAAAGGTATGTACTTTTGATATTAACGTACAGAAAAAAAAAAAAAAAAAAAAAAAAAAAAAATTTTTTTTAAAGATCTTTTTAGTGAGAGGCAGTGGTTCTCAAACTTTTTATTTAATTTTTTATGCATGCCAAAAATAAATTAAAGAGGATTATTTTATTATGCTATTACTTGGGTGAAAATTTTAATTATTTTTAAGTCAGCTATTTAAGTTCA
Source organism: Maratus michaelseni (assembly GCA_963931845.1). NCBI lineage: Eukaryota > Metazoa > Arthropoda > Arachnida > Araneae > Salticidae > Maratus > Maratus michaelseni. The sequence continues at coordinate 40,286,531 of OZ007595.1, read as the reverse complement.
AATATATAATTGTTTATGTATTGTGTTTAACGTAATTTTAAAGAGATGAAAGAGTAAGAATGGTGATTTTTATGAAAATTCTTTAGTTGTGTTGAACTGATAATTACGATGTTAATGAAAAATAACATTAACTAAACCTCATATTAAAATCATTTTTCTAGACAGTTTGAAAATATTTTAGCAGAAGTGAAAATTTTATTATTATTATATTATTATAATATTTTTATTATTAAGTGTTAAACTTTTTAAAGGTGATTTATATGCAACGTACTTTATAGTTAGTGAGGTTATTTAAATTTTTTTTATTGAATTCAAGTTATTGAAAAAAAAAAAAAAAAAATTATTAAGGTGGATTTTAATTTTAAAAAGATGATTTTAACAGATATTTACAGATATAGTGTTACAAATTTTAAATAGTTTGAAAGATTTTTTCATTTTTATTCTTATGTGCTTTAATTGTGTATTATATTTCTGTGTAACTCAGTGATATTTAGTATTTATATCTATCATGAGTAACCCAACACCTCCCAAAGAAGTAGAGGATTTAACAGACAAATCAGGTGACACCGAAAAAGAAAAAAATCAAATTTCGAGCAAAGATGATAATCCCGTTAATAATCCTGAAGAGAAAAATAATCAGAAGTCTAGTCAGGAATCTGGAGGTGCACCAGAGACATCTGGTGTAACAATGTTAGGTGGACAGACCCTGTCAGCTCAAGCTGGGTCTGCTCACACATCAGTATCCGCCAACCCAAAAACGTCAGTAGACCCCGATATCATTGCGTTTTCTCCGCAAGATGGAATGTCTTGGATACCATCGTTAGCCTATTTCGAGAGTGTCTGTATAGGACAGGGAAAAGACGAGTGCTGGAAAATTAGGCACATACAGAAGTATTTAAAGGACAGTGCACTTACGTTGTACATTAATAATTGTCTAAATGTACTTCATTGGTCCGAATTTGTCACTTTGTTTAATGAACACTACGAAATTCCCGATACCCTTTCTCTCACTGATTTTTCACGTATTAGATATAAAGTTGGAGAGGACTTGAACGAATATTATCAAAAAAAGACTAAAGTAGGCCGAACCTTAGGATTAGAGCAGAAACTTATCCTGGAAGGTTTAACGGAGGGCTTGCCATTAGAAATGCAGAAGTTAGTTATTGCAGGCAACCCCTCAACTACACATGCATGGCGTGAATTAGTTTTCAGAATTAGCAAACTGCAACTGGACAGAAAGGGAAATGAGAGCAAATTTGAAGCAAGCCCCCAAAACCCCAATCAGTATCGCCAATGGCGACCAAACCGACCTCCATATGAGAATGGACAGAATTTTAACAGGCAGTGGAACTACAGAGTTCCCTATCAAACACACCCCATTCGACCTTTTCCATCAAATCAAGCCAGAAATCCCCAAAATACGTTTAGACCGACTTCAAATGTTCCACCACGACCTAATGTACACCACCAGACCACTTTACCGCCCTCTCCATGCAAAGTTTGTCTTAATATCAGAATACCAAATGCATATCATTGGGTGGGAAACTGCCCTTTTCGACAACAAGTGTTAGCAGTACCAACCCCTAGTCACAATATGACTTTGCCGAACCCCAACCAAGATCATAGCGCTAATGAGTCATCCCGAAATACATCTAGTAATCAATGACGATTTCTTATGTCCGGACATATACAAAAAGAAAAAGCTAGCTATAAAAAATCAAATAGAGATTGTCATAAAGTTACTTATGTAAAAAATGAAGACTCACTACCTTGTTTGATCGATACTGGGAGTTCGATTAGTGTTATTCCTTGTCATTTAGCCCATAAACTTAACCTAAAAATATGTAAAGTTCAGCAGAGTATACCAGTCACCCAAACACAAGGTGTTCTTGCTTTGAAAGAAAAATGCCTTGTTAGTTTGCAATTAGGACGTATCTCTAAGAGAATTGAACTTTTTATAATTAACAATCAGTTACCTTATGCTTTGATTGGGCTACCCCATTGCAAACTGTTTAGATTAAATATTGACTGTGTTAAAATGCAAATAACTCAAGATAATAAGAAAGTACCTCTCATGGACCATATTCCAACAAATGCGTCTCACCATACTTTACATTTATCAGAAGTATATACTAACCAGCCAGCAATTGAAAATGCAGAGATATTCGAAGAAAATTTTGAGCCGGAGTTGTTCGAGACCACTGACCATGTGCAAAATGTTCAGTCTGTCAGAGAACAATTACCTGCTCTTCTAGCCAAATATGTCTGTATTTTCGCCAAAGATAAATATGATATAGGCTGTGTAAACATGGAACCCCAGAGAATACAGTTAACATCAGATCTCCCCGTTTCTTTAAGAGCATATCGCACTTCCCCTAAGGAAGAAGAGGAAATTAAAGAACAAATTCAAAATTTATTGCGAGCCGGTATCATTAAAGAAAGCTATTCCCCTTATTCATCACCCGTAACTTTGGTGTATAAACGTGAAGAAGGGAAGAAAACCCGGTTATGTATTGACTTCCGAAAATTAAATGCCATTACAAAAACAGATGCAGAACCCTTACCTCGAATCGACACCCTGTTAGATAAATTGGCGCATGCTAAAATTTTTTCCACTCTTGATTTAGCTAGTGGATATTGGCACATTCCTATCCACCCTCGAGACACTGAGAAGCTGGCATTTGCCACCACCTTTGGATTATATGAGTGGAATCGTTTACCGTTTGGATGGAAAAACTCACCTGCTTGGTTTAACCGTACCCTCCGTAGAATTCTTAATAAATACAAAATTGACTTTGCCTGTAGTTACTTTGATGATGTTATTGTATTCTCCCAAAATGAAGAGGAACATTTATGTCATTTAGAGACATTATTTAATATATGTGTTCAAGAAAACCTTAAACTCAAATTGTCAAAGTGTAATTTTGTGAAATCCAAAATTAACTTTCTAGGATATGAAGTTTCGAACGGTTGTATCACACCTGACAACCCTAATATAGAGACGATTAAGAAATTAACACCACCAACGAATGTAAAAGAATTACAACGTTTTTTGGGATCTATAAATGTTTATCACAAATTTATTCCAAAGTATGCTAACATTCGATACCCTCTCAACAATTTGTTGAAGAAAAATGTCCCTTATGTGTGGGACCAAAATTGTCAAAATTCTTTTGAAAAATTAAAAAATGCTTTAATTGAAAAACCAATCTTAAAGTTGTTTGATCCCAAAACACCTTGTCATTTGTTTGTAGACGCATCAAGTCATGGAGTGGGATGTGTAGTGAAACAAGTTGATGAAAAAGGAACATTACATCCTATAGCATATCACTCTAGAAATCTTCGCGATTATGAAAAAAATTATGCAATTACGGAATTAGAATGTTTGGCGATTGTGGATGCTTTAGATAAATTTTATCATTATTTACACGGTCAAAAATTTGTCATACATACAGATCATGCGGCACTTACCTGGCTCAAAAGTGTTAAAAATTTAAGAGGACGTCTTTTCCGCTGGTCCCTAAAACTTAGTATGTTTGACTATGAAATTAAATACCAGAAAGGCTCCACTAATGTTGAAGCTGATATGCTATCTAGACAACCTGTTTCAGAAAATTTACCCCATATTATACATCTCCTTGACTTGAATGAAGTAAGAGACAATCAGAAGAAAGAAAATGTAACAATTGATGGTAAAAAGTACACTGAGATAAATGATGTTGTTGTTATTAAAAAGAAAGGTTTGTATAAGATTGTGGTCCCCATGTCTTTACGTTTACCCCTATTAGAAAAAACCCACACACAATTTGGCCACCCTGGAATTTATAAAATGATAAATTTAATCTCTCCGCAATATTATTGGCCTAACTTTAATCAGGACATTGAAAATTTTGTAAAACACTGCCACACTTGTCAGATAAACAAAAAATGTAGACAAAAAAGATTTGGCTTATTGCAATTAATGCCCCCAACAGAGATACCTTTTGAATGTTTGGCAGTAGACTCTGTTGGCGGATTTAATTATTACAATTCTACAAAAAAATATTTGCATTTAGTCGTTGACCATGCAACTCGCTATGTGTGGGGTTTTCCTTCAAAAAGTGTAACTACCGAAACTTATACAAACATTTTGAAACAATTATTTCAGATACAAGTACCAGATAGATTGTTAACCGACAGAAATGGAGCATTTACAGCTTCCAGGTTTAGGAGATTTCTTCGTAATTACAATATAAAACACAGATTGACGAGCAGCCATCACCCGGAAACGAATGGGAAAATTGAACGACTAAATCAGACTATTGTCACTAGATTAAAATGTAAAGTCAATTCCACATCCAAGAAAATACCCTGGAAAAAGCTTTTAGATGAAGTCTTATATGAATATAATAACACCCCTCATTCTGTAACCCAATTCACCCCTAGCTATTTATTTTTAGGAAATTTACCATATGATCCCCCTTTACCAAATAATAGTTACTATCCCCCTGTGGAAGAAGCTAGAAAATTGGCTAAAGAGAGAACAATTGCTTACCATAAAAAGAATAAAGTCCGTTATGATGCTCGTTTCCTTCCTGTAAAGTTTAAAGTTGGTGACATTGTGATGTATGAAGAATTTCACTATCCGAATACCCGTAAA